>OX451347.1:38184367-38795983 GCA_949629155.1 Myopa testacea | reverse complement strand
GTCAATGTTTTGTAAGTACCTTTTGTACGAATTTTTTTGTCGTACTACTTTTTCAATCATGTTGTGCAAACCTCCAACCGTTATTCGTGGAGATAGTTTAAAACGCTTCCCAAGTAAAGTATGAATATTTTAAATTGTTTCCCAATGGAGAAAAAAGTGAAGTCAGAATGGAAACAATAAGGGCGCTCCAAGCGCTACGTCTTATACCAGAAGGCGACTTAAATTGCCCGAATGGGCACTTTTACGAAGTGGCTATTTTCGCCACGGAACTGAAGGAACCACTGGTTGGTCCCGGAGTGGTGGTTGAAATTGACGAGAGTCAATTTGGGAAACGCAAGTACCACTTGGGCCACAGAGTCAACTACCAGTGGATCTTCGGAGCGATGGAAAGAGGCACTAATCGGTGTCATCTTGTTGCGGTTGAGGGCAGTTTAAGGAAAGATTTAATTCCTTTGCTCCAACGCAGGATTAGGCCCGGAACAGAAATTATTTCCAATGGCCGGTATATTATTTATTCTTTTTTTGAAAATGTTCTGTTTTGTTTTTAATTTGAAGCCGTGTGTTTAACAAAGATGAGTTACAAACATTTAACTGTCAACCATTCAAATACCATTGAGAGGTTATGGAGGCATGTTAAGTGTTCCCTCCCGATGTATTCGCGAAAGAAAGTATTTTTCAAGGGGTACATTGCTAAATTTGTATTCCTGACGCAATGCAAGTTGCAAAAAGGGGATCCCGTATCATAATTTTTTAAATATGTTAGCAAATTATATATTTCGTCAGCCGAAAAAAATTCGGTAGATTCGCCTTGATATGTATATATGTATGTTTAGTAAATAAGTTTACCTTATAAGTAATGTAAATAAAAAATTAGAAAACATGTAAAGTTAATTTGTTGTGGTTGAAAATTGGCGCCGCAGACGAACAATTTTTTGTTATTTTAAAACGTTTTTATTAGGTCGCTTTCTGAACTAGCAAATTTTAAAAGCAATTTTTCGCCCATTTCCCGCTGAGCTAGTCTTTTGAAATTTTGACAATAGCTTAGAACTGGATGACAATGCATCGCTAAAGCATAATTACCCGCCACCGCCCATTTTAAGGCGGGAAATTTGCCCATTTTGAAATTTGTCTAGAAAAATACATATATTTTTTGACGGAAAAATAATTTTCCATAAGTGAAAATATTTTTACTTTAAAATATTGAAATAATTTTTACTTCAAAATATTGAAATAATTTTGACTTAAAAATATTTTCAAAAAATTAAAATAACTGTGACATCTTACATATTTCAATCAGTTATAAAATATCTTGCACAGTTCACTAAAAATCGTGTTAAATCTTAACATCTTTATGGAGTTGCGAATCTGTACGGTGCTAGAAAAATTATTTTAAACTTTTTGGTTCATTAAAAAACGTTTTATATAAAAATGTTTTTTATTTAAATTATTGTTGTTGTTGAAATGAGCAATTTTTATAAAAAAATGAACCGATTTCAATAAAAAAAACACCTATAAATAGCTTATTAACTCTACTTTGTTAAAATGCAAACGTTGATACAGGTTTCTGAAGAACATTATTTGGAAAAAATTAATAAATAAATATAAACCAGTAAGAAAGCTATATTCGGCCCGGCCGAATCTTAGATACCCTACACCTTAAAAGTTTTTAGGAATTTTTAGGAATTTTAGGAATTAAGGTTTTATACCAATGCATTTTTTTATAAATTGATTCTATCTTTATATGTCTTATATACGTTTTATTTGCTCGTTTACAAATCTGAACAAAGAATATTTATACAAAATTTCATATTAATTGATTACATATCATAAAATTACAGACTTATATAAGGATTTATGTAGGACGATTGTGCCATATTACCCTTTCGTCCATGTAACCTAAAAGTATGCGCGACACGCCCATTTTCTGCAACGTAAAATATAATAATGTCGCTCGATATTGAAATTTTATTGTCATATCTTAAAAACTAGAAGAAATATGTGGTTATAAGGAAAGCTATGTTATAATCACATTTAATCACAGACGGGTACAAGTAGTAGGCGTGGTCGTTACCCGTTTTCAAAACAAAATCTTAGTAGTTTAGTAGTTTAGCTTAGTAGTTTTATTATTGTGTCCAAATTTAAGCCTTATTTCCGTGGTAATAAATTTGTTTTCATGAACTATATTTGAGACCATTTGAGACCCTCTTTTACCTGTATAACCTAAAAGTGGACGGATCACGCCCATATTTGGAATATCAACGGATGAAGTTACTCTATACCTAGAAATGAAATTTTGTTGTCATAACTCAAAAAAGTACGACTGATATCACATTTTTACTAAAAAATAGGCGAGGTCGTGGACCGATTTTACCCATTTTCAATACCAACCTGCACACCCTAAGAAACAATATTGCTGTAAAATTTCATCACGATATCTTCACCGGTTCTCCTGTGATCGTGATTTCAACAGACAGACAGACGGACGGACATGGCTAAATCGACTCAGGAGGTCACGCTGATCAAGAATATATATATCTTTCTATACCTATCGTCTCTATTTTTATGCGTTACACATTTCGTGACAAAGTGAATATACCCTCAACCTTAAGGTGTAGGGTATAAAAATAGTATGCGATTTGCGGGAAAACTAAAAGCTTTTCCCAAAAAATCTCTAAAAAGATAAATTATAGATATTAAAATTACCTTTCCAACAATGTATATATCGTTCGTATATGTGCCGGGATTATTGAGATATAGGGTATAAAATCTTCAAACTTTGAAGGCTCATAACTTCTAAACGGGGCGAGGGGCGGGGCTTGTTTTCATGGGTAGCTACAACAACAATGTCCATGTCTTGAGTCAACAAAAATTCATTTTTATAACACATAAAAGTTTCAGTAAAATAAAAAAGAAATGCAAGTATTTTAAAGTTTTTTGAAACACTTCACTCTACTTTTGCCAAAAGAATGCACTAATAACAGCTATACCAGTCGTTTCATTTGGCAGTTCATATTGCTTGTTTAGCGTTCCAATAACGATTTAAAATACCGCTTAACAGTGTGAGAGCTGGGCCACAATACGGCAGCGACAGTGTCAGTGTTTCTCTCACTTTCACTGTCAGCCTACAATGAAAACAGTGGCAGCGCGCAGCGCTATCTGTCATTTGTCATTTGTTTTCACATTTGGATTTGTTTGAGTATTTGTTTTGTTTCATTCCTATAGAATAAGTGAGATTTTTTCTAAAAGGGTTGCAACACTTTTATCCAAAAAATGAGAGGATTTTAATTTCACTGCTCACTGCCGAACTAGAGTCTATAATTTTTCCCCTACTCGGCAGTGTTTTTTCCCATAAGGTTTACATGGTGAGAGAAACACTGACACTGTCGCTGCCGTATTGTGGCCCAGCTCTGAAGTGTTGTTTTTATTGAACGAGCTGCTCGTTCATTGAAAATCGCAAACAACGACGCGAAAATAACAAAGCAGAAGCACCGAGAATCACGGTGATCGTTCAATGAAAATCTGACCCTAAATCATTTACTGTGGTACCTAAATAAGTTCGTCGTGTGTTGCTTTTCTGTCAAAATGAAATTGGAACACACAGTCTTATGGAAGTGGCTGAAATAATAAACGCACTGACGGAGACCACTTCGAATTTCCAATTTTGACATGCGCTATGAAGTGAAGTTGGCGGCAGATATCAGAAAAATGTTCATGTGCGTGTGAATGTTTAAAAACTTTTTGTCAAAACATATGGCGACGCAACGCTGTTATTTCGGTATAGCGCAGCGTAGTTTCCAAGGCGCAGTGATAAACGCAACGCAAGACGCACTTATTTAGGTACCACAGTTAGGAATACATATTTCATTGTTTACTACTATCAAATATCAACATTCTAAAAACAGC
This sequence comes from Myopa testacea, assembly GCA_949629155.1. Lineage (NCBI taxonomy): Eukaryota > Metazoa > Arthropoda > Insecta > Diptera > Conopidae > Myopa > Myopa testacea. The sequence continues at coordinate 38,792,080 of OX451347.1, read as the reverse complement.
AGTCAAGCTATCGCTAAAAGAAAATGCAGCGGTTTTCCGCTTCAAGAGACGTGAATTAGAAGTGTTTGGGCCAATAATCTGCACTCTTTCATAAACTGATGATTATTCCAAATTTCCTCTGATGTACCCTTTGGGTACCCTTTGGTACCCTCTTGATGTACCCAAATGTTTCCACTACTTGTGTATTCGTTCACTTTATCACGGCTTCTAGTGTTCTTTCATTGACCTATGAACACTTGCAATTACGAATAAAAAGAGTAAACACTGACTGAAAAATAAACCGACAATTAGATTAAATTTTCACACATTGCACTTGGTTAATAAATGCCTAATATTGTTCCGATCCTTCTGTCCATTCGTTCACTGAGCAGTGGATCCGTCTACCAGACGTGCTTCCGCGATCATGTAATGACAGATGACCAAAGTGGGGTGTCACACTAGGCATCTTAACGCCAGACTCACACGCTCTGATTGGTTGATTGCAAAAAGTAAAACAGTTTTCCATCCACGTTCGCCTCAATGTTAACGCTAAAATTTTGGCTGCCTCACGACCGTCAAACACACACATGTATGCAAACTCGAAGCACGGTCTGAAAACTTTTGTTATCTGTTGCTTTCTCATTTTTGTTTTGTCACAGCCAGAGATTAATTTCTAAAAGATACTGGAAAGTAAGGATACATTTCTTCAAATTATATTACAAATAAAAACAGAATACAGAAAAAGGTTGCAATTCCTCTTTCTCTCTTGCTGTCAACCCTTTCAACATGTTAATTTTTTCGAACATGGAAATTCCTTTAAAAAGGAGGCTGGCGAAAAGGTAAAAAACAGGTGAAGGTTATTACAAGAAATAATGGCAAATACAATTAAAAAATTTCGAATAATGTGAACTCATAAATGCAGGTAGATTCCAATATACGGTAGGTTAGAAACGCGCTTTCAAACACACTCTCAGCCCCTTGCACGTACACGAGTTTGAGGACGCACACAATTTTTTGTAGTGTGACAGCGTGCACGTAAACATCTTTTTCTGAGGCGGCTTCAAGATGTCAAATGTGACACCCAACAAAGACTACAAGCAGAACTACAAGCCTGGAAACAAAGGCTGCAAGACTGGAAAGAAAAAGGCCTGGCTAGACGCAGTATCTTTTGAAACGGTTTCACTTCTGTTATGTTGATACCATCGGTGGCTACACACTGTGGTTTCTCATTTGGTTTTATAAGTCCAAATTGTCCATTGTCCATGTGATGACAATGTGTGTGTGAAATTTACTGAATATCCAAAGGTTGGCCAGAGTGGGAGAAAATATGAACACGCGTTCGGCAAACTACGTTGCTCTTCTTTCGTTTGATAAATGCGTACTTGAGTGCGTGCAAAGAAATTGAGAAGAAAAGAAACTGAGAGAAGCACACACCAACAACAACAGTGGTAGATTGCTCTCCACCAGTCTTCCACTGAACCAAGGACAAAGAGTATAAATAGTAAAGAGATATTATGACTCAAAATTTTTGACTAACGGCAGATTTTCATGTGCCATTATTAGAATGCAGTCGAGAGCGCTGCTACGGCGAATAGCAGCAGAGAAATTCGTGGTGAACTTCGTTTTACTTGGTAAATGATTATGCGTAAGAAGAGTTGATCGATGCAGCAATCGTATGCTAGATGAGGAGTGAGAGAAATAATTGATGAATTCCAATAACAATTCAGTTGCTTACGTCTGTCGGTCTTTTGATTTACTTCGCTCTCTTGCCTTTGTTTACCATCCTTTGTGTTATTTGCTTCTCATTGCCATTGCTTTGTTGTTGTATAAATACAAATCGGATTTGCTTATTTTCGTTCATAAATGATTATGCGTAAGAAGAGTTGAGCGATGGAATCTTGTATGTCAAAGGAGTTGAAAACGAAACGATGAATTGTGGGTAACAGCAGGGGTTGAGGGAACAGGGGAATTAGACTTCTTTTTGGTTTCTTTACAATAAAAAATCAAGTGCTTACGTCTGTCGGTCTATCAAGCTTGGATTTTGTTTTCGCTTTATTATTTTTCGTTTATTAAAGGAATTTGGTTTTTTGCAACGTTTTGCCGGCATAATATTATTATTATTAGTATTTTAAATTAGGTTTATTATTAAATTAGGTTATTGTTTATTGTTATTTTATATGTATAAAATTATAATATAATTGTTGTACCAATATGTGTTATTGGTAATTCGATACACTGAGCTCAATGCAGGGTTGATTTCGTTTTATTGCCAGCCCATAGGCAATGCTTCCTTAATAGAACTAAAATCATAAATTTTAAAAATTTTAGTCTTTAATTTAATTTTAATAATGGTTTTGGACACTACAATAACAATGTAAATTTATAGACGGTCAGACAGAAGCACTTCAGTTGTTACTACAAAATAACAAGTACAAAGTCGATCTTCCGATTCGTTCGTACTCATAAAAAATCGAATCCGTACATAATATAAATATTTTCTCTGAAATATTTCCATTCTTTCATTTTTTATTTTTGCTTCTATTAACTTTTTATTTTTACTCGTATAAGTTATTAAATATACAGATATGCCGTCTAAAGTCTTCTTCTTCTTAAATCTTCTGCCTATACAAATTCTTCAACAGCACGCTATGCTCACAACGTAGATCGTGCCAGCGCTTCACAAAGGTTCGACATCGAAGCAGAATAAAGCTACGAAAAGCAAAATTTCTTTCAAAAACCTTAAAATGCCAAATTTAAAACAAATCCAGACGAATCGCACCGTTCTTCTCTTCGCCCGCTGTACTCGACAAATTGATCGTTTCTTTCTTTCACACTTTACTAAGCATGCGAGTTCTGGATCGATCGCTTCTTACGCATATTCGCTTGCATTGTTAGTGCAAAATAACAAAAGCAAAGTCGATCTTCCGCTCCCTTCATACTCATTAAATATATCTCCCGTACCCCTCACTCATTAGGAGATCATTCAATTTTGCTTTGTTACGAGTGCTGAGAAGACCGCTGAGTTGGGCTTTATAACAACAACTATCAAGGAGTTCTGGGCATACAGAAGCATTTTGTTGTTGTACACTTTTTTGTTACTTTTCTACTAGAACAAAAACAAAGTTGAAGTGCTTCCGAAAGCGAAGCAAAAGTTACCAACAATTTATCAATCATAATATGGTGAAAATTATGTTTCACTGTAAATATTGGACCACATTCACCATGCTGCGCTGCCTTCGATAGCGGCAGAGTGGTGTGTATTTTTGTGTAATAATGGCACATGAAATCTTGTTCTTCTTTGAGTCATAATATCTCTTTACTATTTATACTCTTTGCCAAGGAGTATAAATAGTAAAGAGATATTATGACTCAAAATTTTCGACTAACGGCAGATTTTCATGTGCCATTATTACAATTCAGTCGAGAGCGCTGCTACGGCGAATAGCAGCAGAGAAATTCGTGGTGAACTTCGTTTTACTTGGTAAATGATTATGCGTAAGAAGAGTTGATCGATGCAGCAATCGTATGCTAGATGAGGAGTGAGAGAAATAATTGATGAATTACAATAACAATTCAGTTGCTTACGTCTGTAGGTCTTTTGATTTACTTCGCTCTCTTGCCTTTGTTTACCATCCTTTGTGTTATTTGCTTCTCATTGCCATTGCTTTGTTGTTGTATAAATACAAATCGGATTTGCTCATTTTCGTTCATAAATGATTATGCGTAAGAAGAGTTGAGCGATGGAATCTTGTATATCAAAGGAGTTGAAAACGAAACGATCGAATTGTGGGTAACAGCAGGGGTTGAGGGAACAGGGGAATTAGACTTCTTTTTGGTTTCTTTACAATAAAAAATCAAGTGCTTACGTCTGTCGGTCTATCAAGCTTGGATTTTGTTTTCGCTTTATTATTTTTCGTTTATTAAAGGAATTTGGTTTTTTGCAACGTTTTGCCGGCATAATATTATTATTATTAGTATTTTAAATTAGGTTTATTATTAAATTAGGTTATTGTTTATTGTTATTTTATATGTATAAAATTATAATATAATTGTTGTACCAATATGTGTTATTGGTAATTCGATACACTGAGCTCAATGCAGGGTTGATTTCGTTTTATTGCCAGCCCATAGGCAATGCTTCCTTAATAGAACTAAAATCATAAATTTTAAAAATTGTAGTCTTTAATTTAATTTTAATAATGGTTTTGGACACTACAATAACATGGTAAATTTATAGACGGTCAGACAGAAGCACTTCAGTTGTTACCACAAAATAACAAGTACAAAGTCGATCTTCCGATTCGTTCGTACTCATAAAAAATCGAATTGCTACATAATATAAATATTTTCTCTGAAATATTTCCATTCTTTCATTTTTCATTTTTGCTTTCATTAACTTTTTATTTTTACTCGTATAAGTTATTAAATATACAGATATTCCGTCTAAAGTCTTCTTCTTCTTAAATCTTCTGCCTATACGAATTCTTCAAGAGCACGCTATGCTCGGAACGCATTAATTACGGAGTTACTGAAGCTCCGGCATATGTAAAAGATCCGAATTGTCCCTCTTCTGAGTATCCCCGTACCTCGTTCCACGCTATGACGCTGCGCTCTAGCAGTCGCACGAGGAATATTGCTGCTATATTCACTCTCACATAAAGAGCACACGATAATAAACACAATATCAATATGTAAACATTGTGTGCGGCTTATCAGATTTGCTTTTGTTGTACAAAATTGTTGCCATACATCAATTATAGGACTAATTCATTGGGATTCCTGAAAATACTTGTAAAAATGCTTCATGCATGGTAACTCTTTGTGCTCTGCAAGCAGGGGAAGTCTGCAAGACTTTGGAACGCATTGCGTTTGAGTCGCGTTTGCGTTTGCGTTTAAAAATACGCGATAAGGCTGTTATATTTTTTCATTTGTTCTCTCACATGTTTGAATACAATTATGTATTGTTATACATCGGTGATGTACTTGGGGGGTTAAACTTCCGTTTGCACCTACGATTGACTTGACTGTTGCGCTAAAATTAGTTATATGTATTATATCAAAAATAAAAAACTTACAGATCTTTATGCATATTCTCAAACTTACTTAAATCGCTGCCAATGAACTCGGATGGCACCTAAGGAACATCCTGTGAGAGCTGATGATGACTCTGATGCTTCCTATTTTCCACTAATTTGACTTGCTACTCTAAGTCATTAATGTGAGATACATTTAAGTATTGCGCTTGATTTCTTGATTTTGTTGCAACAAATTCCCATTGTGCGTGCGTAATTGAAGCACAAAACTACATAATGAGTAGCTGTAGCAAGGTGGATCTGGCTGTAGCAGGATGGATCTGCGGTTAAAAAAATTTTAAAAACTCATCGTATTTCACTGTATGTAATTTATAGATACCAACCTAATTTTCCAACCTGTCTAATCCATAAACATCATTCCAAAAGCTGACACGTGATTGGAAAAGTTCCTCATTGCCCTCAATTTGCATTATTTTGTGTGGAGCCTGCAGCAATAATTTTAAACAATCTGCAGTAGTTCTACTATTTTTGTTTCTCCTGACATGTCTTCATAATGAGTTAACTTATTTTTGTTTCTATTAAAATTACACTCAGTCTTAACGGGTTCGTATTTTAGAGGCCTCAAATAATTTTCATTCCAAGCTATCAGTGTACTGAGCGGCTTAAATGTTTACGAATATTGTAAACAATAATTTCACTAAACCGTGGCGAAACATGAAACAGCTGATTTTTCATATGTTTCAACTGTTTGTCATACTGAAAGACAGAAAACAAGAACAACAATATGGTAGCTCTCACGCATAGCAACGAGCATGTATCATGACATGCTCGTTGCGCATAGTGTACATGAATTCAACAGCTCATAAAAAATAGACGTCAAACCGATTTTTGAAGCGGCGAATTCGAAGTGTCCTATCTCATTATCTCTGACGTCGACCACGTACGTCGACGAGCATGTATCATAAAGAGATTACAAAGGCGAATTCAACGCTGAGAAATTTTGATTTGGAGTTCCGACGATTAGGGACATACCGATTGGTTGGACTCGAACTGCGTTTGATAATGTTTGATGCTTATAAGGTTGTTGAATTCTGTATGACTTCGTATGTGAATATGCGTAAGAAGAGTTGATTCATCGAGCACTCGTATGCCAGATAAAGTGTGAAAGAAAGAATCGATAAATTTTTTGTGTACAGCGGCGTTGAGAAGAACGGTGCAATTCATCTTCGTTTTATTTTTTCACAATAACAAATCATGTACAGCCGTCCGTCCACCAAGCAAACAAATATGTTTCCAATTTTGCATTTTATGGCTTTTGAATGAAATTTTTGCTTTTTCTAGCTTCGCTGCGTGCTGTTGAAGAATTTGGATAAGCGGAAGATATATTTATTTTAATCGATATATCAAATTATTTTATGCGGTATACGAATAGGTAGGAAAATTATTGGAAATATTTCGGAAAAAGCTTTTTTTTTTACATGTCTTACATTATATTAATTTATTTACGAAATAAAATGAATTTCGCTATTTTATCGTTTAATAGGTTAAAGAAAAGCTCTGACAATATATTTTTCGTTATACCGAGGGTCTACTGTAGGTATATTTGTATTTGCATTGTATGATATATTTGCGTCTATAACGTCTATATTTAAAACAATATTCGACAAAAGCTGCCATCGCATAAATATAAAAAGGATGATAATAGCGGCGTGCATTGACCAAACAAATACCAGCTACCCGGATTGGTTCGAGTCATTAGGTCCTTGCTTTGAACACAGGAAAATAATTTTAGATTTCCTAATCACTGTTTTAATTAGGAAAAACAGCAGGTGGCTGAAAGAAAAATTTGTACATGCAGAGGCAAAAAGAAAATCGGACGTTATTAAAGCCAAACGCAGTGCCAAAATGCAAAGACTGTTGAAGTCCTGAACCTTTAGAACACGTTCTAATAACAATTCAAACTCATGTTCTAATAATTATTGTTTTCTTTGGAGTTATATTCTACTTTTATTCACTTATCATTCTTTTCTTTGATGATTTATTGAAAATGAATTTAAATACATATTAGTTAATTTTTGAAGTTATATATATACAATATATATATATATATATATTAAGTTAAAGTTATATATATACATGATATATGTATATTATCGCAAACATTTGATACAAAATAAACTTTTATTATGGCTGGTTTTTATCATCCTAGTCTTTCTTATTTCTTACTCTTTTAGCGAGTAAACGATTTCTAAATTTATATGGTATGTATTAATAAATATTTGTGGCCACAATCCATAACAGCCTATTCGAGTTAATTGAAAAAAATAAATAGACATGTAATAAATACATAAATACTTCCTCTGAAATATTTGACTTCATTAACTTTTTAGTCTTTCTTAACGTATTGAATGGATTGATATGCCGACTAAAATATATATACAATGCCTATACAATTTCTTCAACAGCACGCTATGCTGGGAACGTAGATCGTGCCAGCGCTTTACAAAGCTTAGACACTGAAACAGTAGCAGAACGAAGCTAGAAAAAGCAAAATTTCATTCAAAAGCCATAAAATGTAAAATTGAAAGCAAATCTGTTTGTTCGGCGGACGGACGGCTGTGCATGTTTTGTTATTGTGAAAGAACAAAACGAAGACGAATCGTTCTTCTCTTGCACCGTTCTTCTCATTGCCCGCTGTACGCAACAAATTGATCGATTCTTTCTTTCACACTTTATCTGGCAACCGAGTGCTCGATCGATTAACTCTTCTTACGCATATTCAAATACGAAGTCATACAGAATTCAACAACCTTATAAGCATCAAACATTATCAAAAGCAGTTCGAGTCGAACCAATCGGTATGTCCCTAATCGTCGGAACTCCAAATCAAAATTCCTCAGCGTTGAATTCGCCTTTGTAATCTCTTTATGATACATGCTCGTTGCGTCGACTGACTGCTCTTTATATGAACGATCGCTAATGTCGGTGTGAAAAAGCGACGAGTGCTGTCGTGTATATGTGAATAGCCGAGAGAAAAACGATAATAGGGTGCCAATATTGGAACAATATGACGACCACTGTTAACTTAACATTACGTCCGCTGTTAATAATATTACGACCAGCATTTAACAGCCTTTGTTTCTGTAAAGTTCAACTCGTTTGGTGTTTCTAACACCACCGAGTGAGCTGATTAACATTTCCCGACGGCAACTTCGTCATCATTCGGTATCATCGTTGCTCAGTCGATTTTTTCCTACAGCATTTCTATTGTACTATAAATATATACACACATACCCGTACAATAAATATGTTTGTACAGATATATATGTTTACACAAGGAAGATGTAGGAATGTGTTTCGCAGGCATATCAAACTCCTAAAAAATTGTCGATTATCACTTTTTTCGTTTTCTAAAACAAAACTACTGTGTAAAAAAAGAAGAAATCATGAGAAAAATGCATAGAATATTGATAATCTATGAATTGTTACAAAAAATGTTTATAAACGGAATTATATTTTCTTTCTATCTCGTGTTATTTCAAATTCGTAAAAAACATTCGTTTAACCCTATAACCCTTCGTTTCCATTAACTTTTTAATGTTACTCGTATAACGTATTCAATGTGTTGATATGCCGACTAAAGTAGATCATCTGCCTATTCAAATTCTTCAACAGCACACTATGCTCGCAACGGAGATCGTGCCAGCGCTTTACAAAGCCTGGACATCGAACAAGAAGCAGAACAAAGCTACGAAAGCAAAATTCCTTCCAAAAACCATAAAATGCAAAATTTAAAACAAATCCAGACGGACGGACGGCTGCACATGGTTTGTTATTGTAAGGCCCAGTTTTTCAGTGCTCGTTTAAACGGCGTTTAAACGGAGATTAGTTAAACGCCAAACAAAAGTTAACTGAGATTTGAGTTTTACAGTGCGAGTTTAACTTATCTATGTTAAACGTATCTTTTCTATATTTCATACAGAAGTTATCTAAATTCAATGAATATTTAGCGTATACCTAAACCTTTTCTGGCAGCACTTGACAATATTTTGATTTTTACAAAGAGAACAGCTGTTCTGGTGCAAATAAACAAAATTATTAGCATAGTTTTGAACAAAGGTAAATGTCTGTACTCGAAGAAACAGCTGTTTCTTTATCTATTAAAAAGATAAATTTACCGGAGTTTAACTGAGCAATATCGGCCGGTTAACCTCCGTTTAAACGAGCACTGAAAAACACAATGTGTCGTTTAAACGAAGGTTAACTGAGAAACGACAATAACCGAGCACTGAAAAACTGGCCCTAAGAGAAGCAAGAGAAGACAAATCGCACCGTTTTTCTCATCGCCCGCTGTACACGATAAATGGATCGATTCTTTCTTTCACACTTTACCTGACATACGAGTGCTGCATCGATTATCTCTTCTTACGCATATTCGCTAGCATTGTTAGTGCAAAATAAAAGAAACAAAGTCGATCTTCCGATCCCTTCATACTCATTCGAAAAGATCTTCGACTCTCATATCATGTGTGTTTGTTGGTAGAGTGTGCACTGAACTCGCTCTTTTCATGAAACTTGCCTAACTAATAACAGCAGAGAACTTCGTCGCCCGACAAATTAACAGCGACAAAGCTCTGTTAACCAAATTCAATTATCCCCCTATTGCTTTCGGCCCGCACCCATAATTCAGATTGCTTCGTTGGGCGACATGCGCATTCTGTATACTGTTTATTCTGTGATACTATTTATTCTGTGCTAAAATCTTGCGTTGGTTTTAAAACTGTCTCCTTGGTTTTCTTTACGTATTTCAAAAATCATATTTCTGGATTATTGCTATGAAGAAGAACAAGAGTTGCATTCCTCTTTCACAATATTTTTCTGAGTTTTGTGAACAAACTCCCGAGTCGTCAAAATCTATTCCCGAGTTGTCAAAATTGCATACATTTTGTTTTTGTTGACTCAAGCTTGATTTCACTAACCCATTCAAAACAAAAAAAAAGTTTCCAGTCTTGTAGTCTTTGGCAAGACTCTTTGCAGATGACATGGTAAAACCCAGCAGACAAAACTACAACGAAATAATGAGACTACTTTCTTAGATTTTACATAAATAAAAGGTATTTTAAATTCCTCTATAACGATGCGAATGCTATCCGGATATCTTTAACAGTTTAGGAGCTATAGTGATAAGAATATCAATTCTGACAGCCTATAATTCGATAACTGTAGGAGAGCAAACAAAGTTGGTGCAATTAATTGTTATAATCAGCATAAAAAACTAAAACAACAAAATTGGGGTAATGCACAACGGTAAAGTTAAGCCTAAAATTCTATAAAAGTGAATACCAATAGTAAATTCTCGAAACTTTCCGAAAAAGGAGCAGTGGAAGTTAACTCCTATCTGAGTAATTTCAAATTCTGGGCTTAACTTTACCATTGTGGAACCACTAAATTTTATTATTGTTGTTGTTATTTTAGTTTTTTATGCTGATTACAACAACAAATTGTAATTACAGCCTTAGTATAGTTATCGTGTTATAGCCTAAAGTATTAAACATATTCCGATAGGATTGTTACTGTTATAGAGGAATTTACAATACATTTTAGTTATTTAAAATCTAAAATAGTAATGGATTGTTAAAGTTTTTCCCAATTCTGAATCTATTTCTATTGTTGTGGTCTTCTCGGGGTTGTCTTCGACTTCAATTAAAACTCTTCGACTTAGGATTTTATTATGGTTTTTATTTAGCACTTTTCCTTTTTTGTAGACTTGCCAAAATTATATTACAATATTATTATTTATTTTTAAGAACACTTTTTCTTAATGCGCACTACTTTTAAGTTAACACTTATTTTAAACTAATACTTATTCTATCTTATCACTATCTTTAGCGTGACTTTATACGCGGCTATATGACGTCGTCAATTTACAAGATTCGAATTCTTCGTCTGGGAATTTTTACAAGATTCCCGCTGGAATCTTTTCTTTTTCACGTTGGCTCTCACGTTGACACACCCGTCGACCGAACCAAAGTGGGTCAGTATGCCGTGTTTCGCAATTTCCATTATTTCGCAATATTCAAATGGTGATATTAGCAATATCAAATCGAGGAAGAAAATCGTTCTCAATTTAATTCTTCCACGTGTGGATTCTGATCGTGTGTTCTTCCAAGTCAAGCGTTTTTATGGTTTGGAAGCTTGCTACTGAAAGCTAGCTTCCACAATCCACTCCAATTGCAAAGCACTATGGTTTTCATGGTTTGGAACCTTGCTATTGAACGCTAGCTTCCACAATCCATTCCATGCGAAGTGCTCTGGTTGCTGACTTGGCTTTTGAAGTTACTATAAACAAAGCTTGACTAAAGCTTCTGGCTTACCAAGCAAAGTGCTGTGTGGTTGCATTAATAATGTGAACTTGGCCTTGACTCACTCGCGGAGTAGTATTATGAAATACTGGCCTTGAAAATTCAATTCACCCGGAACTGAAAATTGCGATCGCGACATACAACACTATATTTTCACTACAAATTGGTCCGGTAGTATTTCGCTCAAGAGTTCTACCAGCTAGCATTTTCTCAAAAATTTGCAATCAAATCGCTTCAATTGCAATTAATTTATGAATGAGATGTTGAAGCACGGGACACGCCAAGAATTATACAACTAGTGCACCTGTCTTAATAAAACTATAATAACTACCCCCATTATATATTAGCAGTAAGACGAACGGATTGTGTTCTTGATTTACTAAACTATTTCTAACGCAAGACTGCAACTCAGTTTGCTTAACGCACGCACAATTAATCTCTTTTTTCACCAGTTCTTCACGTAAAGTTTTTTTTCTAATTTAAAATTTTTTATTTCAATATTTTTACTTTTAATTATCCAACTTGGAGTATTATTTACTTTTCTTGGAGTATTATTTCCAATTTATTTGTCTGTGTGAATATGCTGATCTGCTACAGTTACGGAATTTTTATCATGCAGAGTTCGATCATGCAAGGAAGGTTCTATAAAAAGTGAGTCAGCAGATTCAAACAGTACATTTTCTGAAATAAGAGATTTCCTAGCAGTGGGAGTTACTTGTGAAAAAAATATATCTGAGTAATTTCTAATTCCTGAACCTATATTTTCAGTCACTACAAATTGGTCCAGTATAGTCAGGGGGTCATTTTGCTCAACAGTTCTGCAACCAACCTACAACCATTTTCTAGAGCATGCATACAATTTCCTAACTATTCTACGATTTACACCCAGGCGCTAATACCACATCTCTCATCTATTAGAATATGCACAAAAATTCAAAAGTACACCGAAATATAAAATGCAGTTTACACCGATACAAAATATTTATATTTATACACTATATACATACCTACTTACTTTCTGCTTGGGTATTGTGGTCCGGAAAAGTATAAAAATTGCCCATTTCCTTACATCTGTAAGCACATTTTTTCTAGTTCAGTCATTTGTATTAATTAATTGCAACTAGTCAATTGCAGGTGAAAGCGCAGAGATTATAGGTTCGACGGGGTGCTGTTGAAGGTGAAAAAATATAGATCGAGCACAAGCGTAACCACTATTTTAGTCCGTAGTCCAAAAATGAGAGTAAAATTCCACCGAGTGTGCACGGTAGCGTAACCACGGCCTATGAGATTTTCAGTTATATTTCCGGTTTATACCCTACACCTTAAGGTTAAGGGTATATTGACTTTGTCAGGAAATGTGAAACGCATAGAAATAGAGAAGATAAAATTAAAAAAGATATAATGAAATTTTGCACAAATATTCTTTGTTGTAATTGGGCAGGTATTGAAAATGGTCAAAATTGGTCAACGACTACGCCTCGTTTTTATTAAAAATGTGATATCAGCGTTCGATTTTGAGTTCTGATAACAATATCCGTTAATATGCCAAATATTGGCGTGATCCGCCCACTTTTAGGTCACACAGACAAACGAGGGTCTTAAATGGGTTATATTGTTTAAAAACAACTTAAAAATCTTAACAACTTATTTTCCAATAAAACATTATTACAGCAAAACTGGGTGCGTCCGCCCACTTTTGCAGTACTTATACAGTATAGCTAATGAAAACAAATTTATTACCAAGGAAATAAGGTTTAAATTTGAACACAATAATAAAACTACTAAGCTAATTATTTTGTCTACGCCCTTGACCACGCGCCTACTATTTATACCCGTCTGTGATTAAATGTGATTATAAGGTACCTTGCCCTATAATCACATATTTCCTCCTCTTTCGCCAATCGACGCCAATAGACTTGAAAATTTGTATTTTTTGGATTGCCTTCTATCTGTCCACTATTGGTCTATCAAGACTAAAGTAAAGACTGTGACAGGAAAGTGATAGGTATGAGGTGTAGTCTCAGTGTTTTGGATCATATATGTTACCGGTTTCAAAAATGATAATAACTACGTCAAAAAAGTTTGAAATAATATTTTTTCAAACCCGTGGTTAAATTATAATACAGTTTAAAAAATACAAAAATTCGGAAATTTCAAAACATGTGAAAACTGAGTGATTCTTATTTTCATGTTACTTTATTCATGTTACATAGGTCACATAACTCGCCGTCTGCAATATATGTTTGTGGATATAAGCTTAAAGCATTAACCACAACCAAGGCTACAGGCTACAGGCTACAAGCGGCATCTGTCAAAATTACATTGGCTCTTATGGGGAACAAGAAAAAAAACATTGATTTCCAGTGCCGCTACGCATCTTGCAGCTAGCCGCTAGGCTTCACGCCGCTTGCAGTCGATCGAGTTCTATTTTTCTCTGGCGGCGTAGCTATGCTTCTTCTTCTTTTGTGTTTGTTTACGTTTTACATATAAAAAGATTTGCGTTTTGACATTTGCTGCTGGCTTCACGCCGCTATCATTGGAAGCACTGAGGTTAGTGCTGGAAGTTAGCTACTTTTGCAGTTAGTAGCCTGTAGCCTGTAGCCTTGGTTGTGGTTAATGCTTTATTTATACGTGTACGCTTTTGGCAATCTATTGATAAGTTTGATGTCATGCGATGTACAGTTAAATATCTGATTAAAGTTTTGACTTTGACTTTGAAAATTTTTTTATCTTCGTCATTATTCCTTAGAAAAGCATCTAGTTGATTTGTCTTTGCTTTGTAACTTTAGTGTATTACATTATATTGGACTATTATCAGTAAGTCTTGATCCTTAGTTAATGCGATTGACGTCAGTTATTACATAAATCAACTTTATCTCCTTGCCTTGAAAACAAGTTGATAATCTTTATTCCATGTTTAAAATCAAACTCGTTAAAATTATAACTTAACCACTCCGCAAATGAGAGAAATTTCCAAATTCAAAATGGCTGCAGGCAGCAAAAGAAATACACTGAAAACAGGTCGTCGGAAAGTAAACAAGGAGTGCATATTTACTTTAATTATTATTTATTTATTTAAACTTAATTATAATTATTTATTTTCGCAAAATACATATAATTTTATATCTCCATCTTTACGCTTAGGTGGTTTCCCAAACTCTGAGTCAATAAGCGCGCGTACCCAGGGACGCTTTAGAGATCCATTCAAAGGCTGCCTGAAGGACATACAGTTTGGTGTGGAACAAAACTCATTAATTACGGACTTCTCGGCATATCAAGGAGAAAATATTGGCTCATGTGATTTGCATGGGGACGAGTCAATTGTTGTATAGGACAATGAAAACATGAAACAATATCTATATTTACATTTTACAAAGTTTTCTATATCTGTACTGAGCAAAATAAGGAAATTAAATATTTAATGTCGGGGCTATGATCGAGCAGCAATTTCAAAAACCTATAATTCTTGCTATATTGTTACTATTTTACTTTAGTGTAAACAAAACCAAAATAAGCGGTGGAATTAAGTTCTTGCTGAACTTTCTTGTAGAGATTTGTGAAATGCGCGTAGTAATAAGATTATTGCCCTTACAAACGATAGTGTTTTTCTGTTTTACACTCGTTTTGTTTTGTGCTTTTCGTAATTTTTCTTTTTTTTTGACAGACGGAGGATAAGAGATGACGAATGAAATGCACAACGCGCAAAAAACGTTTGTTTTTGATATTTTCACATGCTTTGCAGCGTTTTTTACGTGATGGTTAAGGAATTTCCAGAGAAAATTCTTATAAAACCAGACCGCAACAAAAATGCGGAACAGATAGGTTTTACGACATGGCCAAAAAGTTTTATGAAAAATCGCATTTACTTTAGATTTACATTTATTACGCGTTTTTCTGGAAAACTATAAGGTTTTCGATAAAATGTTATGTTACATGAATGAAAGATATTTTAAATTATAGTTATACAGTGGACCCTCGGTTAACGAACGCCCCGCATAACGAACATTTCGCATAACGAACACTTTTTTTTGGGAAAAAAAGTTTCTCTTAAGGAACCAAGTTTCGCATAACGACCAACGAAAAAGGGGGAAATCTTAATTGCATGTAAAATTTCTGTCTGTGCTAAGCAACGAAACACGGGAAACCCCGAATACACATTATAGTGCTGTCTGTGTTTAGCTTTTGTTTCATAATTGTGCATTTTGTTTTATTTTTGTGCATAATTGCCTGTGTTCGTAAAATTAACAAGACGTGTTGAAACATACAAATGTTCTAAAGGGTCCGCTATCTAACATTTTTTTTTTCAACTAGTGCTTATTTCGTGAATGGAATCACTTAGCTCATTTCTGATTTGACAGATAATTAGTTTTATAATTCCTGTGGTACCTAAATAAGTGCGTCTTGCGTTGCGTTTATCACTGCGCCTTAGAAACTACGCTGCGCTATACCGAAATAACAGCGTTGCGTCGCCATATGTTTTGACAAAAAGTTTTTAAACATTCACACGCACATGAACATTTTTCTGATATCTGCCGCCAACTTCACTTCATAGCGCATGTCAAAATTGGAAATTCGAAGTGGTCTCCGTCAGTGCGTTTCTTATTTCAGCCACTTCCATAAGACTGTGTGTTCCAATTTCATTTTGACAGAAACGCAACGCACGACGCACTTACAGTTCCGCTGAACGAATATGGTTGTGTATACGCTTGAACAACGCTGGGAAATATTGCGACATTACTTTGAAAATCCGATGCCGATTTTGCCAAAAAAATCATCTTTTCAGATGAAGCTAATTTTGATCTTGGCGGGTATGTAAACAAGCAAAATTGTCGCATTTGGGGCACAGAAAACCCGCACGCATACATTGAAAAACCCAAAAACGAGTCACTGTTTGGTGCGGATTTTGGTCCAGAGGCATAATTGGGCCATTTTTCTTCGAAAATGAGCAAGGAGAGCAAGGAGATCGCCGTTACAGTCAATGGCGATCGTTATCGGGCCATGTTGAAGAGGAGGATATTGGTAACATTTGGTTTCAACAGGACGGCGCTACGTGCCACACAGCCGAAGCTACACTCGCATTTAAAAAAAAAAAAAAGTTATTTGGCGGACCCTATATTTTTAATTTTGTTTTTATAAAAATTGCAAAATAACATACGTAAATGCCTACAAAAAAAGATTCGGAGAAAGAGAAAAATAAAAGAGCCAAAATTTTTTACGTTTCATTTAACTTTCTTTCAATAAAAGCTGAACTTTAAATATATTGGTGTATTTTTTCAGTTCTTTTGATGCATTTTATGTTACATTCTTTCAATAAAAGTTCAAATTGAAACATATTAGAGTGTATTTTTTCGACCTGGAACGCATTAATTCATTTTACATTGATTTATATGGGAATAATGGTTTTGCTTAACGAACGTTTCGCATAACGAACAAGATGCTGGAACCAATTGTGTACGTTAACCACTGTATTTTACTTTATAGAGCCCACCCCAACCGAATATGTATATATATGTACTATAGTTTAGAAGATATATATACTAGAACTCTTAAAGCAGACCAGAGCGGGAAAAACTAATGTAGTCTCTGTGCAAACCAACAACGTGGATCATTCGGTTGATTTTATTCCAATACTTTGTCGTCTATATTCGTTTATCCGGTGTACTAGAATTATAAATAATTACTACATACAGTAGCTAAAAATTGACATTATTTCATTATACACAACAGTGTTAATTAAGATTATAAATAGTTATTGTTAATTACTTTATCAATTGGAAAACAATTAAACTAATTGTAGGAATAATTTAATGCAAGATTTAAATAAAAAATTAATCAAAAATGGAGTCGTGTTTTACTTTAATAAAGTGAATAAGGAGATGAAAAACGATTCTCAGAAACTCTCATATTTTAAAATGTATATCTTTAAGTGCTGAATCCCATCGAACAGCGTCAGATGTGCCGAGCGTTAAAATTGTCTATGCAAACATTTTCTTTGTGAACAATTGTGAAACTCATAATTATTGCAATGACATTACATTCCATACATTATTTCAGTAGAAATACAAAATTCAAAAAATTAATTTTTCTTTTTGTTCGGTATTCTGATTGTCCTTTGCTTGCATTTAAAAACATATGCATTTTCTTTACATTTTTGGTAAGAATTTGGAAACACTTTATTATTTTGGAAGTATTTTCGACGAAGAGTAGCAACACATTTCCGAAAAAAAAGAGTGTAACCTCGGCGTCAGTGAGAAAATAGAATCGATCCGATTGAGACGTGATGACTCCGAGCGTAAAATGCTCCCATAGGCCGTGGTACGCCTAGTAATAGTTTTTCGATAACATATTACCTTACATAACTGAAAGATAGTTTGAATACCGGTTTAACAATGCCCATAATATGTAGGTATCTCTTATAGTTTCGGAGATATTGGCCCGAAATTTTCCAACTTTAAAGGTCTATAACTACGAAACCAGACGAGCGCGGGCAAAATGATATTGTTGTTGGAGTCTCCGTGGAAAACAACAAAATCGGAGCAGCGTCAGCGTCTTCAACCTATGCCGACCAAATATTAATAGAAATGTGTTTAATATATTAAGTCTGGGAAAAAGTTCGTGGCGTTTTTCCGATTGGTGGGGTCAAGTGCAAATAACTCTGCCAACATTGATCGCAGCGATACCAGTGAACGCTTATTGGAAAGGTGACACTTCGGCAATAGCTGGCAGTGTGTAAACAATTGATTGAATCGGTGCAGTGGTAAGAAAGTTGTTTATGTTTTAAAATGTAGAAAAATGAAATGTATGTAATGCGAGCTCAAAAAAATGTCCGTCCGCGTGTTCACGTACAGTGTTTGTTTATTTTATGATGAAATTGTTTCCTTCTTACAAGCAGAAAGCGAATATTATAAAGTAAAATAACTGAAAAGCTAAACCGTTTTGGTTTGTCCGTCACCGTCACAAAGTGATGGGTGAGTTAGTGACAGGTTTACCAACCACACAACTTTATTATTTATTATTTGTTTAGCTTTTAACTAAACATTAATAGAAAAATTACTTTGCAAAATAAATTCATAATTAATTTATTTCAATTGAAATTACATTAACACAAGTAAATTCACAATTCATGCATTTAAATTAAAATTCATTCAAATTAAAGACCAAAAAAACTAAAATTACAATGAAGTAAATTTTAAACTAAATCACACATTATTATTCAACAATACACGTTGGCATCGTTGGCGACTAAAAAATACGTGTGGTAGATTAAAAACAGCTGAGTAAATTTGTGAAATGAGCAATTTTTATGAAATTTAACTTCGTTTTACTTGCAACTTATTCAATATTGTGCAACTAAATAACTTGAAAAGCGTTTCATGTACTTTTCTAGAAGCATGCGTTGCTTTTAAACATGTCTCTTTGATCTTTTTTAGGTATTTAGGTAGGTACTCTGGCTTCTCTTCAGTTGTCGAATAAATCTTTCGCCTTTTACTAAAGATTTCCGTGGAGAGGAGCACTCTAATGAGTCTAAAATAAATTTTTTGTAGTGCCTGATAAAAAAGAGTTCTCAGCAAACCTTCGAAGTGCAATGTCTGAACTAATCTGCGCTAAGTGTTCTAATAATTATTCTAAATCTATCGCTGTCTGTTGCAATTTATGCAAAAAGTCGTTTCACGCGAATTGTCATGGCATTACTCCAGATGCTTATAATTTGTACAAGGACTTTAAAAACATAGTGTTTAATTGCGACAAGTGTCTATTCATTTCCACAAATTTAATTTCGGATTTCTCAACTCTTTCAAAAGAAATAAATAGAATTAACGGCTTATTTGCGAAATTTGCAAAGAGACTTGATATACATAAATCATCTCTCGTTGATGTGAGCGATACTGCTGCTGCTTCCAAGTCGAAGAACGGTTCTTCAAGCTCTCACGTTTGTGTGCCTCGTATGCCTGCTGAGCAACTCTCTGCCGAATCAAGTTCGCTCTCATCGTTGACAAATGTCGAATGTAATGACCCAGTAGGAACTGCTGAATGTATTGATATAATACCTGTTACTGGTTCTCCTGCGGCGTCGGCATCTTCTCATTGTACTGTTGTGGAGATAAGTGATGGAGAAGCTAATTCTGCGGTTCCATTATGCAGTGACTGGATAACAATACGGAAAAAATCTAAAAAATCAGCCAAAAAATTTGAAAATCATTCGGATTTAGTGGTTGGCCAAAATGATGCTGTGGACTTGGAAGTTGTGGAAAGGAAAAAATGGATACATATTTCCTACTTCAAACCTTCAGTATCAGCTGATGACTTGATCAATTATATTGAGAAGCATGCTAAAATAAACAAAAGTCACATTGCTTGCTTTCAACTTGTGAAGAAGGACGTGAATCCTGATGACCTGAAGAAGGTTAGTTTTAAAGTTGGAGTTACACCATCACTACTTGATCAGCTTATGGACCCGTCAGTTTGGCAAGCTGGAGTGCGATTGAAGCCTTTTCGTTTTTTTCGGAGAGAAGTGACCACCCAGCTCACCACTTAACAGATGAGCCTTGCATTGCGTCTAGTACTTCATCTCAGTCTGCTCGAATTTATTTTCATAACGTGGGTGGGCTTCGTACGAAGACCTGCCAGTTTTATAAGGCATCCTGTTCGCATGACTGAGATTGTGGCGCTAGTCGAAACATGGTTGACGCCCCACTTTTCATCCGGTGAACTATTTGACTCACATTACGAAGTTTATCGCAAGGATCGTGTATTGAGTCCTAATGTTTCGAGAGGAGGCGGTCTCTTGCTTGCTGTCTCAGCGGAGTTTGTAAGCAGATACGTACAACTTCCTCGATGTGACGACTCTATTGAGCAGATTTGCGTGGCAGTATCTCTTGGAAATAATCCTTTACTTAGCAAAAATGAATTAATTATTATTTTAAGTTATATCCCTCCAGCTAGTAGCCTGGATCTATACAATGACCATATTTTTAATATTGGGTCTATTGTCGGTTCATTTAGTAACCATCAAACACCTATTGTGCTTGGTGACTTCAATCTTGGCTTCGTTAATTGGAATTTCTGTTCGGATGAAAATTCTTTACTACCTTTTAATGTGAAAAGTTACGTCTGTTGCCAAGAACGATTTTATTTTGCGTAGGCGAGAATACGAATTTCTGTCTAACTTTCTTTATAAGAAATATCTTAGCTATATTGAGAGTAGTATTAAATCCAATCCAAGATCTTTCTGGATATTTTTAAATTCTAAAAGAAAATCAGGTGGTTTTCCTAAATCTATGGAAATGCTTGGTAGCTCTGCAGAGAACCCTAAGGATATTTGTAACCTTTTTGCAGCTCACTTTGGCTCGGTGTATAATAGGGGAGACAATTTGCGTGAAGAATTCTTGTTCTCACGATTACCTCAATGTATTAGAATTGGCTCCTTATGCATAACTGACGAGGAAGTACTACAATCGATGAGGGAGCTCGACTGTAAGAAAGGTGCGGGCTTCGATCTGCTACCTCCGATTTTTCTGAAAAATTGTGCTTCCTCATTACACTCGGCTTTATGTTCTATATTTAATAAATCCCTTTTTCTGGGTGAGTTTCTCGATGAGTGGAAGTTTGCCTCTATCTCACCAATATTTAAGTCAGGGCCAAAACATCTAATTACAAATTATAGGCCTATTGTTAAACTTTCGGTTATACCTAAGTTGTTTGACAAAATTATCAGTAAGCTACTTTTTACATTAACAAAAAATGTTATCTCCAATCAACAGCACGGTTTCTTTGCTGGAAGATCTACGTCCACGAATCTTGCTATTTTTTCTAATTTTTGTGTTAATGCTATAGAAAATGGATCACAAGTCGATGTCCTGTACACTGACTTTTCAAAAGCATTTGACAGCATACAGAACAATTTATTAATATGTAAACTTGAGAATATAGGGTTTCACTCCACAATTTTGAAATGGCTTAACTCCTACTTAGCCAATAGAATTTTATATGTTAAAATCGGGGGATACTACTCTGAACCTATTGCGGCAAAGTCGGGTGTCCCACAGGGAAGCCACTTGGGTCCCTTGCTTTTTAATCTGTTTATAAATGACTTGCCGTATGCTTTTTCTTTCTGCAGAAGTCTTTTGTATGCTGACGACCTAAAAATTTTTCTGTCAGTTAAGACTATTAAGGATTGCATAGATTTCCAAAAAGACATTAACTCACTTATTAATTGGTGTGAATGTAACCATCTTAATCTAAATTTTGACAAAAGTCTTAACTTTCTCCCGGCGTAAACACCCGATTAAATTTGACTACACCTACGATTCTAGTCTTACCTTTCCGAGAGTCTGCCAATGTAAAGACCTAGGCATATATTTTGATGAGAACTTTTCTTTTAGTACCCATATGGATTATATGATTTCAAAAGCCAACTCATTTTTGGGTTTCGTGAATTTGTTAGTTTAGTGAGATCCATCTTAGAATACGCCAGCGTTATATGGGATCCTTATTACTTGAATTCAATTGCTCGAATCGAGGGCATTCAAAAGCGTTTTTCAAGGTTTGCTCTACGGCATCTCTACGATTGGGAAAACATGCCCAATTATGAGGATAGATGTCGCCTGCTGAATCTTCAGAATCTCTCTATGAGGCGTAAGCTAATCAATGTTTTATTTGTCAAAGACATAATCGATTGTAATATTAACTGTTCAGAATTACTGGCTATTATTCCATTCCGTGTTCCTGCTCGCCAACTTAGAGATCCATTATTATTCCATACTGAAAGTCATAGAACCAATTATGGTTGCAATGAACCCATTTCCAGGTTTTTAACGCACTGTAATAGCGTTGCTAGCCTTGTTGATTTTGATATGGTAAGGCATAGATTCAAGTTACAGCTGGAGAGAATTTTATATAGTACCTAAATTATATATCAATCTTGAATGTAATCTGTAAGGGCTTGCCCGGTAGATTGGAAATAATAATAAATAAATAAATAAATAAGTATTTAAAAATCATATTTTTGGTTTATTTCCACGCAGAAGAACAAGAGTTGCATTCCTCTCCCAAAATATTTTTCTCAATTTTGTAAGCAAACTTCTGAATTGTCAAAATTCACTCCCGAGTTGTCAAAATTGCATGCGTTTTGTTGTTGTAATCTACTACAAAAAGCCTGCACGCTTGGCTTGCACGAGGGTAGCGAATTTCCATACATAGTGTTCTCTGATGAGAATAATTTCCCTATTGAGCATTTCATAAGCATTAAACACAGTCGGAGCAAGAGGAGACAAGATACATTTTCAACTGTCAAATTTAAATGGGCTCTTATGGAGATCGGGAAAAAAGTTTTCTTTCCAGTTTGTTACTGTGGTTTCCGTTCCAATTTGTATCTTGTCTTTAGGCTAATTTCTAATTTTGACAGGAACGATTTCATTCTTGTTCGTCTCCAGTGTGGTTGTTTACATTCTGTATTGTAAAATTTGACAATTTGTATTAAGAATTTGACATATGAAATTTTTGTTGCTGAGCAACGTTGCCCAGCCATTATAATTGACTCCATGGATGTACTTGTTGCCGTGAGTTGTTGCTGTTGCTTGTTGCTCCGATTGTGTTTAACTCTATAAACTATCAAAATGATCGTTGTTTACTTAACGGAACGCTCTTACGAAAATTTGAGCCTACGAACGGCAACCCGAAGTAATTTTCTATCTCAAGTAATGGTATGGTCAGCTGTAACTGCCGATGAACGCTGTCCCATCGTTTTCATCAAGCCTGGTGTCAAAGTCAATTTGTCTTATTATCAGGAACATCTTTTGGAAGCTGCTTTAAAGCCGTGGACACGCAAAAATTTCGGTCGCAGACCATGCACATTCCAACAAAAATCAGCACCGTCTCATAAAACTCGTGTGAACCAACAAGGCTTAAAAAATCATGTTACACACTTCATTTCGTCCACACAATGGCTTTCGAATTCGACAGATATAAATCCGATGGACTATTCAATCAACGCCATTTTGTAGAGCAACGTGAGGAATAAAAACTATGCCAGTATGGTGTTACGTAACCTCTTCTTCGACCTGTCCGGATGTGGTGCACGGCAGCTAGCTCAAGCTTTCTTCCTTATGTTTTTCGTGTAGTGGGCGTGGTTCTCAACCCTTCGCATCCGGCCGTGGTAAGTAACAATAAAAAAAATCATTTATCTGCTAAATGATGAGAATCTAAACTAAAAAAAAACAAAGAAAAGAAACACACGTATTCAACTCACACCATCCCTCTTGCGTCGCCCCCGCGTCGCTATTCCACCGTCAAAAAAATAACTCAATGCTTGTTATTCATCTTATTTCTTATTTAATACTAATACATTATCTGGCCTTTTGGCGTACATATGTTTACAACAATACTTCACTTAAAGCAAAACATAATACATAATTTAAAAAGACTAATTTAAACAATATCATTTTTACTCTTCCGGAAACAAAAAAATTTTTTTTTCTCTTCTATTTATGTTAACGCACATCAATTTGCAAAACTCAACCACACACGGGAATTTACTACCAGTCGTTGTTCCTAGCGCACACCCCCCCGAAGAGCTCACCGGGATGGCCTGGCACTACCACCACAAGGACAACAAAAAAAATTGACTATATTAATCACCTGCCGGCTTTGTCGGTTGCCAATTGTTGTGCTGTACACATAAAAAAAAACGGAAGCTAGGTGTACTTACACACATATATATACATATATACTCTTAATTTTAGAAAATTTGCACCCTGTATACAAGTAACACTTAATAAAATACGATAATATGAAAAAAAAGGTACAAAAACAGGTAACAAGATTTATAATAAAATTGAATTAATAAAAAAAAGGTTCTCTATTCTCCACATATAATTTAGGTGATAATCGTTGCGTTCCAGCTTTGTTTGCTGCTCATGTCCGACTTCCGATTTCTTCCCTTTAGGTAGGAGTTCGCGCAATCAGTATATTTATGTACATATATATGCCTCGAAACGTATGAATCTATGTACTGACGGTTTGGCGGGAAAACTTTGTATGTACTTTATTTCAACCTTTTCTTCATTGTATATAAGGAAGTTTTATTTTTGTAATGTATGTAAATGTAACTGTTATTGTAAGTAGAGTAGTGGCATGTACATGATCTATGTATGTATATAGGTATGTTAACGGATGATTTTGGTGTTTTAGAGGAAACGGATTTTATGTACGGAAAGAAAACTCGTATGTACTGATCTACTATAATAAGTGATCACCAGTTTATTAAAACAAAATGAAATTTGGCTTGTGGCTTCGAATACACAATTTTTGTTTCTTTTTTGTAAAGATGATTTCAAACTTATCTTGGTGGCGCGGTTCCCAGCGCCACGATATTTTCCTTTGAATTCTGACTCCTTCTATAGCCACAAGCCTTAAGTAATCGTGTCTTCCTTTATTCCCTCCTGTCTTTCCTTTCCTGTAGGATTTTATATTTTAAAGGCTATCAGTCTAATTTTGCAACTAACTTTATCCAAACACACTACTTTACTTATCTACAAATTTCTATTTTTATATGATTTTAAACGAATGTTTTACCTTTTCTCTATCCGTTTCCCTTATATGTATATCTTTGTTTTAGCCGCCTCTATATGTTTTCTTTGTATATTTTAATTCTTTCTTTAATTCTGCACTACATACTATATATATGTTACTTTCAATATTTAAATATTTCCACCCGCCACAGTCTACTGTTCGATTAGCAATGACCTTATTAGCAAGAGGTCGCTGATCGGTAACCTTCATCCAATTCGACTCAATTTTTTTGGTTTCTTGTAACTGCCTTTCTAATTGGACTCAACAGTTTTCTTATTTCTTTAGTGTCGATGTGAGTGCACTCGTCTACCATCCACCCACTACGGTTCGTGTCCCCGCTAACCTCTCCACATCCACCACAGTCAAACTCGAACCTGTTCGATTCGCACTCCGCCACTTTTCCCACCACGCGAAAATGCGCGGATATTCGTATCTGGCAACGTCGGATCAAACCAAGGTTGGTGACAGAAGTGAAACGCTTAGGTTAGTTGCTCTGACAGATCAATTTAATACAATTTATTTCATTTTACTTTTAGGCACCCGCAACAAAACTCTGGCGTTGTGGTGGCTGCACTCATCGGGTCACAACAAAGACAGTGTGCTGGGTGACGTTCTTCTATGCGGCGCTCAACGTAGGCCATCGCCCACCATGGCGGTGTCTCGTGCTCTTCACTGAGCTAGCCGGAATATTCTCGGATCATCTCGGATTCGTTGGACGAAAGTATCAGGGAAGTATTGAATTTTTTTTAAAAAAAACTTTTTTACTTTTTGCACCTTTTTGCTACTTTTACAGGTCTGTTGCACTGATGATGATTTGGACAGTACTTGGAGTAATGTGAAAAAAAAAATCAAACATTAGGGTCAGTCGGAGAGCTGGATGTTGACCACAGCCTTGACTTCTGAAATAATAGTGATCGTGATAAAGTAAAATCAATGATAAAAAAAAACTACGGAAAAAAACTACGCACAACTGGCTGGTGAGTTCATTGCTTTATATCTTTTGCGTGGAAAACGCCTAACGATTTCCCTTGCAAGTTTTCCAGTTCATACATATTGCTTCCAAGAACTTTTCTCACGCGGTATTTGGTAAATTTTGGACAGAATTTAGCATTGATGTTATCTTTAAAGCTACTGAGTACGAAGTTCCTTTTGTATACTTCTTGGCCTGGAACAAAGCGAACATCTCTAGCATGCCTATTGTATCTGACTGCACTTCTTTCGTATGCTGAGTGTAGATTGTTTTTAATGTTTTCTCGCACTATTTCTAATTTACTTTTTCTATCCAAAACTATTAGATCGGGATCGTTTAATAGGTGTAGTTTACGTGCTAACTTGTAGTCTGCACCGTTCATAAACATGTTTTGCCCAAACAAGGCAAAGAATGGTGTTACACCAGTAGCCGAATGTATCGCGCTTCGCAGAGCACATTCGATCTCAGGTAGATAAAGATCCCATTCACGATGGTCACGTTCTAAATAAGATCGAATCGCTGCCAACACCGACTGATTCACGCGTTCAGCTGCATTTGATTGGGGTGAATACACTGCCGTCTTAAGATGGACAATTTGAAAAGTTTCTGCCATTCTCTTGAACTCTTGTGAAATAAACTGTTTCCCATTGTCACTATGGATCACCTCGGGAACGCCAAATTTATAAAACACTTCATTCGTGAGAAATTCAACGACGTTAGCAGCAGTGGCTTTTCGCATGGCTTTTAATAGTGTAAATTTCGTGAAATGATCTACGACACTGAAAATATATGCATTTCCGCGCTTTGAACGAGGATATTTGCCCATAAAATCGATGTAAATTTTTTGGAACGGCCTTACTGTCACGACCTCGTGTCCAATACCGGATTTCAAGTTCGTATTGGCTGATTTGGACTGCTTACAGACAGCACAGCTATTAATATAGTTTCTCACCTGTATCGTCATCCTTGGCCAAAAATAAAAACGACGCAATCGATGCAACGTCTTCGCAATTCCTCCATGTGCAGCGGTTGCTGGATCATGTGCCTTCTCTATTAGCGTTGTCGTCAACGACTCTGGGATCCACAACTTCCATTTAAATTCCTCCAATTCATCTGCACTTCGAACGAAATGTGTTCGCTTGAATATCATGCCGTTTTCAACTTTTAAATCAGGCAATTTTTCCTTATTATTTTTAATGTTTTCTATTAATTGCAGGTATTCTTCGGATTCAAATTCTGTAGTCTCGAAGTCGAGGATTCCTTGGTTGTCTATCTGTATTTCTTCGATGGACCTGGACAGAGTATCGGCCACTACATTTTCTAACCCTTTTCTATGTTGGATGTCAAAATCATACGCTTGGAGTTGGAGAGACCACCTAGCCAATCTTCCGTTTAGGTCCTTAAGCGACATAAGCCACTTTAAGCTGCCGTGCACCACATCCGGACAGGTCGAAGAAGAGGTTACGTAACAATGGATGCCCTGAAGAAAGCCATTGTACGGGAATTGCCCAAAATACCGCAAGGTCATATTCGTGCAGCATGCAACAAGATAAACAAAATGATTACGACAGAAGCCAATTCCAATTTGAAGCAATTAGTGCATAATATAGCTTTGGATACTGTCGTATAGAATTTGCATTAAAATTTGCCAGTGCAGTTACTCTAGTTACGAAACTTTTTTCTGCTAACTCCAGGTTTTGCCGCTTTCATCTGGTTTCGAGTTATAGCACCTTGAAGTTTAAAGATGTATGAGCTATATCTTTTAAACGCTACGAGATACCTGCATGTTATTCATGTCATGTTTTGTTGAAAATCGCTCAGGAGATATAGCTCATAAAAAATAATAAAATTATTATAATAATAAATAAAAAATAATAAACTTATAATAATAAATAAAACGCTTTTGTGTGCGTTTAGAATTGTGTGTGAGAGTGTGTGACTTTGGTAAAAAATGTTTTTGTATAAAATAATTATCTCTTTACAGGAATTGTATTAAGAAACGAAGCTATGTAGGTAAATATTTCGAAATTCGAATCAGAATGTGGACTTATAAACCCAGAAATCAAGGCAGATTTATGATAAATTCACAACAACAATTTCAATGTTCTCCAAACCCGAAACCGAAGTAAACCCACTACGTATGTGAACAAGCTATAACCTAATTCATACCAAGTTTGTAGTAGAATAATTCTAAAAAAGGCGTAAATAGTTACCGTTTCAAAGAGCGTTTTCTGCTAAAATCTCGCACCGATCCTGTTGAAAAACTGCCTCCAAAAAGGATCCTAATACTTTGTTAATATTGGGATAATTATGTATGTAATATTATGCATTTAACTGTAATGAATTAAGAACAAAAAAGTAGTAGTAGGAATTGCGTTTTTCTCGAAAACTATAAGCTTTTCGATAAAATTATATATAATATGAATTAAAGACATTTATACTTGCATAATTGTGCCTACGCCGGTGTGAGATATCTGCCATAGTTTAGGAGATATGGTCGCTTAAATTTCAAACGTCTATAAAACCGGAGCAGCAAGTGAGATCAGATTGTTGGGCATATATCGGGCGCCGTACAACATGCTCAATCTTGTTGTTGTTTTTTTAGTGCTGACCCCAACAAAACTTCAAAAAGGGGTGGCAACTTCCGGTACCGGTTTTATAGCCGTTTGAAATTTGATATGCCCATAGCTTCTAAACCATAGCAGATATCTGGTTGGTATGGATGCCGTTCTAAAGGTACTTAGAGTATCTTCAATTTATGTAATATGATATTTTACCGAAAAGCTTACAATTCTCGAAAAAAGCGCAATTTAAAATTTTTAGATTTTTTTTTTGTGAGTTCAATAATTTTTTTCTAAGGAAAATATGTAATCAACACAATTATATAAATCCTAAGAAAGAACAGATCATTAGCTTTTTACAGAAATTTACTTGACAATGAACGGTGTAGGAATTTAGGAAAAATTGCATTTTTAAAATCGCAATGACGTGAGTACAAAAATATCCAAAAATCTATATACATATATAAAGTCCCTATGCGTTTCTGTTAGCAAAATATGTCCGGGACTGTTTTTTGGACTTCCACATCACTTAGAATCCTGAAATTTTTCACAGATGTTCCTAGGCATCTAATGTTGATGAGAAAAATTTCAAAAATCCAAAAGGCTTCGCCATTTTTTTGCAAAAAACCTGATTGGGAGGAAATTTGTATTTTTTTCCTAGATAGTGCTGATTAATTTGTCAGATTTTATTATGAAACATTTTGTAATTTAAAAATTTAATAATTTAAAAATTTAAAAATTTAATAATTTTTCATAATTGTTTAATTTCATTAAATTGGTTTTGTTTGTGACTATTTTTTGTGGTGTTGTGTTTAGTTGTTTAGAAAAGGAACATTAGATATTGGGTAGAGAGAAAAAGAGACAGTGATAGAGTCATAGCACGAATGTACACAGTGAGTATATCGGAAGGTGAGCGTATAATATTATCTAAGACTACTTATATTACATGTGACAGGAGAAATCAGTTTTGAGAACCTTAGAACTATGCACGAGGTCACATTCAAAACGGCATGCAAGGAGTTGGAGTTGGGTTGGCTTCTACCACAGAATAAACAGTATACAGAATGCGCATGTCGCCCAACGAAGCAATCTGAATTATGGGTGCGGGCCGAAAGCAATAGGGGGATAACAGAATTTGGTTAACAGAGCTTTGTCGCTGTTAATTTGTCAGGCGACGAAGTTCTCTGCTGTTATTAGTTAGGCAAGTTTCATCAAAAGAGCGACTTCAGTGCACACTCTACCAACAAACACACATGATATGAGAGTGCTGTTTCTCTTGTCCTCTTTCGTTCGAAGATCTTTTCGAATGAGTATGAAGGGATCGGAAGATCGACTTTGTTTCTTTTATTTTGCACTAACAATGCTAGCGAATATGCGTAAGAAGAGATAATCGATGCAGCACTCGTATGTCAAGTAAAGTGTGAAAGAAAGAATCGATCCATTTATGGTGTACAGCGGGCGATGAGAAGAACGGTGCGATTTGTCTTCTTTTGCTTCTCATACAATAACAAACCATGTGCAGCCGTCCGTCCGTCTGGATTTGTTTTCAATTTTGCATTTTATGGTTTTTGGAAGGAATTTTGCTTTCGTAGCTTTGTTCTGCTTCTTGTTCGATGTCCAGGCTTTGTAAAGCGCTGGCACGATCTCCGTTGCGAGCATAGTGTGCTGTCGAAGAATTTGAATAGGCAGATGATCTACTTTAGTCGGCATATCAACACATTGAATACGTTATACGAGTAACATTAAAAAGTTAATGGAAACCCTTTTATAGGGTTAAACGAATGTTTTTTACGAATTTGAAATAACACGAGATAGAAAGAAAATATAATTCCGTTTATAAACATTTTTTTTAACAATTCATAGATTATCAATATTCTATGCATTTTTCTCATGATTTCTTCTTTTTTTACACAGTAGTTTTGTTTTAGAAAACGAAAAAAAGTGCTAGTCGAGAATTTTTTAGGAGTTTGATATGCCTGCGAAACACATTCCTACATCTTCCTTGTGTAAACACATACACTGTACAATCATATGTATTGTACGGGTATGTGTGTACATATTTATAGTACAATAGAAATGCTGTAGGAAAAAGTCGACTGAGCAACAGTGATACCGAATGATGACGAAGTTGCCGTCGGGAAAGTTACTCAGCTCACTCGGTTCTGTTAGAAACACCAAACGAGTTGAACTTTACAGAAACAAAGGCTGTTAAATGCTGGTCGTAAATTACGACTCGTAATATTATTAACAGCGGACGTAATGTTAAGTTAACAGTGGTCGTAATATTGCGACCACGGAACAAAACTTTTTTTGTATGAGATGCGCATTCTGTATACTGTTTATTCTGTGCTTCTACTGAGGCTGTAGAAGTCAGCATGCCTAAAGCGCTCAGAGAATTGTGTGCCTTGATCTGTGTTTTTGGGTGCCTACTTGAGCCGCAGAAATTGTGGGACAAGTTTCTTAACCACTTTACAGCAGACCTACCTGGAAGACATCCGGATCATAGTAGAACACACGCAGACTATGAAGATCTAGCCCAAAGAATATGTAGTAATATAGAAGACGCATGACTCAAATTTTGAAATTTTTCAAATCAGATGCGGTCGGTCGCAGGCAGCGGGTGTAAGCAAATGAGTGAAAACAGCTTCACTACTCGCGAAGTTACTCTCTTTGCCATGCTTCGGTTTTCTCAGCGTTGATAACAAAGCAAAATTGAATGATCTCCTAATGAGTGAGGGGTTCGGAAGATCTTTCTAATGAGTATGAAGGGAGCGGGAGATCGACTTTGCTTCTGTTATTATGCACTAACAATGCAAGCGAATATGTGTAAGAAGAGATCGATCCAGAACCAAAGAGTATAAATAGTAAAGAGATATTATGACTCAAAATTTTCGACTAACGGCAGATTTTCATGTGCCATTATTAGAATGCAGTCGAGAGCGCTGCTACGGCGAATAGCAGCAGAGAAATTCGTGGTGAACTTCGTTTTACTTGGTAAATGATTATGCGTAAGAAGAGTTGATCGATGCAGCAATCGTATGCTAGATGAGGAGTGAGAGAAATAGTTGATGAATTCCAATAACAATTCAGTTGCTTACGTCTGTAGGTCTTTTGATTTACTTCGCTCTCTTGCCTTTGTTTACCATCCTTTGTGTTATTTGCTTCTCATTGCCATTGCTTTGTTGTTGTATAAATACAAATCGGATTTACTTATTTTCGTTCATAAATGATTATGCGTAAGAAGAGTTGAGCGATGGAATCTTGTATGTCAAAGGAGTTGAAAACGAAACGATCGAATTGTGGGTAACAGCAGGGGTTGAGGGAACAGGGGAATTAGACTTCTTTTTGGTTTCTTTACAATAAAAAATCAAGTGCTTACTGATTTGTCGGTCATACAAGTCTGTCGGTACAAGTGATACAAGTCTGTCGGTCTATCAAGCTTGGATTTTTTTTTCGCTTTGTTATTTTTCGTTTATTAAAGGAATTTGGTTTTTTGCAACGTTTTGCCGGCATAATATTATTATTATTAGTATTTTAAATTAGGTTTATTATTAAATTAGGTTATTGTTTATTGTTATTTTATATGTATAAAATTATAATATAATTGTTGTACCAATATGTGTTATTGGTAATCCGATACACTGAGCTCAATGCAGGGTTGATTTCGTTTTATTGCCAGCCCATAGGCAATGCTTCCTTAATAGAACTAAAATCATAAATTTTAAAAATTTTAGTCCTTAATTTAATTTTAATAATGGTTTTGGACACTACAATAACATGGTAAATTTATAGACGGTCAGACAGAAGCACTTCAGTTGTTACTACAAAATAACAAGTACATAGTCGATCTTCCGATTCGTTCGTACTCATAAAAAATCGAATTCGTACATAATATAAATATTTTCTCTGAAATATGTATTTCCATTCTTTCATTTTTTATTTTTGCTTCCATTAACTTTTTATTTTTACTCGTATAAGTTATTAAATATGAAGATATGCCGACTAAAGTCTTCTTCTTCTTAAATCTTCTGCCTATACAAATTCTTCAACAGCACGCTATGCTCACAACGTAGATCGTGCCAGCGCTTCACAAAGGTTGGACATCGAAGAAGAAGCAGAATAAAGCTACGAAAAGCAAAATTTCTTTCAAAAACCTTAAAATGCAAAATTTAAAACAAATCCAAAGGAATCGCACCGTTCTTCTCATCGCCCGCTGTACTCCACAAATTGATCGTTTCTTTCTTTCACACTTTACTAAGCATGCGAGTGATGGATCGATCTCTTCTTACGCATATTCGCTTGAATTGTTAGTGCAAAATAACAGAAGCAAAGTGGGTCTTCCGCTCCCTTCATACTCATTAAAAAGATCTTCCGTTCCCTTCACTCATTAGATCATTCAATTTTGCTTTGTTACGAGCGCTGAGAAGACCGCTGAGTTGGGCTTTATAACAACAACTATCAAGGAGTTCTGGGCATACAGAAGCATTTTGTTGTTGTACTCTTTTTTGTTACTTTTCTACTAGAACAAAAACAAAGTTGAAGTGCTTCCGCACTTTCCTCCGAAAGCGAAGCAAAAGTTACCAACAATTTATCAATCATAATATGGTGAAAATTATGTTTCACTGTAAATATTGGACCACATTCACCATGCTGCGCTGCCTTCGATAGCGGCAGAGTGGTGTGTATTTTTGTGTAATAATGGCACATGAAATCTTGTTCTTCTTTGAGTCATAATATCTCTTTACTATTTATACTCTTTGCCCGAAGACTTTTGTCGTGTACATGTGAAAAGTCGAGAGAAAAAATGA
The DNA here is from genome assembly GCA_949629155.1 of Myopa testacea. Taxonomy (NCBI): domain Eukaryota; kingdom Metazoa; phylum Arthropoda; class Insecta; order Diptera; family Conopidae; genus Myopa; species Myopa testacea. The sequence goes on along the minus strand of OX451347.1, from coordinate 38,758,798 downwards.
GCACGCGTGCCTATAGCGTTAAACCACTAACCACATACAAAGAGTATAAATAGTAAAGAGATATTATGACTCAAAGAAGAACAAGATTAGATGTGCCATTACAAAGAGTATAAATAGTAAAGAGATATTATGACTCAAAATTTTCGACTAACGGCAGATTTTCATGTGCCATTATTAGAATGCAGTCGAGAGCGCTGCTACGGCGAATAGCAGCAGATTGATGGAAATAATTGATGAATTCCAATAACAATACAGTTCCTTACGTCTGTCGGTCTTTTGATTTACTTCGCTCTCTTGCCTTTGTTTACCATCCTTTGTGTTATTTGCTTCTCATTGCCATTGCTTTGTTGTTGTATAAATACAAATCGGATTTACTTATTTTCGTTCATAAATGATTATGCGTAAGAAGAGTTGAGCGATGGAATCTTGTATGTCAAAGGAGTTGAAAACGAAACGATCGAATTGTGGGTAACAGCAGGGGTTGAGGGAACAGGGGAATTAGACTTCTTTTTGGTTTCTTTACAATAAAAAATCAAGTGCTTACGTCTGTCGGTCTATCAAGCTTGGATTTTTTTTTCGCTTTATTATTTTTCGTTTATTAAAGGAATTTGGTTTTTTGCAACGTTTTGCCGGCATAATATTATTATTATTAGTATTTTAAATTAGGTTTATTATTAAATTAGGTTATTGTTTATTGTTATTTTATATGTATAAAATTATAATATAATTGTTGTACCAATATGTGTTATTGGTAATTCGATACACTGAGCTCAATGCAGGGTTGATTTCGTTTTATTGCCACCCCATAGGCAATGCTTCCTTAATAGAACTAAAATCATAAATTTTAAAAATTTTAGTCTTTAATTTAATTTTAATAATGGTTTTGGACACTACAATAACATGGTAAATTTATAGACGGTCAGACAGAAGCACTTCAGTTGTTACTACAAAATAACAAGTACAAAGTCGATCTTCCGATTCGTTCGTACTCATAAAAAATCGAATTCCTACATAATATAAATATTTTCTCTGAAATATTTCCATTCTTTAATTTTTTATTTTTGCTTTCATTAACTTTTTATTTTTACTCGTATAAGTTATTAAATATGAAGATATGCCGACTAAGTATTCTTCTTCTTAAATCTTCTGCCTATACGAATTCTTCAAGAGCACGCTATGCTCGGAACGTAGATCGTGCCAGCGCTTTACATACCTTGGACATCGAATAAGAAGCAGAACAAAGCTACGAAAAGCAAAATTTCTTTCAAAAACCTTAAAATGCAAAATTTAAAACAAATCCAGACGAATCGCACCGTTCTTCTCTTCGCCCGCTGTACTCGACAAATTGATCGTTTCTTTCTTTCACACTTTACTAAGCATGCGAGTGATGGATCGATCTCTTCTTACGCATATTCGCTTGCATTGTTAGTGCAAAATAACAAAAGCAAAGTCGATCTTCCGCTCCCTTCATACTCATTAAATATATCTCCCGTACCCCTCACTCATTAGGAGATCATTCAATTTTGCTTTGTTACGAGCGCTGAGAAGACCGCTGAGTTGGGCTTTATAACAACAACTACAAGGGATTCAGGGCATACAGAAGCATTTTGTTGTTGTACACTTTTTTGTTTCTTTTCTACTAGAACAAAAACAAAGTTGAAGTGCTTCCGTGCTTTCCTCCGAAAGCGAAGCAAAAGTTACCAACAATTTATCAATCATAATATGGTGAAAATTATGTTTCACTGTAAATATTGGACCACATTCACCATGCTGCGCTGCCTTCGATAGCGGCAGAGTGGTGTGTATTTTTGTGTAATAATGGCACATGAAATCTTGTTCTTCTTTGAGTCATAATATCTCTTTACTATTTATACTCTTTGCCCGAAGACTTTTGTCGTGTACATGTGAAAAGTCGAGAGAAAAAATGAGCACGCGTGCCTATAGCGTTAAACCACTAACCACATACAAAGAGTATAAATAGTAAAGAGATATTATGACTCAAAGAAGAACAAGATTAGATGTGCCATTACAAAGAGTATAAATAGTAAAGAGATATTATGACTCAAAATTTTCGACTAACGGCAGATTTTCATGTGCCATTATTAGAATGCAGTCGAGAGCGCTGCTACGGCGAATAGCAGCAGATTGATGGAAATAATTGATGAATTCCAATAACAATACAGTTCCTTACGTCTGTCGGTCTTTTGATTTACTTCGCTCTCTTGCCTTTGTTTACCATCCTTTGTGTTATTTGCTTCTCATTGCCATTGCTTTGTTGTTGTATAAATACAAATCGGATTTACTTATTTTCGTTCATAAATGATTATGCGTAAGAAGAGTTGAGCGATGGAATCTTGTATGTCAAAGGAGTTGAAAACGAAACGATCGAATTGTGGGTAACAGCAGGGGTTGAGGGAACAGGGGAATTAGACTTCTTTTTGGTTTCTTTACAATAAAAAATCAAGTGCTTACGTCTGTCGGTCTATCAAGCTTGGATTTTTTTTTCGCTTTATTATTTTTCGTTTATTAAAGGAATTTGGTTTTTTGCAACGTTTTGCCGGCATAATATTATTATTATTAGTATTTTAAATTAGGTTTATTATTAAATTAGGTTATTGTTTATTGTTATTTTATATGTATAAAATTATAATATAATTGTTGTACCAATATGTGTTATTGGTAATTCGATACACTGAGCTCAATGCAGGGTTGATTTCGTTTTATTGCCACCCCATAGGCAATGCTTCCTTAATAGAACTAAAATCATAAATTTTAAAAATTTTAGTCTTTAATTTAATTTTAATAATGGTTTTGGACACTACAATAACATGGTAAATTTATAGACGGTCAGACAGAAGCACTTCAGTTGTTACTACAAAATAACAAGTACAAAGTCGATCTTCCGATTCGTTCGTACTCATAAAAAATCGAATTCCTACATAATATAAATATTTTCTCTGAAATATTTCCATTCTTTAATTTTTTATTTTTGCTTTCATTAACTTTTTATTTTTACTCGTATAAGTTATTAAATATGAAGATATGCCGACTAAGTATTCTTCTTCTTAAATCTTCTGCCTATACGAATTCTTCAAGAGCACGCTATGCTCGGAACGTAGATCGTGCCAGCGCTTTACATACCTTGGACATCGAATAAGAAGCAGAACAAAGCTACGAAAAGCAAAATTTCTTTCAAAAACCTTAAAATGCAAAATTTAAAACAAATCCAGACGAATCGCACCGTTCTTCTCTTCGCCCGCTGTACTCGACAAATTGATCGTTTCTTTCTTTCACACTTTACTAAGCATGCGAGTGATGGATCGATCTCTTCTTACGCATATTCGCTTGCATTGTTAGTGCAAAATAACAAAAGCAAAGTCGATCTTCCGCTCCCTTCATACTCATTAAATATATCTCCCGTACCCCTCACTCATTAGGAGATCATTCAATTTTGCTTTGTTACGAGCGCTGAGAAGACCGCTGAGTTGGGCTTTATAACAACAACTATCAAGGAGTTCTGGGCATACAGAAGCATTTTGTTGTTGTACACTTTTTTGTTACTTTTCTACTAGAACAAAAACAAAGTTGAAGTGCTTCCGAAAGCGAAGCAAAAGTTACCAACAATTTATTAATCATAATATGGTGAAAATTATGTTTTAGTGTAAATATTGGACCACATTCACCATGCTGCGCTGCCTTTCGATAGCGGCAGAGTGGTGTGTATTCATGCTAATAATAGCACATCTAATCTCGTTCTTCTTTGAGTCATAATATCTCTTTACTATTTATACTCTTTGGCCATTATTACACAAAAATACACACCACTCTGCCGCTATCGAAGGCAGCGCAGCATGGTGAATGTGGTCCAATATTTACACTAAAACATAATTTTCACCATATTATGATTGATAAATTGTTGGTAACTTTTGCTTCGCTTTCGGAGGAAAGCACGGAAGCACTTCAACTTTGTTTTTGTTCTAGTAGAAAAGAAACAAAAAAGTGTACAACAACAAAATGCTTCTGTATGCCCTGAATCCCTTGTAGTTGTTGTTATAAAGCCCAACTCAGCGGTCTTCTCAGCGCTCGTAACAAAGCAAAATTGAATGATCTAATGAGTGAAGGGAACGGAAGATCTTTTTAATGAGTATGAAGGGAGCGGAAGACCCACTTTGCTTCTGTTATTTTGCACTAACAATTCAAGCGAATATGCGTAAGAAGAGATCGATCCATCACTCGCATGCTTAGTAAAGTGTGAAAGAAAGAAACGATCAATTTGTGGAGTACAGCGGGCGATGAGAAGAACGGTGCGATTCCTTTGGATTTGTTTTAAATTTTGCATTTTAAGGTTTTTGAAAGAAATTTTGCTTTTCGTAGCTTTATTCTGCTTCTTCTTCGATGTCCAACCTTTGTGAAGCGCTGGCACGATCTACGTTGTGAGCATAGCGTGCTGTTGAAGAATTTGTATAGGCAGAAGATTTAAGAAGAAGAAGACTTTAGTCGGCATATCTTCATATTTAATAACTTATACGAGTAAAAATAAAAAGTTAATGGAAGCAAAAATAAAAAATGAAAGAATGGAAATACATATTTCAGAGAAAATATTTATATTATGTACGAATTCGATTTTTTATGAGTACGAACGAATCGGAAGATCGACTATGTACTTGTTATTTTGTAGTAACAACTGAAGTGCTTCTGTCTGACCGTCTATAAATTTACCATGTTATTGTAGTGTCCAAAACCATTATTAAAATTAAATTAAGGACTAAAATTTTTAAAATTTATGATTTTAGTTCTATTAAGGAAGCATTGCCTATGGGCTGGCAATAAAACGAAATCAACCCTGCATTGAGCTCAGTGTATCGGATTACCAATAACACATATTGGTACAACAATTATATTATAATTTTATACATATAAAATAACAATAAACAATAACCTAATTTAATAATAAACCTAATTTAAAATACTAATAATAATAATATTATGCCGGCAAAACGTTGCAAAAAACCAAATTCCTTTAATAAACGAAAAATAACAAAGCGAAAAAAAAATCCAAGCTTGATAGACCGACAGACTTGTATCACTTGTACCGACAGACTTGTATGACCGACAAATCAGTAAGCACTTGATTTTTTATTGTAAAGAAACCAAAAAGAAGTCTAATTCCCCTGTTCCCTCAACCCCTGCTGTTACCCACAATTCGATCGTTTCGTTTTCAACTCCTTTGACATACAAGATTCCATCGCTCAACTCTTCTTACGCATAATCATTTATGAACGAAAATAAGTAAATCCGATTTGTATTTATACAACAACAAAGCAATGGCAATGAGAAGCAAATAACACAAAGGATGGTAAACAAAGGCAAGAGAACGAAGTAAATCAAAAGACCGACAGACGTAAGCAACTGAATTGTTATTGGAATTCATCAATTATGTCTCTCACTCCTCATCTAGCATACGATTGCTGCATCGATCAACTCTTCTTACACATAATCATTTACCAAGTAAAACGAAGTTCACCACGAATTTCTCTGCTGCTATTCGTCGTAGCAGCGCTCTCGACTGCATTCTAATAATGGCACATGAAAATCTGCCGTTAGTCGAAAATTTTGAGTCATAATATCTCTTTACTATTTATACTCTTTGTAATGGCACATGAAATCTTGTTCTTCTTTGAGTCATAATATCTCTTTACTATTTATACTCTTTGCCAGAACTCGCATGCCAAGTAAAGCGTGAAAGAAAGAATCGATCAATTTGTGGAGTACAGCGGGCGATGAGAAGAACGGTGCGATTCGTCTGGATTTGTTTTAGATTTTGCATTTTAAGATTTTTGGAAGAAATTTTGCTTTTCGCAGCTTTGTTCTGCTTCTTACTCGATGTCCAAGCTATGTAAAGCGCTGGCACGATCTACGTTCCGAGCATAGCGTACTCTTAAAGAATTCGTATAGGCAGAAGATTCAAGAAGAAGAATACTGTAGTCGGCATATCAATATATTGAATACCTTATACGAGTAAAAATAAAAAGTTAATGGAAGCAAAAATAAAAAATTAAAGAATGGAAATATTTCAGAGAAAATATTTATATTATGTAGCAATTCGATTTTTTGTGAGTATGAAGGGATCGGAAGATCGCCTTATGTTTGTTATTTTGTACGAAAAACTGAAGTGCTTTTGTCTGAACGTGTATGAATTTACCTTTTTATTGTAGAGTCCAAAAGCATTATTAAAATTAAATTAAACACTAAAATTTTTAAAATTTATGATTTTAGTTCTATTAAGGAAGCACTGCCTACGGGCTGGCAATAAAACGAAATCAACCTTGCATTGAGCTGTGTATCGAATTACCAATAACACATATTGGTACAATAATTATATTATAACTAGAGTAACCCTGCCCGCGTTGCTGGACAATACAATAACATACGTTTACGTCTTTGTATTAAAAATTAAATTTTCTAGAAAGAATAGACATTTTCCTGAAAAAGAAGTGCAAAATAATATACATTTTTTTAAAGTGAGAACATCAAAAAGGAAAAAATTTATTGCAGAGCTTGGTGGTAAACCACATTTTTAGTATTGCCATTTTCACAAAAAATTAATAAAGACGACGGCTTCCCAACACGTGAACATGCAACATACAGTTGACCGTGTAAAAATACAGGAAGTTCTAAATTTATTCCGCAAACTTGCAACGACTGGCCTTGAGCTTTATTAAGTCATTGCAAAAGCCAAACGAACGGGAAACTGTAAGTTCTTCTCTTTGTTTTTGATTTGATTTGATCTTGATCGTGCCATTCGTTGCCTTGCTAATTTATTACTTTCTAATCACTGTTCTTCATCCTGATTAGATCTATTTAAACATATTTGACTGCTGTGGCGAGTTCGTCGGCCAATTTGTGAACGTCTTCTTCGCGGCATTCTTGAATAATTTTTTTAATTGTTTTTTTATGCAAAAGATTTTAATTTTAAGTGGAAGATTACAAATCAATAATTAAAAAATGTCAATGCTCACACTGTAAACTTAAATGACAATCAATAAACACACAGTAATTAAATAAGTCAAATGGCGTGAGCAATCAGAGCCTTATACCGACAAAATGTAATTCGCATAAAAAAAAACAATTTTATATAGGGAAAACACACCATCATAAAAGTGCGCGTATAACGCATATTCGTAGAAATTTTTCGATGTTTTTGTTTTTATAAACCATCAGTGAAAGTAGACCTTTCCAACGCATGTACTCGTTTGAAAATCGGTTGAGTGGTTCTCGAGTTATAAAATCACGAACATAGGGCAACTCATTTTTATATATATAGATTTCATACATATAAAATAACAATAAACAATAACCTAATTTAATAATAAACCTAATTTAAAATACTAATAATAACAGTATCATACCAGCAAAACGTTGCAAAAAACCAAATTCCTTTAATAAACAAAAAATAATATAGAGAAAAAAATCCATGATTGATAGACCGACAGACGTAAACACTTGATTTTTTATTGTACAGGAACCAAAAAAAAAGTGAAATTCCCTTGTTCCCTCAACCACTGCTTTTATACGCAATTCGATCGTTTCATTCTCAACTCCTTTGGCATACATTGCGGCATGGATCAACTCTTCTTACGCATAATCATTTATGAACGACACCAAGCAAACCCGATTTGTATTTATACAAAAACAAAGCAATGGCAATGAGAAGCAAATAACACGAAATTGCCGCGAAGTTATCAAACAATGAGAAGAGAATAGAGAGAATGCTTAGCAACACAAAAAACGACTCAATGTTGCGCAACATGGACGTACGGCTACGTCCACAGCACAAATTTTGCTGTTCAAAAATTCGTATGAGATGCGCCTTCTATATATTGTATATTCTTTGATCTAGCCCTACGCGATGTTCAAGAAATTCTTAATTTACATGGTAAAAATTGTACGGACATCGGTCTTAAAACTCTACCTCAAGACTTGCCTTATGATGCCGGAGCAGCACTTGATATAATGAAACAAATAGCAACAGGTCAAGATATGGTCGAATGTTTAGACGATGAACAGGGTGTTGCTTTAATAGAGTTATAGATGCAATATACACATCTAGCAGATCATCAAAATGCTTTTTCTTAGATGGACCTGGGGGAAGTGGAAAAACCTACCTATACAAAACCCTCTTGAGCGTGGTGCTAGGAAAGGCGATATAAGCTTACCTGTGGCCTCCACGGGAATCGCGGCCAACTTTTTAAAAGGAGGTCGACCGCTGATGGAGACGACGGTTATCACAAAAAATATTGTTTTTAAAGAAATATTCGCAAACAATATTTGAATCCAATACAAACAATCGATATTAATTGCGATTAATTTTTTACTTTTGATGCTCCAAAATAAATAAACCAAAAACGTGTAAGAGCTGGGCCACAATACGGCAGCGACAGTGTCAGTGTTTCTCTCACTTTCACTGTCAGCCTACAATGAAAACAGTGGCAGCGCGCAGCGCTATCTGTCATTTGTCATTTGTTTTTACATTTGGATTTGTTTGAGTATTTGTTTTGTTTCATTCCTATAGAATAAGTGAGATTTTTTCTAAAAGGGTTGCAACACTTTTATCCAAAAAATGAGAGGATTTTAATTTCACTGCTCACTGCCGAACTAGAGTCTATAATTTTTCCCCTACTCGGCAGTGTTTTTTCCCATAAGGTTTGCATGGTGAGAGAAACACTGTCGCTGCCGTATTGTGGCCCAGCTCTAAGGTGAGAAAATTCAAAAGACTCGCAGTTTTTTTTACGAACTAAATAAAAAATAATAACTTCCTGGCGAAGTCAGGCTTATATACTAGTCATAAATAAATTTCTTAGAAACGTTACTGCAAGAACAAATTAATAACGGTAATCCACAAATTAATTTACAATTTCGAACACGTATTTGAACGTACACGATTGTAAAAGATGTAAATAAGAATATTTTAATAATGTATAGTAAAGTTCAAAAAAATACTTACTTACGTTATGGCGACCTTTAACTCGCAATTACTCCTAAATTCCTACACTGATCATGGTCAAGTAAATTTCCGTGGAAAGCTAATGATCTGTCCTTTCTTAGGATTTATATAATTATATGTGTTGATTACATATTTTACTTAGAAAAAAAATTATTGAATTAAAAAAAAAGTACTAAAAATTTAAATTTCGCTTTTCTCGAGAAATATAAGCTTTTTGGTAAAATATCATATTACATAAATTGAAGATACCCTAAGTACCTTTAGAGGGGAATCCATACCAACCGGATATATGCTATAGTTTAGGAGATATTGGTAGTTAAATTTCAAATTTCAAACGGCTATTAAACCGGAACTGGAAGTAGCCACCCCCTAAAACAACAACAAAGTTGGGCGGCGCCCAAGGTTTATAGTATAAAAGGTTGCGCCAGTAAACAAAGAAAAGTGGTCTTGTTCTGCACATCTACGTCAATAAGTATTTCTAAAATCACTAGGGTCACACCACACGGCACAAATGACATACTTGAAAAGTGGTATGAGGAAAAGTTGGAACAGGTTAAATGTTACTCGAACGCTCCGATTTTAATGTTGCTTTTTTGTTGTTGTAGTTTTATACGGCAACTCCAACAAAAGCAACAGTTCTGGTCGGTCTCCTTTATTTTCGGAGGTACATCCCTTTGAAATTTGAAAATTACGAGAGAATATCTCTTCAACTGTACAAGATACTTACATGTTATTCGTATCGTTGAAAAACCATTTAAAAGACCTTTCCTTTGTGTAAAAATGTATAATTACTGTAATAATTACTTTATGCAAAAATGTAAACTGTATAATTAACCAACAAAAACTTAAGCCCTTACGCTTAAGCTTTAGTACTTTACGTTTAGCATAACCTAATTTTGTGCACGTTCTATAAATTAAAAATTAAAAAAAAATAATAACTTTACGTACACCATAATAATTTGCAACTCATTGTCAAAGCAATTTTCATTAAAAAGATCCTCACAGATGCCTGCATGTTTGGTTTTGAATTCTTTTTTTGATAGCCGAACAACTGATGAAAATTTGAAAACCCTTATCACTAACGTTTCCTTTAACATTATTGCAAAAATTCAATGAGCACTTCATTATTGGTATTATTCAATTACAAAAATTTTACTTCAAAAATTATTGTTATAACCGGTGTCCAGGCGCCTCGAAACAAAATTTCAATACAAATACTTATTGACGTCATTTGACGTCCCTGTCAAACGAAAAAAAATAACGGACCTGCGCGTAGCGCAACCTTCTTCCTTTAAACCTTGGGCGGCGCCCAATATGTTCCCAAGTCGAAGTTTGAGAGTCTCTGCAGTCTGACTGCAGCTGCGAGAAATTATAAATGTTTCAATTTTATCTATTACAACGAGGTGGCAACGATTTTTTGTTATATTGTCACTAATTGTCATGAGCATATTAATTTTTTTGGATACCCAGCAACTTTGGAATTATTCGAGAAAATAAATTTTTTTTAAAACATATTAAGCGTTATGTTGAGTGATTCCGAAACTAGGAAGTCTGTATCCAGCGAATATAGTTTGTCGAGTTCATCATCGAATGTAGGTTTTATTAGTAAATCTATTGATAGTACTTGTAAAAATAGGTTCGTAGAAATCCCAGTTGAAGAATTGGAAAACAATGCAGTAATTACAACATTAAGTAATAATGAAACTCCAATACTCGGAAAAATTGTTGATGGTGTATTAGAAGCAAGTGAGAGAAATGAAAAGAATAATATTGCCGTAGTTACAAATTTAAAAGAAATTACGGCTTCGACATTAGGTTCTGAAGCTATGGAATCAAATATGAAAGTTAGAGATTTGGAACAGACGAAGAAACCAGAAAATCAAACCGTTTCGGAAAAGGCACCGAGTTGTGTTATTAGTAATGAGTGTAATGTCGAAGGCAATAATAATTTTAATAATGTTGCTGAAAGAAGAGAAAACGGTAAGCATATACAACTTTTTTTAAGGAGATAGGCATCCGCCCGGAAACTCCGATCTTGTTGTTCTTATAACTACTGTAGCAGGCTCCAACAACAACATACCCGGCACCAGGGGGCTCCTGAGTTATAGCCCTTTGAAATTTGAATTTATTTTCCCTATATCTCAATATATATTAGGTGTAGTAAAAATAAATCTATTATTTTTAATTAAATTTAAGCTTTATTTATCATAGTTATAATGATCCCTTTAGGTCAAATGCACTGTTTTGATCGCCAACTTGTCAGTTTGAAGGTAATTTCATTATGCCTCTCTCATAAAAACCCTCGTCCCTATTAGCAAAGAACTGGGACAGTCGATTTTCACATGCTTCCCTCTAGGCGAAGTTCTCACCAGGAAAATCATTCGCAATAGACAGGAACAAATGGTAATCACTTGGTGCCAGGTCCGCAATATAAGGTGGATGCATATGAACCTCCCAACCAAGCTCCCTTAGCTTCTAGCGTGTCACTATTGATGTGTTTGGCCTGGCGTTGTCTTGTTGGAACATAATTCCTCACTTATTGGCCAAAGCTGGTCGCTGGTCGCCGTAGGGGAGCAGATCATAACAGATTACTCCCGGCCAATCCCACCAAACACATAGCAAAATCTTCCTGGCCGTCAATCCGGCCTTGGAACGTCAAACCGTTTGCGCCGGCTTACCGCGATTCGACCACGACCGTTTTCGCTTGACATTGCCGCAAGTGACCCACTATTCATCACCAATCACCATCCCTTTCACAAATGGGTCGATGTTGCGATTCAGCAGCGATTTGCAGATGGAAATTCGGTCCATTAGGTTTTTTGCCTTAATTGGTGTGGTACCCATACATTGAGCTTATTTTTGTATCCAGCCTTATTCAAGTGGTTCCAAGCGGTTTTTTGTGCAATGTTTAGCTCCTGGACAATCGAAACCGTGCTGACGGTCGGACTCGACGATTTCCATAGTTTTATCGACATTTTCGACAATTGGTCTCCCAAAGCGTGGTGCATCTTTGACATCGAAATTATCGGAACGGGATCGACGAAACCAAAATTGCGCATGATTGACAGTTACAGTTCAGCCGCTTGGCTTGCGTTTTCGCCTTTATCGAAGAGCAACTGTAAAATATGACAGAATATGAGAACATTTTCTATTTACTGATGTCCATCGTTGACGCGCGCTCAATCAGAATTGAGTGAAGCAATCACAAACTTGTCTAAGTTTTTTTAGTAAGCAATTTTACCTTTCTAACGCCATCTAGCGTACTCGAACTTACACCAAGCGAGATACAAATTACTAAAGCCATCTATTGGAAAAATAATGGATTTTTTTACTACACCTATTATTTGTTATCTGATATATAAAATAATAGATATCTGGTTGGTATATACACCGTTAAAAGGGCAAGTGAAATTCCTTTTATTTATATAAAGTAAAATTTTATCGAAAAATGTATAATTTTGGAGAAAATCCTATCTTAATCTGTTTTTGAGAATTTTTTTCCCATTAACTAATTTTTTTTTAAATAATTACGTAGTTGTTACCTATTTTTTATCATAATCGGTGCAAGATTTTAGGAGAAACCGTTCTTTGAAACGTAAGTAGCGTGAATGCTTTTTTGAATTCTACTAGTCCAGTTCGTATGAAATGTTTTACTCTACTTCTTTTGCAATTATGTTCGTGGAAGGTAAAATATGAAATGATGGAAGCGGCTATCGTTATCCGTTAAAAATGTTTATTTCGTGTTTCATACTGGTATAAGTTGTAGTTGTGATTTGTAATTCTTCTTGCTTATATTTATTTACTTTGAAATGAAGGCTTTAGAAATATACAATTACAATTACTTTACTTAGAACAAAAAAAAAATTATGACGGAAAAAGTACTAAGGTTTTCTCCAAAAATATTCGTCGATAAAATCTCACTATTTTCTACCGTTAAGGAGATATAGGGCAAATACATAAATTAAAATTTTCCACTTAACTAAATATCAGGGATTAACTATTAGGTTTATGTCGGGTTATGCACAGTGACGGTGGCTTTGAGAGAGGGTTATGAGTAAGGCAATCGAGGTACATTAAAACGAGTAAAAAGGTTTCAAAGGGTTATAACTCGGGAACCAGGGGGCGCCAGGTATGTTGTTGCGGTCTGCTCCACAAGCAATAAGCACAATAAGATTAGAGTTTCCGGGCGGATTCCTATTTAAGCCACTATTTTTATTTTATATATGTATATAACAAAATATATATAAATTCATCGGCAGACAATATTGAAGCACTAACTACCAAATGTGAAAATATACAACATACAAACTCAAACGCATGTCAAAAGGTATATTTTGCCATATATGTATACACCCCATAACTATGGGGAAATATTTAAATTTTGTTCATCTAATCACAGTTTTTTAGGAGGAGCTTTTAAATCCAGAATACACAAACACAAAAAATCGAAAACGAATTATTCAACAATTTACGAAACATAAATCCTCAGAAACCAAATCAAGAGATGGAAATCATTCACCTATACGAAAGTCCCCAGTTCGATGTCGAAACCACCGTTCAAATACAAGATCTCCCACACTTTCCCGGGAGCGTTCAATCGAACGTCGTCGTAAAGAGCGCAAACGACGCCACGCAGAGCAGGAAGCAGCAGAGTGTGCAATTTTAAAAAAGAAAAACCATTCTCAGGCTTTAGTTAGTGATACTGGCAACGACTCGATGGAGAAAATCACAGAAAGGCAACGACGTACTGTAGATTTACTTACATCGCGCACTGGTGGTGCTTACATTCCTCCCGCCAAGTTGCGCATGATGCAAGCTGAGATTACCGACAAATCTTCTGCTGCATACCAACGGATCGCTTGGGAGGCCTTAAAAAAATCCATTCATGGCTATATCAACAAAGTTAACGTGGATAATATTGCCATCATTACACGTGAACTACTTAAGGAGAATATTGTACGTGGTCGCGGTTTGCTTTGCCGCTCCATAATTCAAGCACAAGCTGCATCACCTACATTTACTCATGTATATGCGGCACTGGTTTCGATTATAAACTCCAAGTTTCCTAATATAGGCGAGTTGCTCCTGAAGCGTTTGGTTATACAATTTAAACGTGCTTTTAGACGTAATGACAAAAATGTTTGTTTATCATCGTCGCGTTTCATTGCACATCTAGTTAATCAGCGTGTGGCCCATGAGATTTTAGCTTTGGAGTTATTAACACTCCTGGTAGAGACGCCGACTGATGATTCCGTTGAAGTGGCGATTGCTTTTCTTAAGGAAAGTGGCATGAAGCTGACTGAGGTGTCGTCAAAAGGAATAGGCGCTATATTTGAAATGCTAAAAAATATACTACACGAAGGAAAGTTGGACAAGCGTGTTCAGTATATGATTGAGGTAGTGTTTCAAGTGCGGAAAGATGGCTTTAAGGATCATCAGTCCGTTGTGGAATCGCTCGAGCTAGTGGAGGAAGATGACCAATTTACGCACTTGCTGATGTTGGACGATGCTACGAATCCAGAAGACGCATTAAGTGAGCCTTTTTATTATTCTATAAATATTGCATTATTCCATAAATATTTAAAAGTAAAGCCATTCTTTTTAAGGTATAAAATCGAATTTGCTAGTTGAAAAAATTGCATTGAAAATACAATTTTTAAGTATAGAAAAAGTGACCTATCTTGACCTTTAGACGCCAAACATTTTCAGTGTAACAAAAGCGGTTGGCATGGACAGGTATATATCTACACCTTAAGGTTAAGGGTATATTCACTTTGTCACAAAATATGTAACGCATAGATATAGAGAATAGATATAGAAAACTATGTAGTATGTTCCTGATCAGCGTCACCTCTTGGGTCGATTTAGCCATGTTCGTCCGTCTGTCTTTCTGTCTGCTGACAGAAGAACGGAGGGACATGGTTATTTCAATCCTGGAAGTTATGCTCATCAAGAATGTATATACTTTCTATACCTATATCGTGAATATACTCTCAATGTTACATTATTACAGATTTAATGGGATAACTGTAATAATCTTCCTTTTCCTTCCCTTCCGTTTCCTTTTAATTTTTAACGCCAATAGCAATCGACCAAATTCAGTTAGCGTAATTAGTAAATTTGCTACATAACTCTGAAGAATCGCATAAAAGCTCTAAGTTCATGAGAATATTAGTATTTATACTTCAGCCATGGCTACTAATGCTTTTTTAGTTTTTTCTGTTTCTAGGGTTAAGAACAGGTATATTAAAAACAACAATAACACAAGATTTGACTAACTGGGATACAGATTTGACAGATTGATTAATAGATTTGTTCCATTTTTGTATTTTTTATATAGAAATATATAATTCATAAGTATATAATTTTTTCCTTGTCATAATTAAAACTTAAATTGTACAATTTTTTTGCAGATGCTTTTATGTTCGACGATAAATATGAAACCAATGAAGACAAATATAAAGTTCTCAGTAAGGAAATACTGGGTAGCGAAGATAGTGACTCAAATGACAGTGATCCCGAATCAAATTTAGATTCGAGTAATTCTGAAAATTCCGATGCCGAAAGGGATAACGGTAAGGCAAACGCTGACGATATTATCGACAACACAGAAACGAACATGATAGCATTACGGCGCACAATTTATCTTACAATTAACTCGAGTTTGGATTATGAGGAGTGCGCTCACAAATTAATGAAAATGCAGTTAAAACCGGGACAGGAAATAGAGCTTTGTCACATGTTTCTCGATTGTTGCGCAGAGCAACGCACTTACGAAAAATTTTACGGCCTGCTAGCGCAACGCTTTTGTGCAATCAATAAAATATATATTGAACCATTCGAAGAGATTTTTAAGGATACATACCAAACCACACATCGTTTAGATACTAATCGTTTACGTAATGTGAGTAAATTTTTTGCACATTTGCTTTTCACGGATGCAGTCGGTTGGGATATTTTAGAATGTATTAAACTGAACGAGGACGATACGACTTCCTCAAGTCGTATTTTCATTAAAATTCTGTTCCAAGAGTTGGCAGAGTACATGGGTTTGGGAAAGTTAAATACTAAACTCAAAGATGAGGTATTAACGGAGAGCTTAGCTGGACTCTTTCCGAAGGATAATCCTCGGAATACTCGATTTGCTATTAATTTCTTCACATCTATCGGATTGGGCGGCCTTACTGATGAGTTACGACAATTTTTAAAAAATGCTCCGAAATCCGTGCCTGCAATAAATTTAGAAATACTAGCCAATAAACCTGCTTCAAGCAGTAGTTCATCATCCACTTCGACGTCAACATCATCCTCTAGTTCAACATATAGTAGTTCGTCTTCCTCATCAAGTACATCTGACTCAAGCGAATCAAAAATCATTAAAAAGAGAAGAAAGTGTGTAACAAACAGGAAATTTCAAGCGGATAAGAACAAATTAAAAGAAAAAAAAAGACAATTTCAAAAGACAAACAAAAAGAAAAATGAGAAAAAGTATAAAAATGGGAAAGGAATAACCAGCGATGATATTAGTTTGACAGGAAGCAACTCTGATTCTGAAAGCAGCGAAGACAGCGAAAAAAAATATATACGTAGTAAAAAATCAAATAAGATGAAAGAGCTACGTAAGGAAAAGGTCAGAAATGAACATCGAATCAAGAAATCAAAACGTATGTTTGATGATGGTGTTCGAAGTGAAAATCATAAAAAATGTAGAGAAGACACTAAAACTGTGGGTCGTATGGATGACAACAGAAATAGAGAAAAAATATGCAATGTAAGTTGCGACCCCAGTGATAGAAGAATTAGTAATAATGATCGTAACATTAAACGAAACGAACATCGTCATCGTGATCGGGAAAATGTAAATTTAAAAAGGGAAAATAAATCAAAAGATAGATCCCATCAATAAAAAAATGTCAGATCGCAAAGGCTCCAAGGAACGGGGATCAAGTTTATAAAAATAAAGCTTATAAATACTGTTTACAAATGCAAATTATAGAACTTTCTGCTAAATACGGAAAGTTCAAAGAAATAAAATCGTACATGAAACTTTACATCTCCCTTTCCAATTAAACAAATTATACCTGTAATGAATTCATGTATATATTTTAATATATATATTATGTTTTAAATTGTTGTTACATTATTGAATGGTATTCATTATCAGTCTAAGTTGATTTACTGATATGCAATCATTTACAGGATTTAATTGCATTTTTGCTTGCTGCCAGATTTTTTCAAACAAATTAGGATCTGTGATTATGCGTTTAAAAATACGACAAAGTTCTTCCTTTGGACGAAGTTCATTAAAATCACTCTGCGCTAAACCAAATTGTAGAGCAATACTAGGTGAAATAAGATCCTTTCCCGTAGTTTCCTCAGGCTTAGATATTTTTGAAATTGGAACTTTGGCTTCAATTGGTTTTTTGTTCATGTCTTTGCACAATTCCCTGTAAGTGGTCTCTTTGTTGTATACATTATCGGGCATTGTGGATATGTTTCCCGTTTTGGGAAGTGGATATTGAATTTGCAAAATTTTTAGAAATTTTTCGTAATCAATGCACTCGGTTTTGAGATCATTATCGACAAACAGCTCAAAAAGTTTTGCAGCTGTTCTAATTTTATCTGGATCCATATGTATTCGTAATGAATAAGCGGCCTCAAAAACTGTCAACAAAGGTAGGTATCCAGTCTGTTTCGCATCCAGGTTTTCCAGTGCCGCTTTAAAGTCATGTATATGAAAGTTCATACGGCTAAATAGCTTTCGGCGCAGTCTGTTAATATGTGCGATACTTTCTATCAATTTGGTCTTTTTAACGCAGGGATTAATATTTTCAATTAAAGCTTTAGCGTCACAATCGTCTCTTGGTAAGTATAAACCAAGTAATGCATCAGGAGGTACAATGCCTTCATATCTGAATTAAATAATACTAAATAATGTAATATATGTATATACGTCTAAGTAGTTCTATATGCGGATGTTTTGGGAAGTGAAGACAGAAAAGAGTGTTAACTTCGGCTTGGCCGAGGTTCGTATACCCTACACCCATAAGATAAATTTTATAGTTCACTTCTATTAATTTAATGGACCAGCGTTATCCGTTAAATTATTATCGCTGGTCTGATTTTCAGTCCCAAATAGCCTATGATAGAAAATATTAATGAAAAATTTGATGCAGATATTTCTATTCGTTCTCTTGTAATCGTTGCACAGACAGACGGACGGACGGACAGAGGGCTAACTCAGGAGGTGAAGCGATCAAGGTGAAGTGATCAAAAATATATATAATTTTATATATCTGCCTCGCCTCCTTTAATGCGTTACAAATAGAAGCACATAGTGAATACATATATCCTTATCACTTCGTGTGTAGGGTATATTATAACAAGGAAAGTCTTCGACAAAACATTACACAAATCTAAAATGCCCGTGAAAAAAAAATTAATGCTTTTAAAAGAACTCTTTTACATGAACTTTTAAGTACATGCATATATAGTTTTGGTTAATTTATCGTGGCCTAAATAAACGACCTTTTGTTAAACATTGTATCTGATACTCAAGATTACCTCTTACTCCTCTTTCCCAACTTGCCAATGCTCATATCCAAGAAGTCTTTTTGGGCTTTCTTAATTACGATCATGCGCTCACAGCGAGTCAGGCATTTCCTCACGTTTCCTCCGGTGATGTCAGCATTGCTTCGGACCCCAAATGTGTTTGCAGGATTAAAATTTTTGAGATCATAACTACATTTTTGAAAGGTGCATTGTAACAGAAATAAAAATTAAATTTTTTTGGCTCACTGTCGACAAATACGTTCAGATGGAAAGTAATGGTTGTGACTCAATATATATTTGTCGTGCCATTTCATATACTCGCGATTGATGTCAATGAGTTGTTTCTTTGGAAGCACTAGTTCATAGCAAGGCTCCGAGCGATTTGTTTCAGCGCCGAAAATTGTATTTTCATTTGTTATGTTATCCGGTTTTGCATGCAATTGAAAAACCTTTCCTAACTCGGGTTTCTTGAAAAACATGTCTTCCCAGAACTTCTCTCGAAACTCCACAAAGCGACTTTTTTTTAACTCTGTGCTGAAGATATCCTTCATACCATCTGTGGGCATGAATGGACTTTGTGGATATAAATTCCGCCCAACACTTCCTGCCGATTTGCACTTTGTTTTCACTATTGCCTCAGCCACTTCTTCGACATGATACTCTTTTAGTGCATCCTCAGCGGTTTCAGTAGATCTTCTTAGAAATCCAGCACTGCGGATGTCTGGATTACGATCAACATATTTGCCAACATTCGCCATGTCTCATACAAATTTTAAACAATAGCAAGTAATTGCATTGAAATTAAATAGTTGAAGCTATAAGAATAAAATAAAACTAATTATAAAAATTTTATATTAACTTGTAAGTTTGATTATTACTAAAATATTTTAAACAGAAATATGAGAAAGTTTTACAAGTTTGAATTTTTGTTTTGTGATTGCTTATACGAGTCATACTCTGTTTGAAAGTTAGTTGAGTTCAAACTAGAGTATGCATACATATAATTACAATCCTGGAGCAATCCACATCCTTGTAGGTGCTGATGTTTTCTGGTCAATATTCATGAATGGCAAAATTACTCCAAACGAGTCAAATTTATTCGTGCTAAATTCAATATTAAGATGTATAGTAGCTTGATAGTTAGACACCACATCACAATTGTGATAGTGACAGTTAATCCATACATCGCTTAATCTGGATTATCTACTATAAAGATTTTGGAGCATTATCAATACATATTTGTTCATTATTACAATATCCTTAAGGTTAAGGCTATATTCACTTTGTCATGAAATGTGTAATGCGTAGAAATAGATATGATAGATATATAAAAGTATATATGTTCCTGAGCAGCGTCACCTGAGTCGATTTAGCCATGTCCGTCCGTCTGTCTGTTGAAATCACGATCACAGGAGAACCGCAAAGATATCGTAATAAAATTTTACAGAAATATTCTTTGTTATGGTGTGTAGGTTAATATTGGGCAAAATCGGTCAACGACCACTCCTATTTTTTATTAAAAATGTGATATCAGCGACAACAAAATACCTGTATATAGAGAGACATTATCCATTAATATGCCAAATATGGACGTGTTCCGCTCACTTTTAGGTTACACAAAAGAGGATTATTTCATAAGAGCTGAGTTGAGAGTTGATATCTCCGACACTTTAATATAACGGTTTTTATGTTTATTCTTATCATGAAGATGCATCATTACTCTTTCAAACTCATAGTGCAAATCGTAGTTCCATTTTGCATTTTCTGATATAGAGTAGTTTTTATAAGACAACGGAAAGGTAAAAAATGCTGGTAATTTTCGAATATAAGTTTCGTCGCGGAACCAATGCATCCCATGCAGCTCGAAACACCAATGAAGTGTTTGGGTAAGGTGCAGCTAACCATCGAACCTTACGTCGTTGGTTTGATAAGTTCCGTTCTGGTGATCTTGGCCTTGCTAATGAACCACGTGGAATACCGGCGAGTAAATTGGTTAATGATAACCTAAAAGCTGTAGTGGAAGCAGATACGTCGCAAACTACGCGTGAACTAGCAGCAGGGTTTAACGTTTCTATTCCAACAATTTTAGATCACTTAAAAAAATTGATAAAACAATTGAAAACAATTTAATCGAGAAATCGAAAAAGAAATCGTTTCGAATTTTGCCTTTCTTTACTGTGACGGTATAAAATCGAACCTTTTCTACACCGCATTGTAACGATTGATGAAAAATGGATCTTATTCGACAATTGAAAACGTTCGGCGCAATGGTTGGATAAAAAAGAGGTTCAGAAACACAGCCCTAAACAAAACATTCATCAGAAGATGATGAGAGAGCTTTCCATTGAACAGCCTAGATTGGTCAATAGAAAATGTCCAATCTTCGCTCGAAGAACGCTACTCAAATTACAGGAGCTAGGCTTGGAAACTCTGTCACCCACCGTATTCACCAGAACTTGCACCAACGGCTACCATTTATTCCGGTCCTTGGACCAGTTCTTACATAGAAAATTCTTCAGTTCTCAAGAAGCTGTGAAAGATGCCTTTTCGGATTTCATTGCCTTTAGCCCCGCAGACTTCTTCGCTGCAGGCATAAAAAAGTTACCGTTAAAATGCCCAAAAACACTATCGATAGCTTAGGCGCATATTTTGATTAATCATATTGTTTCTTATTGCAGATCAAATAAACTAAACTTTCGTTTAGCTATTAAAACTCATGGAGTTAGGGCGGTTAATCGACTTGCCGACCCAAAAATTTCTATAATTCAATAAATCAATACCTGATTTCCAAAAATGCCGTCCCTAAATTGTGCCGCCCGGGGTGAACCGCCACCCACTCCACGCCCTAGCTAGGCCATTTTTATACCCGTCTGTGATTAAATGTAATTATAAGGTAGCTTTCCTTATAACCACACATTTCCCCTAGTTTCAGTTTGTATTTCACTCTATAAAGCTATTGTTCCGCAATTAAAAATCTAAATAAATAAAACTATTTCGCTCAATTAAATTTTTTCAAAGCTTTTAGGTGTAGGGTATCTAAGATTCCGAAGATGGAAATATGTGTTTAAATAACTGTATACTTTCGTCCAATCGTCACTCTCAGAGATAAAAACTTAGTGAGATCTCTGGCGTATCGGTGCAAACGTTGCCTCATGCTACGCCGGCCAAACATCGCCTCAAGTTGATGAGTGATTTGTCGGCAGTACCTGTTCAGCGCACAAGACAAAGCGAGAATTATCAAGGCCTTCCGTTTGGAGATATTTATCGACCTCAGCTCAGCAGCCTTCATTGCGGCCTTTCGGCGATTCTTATCCCGCCGTGGCAAATGTAGCAACTGGTATAAAGGTAAAGGTAATGGCAAATTATCAAGACGCTATTCTTCATAGTCGGTAAATTTGCATGATTTTCGTATATGTACATCGCTTATAGAAATTAGGAGATAAAAAACGAAAATTTTGGACAGAATTTCGAGGCTCGAAATCCATTACTTCGGAAATGCTGTTTCAGGCAGGTATATTTGTGGTGAGGTGGATTTAACTCTGCAAGCAAATTGCAAATAGAACAAAACATCGAACATCAAATAAACACAGCAACCTCGAACATCAAACAATCAAGGCAACATCGAACTTCAATTCTAAACAAATATGACGATCGAAAGCTCAAAAGCTTCATGTTCGATAACACTAACTGTCCGAAATGGGCGTGGCAAGATTTAAAGTAGCCATAGTTTGACCATAATTTTATTACATAAAACAAAGTAACGAAAATAATGCAGTATTTTAGGTATTTTCTATGCTAGAGCATTTAAAAGGGGGAAGATGGGAAGGGTGTAAGGGTAAACAGAAGGCGGCCCAGCAAAGTCGGGAAACGGACAAGCTAGTAATTAATAAAAAACAAACAAATTTCATGCAAACTACGTGGTTTCATAACTAATAGTCCAGCTGAAAGATTTGTGATCTGCGCACTATGTGATGATGAGTATCACATCAAATGTGTTGGGCTTACGGGTAGAATTGCAGACATGATTGGAATCGATGGTGGTCATGCATTAAATGTAAATGAGGTAAAGTCGATGTTATTCGTATCTTGGGTCAAGTACTTTGAAACTTTCGGGAACTTGAAAAAGATCTCACTGTTTTGTATAAAAAACTGAATGACTCAATCAATTCAAATTCATGGACCAAGTTTCGCCAAAATGCAAACGCTCACACAAAAGCATTCGTGACCCGCTAGCTCTTATAAATCATTTTTCCAAAATCCGTTCCTAGTATAAGTAGTAGTAATAAGAGGTAGTATCCTACCTCTACATTATAATGCTAACCTCCCTGACAAATATCAGCTTCTTTTCCTCATAGCTTCCAAACTATGTCCATTTTAAATCCTGCCACGCCTATTTCGTACACCTAGGGGCAGATTTTTCCAAAATCCGTTCCTAGTGTACGAAAGTCTATTTCAACGCCGGTCCAAGCCTTCGGCTCTCTTGAAGAAAGTCTGAAAAATGAAAATGCGAAGACGTCTGACGAAACTCTAGCTTAAAGCATTAACCACAACCAAGGCTACAGGCTACAAGATACCAGAGATAATGAGATAGGACACTTCGAATTCGCTGTTTCAATACATATGCATTTTGCTGAAATTTCACTAAACCTATGACAAAAAAACGTGTGCGTTGTCCTCTCATGTGTACTTCGCCGCACAAAATCGTGTGCTTTGTCCTCTCATGTGTACTTCGCCGCACGAAGTGTACTTCGCCGCAGTATCACATGCACGCATGCAATATTGATTTTACGGGGTGTCTTTTTGCAAACGTCAACAATATATTTAACCAATTAAACTTTTGCTTATGCTCAGATTATATACCTAAGATATCTACCAGTTCCTTATAATTATAATAAATGTATACTTTCAGATTTTACATAGTATTTGTTGATTTATTTGTTTATATTTAATTGGTATAAAGTTGTCGTTGTGCGAATATTTGGCTGTCAGTGCAAAGTTGTTCGAATTTTCACAAAATAAATTAAGATTAGTAACTCCAGAATGGTCGCATTTATATATTTTCATTTAATTTCCAATATATTTGAAAATTATCTATTGTTGATCCAATTGGGGGACTTAAATTCCCTTTTAACACCTACTGTTTGTATATTTGAGAAGCTTCACCACGTTTGTTTACATATGGTGAAAAATTAATTTCATAAAACCAATCAGAAGTTGATCGCTGTGAAATATTATTTTATAAAGCAAGCATAAGATAAATTAAAAAATTATTAGAACAGATATTAAATAAGTGTAAAATAAAGTATACACTTTAAATATAATAAAATATATACTCAAATAATACGGAAAGTAGTGAATTTGTTTCTAAAAGTTCTTTTCTTTTAGCCCACTACAACAAGCTTACACAGAAAGGAAAAAACGTTACGATGGGAAGAAAACGTGTTAAGAACTGCTCCGGAGTTAGATGTATCTTATTAATTAATTTGATGATATTTATTATTATTTTTATTAATTATGTACGGGTGCAATAGGCCTACTGGGGAACCAAACACCCTAAAAAATTGGTAACGCGCTGCAATGCATACCTCCTGGGTAGCGTGGAAATGCGTTATATAAATTTATTTTTAATTATAGATTAATTAAATTAATATATATATATAAAACATTACTCCCTGTTTCCTATAATGATAATAAATATATGCTCCCGTATTTTACTCAGTACTCATATATCTATTTGAAATAAAGTCGTTGTGCTAACTTTTTCTTCCAAATGCATAGTTGTTCGCGTTTCCACTAAAAAAAATTACGATTACTTACTCCAGAATGGTCATGTTTCTTCCTAGGTTGGACAGTAATTATGCAGTAATTAAGAAGAAACTAATATAGCATCATTTATAATATATTTAATATGCTTGTAATAACAATTTTTTTTATTATATACACTACCGGCCAAAAGTTTCGAAGCACCCTTGAAATTTCCACAAATCTTACTAATAGTTATCCAAAGCTTTTAAAAATAAAAAGTTTAATTGTAAATTTTAAAGTTTATTACATTTCCTTACAAATTACATTAAAATTATATTTTAGAATAATTTTTATTATCAAAATTTTTACAAAAACGTCTAAACTGATTTTTCATCAAAAATCCCCCTTTGCACTGAATAACTTTTGCTACAATTCTTTGTATTCTGGCGATTAATTTCTTTATGGTTTGCTGTTGTATATTGTTCCATGATTCCAACAATGCATTCCACATTTCCTCTGTCGACGTAGTCGCTTTTTCTCGCACCTTTTGGCCCAGCTCAACCCATAGAAGCTCTATTGGATTGAGATCGGGTGATTGGGCAGGCCAACTCATATTTGTTAATATTCCAGATGTTTGTTTGTTCTCTAAAAAGCCTCTGCACAATTTGGAACTGTGTTTGGGATCGTTATCTTGTTGCATCACGAAACCTTCGCCGATCAATCGTAGGCCTGATGGTATAGCATTGTGCTGCAGTATCTTTCTATACTCCTCCTTTCGCATAATTCCATCGATTCGAATTAAATTGCCTACTCCATTGCTTGAGAAGCATCCCCAGACCATAACGGAACCGCCGCCGTGCTTCGCTGTTGGGATTACACACTCCGGCAGCATCTTCTCTTGGGCACTACGTTTGGCGAAAATTCACCGATTTGACCCAAACAGCTCGAAATGTGATTCGTCGTTCCAAAGAACATTTTTTAAGTCCTCTTCGGTTCATTTCTTATAGGTTAGTGTCCATTGAAGTGTTCTCTTTTTATTTCGTGTTCGAAGTAAGGGCTTTTCTTTAGCAATCCTTCCACAAAGACCAGCATCTCTAGCCGCCTTATTACAGTTGTTAGTGACACCGGATTTGATCGACTGTTATTGATTTCAGCTTGTATTTCTGGAGCCGTTTTTCTGCTGTTCCATCTGCTTGATATTGTCATTGCTCTATCCTCATGATTTCTTGTCGATCTTGGCCTTCCGGACCGCGGAAGGACCTCAAGAGTTCAATAATCCTTGTACATTTGTATGGTATGTACAAGGATAAAAAAAAATTAAACAATAAAAAAAAAACACCCATAAAAAAAAACGATAAAAAAACACCCATAAAAAAAAATTACCCTGAGTACCTGAAAAAGGTTTTTTATAACCCTTTTTCTCGATTTTGTATGGCAAGTGCAATAAACAAAAAAACACAATTTCTTGACTTAGTGCATTGTTTGAGCATGCAATTAAACAATGAACGCCGTAAACCCGTTTTGGGTTCCATATTACAGTTATCATTTTACAACCATTCTATTAAAAAAGAAAAAATCAAAATTTATACAATAATATAGAAATGCCACACGATTTTCTATGAACAGGAGTGGTGCTTCGAAACTTTTGGCCGGTAGTGTATATACACATGTTATATTTATAAATCTTATGGCATGCAATTTTATAGATTGACTTAAAAACGTTTTAATCATATATGTTTTCTGGTCGCAGCAGAGTCAGCAGTATTTTCTGGTCGTGTTGACACTGTTTTGTTTGCATTTGGCAAATATGTAGCTTAAAACGGAACTTAACACTACATAATGAGTAGCTGTAGCAAAGCCGATCTGCGGTTAAAGAAATTTTAATCATATTTGATTGTATGCAATTTATAAATACCAACCTAACTTTTCAAACTGTCTAACCGTAAACATCATCTCAAAAGCCGACATGTGATTGGAAAAGTTCCTCATTGCCATATCCTAACAACGTTAGGGTAATAAACAAACACAAAAGAGGAAGAAGCATACCTACGCCGCCAGAGAAAAATAGAACTCGATTGACTGCAAGCGGCGTGAAGCCTAGCGGCTAGCTGCTAGATGCGTAGCGGCTAACCACAGATACCTAGCGGCACTGGAAATCAATGTTTTTTTTCTTGTTCTCCATAACTGTGGTACCTAAATAAGTGCGTCTTGCGTTGCGTTTATCACTGCGCCTTAGAAACTACGCTGTGCTATACCGAAATAACAGCGTTGCGTCGCCATATGTTTTGACAAAAAGTTTTTAAACATTCACACGCACATGAACATTTTTCTGATATCTGCCGCCAACTTCACTTCGTAGCGCATGTCAAAATTGGAAATTCGAAGTGGTCTCCGTCAGTGCGTTTCTTATTTCAGCCACTTCCATAAGACTGTGTGTTCCAATTTCATTTTGACAGAAACGCAACGCACGACGCACTTATTTAGGTACCACAGTAAGGGCCAATGTAATTTTGACAGATGCCGCTTGTATCTTGTAGCCTATAGACTTGGTTGTGGTTAATGCTTAATAGAAAAGAAGGTTGCCTCACGCGCAGGTCCGTTATTTTTTTCGTTTAACAGGCACGTCAAAGTACGTAAAAAAGTATTGGTATTGACAATTTTTTTCAACGTGCTTGCACACAGGTTGTAGCAATAATTTTGGCTTAAACGAAATTAAGCCTTCGTTATTTACCGAAGAATCGAATCCCAAAATTTTTTTGGGGGCGTGGCTTCCGTATAGAAGATATGGGCGTTTGAATTGCGGTAATGCAGAATTTTTGGCGAGCGATAAGTCCCAAACTATTAGCCCTATAGAGGTGGTGTATATACCGATTGAAAGGAAATATTTGCACCTATGTTTTATAATAGGTGTTTAGTAATATATATTTTTTCGATATTGTCAATTGTTTAGGAGATATTTTAGTTTTAAGAAAAAAAATGGTGGAGGGGCTATTACAAAACCTTCCCCCTACCTCTTATATGACAATTAAGGTATGTATTAAAATCAATAATCTTAAAGCCCATGATTTTCTCTTTTCAACGATATATAATATGTTGCAGGTGCTCTAACAATTCCAACCACACTCACTGAAATATAAAAAAATGAGCGTTTTACAGACCCCAAAATTTCAGTTTTTTAGCATTAGTGCCCTAAAATTGGCCACAAAACGCTATTCTGTTGCGTAGCCGATGTTCGACATACTGAGGGTTATAATCAAGAAGCGCGGCCGTAGGCCGAAGGCCGGAGGACGCATACACGCCCTAAAATTGGCCACAAAACATTATTCTGTTGCGTAGCCGGTGTTTGACATACTGAGGGTTATAATCAAAAAGCGCGGCCGAAGGCCGGAGGACGCATACACGCCCTAAAATTGGCCACAAAACACTATTCTGTTGCGTAGCCGGTGTGTGACATACTGAGGGTTATAATCACTATGAAATTGTACCAGACGAATAAATTCCTACTTAATAAATAATAATTAATAAAAAAAAACACATCATGAAATACACATAAAACACTGTTTTTAAATAATCATTCCTTCTGCAATTTACCAACTACTTCTTTTCATGACGTAAACGAAAACGAAACATGTTTTTCATGAGTTTTGTTTTGTGCTTTTCGTCATTTTTCGTTTGTTTGACAACTGCGCATAACAAAACTCGAGTGAAATCCACTAAACGCAAAAAATGCTTGTTGTTGGTATTTTTACATGCTTTGCAGATTTTATCAGCTACGCGTGCTATAATGGATCGGCAGCTTCCAGGAAAAAAGTCGAGAAACCACGCGAAAGCAAGAAGGCTATCGTCTATTGTAAAATTGTTTGTGTTTTGCAAGTTGTCGAATTGTATGTGTCGAATTTGTATGTGTATAGTGTTGCCGACACGCATTTGCACTGAATTCAACCCGAAATCTTTGCGTTTCTAGAAATTACTTATAAAAATACTTCAAATATTGTACACATGGCAACATTTTCTGTCTGCAATACGAACGAAAAGCTTCTATTATACTAGTTTGGCTCGTTTCGTTTTCGTTTTCATTAGTGTTTTCGTCTTGAAACTATTAAGCCTTTCGTCTTGAAACTAAGCCTTATAATGTAATAAGGCTGTTAGTGAGGGTGATAATCAATTGGGTTGTGCCGCACTGATATCATGGTGTATGATCGTATCATATACATATATATGTTTGAAATTTAAGTCTTTCAAAGAAAATCTTAGAATAAAAACGGTTTAAATATAAATTACCACAAGAAGTCGAGTGAGTGGCCCATCAAAAGTAATGGAAGGGTTTGAGGTACCACCGAGTCGCCAAAAAGCTTCACAATAAGTAGCATCATAAGTAACAAGTGATTAAGCTGAGTACAAAAAAAGGTAGGAAATCTTACAATTTTTTTATTATGTTTTGGCCATAATATGTGTGGCTCACCCTTTTATCCAGAAACTAGTCGAAATACACCACACGACTGGAAATTACTTAGATAAAAACTTACACAAATTTAAACACTGAAATTATATCGAGCAATCGATGTGTAAAAGTCTTAAGCCAATGACAGAAGAAAACTAACCAGAAAGTGTGTTAACTTCGGCCTGGCCGAAGTTCATATACCCTACACACGTTTACTTAAAAATTAGGCGTGGCAATAGTCTAATTTTTTCCCCTTTCAATCTCAAATATCCTGTGATGGCAGGGAATATTCGTACCAAATTTGATTAAAATATCTTTATTCGTGCTCCTGTAATCGAGTTTTATTTAATTAGTGGGCGGACCACGCCCATTTTTGGTAGTCTTTTTTGGTCAGAGACAGTTGATTTGTGAATAAAATTTCAACCTGAAATTCATTCTACAACCTGATAAATTGAGCTATAAGCATGGATTAATTTATATGTACTATAAAAAGTAGGCGTGGCAATGGTCCGATTTTGCCCATTTTCAATACCAATGAGTTTCTGATGATAGACAATATTCGTGCCAAATTTCAAAATATAAAAATATCTCTATTCGTTCTCCTGTAATCGAGTTTTTTTTTAATTAGCTGGCGGACCACGCCCATTTTTAGTAGTCTGTTATCGTCAGGGACAGTGGACTTCTGGACAAAATTTCAACCCCAAATTCGTTCTACAAGCTGAGAAATTGAGCTATAAGCATGGATTAATTTATATTCACTATAAAAAGTAGGCGTGGTAATGGTCCGATTTGCCCATTTTCAATACCGATGAGTTTCTAATGATAGGCAATATTCGTGCCAAGTTTGATGAATACATCTTTATTCGTTCTCTTGTAATCGTGATTTCTACAGACAGACGGACGGACATGGCTAAATCGACTCAGGAGGTCACGCTGAACAAGAATATATATACTTTTCTATACCTGTCACGCCTCCTTTAATGCGTTACAAACGGAAGCAGTAAGTGAATATACCCTATTCACTTCGTGTGTAGGGTATAAAAATAGCATGATACAACAAGAACAACCGTGATACAGAAGCAGATCTGCCCGCGCAAATAGAGCAGACCACGCCGCACAGTGGCCGGTTTTTCAACTTAGTGGTCAAAAATCCATATCTTTTGACTCTCTTGGAATTTTTTATTCCGGTTTTCTTTGTTGGATTTTTCTAATCTTAAGCTTTAATGTGAGACTAAAATCATAAAAATCGATCGTTGAAAACCAGAGATATGAGAGTTTCAATCAGAGAACCTATTAAAATTTTCTTAAAAGCCTAAAAAAGAGATTATAAAAATAATACGTTTCTTTCTATTTAATGATTAAAGACTTTTTATTATCAATAACGAACATACTAATAAAATAGATTAATAAAAATAAGGTAATAAGTAAGAAACTAATGAAAATTAAACAATTTTTTCAAAACATTCATTGATAGAATTCCGCTTATCTAGTAGTAAATTTTGTGCATCACTATCTAACTCGATTGAGCTAGATTTCCATTTTTGGCGGATATTTGAAATATATGGATCCGATGTGCACAGCAAAACTGCAAGCAGATCCTCATTGGTACAATATCTTGAAATTTTCCTTGTGTTGTGTTCACGAAAGAATCTGTAATCCTTGTTTCTTTTTTCTTGTGCTTCTTCAGAAAGATCACCAAGTGGAAGTAGACTATTTTCAATAATTTGCTCGCCATGATAAAGAATTTATTTCTCTTCATAACTTGGAAACACGTTGCATTTCTTTGCATTAGTTCGTTTGCGTAATTCTTTGTATTGGTCTTTTGTTAATTTCAAATCCAAAAATAGTGCAAATGCTTCCTCAGGAGTAAACTTCTTTTCATCAGTCGGAGTTGGAATACTGCTCAGTACCCTTTTGACGCGTCTGAGGCTCGCTTTCATTATTTTCTCAATTACTTCTATCTTGTCCTTTTTATTTCTTTATGGACCTACTTGATGAAGGAATGCATTTTGTATATTCTCATGAGATATTTCGTCATTGATGTCGCCAAGTTTACGCCTTCTAGATCGTTCACTGCATTCGTCCATCGATTTCCTTGGTCTACCCTTTCCTTCGCTGCCATTATCAGTCATGGTTTCTTCTTCAAAAACGAGCTCAGTTTTCATCCATTCTGTGTTGCGTTGGTACAGTTTTTCCTTATTTCGATTCACATCTGTGTAACGTTTTTTTTAAATGCGATAAGAAGTTAGATATTTTCTTTTTATATGTCTCTTCTTGATCGCATGAGTCAAAAAAAGGATCACTTAGAATATGCGAAGTAACATCTTCGTCGTCTTTTCGTAAGAAGTAACTATCTGCCAAATTTTTATATGTGCTTTTTAATTAAAAAAACCTAATTAGTGCAAATATACATATAATTTGAAAGAAAAGTATAACACTAACAAAAAAAAAAAATAACGGAAAACATGTTAAAAACGTTTGCAGTGTGTGGGGCAAACCGATGCAAAAGAAATTGGTTTAAAATTTGTTTTGGAGCATTTTGGAGCGCAAAAGTCCTGCTCCAAAATACGACGAAATTTAACCAAATTTGGAGCATTTCTGGAATTCTTGTTACGTAATAACTATACCACAGTTTTACTCAATTGTAACAACATTTGACAACGAATATATCCAAGAATTTAATAAAAAAGACCGGAACTTAATATCTGAAATATTGACAGAGATATGGATATCTAAATCTGTGAAAAGTTGAAAAAATGTGTTTATTTTAGTTGAAAATAAAAAGTGCTGTCTTTTATTGCATAGTTACTAATGAAATAATCAAGATAAAGCTGTAATTTTTTGGCTCCCTAGGTTCTCAGGTTTCTACTTTCATATGACCTAACCCATTTTGAAAAAGGTGACATTGAAAAAAATGATTTTTGGCCGCTAAGTTAAAAAACCGGCCACTGAAACCGGCGCCGTAGCAGATCTTGCAGAGTTAATAAGTTTATATCTTATGAGTTAAGTACATTTTCTTTTGATGTCGTTTGAAACGTTTCAATCCTATAAATATTATTATTAAGCTGATAATTATCAGTACTAGTATGAATTATTAGTATGTATTATATTAGTATATATTAGTATTTTATTAGTATGAATTATATATACTATTACTAGTACTAGTAATAGTTCGTAATGTTCGTATGAATTATGTTGTAGTATTTTAGATTATAATCGTAAATTAGTATTATTATTATAATTGTACGTGCCAGGGTTCTAGATAAATGATAACGTGGTCAAAAACAGAAAAAGAAAGGGGGAGAACCCCCTTAAAAAGTATAGAACTGTTTACTGTCCGAATATCCAAGAGACCTCTGTTAGCATAACGCCCTCACTCTGGGCGATAAGGTCAAATAAATAATTGGAAGGAAGGTATTTTGAATACCTTTGATTTGTGTTTAGTATGTAGTTTTATTTATTTAGATTTTTCATCGCAGAATGATAACATTATAGAGTGAAATACTAACTTAAACTAGAGGAAATATGTGGTTATAAGGAAAGCTACCTTATAATCACATCTAATCAGAGACGGGTATAAATAGTAGACGTGGTCGTTACATGTTTTCAAAACAAAATAATTACTATAGCTTACTAGTTTTATTATTCTGTTTAAATTTAAACCTTATTTCCGTGGTAAAAAATTTGTTTTAATGAGGTATACTGTATAACTAATGTAAAAGTGGGCCGACCGAGACCAGTTTTGCTGTAATAATGTTTTATTAGATAATAAGTTATGTAAACTTTTATTCAGGAAGTTTATATAATTAACAATATAACCCATTTAAGACCCTCTTTTGCCTGTGTAACCTAAAAGTAGGCGGGTCACGCTCATATTTGGCATATTATCCGATAATGTTACTCTATACCCAGAAATTTTGTTGTTATAACTCAGAAACGTACGCTGATATCACATTTTTAATAAAAAATAGACGTGGTCGCGTTTTGCGCAAGCATTTTGTGTAGTGTAGGGTCCAATTAACACACCAGATGGCGACAGTCACAACTGAATACCGTGCCATCTCGCTTTTTCACGTATGTAGTTTCTCATCAACAAGTATAATTTCGGATTTTACGTATTTCTCAATTCCACTGGGTTCCCATCATCGCTGGTTCCCATTTTGTGCTTTAACTATCGAAGTTTGATTAACATCACTAGTTGTATTATTGTACTGTAGAAATTATTTTCTTCTATAAAATGCTGAACTATAGATTCCGTTATGCTGCAGTGTTGAAATATTTGCTAAATTTGTGGAAATTCTAAAACGAATACAAGTGTGATTTTACGACGTAGCAATATTCTGTGTAAAACGTTTTTAAGTGTAATTGGGGAATATTCCAGCCATCGCCATCATCTTGAATACGTTTTTATTTGAAGGCAAATAAGGGCGGAATTCCACTATTTCAGGTGTTTGCATGCTTGTGAATGAGTGAAATATGTAATTAGGCTTCGGTATTGCTTTTCCTAAGGAGTGAAAAGATTTTAATTGTTACATTTTGACGAATGGCAATAGAGTGCTACCAAGTTTTTTGAAATGTAGAACTGCCAACAGTATCATCTTTACTGCAATTTCTCATATATTCAAAATAAGCCTATAAGTTTACAATGTCGTCAAATAAATGGCGAATAATGTTAAATGTAAATGATAAAATTAAAAAGAACTGCGCAATTGCAGCGCTGCCCGAACCCTCCAATTTTTTTGTTACGGTTTTTGTCATAAATCGTGCATCGTTAAAGATGCGCACTCGTGTTGTTGTTGTTTTGGAGCTGACCTCAACAACATCCTCAAAAAGGGCTGGTCACTTCCGGTTCCAGTTTTATATTCCCTTGAACTTCGAAATTTAATAGCCTATATTTCCTAAACTACAGCACATATCTAAATTCCTACACTGATCATAGTCAAATATATTTCTAAGGATGCCAAGGATGCCTACTCTTTTAGTTTCAAATAATTGCATGTCTTAATTATGCATTTTACGATATTATAGTCTACGATAAAGTCCCTTTTAGTCCCTTTCTAGCGGTACCTGGTCGAATCCGATGTGCTGTATGCATGTTTAGAAGATAAAGGTGGTTCGAGTCTACATATCTTAAACTTTAGGAGATACCTCTTAAATTACGTCCTCTGGGTTAAATTAGACGCTTGTTGACCTAACCCATGTTTTTGTTTTTGGCGCTAACCCTAGCAACAAAAACAAATTTTCTCGCTCTCTTCTAGTTCCAGAGTTATAGCCCTTTAAAAATTTCAGGCCTATATCTCCTATGCTCTTCCCAATATTTCTATGTTATTGGTGGTGTTGGAAAAGTAACTCAAATATTTTTAATTTATATTAAATAATATTTTGTCGAAATCCGTTCATTTTTGGAGGAAACGAAATTTTAGATTTTTAGTACAGTACAATACGCATATAAGAAAGTCTGAAAATGTACAGATTTTGTTTCTTATATGCGAGCTTTCTTATAAAGAGAACACGTATATAAGAAAGATATTTTCTTATATGCGTCAGAAACAAAATTTAAAAAATTTCCTATGGAGTATGCAGATATATATTTGAAATAAAATTAATACACATTTAATTGACAAAACATTTTTTTGTTCGACGACATTTTCCACAAAAATAAAAACAACGAAGCCGGCTGATTTCACAAAAATCAACGACTTCATTTGACATTAGGACCAGTGTCCACAGATGTAAATTGTAAAATCCCCAAATTGAAAAAAATTTCATTGTGAGAATACTTTCTTATACACGTACAATTTTCTATGGAAGGAATATAATTTTTCATAAAAATTTGTTTCTTATAGCAGAGTTTTTCTTATAAGCGAGTTTCTTATATAAGGATTATTTAGCACGTAGTTATATGGAAATGTACATGGTGTCTGGAAAAGTGTTTCTTATAGCCGAGTTTTTCTTATAAACGAGTTTCTTATATGCGTATTGTACTGTACTATTTTTTCCATTCATTACTTTGTTTCTAAGTAAATTGTATAGTTAATCCACATAAGTATGCCAATACTAAGAAAGTAGGGCCTCTTATCTATCGACATATGTTTCTTTCATCAGGATCAGTGCAGGATCTTTGAAGATCATGCTCAGAAAACTTGTGGGTTAATTATACATTTTACATAAAAACCAGAAAGATTCGGCCCGGCCACGCCCAGTTTAGAAAAACAACCTGCTATGTAAAAAAACATGCTATGTACAGCGTTGTTCAAAAAGTTTGTATAGATATCCATAAAAACCATGTTAGATCTGCCGGTAAACTAAAAGTGGGTAGATGCCCATATTCGGACTTTAATGGATAATGTTACTCTAAACCCAGAAACGTAATTTTGTTTTTATAAATCAAAAACTTACGCTTATATTCCATTTTTAATAAGGACATTTTTATATTATAAAATGTTGGCGTGGGCCCCATTTTGAATACCATCCCTTACGCAACAATAAAGAATATTTCTCCTGTGATCGTGATTTCAATAGACAGACGGACGAACATGACAAAATGACCCAAGAGGTGACGCTGATCAGGAACATACTATATAGTTTTCTATATCTATTTTCTCTATTTCTATGCGTTACACATTTTGTGACAAAGGAAATATACCATTAACCTTAAGGTGTAGGGTTTAAAATTAATGTGGAAACAAATAGTAATTTAAATCTAAAATTTTAGCCCCAATTTTGTTTCTTCTTTAACCAGATATGTAGAATTGCGAGAATTTCCGAATGGTGAGAAAAAACAACTCTGCCAATTTTGTAGTCGTTTTAGTTTTTTTTTTAGCTGATTACAACACCAATAGTTTTTCTTTTGCATAGTTGAGTTGTAGCCTGCCGAAAATTGAAATTCTTATAACTATATCTGCTAAACTATTAAAGTTATACGGATAAGATTGGTACAGTTATAAAGGAATTTGGCATAAGTCGGGCACAGTGGAATAACTTCGATTTTATGTAATTTTTATTGTTTGTTTTTGTAACTCCCGCAACAACATCAGTTGATCGAACTCGTCTGGTTTCCGAGATATGGCCATTTAAGATCTGGAAATTTCAGTCCTATATCTCCTGAACTTTAGAAGACAGCTATACATCATTAGTGTTGTTGTAAAGGTGTTCGAATTATCTTTCATTTACGTGAAATAAAATATTAATGAAAAGCGTTTACTTTTGGAGAAAAATGTAATTTTAAATTTTTAGGAATGTTCCAGAAATTTACAGTACCTTTTATTTATGTAAAATAACAATTTGTCGAAA
This sequence comes from Myopa testacea, assembly GCA_949629155.1. Lineage (NCBI taxonomy): Eukaryota > Metazoa > Arthropoda > Insecta > Diptera > Conopidae > Myopa > Myopa testacea. The sequence goes on along the minus strand of OX451347.1, from coordinate 38,722,763 downwards.
AACTATTACTTTTGGAAAAAACGACTTTTTATAATTTTAATACTTTTTTCCCATGTATTAATTTATTCCTAAGAAAATGTATTATTAGCCAATAGATACAATTTTAAGAAAGTAGAAAGAAAAGAAAGCAAAAAAATCCAGTATATTTGTTCCTATCCCTCCCATTTCAAATTTAGTCAACAATGAATTTAATGTGGTAACTTTAGTTCGTTAGCCAATATTGGTTATACCTCTGTTTCATTATTCTATTACTTCTGATCATTGACAGCGGTGACGCATCGCTGACGTATGTCAGCTGTTTTGTGATAAATTTCTCAAAGTGATAAATTCTGCAATTGTGTTCTGTTTTCATTAAGAAACATGAATAATACATTAACATAAACTTCATTAAATCTTAGAGGTTAAGAAAAAGGTGCTGGAGTAATTCTGATATCAAGGCAAGCTAATTTTGTACACATAGAAGAACGTGTAAAATAAAATTTGGTTTTTACTTATCAAATTTTCTTGGATGTAGTTAAGTGGCACAAAACAAAAGAGTCACCGACATCGTCTTCGCTGTGACTCTTAGAATATGGCCCTAAGTCTTGATTTTTAGGACGTGCATTTAGAAATACATTTAAAAACAACGTTTAAGAAACACTCCCTGAGAGATCTTCAGCAATTCATTTACTTGTATACAGACTTGCTTCATTAAATTAAAAAAGCAGTAATTTGCATTTCGTTTTTAACATTTTTGTGGCTTGTTTTATCAGTTGTATTTTTTTATACGTCACATGATATGCTCGATAATTTTAATTATATACACCCATCTATACAGATATCTGTTCTTCCATGTTGTAAATGTTTGTCAATGTATTTTAACGAAGGTTTTTTACAGAAAGCTTTGGTGTAAAATTATTGTTTTGGAACTGCTTAAATTTTACGTTTTTACTTCTAGTTGACAGGAATTAAGAAAAAGGTTAAATTATTAAAATTTTCCGGTTTCTGAAGAAAAGTAATAAAAAATGTTTAACAACATGCTTTTAACACTCGTGTATTTTAATTCTATTGCCCCTAGATAGACGTAGTTTCTTTTGAACTATCTTTCAAATTTGTAGAACAGAAAAGAGATTAAGTGTCAGATTTTCAATGAACTATCACCGTGATTCTCAAAGCTTCTGCTTTATTATTGCGAAAAGAACAACAAACAGCAGAGATATCGACAACGCGAAAATAACAAAGAATCGCGGTGACCGTTCATTGAAAATCTGGCCCTTAGTCTGGATTATTCCATTTCAATATCTCTTCCGTCAAGCTGAAAGAAGTCTATCTAGGGCCATTGAATGTTCAAAATTGATATGGAATTTTTGTCTGTTGTGGAAGTATACAAATATTAGAAGCATTGTTTTGTACTTGATTTAAAAAAATTAAAAACTACTAATGCATTTCATTATTGTTCTCAATGCTCATTTTTAAATTCTAAAGCCGAAACCACAATGGCGCGTTGGGTCGGTCGCGCTTTGACAGATATTATTGAGCACACGGAATCTTACGAGGCAATTCACAGCAAGACCTCAGGCGTTATATCGTAAATTTTTCCGTATCACGTAAATCTCGTTCAAACGCACTAGTTGGTTCTACTTCAACTAGGTCTGGCGTTTGACATTTCAATTTTAAAAAAATGTAATGAAGAAATAAAATATAGAAATGCTAATTAAGATAGATAGTTTTATTTGCTCAAGTGTTAATTTCGTCATTTTCGTCATGAATATCCACGTTTTTTTAGTGCAGTACGCATCGTCATTTAGCTTTATAAAGTTGTGCAATATAACTGCAATTTTTACAACGCCCTGTACACTAGTTGGAGCCATAACCAAGGTATTTTGAAGAGTTCAACAGTGCTTAGTAGAATTCAGAAAATGAAATTCGAGCGTCGTGGAAGATTTTATCGTAAAGTTTTTGTAAAGTCTATCAAAGTCTATTTCGGCTTAATGCTCGTGATTAATTTACGGGCAACAATAACCTGAAAAAAATGCAAAGCGATGAAACAAACATTTAACGAAAATTTTTAAATTTCTTTCTGATATTCTAATGTCACGTTTGTTACTCAGAAGCATCATTTGTTATCATAACTTGTGGGTCGTTAGGTGCAATTGATTGAAAATTGATGTTAAGTTTAATGAGTAGAATTCAAAAAAATAATTGCACGGGGCAGATTCATTAAAAATACAATTTTATTTAGTTTCAAATGTTGTCACCGCACTAACGTCTGTAATCGTAAGTGAAACTCAGCAAATTTTTAAAATTTCATATTTTTTATTTCTATTTTTTATACCCTACACACGAAGTGATGAGGCTATATTCACTTTGTGCTTCCGTTTGTAACGCATTAAAGCAGGTGTGGCAGGTATATAAATGTATGAATATTCTGGATCAGCTGCACCTCCTGAGTCGATTTAGCTCTGTCTGTCCGTCTGTGGAAATCATAATTACAACAGATCGAAGAGAGATATCTTCATCAAATTTGGAACAATTATTGTCTATCATCAGAAACTCATTGGTATTGAGCAAAATCGGACCATTTCCATTTTTATAGTGAATATAAATTCATCCATGCATTCATCCACTATCTCGAATCAAAACATACTACCACAGTACTTGTTTGGCGACTGTCCTTCAAATCTGCCTTAAGACGCTCCGCTTCGAATTTCTAGAGTACATATTCCTCTTTCGAATGCAAATAAACAATTTGCCAAACAGTAAACAAATAGTTCTAGGGTAAAAGAAACAATAAAACGCTACGACCTTATTAGCCAACCCAATAGATGCAGATAAAAACCACTTCTATTTTCTGTCACGTCTCACATGCTTCTTTGTTTGCTAATATTTGAAGAGAAAACTTTCAGAAGCTCCCAGATTTTACACTAAATATAGTGCTATTAAAGTACTATCCAAAAAATAAAATAAGAAAAAAAACATTAAATCGATCACTTCTTCATATTAAAGACGTACTTTCGGATACGAATGTCACGTTCGTGATTATGGAAATGGCCATATGTAATTACCTCCTGAAGATTGCTCCACTTTTATATAAAGGGTTTTCCAATAAGAGGTGTAATTTTGATATTCAAAGAAAAATGCCATTTTTTTAGATAAATTATCGCATGTTTATTTCGTAATAAAGAGGAAGGTATGCCGTTAATAATGAAAAACAACATCAGCCAAATGGCCACAACGACCACGCTTACAGGACCATAGCTATTTAAAATTACACCTCTTATTGGAAAACTCTTTACTTTTATAAAGGGTTTTCCAATAAGGGGTAATTTTGATATTCAAAGAAAAATGCCATTGTTTAGATAAATTATGCCGTTAATAATGAAAAACAACATCAGTCAAATGGCCACCACGACCACGCTTACAGGACCATAGCTATTCAAAATTACACCTCTTATTGGAAAACCCTTTACAATATGATATTAGTATAACGCGTTATATGTCGTTAATAAGTTACATATATTATTTATTCCACACGTGATGCGGTTTATGGTTTTTTTTGGGCTCAAGGTCTCGTTAAATACACCGAACCAAAAATATATAAACTGAACTCTTTGTTGGTTCATGCTTTATTAGAAAAATTTTTTGTTTTCTTACAATATTTCGGATCACCGACGATGTCTGTCTTTAGGAAAGATTTATGACGTTGATCATTGTGCAACTAACTACTGTGTCTACAATATGAAATATATAAAATAAGTTGTTTTCAAAGAAGAGTGTTTTACAGTATGTGTTTTACAGTTTTACAACTGTTGAGGGCCCACTGCTCTGACCTTGACACCTCTATCGAGATATAGGTCAATTTCCAGAGATATTCCAACATGTCGACTCTGTCTCTGTCGACTATATTCAAAAATTCTTATCCGTTCAAGAGTTATCGATTTTTGGCCGATGGATTTCATGTTTGGTCACTTTGCGACGGGCATTTGAAATATGAATTCAAACACTCTGAAAAATGCCTTTGTAGTATTTTTTATTTTATCTTATTATTCTTCCTTTATAAAATTTGTAGGTAACAAGGTAGGTAGGTAGATAAATTTATAGGTTGGCTCTAATAATCAATCCTTTTTCATTCCAAAGTAATTATTTTCAAGACCGATATTCAAATTTGTCTCCCATTCATAAGTATTGAAATGCCTACCTCTATAATTTATTGCAGAGCCTGATCTATAAAGTAAGGATTTGCTCTTTCGAATGTTTGCTCGCATATTTAAAAGTAAGTATGTGATAAAATATTTTTTATCCATTACAGAAATTATTGCAAAATTGTAGTTATTTAATTTATTTTATCGAATGTCTTTATTAAGCCTAACTATAAAAATATTTTGTAATAGGAATATATATTTAAATCAATTGGAAAACAATTTTTTACATTTTTTACGAATCTACTTCTTCTACAGCTTTCCCTCACACCCCACACCATGTAAAATTAATTTTTTATCATCGTATACCAAATCCAACAAAAACATATTCACACAAAACACCAACAAAATTTCATTTTCAATCACTTAAGTGTCTCTGTCGCGAAGCAAACCAACCAAACAACAAAACCCACGCTGTTCAACTCTGTTGCTCTGCTTTTTTCGATCTCTAGTTCATAAAGGCAATCACAATGGGCCACATGGACATAAAGTGCGTGAAGTTAAATTCGTAAATAGCGGAGACACAAACCACAAACACGAATTTCAAATTCGTGTTTTTCACAAATGCGTTGTTCACATCAGAGCAAATATTGAATGCAAATTTCAATCAATCCGAAATATAACTTCTATATATGCTATACATCGTTGAATAGAGGACGTCGAGATCCTTCCAACGATATATCGGTTTGATGCGTGCACTCTAGGGTGGACCTTAGCTGTACTGGGCGACAATTTTTTGCAGCATTCTTTTACGCCGCCCCCTAAAATTGTTCCAATGGATAAAGAAATAATTTCTGAAAAATATGAAGTTGACCGGATAACAGAAAGACGTGGTACATTCATATGAAACTTGCAAAAAATGCGAAATTTGTATCAACGAAAAGGAATGAAGCAAACATTTTTAATAATGGTTAAATGTTCTTCATATTCAAGAATATGCATAATATTAGTGATACAGTATAGTTTTTTTAGCATAATAATTAACTAATACCTGCATTTTTTAAATTATAGATTTTTTTCCTCCGTTTAGGCGGGAGGGGTCTTTTTCTAAAAACCCGACTTAAAACCGGAAAAAGATATATTAAAAAATAACGGCGATATCTGGATCACTTTCGCTTATTGGGTTTGAAAGCCAAATATCGGCTTCTTAACATCCTTTTTAAATTAGGTTCCTACGTCAAACAGTTTTTGAGAACATTAATGCCAAAATTAAAATTTGGAATAAAAATTCCAAAAAAATAAATTTTTGGTCGCAATTTTTTCGTTAAAATACGGTATTAAGTATAAATTTTTTTTCCGACCATAAAATTCTCTAATCAATTCTAGAGATAATGCTTCAAACCGGAAGGATCTATGCTTTGTAGTTTAATATATTTTTTTTCGGTTTTTAGTCGGGTTTTTAGAAAAACACCCCTCCGCCTAAACGGGGGAAAATGCACCCCCCCCCTCCCATACAATTTTTTTCTTGTCTCGACCCAACCTACATGCCCTAGCATTTTGTCTTCTCTTATGCGAAACATCCTGTATAACTAAAAAAAAATAGCACTCTCAATAAGATGCATAAAATTTAATATCTATAATTTAAAAAATGCAGGTATTAGTTAATTATTATACTAAAAAAACTATACTGTATCACTAATATTATGCATATTCCTGAATATGAAGAACATTATTAACCATTATTAAAAATGTTTGCTTCATTCCTTTTCGTTGATACAAAATCGCTTTTTTTGCAAGTTACATATGAATGTGCCACGTCTTTCTAATATCCGATCAACTTCATATTTTACAGAAATTATTTCTTTATCCAATGGAACAATTTTAGGGGGCGGCGTAAAAGAATGCTGCAAAAAATTTTCGCCCAGTACAGCTAAGGTCCACCCTAGAGTACACGCATGAAACCGATATCGTTGGAAAGATCTCGACGTCCTTTTTTCAACGATGTATAGCATATATCGAAGTTATATTTCGGATTGATCGAAATTTGCATTCAATATTTGCTCTGATGTGAACAACGCACTTGTGAAAAACACGAATTTGAAATTCGTGTTTGTGGTTTGTGTCTCCGCTATTTACGAATTTAACTATCAAAAACGCGAATTTAACTTCACGCACTTATGGACATATGAGTGGGCTTTAAGGTGGCTCTTTGAAGCCTTCTCACCCTTTTACATACCATTTTCGTAACAGGTACCATCAGGTATACCACATTTTTTATACATATATAGTCCATTTATTTATTTATGGTCGAAAATATAAATGAAATTCAAGTGGTAAAATCAATGTATTATGCAAATCTTCTCAAAAATGCTCAAGTTTACCTTTAATTGACTAACTAACACCTTGTATAATTTTAGTCTAAAAAAAGTCTGTGTGAGGATAAAATATCTCGTTGCAAGGTTAAAAGTAGTTTGTTCTGTCAAGACACTCCATACATAATAACAAAAGCACTAGCATGGCAACAACTCCACGCAGTGGTGGCGGTGGAGCAGCTCAACGTCCGAATGGTACTTTGCAAAATAAGAGCTGCCAATTTAAGTTGGTCTTATTGGGCGAGTCAGCAGTCGGTAAATCGTCATTGGTTTTGCGTTTTGTCAAAGGTCAATTCCACGAGTACCAGGAAAGTACGATAGGAGCAGCATTCCTGACACAAACAATTTGTATAGAGGATACTGTTGTAAAATTTGAAATCTGGGACACAGCTGGGCAGGAAAGGTATGTTGGAGGTTGGAACTCTTTTAATTCTTTAATTTTAATTCTTTTCTCATATAGATATCATAGCTTGGCGCCTATGTACTACAGAGGTGCACAGGCCGCAATTGTTGTGTATGATATTCAAAATCAGGATAGTTTTCAACGTGCAAAGACCTGGGTGAAGGAATTACACAAACAAGTAAGAATGTATTACAATATATCTTGGACTTAGCCAAAGATTACAATGCATCTTAGATATGTACATAGAAATTGCTCTATCTAGTTCTCTGGTTACATTACCTATTTTTCTGTATCTTACACGACTATTTTTATACCCTACACCTTAAGGTTAAGGGCTAAGGTCACTTTGTCACCTATAGAAAGTATATAAGAAAGATATAGAATAGATATAGAAAAGTATATAAGTATATTCTTAATCAGCGTCACCTCCCTAGCATCCATCCATGTCCGTCCGTCTGTCTGTCTGTTGAAATCACGATCACAGGAGAACCGGTGAAGATATCGAAATGAAATTTTCTTTTGTATGGTGTGCAGGTTGGTATTGAAAATGGGTAAAATCGGTCAACGACCACGCCTATTTTTATTTAAAAATGTGATATCAGCGTTTGTTTGTTAATATATTCACATTTTTTAGCGTTTAGAAATATGAAAATTAAAATAATTGATTTGCAATAAATACAATACAATAATAATACACAAAAAGAGCGTTCACACACAAAGAATTCTCTTATCTCATGCTTGATTCCGAAGCCGGCCTGCATAGAGAGAGCATGTGAAACACAAAAAGCAACGAATTTGACAAAAACAACTGTGATGTGAATTTGCTTCTAAGTGTCTTCAACAGTTTGTAATTCGTATTAAGTTATTTGCAAACGCCGAGCTTATAGAGCAAATGTTGTACATAAAAAGACACAGACAGAGATCACTGAAGACGAACGTTGGAATGTTCCGAAATAACTATACGATCTGCCAGTCAAGTTGTTAGTTCAAATCCTGTTGCAAATGAAACGCTGAGCCGAAAAAATGTGGGTGGTGTATGTATAATGTACATATACATTGTATATGCATCAAGCATATAATATAATTGCACGAACGTAGCGAATTTCCAAACATTTTGTTCTCTGATGAGAAAAGCTTGCCTATTGAGCAGTTAATGGTATGGGCCCTCAAGTAATGAAAACCGATGGACGCTGTCCAATTATTTTCATCGAGCCTGGTGTCAAAGCCAATGCGACTTATTATCGGGAAAATGTTTTGGAAGCTGCTTTAAAGCCGTGGGCACGCAAACATTTCGGTTGTACACCATGGACATTCCAACAAGACTCGGCACCTTTTCATAAAGCTCGTGTGAACCAAGAGTGGTTAAAAAACCATGTTCCACACTTCATTTCTTCCACAAATGGAATTCGCTAGATGCAAATCCCATGTTCCACACTTCATTTCTTCCACAAATGGAATTCGCTAGATGCAAATCCAATGGATTATTCCATTTAGGCCATTTTGAAGAGGCAGGTGAGGACTAAAAACTATGCCAGTATGGATGCGCTGAAGAAAGCCATTGCACGGGAATGGGCCAAAATATCTTAATATCATATTCGTGCAGCAGGCAACTAATTTTTTAACCGTTTGAAGGCCATAGTCAAGACAAAAGGAAGCCACATCGAGCTAAAGTGAATGGATTCTAAAATTTTTATTATTTCCACACATTTTTGTAATTTGAATTAATAAAAAATAATTTCACCCAAAAAATATGGTCGTTTGAATAGGTACCAGTTCAATTCCCTAACCCTGTATATAGATAAGTATATGTACGTACCGATCAATATTTAATTAAAAGCCTCCAAAAAAGTTCTAAAGTACTGAAATATTTGGCACGGTTTCTGGTGTTCAACTGCGAATCTATTTATATAAAAATAAGTTGTCCTATGTTGATTTTATAACTCGAGAACCACTCAATCGATTTTCAAACGAGTACATGCGTTGGAAAGGTCTACTTTCACTGATGGTTTATAAAAAAGAACATAAAAAAATTTCTACGAATATGCGTTATACGCGCACTTTTATGATGGTGTGTTTTCCCTATATAAAATGTATTTTTTTTCTTATGCGAATTACATTTTGTCGGTATAAGGCTCTGTTTGCTCGCGTAATTTGACTTATTTAATTTCTGTGTGTTTATTGATTGTCATTTAAGTTTACAGTGCGAGCATTGATATTTTTTAATTATTGATTTGTAATCTTTCACTTAAAATTACAATTGAAAATCGGATTTACAATCATTAAGCTTCGTAATAAAAATCCACCAAAATTATACAACGGAACGGAAGACTTGTGGTCAAAAAATTAATGAATTATGTAATTGAAGCAACAATTTTAAATGGGAAATTCAAAGGCGAAGATGTTTTAATACCACGCATCCCAATGATATGCCATTTCAATTTCAACGATTACAGTTTCCCGTTCGTTTGGATTTTGCAATGACTATTAATAAAGCTCAAGGCCAGTCGTTGCAAGTTTGCGGAATAAATTTAGAATTTCCTGTATTTTCACACGGTCAACTGTATGTTGCATGTTCACGTGTTGGAAAGCCGTCGTCTTTGTGAAAATGGTAATACTAAAAATGTCGTTTACCACCAAGCTCTGCAATAAATTTTTTCCTTTTTGATGTTCTCACTTTAAAAAATTTATATTATTTTGCACTTCTTTTGCAAGAAAATGTCTATTCTTTCTAGAAAATTTAATTTTTAATACAAAGAGGTAAACGTATGTTATTGTATTGTCCAGCAACGCGGGCAGGGTTACTCTAGTACTGATATAAAAAATAAGTGGATATGCGAAAGAATTATGGGATAGTAAAGAATGTATGTATGTAGTACTGGTAAACTGAGGCAATGTAACTACATTGCCAGGTAGAACTTATGGCAATGTATGTAAGTAAACAGTAGTACGAGCTTTAAAAGCGTAGTAAATGGTCTCTAATAGTAGTAAAATACTACTATTGTAGTACAAAAGACAACACTGGCGAGAGCTCGTTCACCATACGAACCGCTGTTCGCCATATAAATTGAAGTACGGGTACTGGTCTGAATTGAGCGATAGAGCTTCCATAGAAATTAAAGTGCGGGTCCTGATATTGAAACCCGCAAGCACAAATTTTGCTTATATGATATGCGCATTCTGTGTATTGTATGTTCTTTGGTCTAACGCATAGAAATAGGAGAGACAGATATAGAAAAGTGTACCAAAGTCTGTTCTTACGCGAGTTATTTTAATGCGAATATTTCGGGAACCTATCTATTGCGACCCTATCTGCGGCAACTGCGGTGGTTTGTCCCCAAGGCTGAATACTTTCTCTTCTTCTATGGTAGTGGATGATCTCAACACCTGAATACAGTGTTCCACTAAAGTCTTCGTACAGCACTTCGTCAAAACTTTATTGATAAAAAAAGGTAATGTGTAGCAAGAATTAAAAAAAAATTTTAATACAGCATTGTTTATTAAGCCATTTCCTTAAATTTAACAAAAAAATAAACCAATTTCATCAATTAATTCAAAAGTTATTAACTAAAAACGCAACAAAGTCATTGAATTAGCGCCAATAAAGTCTTCGTACACTCACAAACAAAGTAACAAAGAATCCTTAAAAACTGTGAATTGTTTTTTAAAATATTTGGTGGGGTAGCCTATATTTTTAATAACGGCTGTCGAGTGGTCCATCATCGATTCCACAAGATTCTGTGCAAAGCGTGGTTCGATTTTCACCCATTCCCCCTGAAGAATTTCTTTTAGTCGAGACTTTGAGCTAATATGATGCATCCTGATCTTTTCTCAAGCATATTCCACATATACTCAATGGGGTTGAGATCAGGACCCTGTGGTGGTGTTTTAAACATGTGTGGAACATTGTACGCCAAGTACATCCTGGTGCTCTGAGCCATGTTTTTGAGATTATTATCTTGTTGAAAATAATATCTCTGAGAAACGCGTAATTTGCCAGCACTTGGCTTCAAATTTCTCTTCAATATATCGATGTATACACGGTGGGCCATAACTTCTTCAATTATCTCCAAGTTACCAACGCCACTAGTAGCCATACACCCCCATACTAGCACCCCGCCACCGTCATATTTTACTGATAAATCTAACAAATCGCAAAAAGCGTATGGGCTTCGCTTGTAAATACCAAAATGCATATCTCGAGCTTTGGCGGAATGTTATATTCTCCGATTAGTCGAAATATAACATTTTTGGGTCCGATGGCAAACTTAGATTGTGGAAAAAAACCGGGAAAATCTTACAATCCAAAAAATACAATCAAAACAGTAAACTATGGCAGTGGCGGAGTAATGGTATGGGGGGGTGCATGGCTGCTAGTGGCGTTGGTAACTTGGAGATAATTGAGGAAGTTGTGGCCTATCGTGTATACATCGATATATTGAAGAGAAATTTGAAGCCAAGTGCTGGCAAATTACGCGTTTCTCAGAGATATTATTTTCAGCAAGATAATGATCTCAAAAACATGGCTCAGAGCACCAGGATGTACTTGGCGTACAATGTTCCACACATGTTTAAAACACCACCACAGGGTCCTGATCTCAACCCCATTGAGTATATGTGGAATATGCTTGAGAAAAGATCAGGATGCATCATATTAGCTCAAAGTCTCGACTAAAAGAAATTCTTCAGGGGGAATGGGTGAAAATCGAACCACGCTTTGCACAGAATCTTGTGGAATCGATGATGGACCATCTGACAGCCGTTATTAAAAATATAGGCTACCCCACCAAATATTTTAAAAAACAATTCACAGTTTTTAAGGATTCTTAGTTGCTTTGTTTGTGAGTGTACGAAGACTTTATTGGAGCTAATTCAATGACTTTGTTGCGTTTTTAGTTAATAACTTTTGAATTAATTGATGAAATTGGTTTGTTTTTTTGTTAAATTTAAGGAAATGGCTTAATAAACAAAGCTGTATTAAAATTTTTGTTAAATTCTTGCTACACATTATCTTTTTTTATCAATAAAGTTTTGACGAAGTGCTGTACGAAGACTTTAGTAGAACACTGTATGTTGGGAATCCATGCCATAAGGTATGTAGACGATATAGCAGTCATCGTCAGAGAGAGGTTCGAGGAAACCGTATCGGAGATCCATTAGATGGCACTATTTGAGGAACAGAGATGGTGTAACAAAGTTCAACACTCTGTAAACCCGAAAGAGACAGTTATTGTACTTTTACGAATAATGCCTTGAACACATAGAAAATCGCAAGACGAATATTTCGGTGCGAACTGTCAAAATTACACGGCCTCTTATGGGAAACGAGAAAAAAATAAAATTACGTCGTTGCCTCTGCTTGCGGCTGCGAATAAATCGCAGCTGCGATCGATCTGGATGCGATTTGTTCGCAGTCGTCGCTCTTGTTCTTTTTATTTGTGTGTGTTTACATGGACTTTGACAAGCCAAAACTTCGCTGCGGCAGAAGATTTCTGACAGTTCGCACCGAAATATTCGTCGTGCGATTTTCTATGTGTTCAAGGCATAAAAGGAAATTAGTTAGTCTTAAAGAATCGCTCTTATACGAGGAAACAATACCATTCTCCAAGAGTGCGAAATATTTGGGTGTAGTCCTTGACAGTAGACTATCGGGGAATATCCATATGGATCACATAATAAACAAGGCTACTCAGGCTTTGTGGATTTGTAGAAGGGTATACGGGATGAATTGGGGGATTAAACCCAAATTAATTGTAACACTTTACAATATGATAGTCACCACCGGTGACGTATGCAGTCATAGTATGGTGGACGAAGAAAAGAACTGTCCACAATATGAAGGTTGGATGCAGAGGCTAGTAGCTGTCTGCATGACGGGGTGCATTCGTTCCACACCGACAGCCAGCTTAAGCGTTATCCTCTGTCTGGTCCCACTACATATACACATACAGGTGGTTGCATGGCCTGCACCGTCTGTATCACAACGGAATTATAAACGGACCAAGGTATCCTAAATGCCATTTATCAATTCTGAAAACTTTGGAGCAGGCGGAGAAGTTTGAGTTGCTCTTGGATGAATCCCGATCGGTATATCGCTTCTAGAAAAACAAGAGCTGTAATCCCAGGCAGATCAACCTGAGAAACAGAGAACTATAAGACAATGACAGAAGTGGGCAATATAGTGTTGCGTAGGTATTTAAACACGCAGTTATTGAAAAGGTCAAAGCGGTTTTAAAAATGCGAAAACTTTTAAGGTTTTCGGCTCTAATTCCCACAGTTCTGTCGGCTTAAAACTTTGGAAATTGGCTGAGCTTGTTTCATTATTCTTCTAAAAAGGAGAACTCTTATGATAAGAATCGAACCCGGGCCTCTTAACATGAAAAGTCAACAATATCGCTGAGCTACATTCACTATATAAAAATGTAGGTTTAGATAATGTATACTTTCGTCCGTGCGTTACTCGGGGAGACAAACCTCTTTCGCCAGCGCAGTTCCTGTAAGTAGATGAAAGTTATTTAAAAACTTTTTAGCTAGTCAACTGTCTGAAAAATAATAGAAATCATAAACAAAATTCGTAGGCCATCGCAGATAACTTCTTCACCACTTTAGAAGGCGTCGTCAAACTATGCTTGTTGAGATTTTGCTTCACATATGGGACTTATTCAGCATATGATGGAACCATGGGACGTATAACAAATGCATGCAACAAGAAATACTACCGTATCGCAGTCGTGCACTGTACACGACCTTATTTGATATCAAATGTTTCTTTGGTGTCCTATGTCCGCAAGAAGAACAATGCTGTTATCAGTTCACTACAAGGCGGAAGTGGTTGGAGGAGCCAAAAAGCCAGAGTCTGATATAATAATTTACAATAAAGATATATAAGATAAGATATAATATATATAATAGTCTGATATTTTACAATAAACATACCGGTGGCATTAATCTAATGGACCAGATGCTAGGTGAGTACACCTAAAACTCGAGAACGAGTCCGCCGATTGAAATTAAATGTACACCGAATGTGTGTCTCTTCGCTCCCGATGTAATATTATAGTTTCACAAATTTGATGGGTGGCACGCAAGAAAACTAAAAAAAATGATTTCGCTCATACAAATGCATGGAAAATATTTTAGTGATTAAAATTATTTTGTGGGCAGCTAAGCGCATCGGGGCAAAGTTAGTTATCTATAAAATGTCACATGAGCATGAATGCACTCGAAAAACGAGTGCTCGTCGAACTATTTCGATTAAAAATGCATTAGAGTAAGTTTTCGGAATACCTTAGTGAAAAAATTTCACAACGAACTACAAGCACTAGTATTATATCAACAAGCAATAGAAAATCTTGCACTTCATGTAGAGCGAATGATAAAAGACAGCGGAAAACAAAACTGAATGGCCATAATTGTAATGATCCTGTATATTTACAACATAGCCAAACAACTTTGGGAATCAATAGTTTCTGCAAAACCGTCATAACATATTTGTTAGTGCACAATCGTGAATATTACACCCATGGCCAAAAAAAAGCCGCACCTAGAAAATTCTCATATTTTTCACTTTGCAGGTAAAAAATGTTAGGAAAGGGTTTCGACTAATAGTAAATTTTCTTTTTACCTGTTTATACATATATTTTCTGCTATAAAAAGACACACTCTGTAAAAAGTTGTCCATTAACATTTGAGAAATCAGAGAACGTCCATCCGAAGTAGTTTTTTAGAAGTTTTAAATATGGTATTAAACCAAGAATAAAAATGCCGTATTATAGCACTGAGTGGAGAAAACTATTCGAATAAAAAAATTTCTCAAATAATTGGGTGCAACGAAAGCACAGTGCGCCTTTTTTTAAAAAAAAATTCAAGTAACCGGAAGGATACAGATGGAAACCGGAAGTGGGAGACCAAGAATCACTACACTGCGGAAGATCGATCGTTGGAACGAATGTGCCTTCGAAATCTGTTCCAGACTGCTAGGGAACTAAGGAGAGACCTTCAGGGAAAGCTGGAAATGCAAATCAGCAGAAGCACTGTCTCCAGACACCTAACGAATATGGTTCTTCCAGCTCGCCGACCAGCCAAAAAGCCGGTTTGAACAGCGGCTATGAAGAAAAAACGGTTAGAATGGGCCCACGAGCATAAAAAATGCATAACTTCTGATTGGAGAAATGTCATCTTTTTTGATGAATCGAAGCTCAATTTGATTGGGCCCGATGGAAAAGCCACAGTTCGAAGGAACGATATCCCGATGAGTGCATTTTTCGAACAGTCAAGCATTCACCTTATGTTTTGGTATGGGGATGCATAACATATTATGGAGTTGGACAATTTTTTTTGCTGGAGGTTCCGTGAATGCAGAAAAGTATAAAAATGTTAAAAAAAAAGACGTGGTTCAACAATCGAGGAGCTGAGCTGCCATGTTGAAAACACACTTTTTCAAGACGCTAGTGCACCTTGCCACCGAGCTCGCCCTGTATGTAAACCTTTAGGTTTTACCTAAAAATGCATTCTAACGGTCATTGTGTATTCGTAGGTAACACATTTAAGAGAAAATCTGGGGATATTATCGGTGTCCTGGCCAGGAAATAGCTCAGACCTTTTTTTTTTTTTTTTTTTTTTGGAGGTAGGAAATGCTTTTACGCACACCAGTGTCCCTGCTTGAACCAGGTCCGCCGATAGTGTGGGACTCCCTTGCTGCAGACTACCCACTAAAACCGTCCTCTTTCCTTGGGGGAATAGTCGAAGCAGACCAGAACGAGTAGGTCCTTTTTCGCCCCCACGTCCCTTGGTCACTGCAGGCCTCCGAACGAGTCGAGCTCCCGCTTCATGACCAGGTCCCTTGTCAACGCAAGTGCGTTCTTAAACCACGAATCCCAGCGTCGAACGCCGTCATTACGACCGTTCACACTGAGTCTTCTGGCTGCCAGCGCCGGGCAATGGTTCACTATGTGATCCGCCGACTCTTCATCTTCTAGGCACAGCCTGCAGACGCCATCCTCCGCAAGACCCATCTTATGGAGATGATATCTGAAATTGCCGTGCCCCGTGATCAAAGAGATTACCCAGCTAAGACTGTCTCTTCTGTATCCGAGTAGTAGTCTAGCCTCCGAACGGCTGCGAAGCGGTTTGATAATAACCATCCTCGCCTGACGACACGTGGTGAGGTTCCTCCACCTTCGTGCATGTTCAGAGTACAGCCACTCGTCCATCAAGGCCCTTACCTTCCCGTCGCTAAGAGCGACTCTCGGCTCAGGCCCGCAAAAGAAGTCAGCAGCCCCCTCCTTAGCAAGAGCGTCCGCTTTCTCGTTCTGTTCTGTGCCTATGTGCCCTTTGACCCAGCAGAGTGTTACCTTGTTGTATTGGGCACACTCATTGAGCTTCTGGACAGCCTCCAGCACCAGTCTCGAATTAACGTTCGTCCGCGCCATACTCTTAATCACCGCCTGGTTATCCAGTGCTAGCAGGATACTGCTATTCCGCACCTGATCGCCAATTAAGTGGTCCAGAGCATGTGTCAGGGCCAGTAGTTCGGCCTGATATACGGACACGTACTTCCCTAGATGGAGCTTACAGCCGAGGTTCAACTCCGAAGAGAAGACCCCTGCACCTGCCCTTCCATCTATCAGTGACCCATCCGTGAAGATGTTTAAGTCATGCTTACTGCACTCATCGTGCAGTCGGCCGTCTGCGATCAGAGTATCGTGCCACCTATCGATGATTCGCACCCTGCACATACCATCCACAGGCATGCAGACATCGCTGACCTTTGCACGAACAATGTCCATAATGCGACCATGTCCTGCCGCTGGTAAGTCCGCACCACGCCATACAGCATTCCTATGCATTCGCATTGCCGCCAGCGCCGCCGTCCTCTTAATGAATAAGTCCAACGGTAGCAGCCCGAGTATCGCCTCCAGCGCGAAAGTCGGGGTGGTGCGCATGGCACCACTGATGGCTATGCATGCCAGGCTTTGGACCCTATCCAGTTCGGCCTTCATCGTTATCTGATCTGCTTTATGCCACCAGACAACTGAGCCATACGTCAAACAGGGTCTAACCATAGCAGTGTAGATCCAGTGTGCCTTGTTTGGAGATAAACCCCATCGAAGGCTACACACTCTTCTGCACTGAAAGAGCACAGTCTTTGCCTTCCTAGTCCTCTCCAGCACATGCTCCTTCCAGGTAAGTTTGCTATCTAGGATTACTCCTAGGTACTTAACCCTTCGGGAGATGTTGATTTCGGATCCGAAAATCCTTAGAGGACTCCAGTTCGGAATTTTCCTCTTCCTTGTAAAGAGGATCATATCCGTCTTAGTAGCATTGATGGTGAGGCCCTGCTCTCTACACCATCTTTCTACAGTGGAGAGCGCCCCATGCATTACATCCCGCATGGTGTTAATATATTTTCCTCTCACCATCACCGCTATATCGTCTGCATATCCTATTGTATGTATGCACCTTGAGTCCAGCCTATGAAGCAGGGAGTCAACAGTGATGTTCCAAAGGATTGGTGATAACACCCCTCCCTGGGGACATCCCCTCGTCACTATCGCTCTAAGCCTATGACTCCCACATTGCAGATTTACCGCCCTGTGGCGCAGCATGAATTCAATCCAGTTAATAACGACCGGGTTGAGCCCACGGGCCTCCAGGGCTAGTTTCAATCTTCCAAAACAGATCTTATCGAAAGCACCCTCTATGTCCATAAAAATGGTCATAGCGATGCCTCCGTTCATCAGTTCCTTTTCCGCCACCCCGACCAGGTCGTGGAGGGCGGTCTCCGTAGATCTCCCCGCTCTGTATGCGTGCTGAAATCTACTTAAAGGACGTTCCACAACGTTCCTCAGACCTTAATATCATTGAAAATATTTTGGGTAATTATGCAGCGAAAAATCCAAGAAATGTCTCCGAAATCTATCTAGGAGTTAAAAATTATTATAAATGAAGTGTGGTACGATGAAGAAATCAAGAACCACATCCAAAATCTCTATGATTCAATGCCCAGAAAAGTGGAAGCTGTTTTGA
This sequence comes from Myopa testacea, assembly GCA_949629155.1. Lineage (NCBI taxonomy): Eukaryota > Metazoa > Arthropoda > Insecta > Diptera > Conopidae > Myopa > Myopa testacea. The sequence goes on along the minus strand of OX451347.1, from coordinate 38,704,845 downwards.
AGGCTAAAGAAGGATCAACGAAATACTGAACAAAATGTAAAGAAAAGATAAAGAGTATACAGAAAATTTTTGAATTCTAAGAATATTTGAACATAATAAAAATAATAGAAATCAAAAAAACTAGCCTTCTTTATTTTATTACCTTTTTTTTAACAAAGGTTTTTCCACCTTTTCTCGGAAATCGAGCTGCCGGCCAACTCAAAAACACCTGGCTGCCTACTCAAAAACACAGCCACTGTGCTGGGACTTTTGATAGGTTTCTGAGTACGAATTCGTTTACAGGGTTTTTAATTCTTACTTACGTACACTACTAAAATGATTTTAATTGTATCATAAATACATAATTGTACATGTTATTTCATTGTATATGCATGCATAGATGGAAACCTATTTTTCATATTTATACCTAATTTTGTTTTAAAGCAATTCATTCTATATATCATAGGCCTCCCCAAACATTGTTATTGCTTTGGCTGGCAATAAAGCAGATCTTTCAAACATTCGTATTGTAGAATACGAAGAAGCAAAGCAATATGCCGACGAAAACGGACTTCTTTTTATGGAAACATCCGCAAAAACTGGAATGAACGTTAACGATATTTTCTTAGCTATCGGTAGGCTAGCTAATCAATTTGAATATTTAATTTAAAATATTTACTATTAATTGTTTGAATTTAGCTAAAAAATTACCTAAAAATGATGGGGCTAATAATCAAGGAGCTGGTCCAGGAAGAAGGTTAAATGAAAATGAAAACAATCGACAAACGAACAACTGTTGCAAGTGATGTTCTTTTAAAGGTGGGGCAATCACAACACCGATGTTAATCATCGTATCATTCTAATAGCAATATTCTATTACAGAAATCGGAATATCCAATAAGAAATTCGAAACATTTATGCTGATAATTATATATAAAAGGATCTTTAAAATTTAAATCCGATAATATTAATTAAATATAAATATGAGAATCATATGGTCAAATAAAATAAAGTCAAACTACAAGGATTCCTAATAAATAAAAATCGGAAACTTTATCGATAAATTCATTTACATTTTAAAGCAAAAGAAAGCAAAAATAAAGTTAAAAATTTTGGGTGTAGATAAATAAAAAATGTGCAATTGTTTGTTGCATTTACATACTCGTATTATATTCCAGTTCTCATCTTTTGTCAATGTTTGGTCAATGACGTTTCCAACAATTTGTTGTTTCACTAAAAATGTATACCGCCTTTATAAAAAAGCTCGGAATCATATGAAAGTATTTCTAAGCCTTCCTAAACTTTCCATATTTCTTAAAACTAAAGTCATATTACTTCAATAACATGAATTAAACTTGATTTTATTGTTTATTTAAACTGTTTACTTTCATTCGTTTTTATTATAAATTAAAGGTTAAAATATGTTTGAACATTATTATAATGTGTGTATTAAAATTTAAACTGAAAACTGATATAAAATTATTAAAAATATACATGATATATTACATAATGAATAAAATAAACTCTAATTAAACAAAATTTATTAAATGGGTTCCCATATTTTGTGACTTCCATAGAAGTTGTATGGTTAAGGAAAGCTCTGTGAATGTGACCGTGAAAAGTGAAGCGGCCGAAGTCTGACTAAATAAAAACGTCCGAGTGAAATAGAGTTTGATTCTTAATTTCTGTGATATAAATAATATTTTTAATAGTTTACATAATGATCCTCAAATATGAGAAGATATATACAAATAACCCTTAGACATTAATGTGTATGTGTATATATGTTATAAGTTGGTGTGTCTTGTCCCGGACATTAATTAGGACAGCCAAGCTTTAATGTGAAACTCCACAATTTTGTTAAGTATTTCCACTTCATTTTTAAAATTTCTTCGATATGTATGATAATTAATTTTTAATAGTATTTATTAGATTGTTATTAGTATTTATTATTACATTATTACAGTATTTATTATTAGTATTTAATAGTAATTATTATTACATTTAGTGCTGGAGCACATTGAACCAGAGATGATGAGATAGGACACTTCAAATTCGTCGCAAAATACATTGCCAATTTCACTAACCGAAAACATTTCGTGATGCATGGCAAAGTGGGAATAGCTACTAATGTATATAGCTATATAATAGCTATAGCGAACATATAAGAGTCTATAACAAGACTCAAAAACGCAGTACAAAACAGTACTCGAAAATAAAATACTTGATTGCTATGCGAAAAAGAATTGGGAAATGTTCCAAAGCAATCGTACGGGAACCGGCGAGGGCTCAGAACAGGCCAATAAACTGGGAACCCAAAAATATTAGTAACTTAAGGCCAAAATGAAGGAGTAACCGTAATTCAAACATCCGAAACGATTGTGGAAACGTTATTAACCTTAACAAATGAAGTGGTAACTGTTTTGCTAGAGAGTCTTCAAATATTTGAGTGCAATAATATCGTTTATTTTTGCCAATATTTATTTTACAAATTAACTTAAATATTTTAATTGTGTATCCTCTGTTCTTTAAGTTTCAAGTTCTATTTAATAACTGCTCGAATTCTTTCGACACTTGTATTAGCACTTGCTGCTTGGTTCACTGTCGGAGATCAAGTGCCGGCTCCAATCCGACCACCAAGGCTGGAGCCGAAGAGCTCGCAGTCAAGCTTTAAAGCTTGCCTCTCCTGAGCGGCCGAAGTCCGCGCTCCGAGAGGACCCGGCTTCGGACGATCAGGAGAGGCAGCCGGCCGAGCGGTTTGCTTTGGCGTGAACATCCCGCCCGCCTTGCAGGACTGCAAAGCTCTCCGACCCTCAGCCCTGGGGTGGATCAGGCTTCTAATGGTGCAGGATGCTATGATGGGCCTCGCCGCAGTCTGTGCAGCGGCGCGTGCTGGTGCAGCGTGGTGTTGTATGGGAACACGTCAAGCAATTGATGCATACGTGGCGGCCTGCAAGCGTCCGCCATCGGGCCTCGACCGACAGGTCGAGGAAGAGGCCGCACTGCCGGAGCGGATGCTCTCCACGGCAGAGCAGGCAGCATCCTCAGCGGCGTGAAGAGCGCGCTCCTGTCGGCTGCCAAAAGGCGCGTGAGCGACTGAGATGACCGCGCGGCTCCACCGGGTACCCATCTCCCTGGTCGATTAAGGGGGAGTGTCGCCGCCTCATCGCTGCGGCGGCTGGCTCGTCGAGCAGCTGACGCTGGCCACGTGCCCACGCAGCTCCTACATGAGCCCTTGGGGATGGCGTGCGTGTGTCCGCACGCGCTCCTTCCTCCTCGTGCGTGTGTCCTTCCACCTGCGGCATCTCGGGGCCGGGATTCGCAGTGGGTGGCGCCGTGGGCACGGTGGCTGCCGGAACCAGCATGCGTCCGAGACGGCAAAGGGCGGCGAACGCGTTTCATCTTGAATCTGTGGAGAAAAAAGGCGTTAATAACAACTCGAGACATGCACGATAAAGATACTAATTTAGAAATTGAACGCGTGAGTTGGCCGTTAGCCGTTCGGACATCGGCCACGCGGACTCGTGCGTCCTGACCCTTATACACCTTGATGATGCGGCCCAGCCGCCAGGACGTGGCAGGAAGGTTGTCGTCACGGACCACAACCAGGTCGTTGGGCTCTAGGTTGAGTTGCGGAGTCTTCCACTTGGTGCGACGCGCAAGCTCGTGCAAATATTCCGTTTTCCACCGTTGACAGAAATGCTGGGCAAGGGCCTGGACACGTCTCCATCGGTTGAGAATGGAGAGCGGATTGTCGAGGGTTTCGGGCTCGGCAGGAGCGAGCAGAGGGCCGCCTACTAGCAAGTAGGCAGGAGTTATTGCCTCCATAACGTTGGGATTCTCAGATTGAGGATGAAGCGGGCGAGAATTGAGGCACGCTCCAATTTTGCTCAGGAGAGTTGAGAACTCTTCAAAGGTAAATTTGGACATTGGGGCGACTTTGCGCAGATGCGTTTTCAGACTCTTAACACCGGCCTCCCAGAGCCCTCCCATGTGAGGAGCACCAAGGGGGATGAAGTGCCATTCAACATTCTGGTGCGAATATTGGGTCTCGATGAGATCGCGGGTTCGAACAAGGAATTGCTTAAACTCTTTTTTGAGCTGTTTTGATGCGCCAACGAAGTTTGTGCCGTTATCCGAGTACACCTTTGCGGGGCAGCCTCGGCGCGCTGCAAAACGTGAAAAGGCCGCAAGGAAAGCGGCCGTGGTCAGATCACTGACCGCCTCTAAATGAATTGCTTTGGTCGCAAAACAGACAAAGATGCACGTGTAGCCTTTCGTTATTAAGCACGCCTGGCCGGTGTAATTCTTTATGTCGAAAGGGCTCGCAAAGTCGACACCGGTGTTAGCAAAGGGGCGGGAGAAAGTCGTACGTTCCTCTGGCAATGCCGCCATAATCTGCGTTCTTTGCTGCTTCCGATGCAAGATGCACGGCTTACAGCGGTGGATCGTTGTCTTGATGAGGTTTTTTACCCGCGGAATCCAGTGTTGGGTCCGGAGCAATCGGAGCATCAGCTGGTTACCACCGTGCAGCGAGATCTGATGGATAAAAAGAACAAGTAACCGAGACAACTGACAGTCGTACGGCATAATTATTGGGTGGCGTTCATCAAATGCCAAATTCGGGCATGAAGACAGCCGCCCGCCAAGGCGCATCGTTTTGTCTTCATGAAGAAAGGGATTGAGTGAGAGTAAACAACTTTTCGAGCTCACTGGTCGCTTGCTTTCGAGCGCGTAATATTCGTCGGGAAAATGTGTCTTTTGACAGATGATTGTGAGACGACATTTGGTGTCTCGAATCTCTGTCGTTGAGAGGCGCAAAGTGGCATATAGAGGGTTCCGATTACGGCGCGTGTTGTCTATAAACCGCTGTACGTATGAGTATACGCGTAGGGCTCTCGGGAAAGAGGAAAACCTGTCTTCCTGTCAACCTGTAAAAACCTGTCAAGTGGGTCTTCGTCTGGTCGGAAGTAAATGTGAAGAGCCTTTACCGGATTTTCTTCAAGTGCCGTAGCAAACTCCGAAGCTGTTCGGAGCCCGGGCCAACGATTCTTGTCGTGGATGAGCCAAGGTGGACCATTCCACCAAAGGGTGCTCTCCGCTAATTCGTGGGGCGTGGCACCGCGGCTCGCTAAGTCTGCTGGATTGTCGTGCGAATCCACATGAAACCATTGAGTGTGTGGTGCTCTTTTATTGATTTTGGCCACGCGGTTCGCCACGAAGGTGGCCCAGACGCAAGGAGGCTTCTTAAGCCACGCAAGTACAATCGTCGAGTCTGTCCAACAGAGAACATTCTCGGGTCGATAGTGCAGATTAGGCACTAGGGCGTCGAGCATGTCTGCGACGAGTGTAGTTCCGCAGAGTTCGAGCCTAGGCAGCGATATCGTTTTAATTGGCGCTACTCTTGTTTTGGAGTACAGTAGCGATACATGAACTGTGTCGCCGATTTGGACACGGGCATAGATGACTCCGACGTAAGCTTTTTCGGAAGCGTCCGAAAAGGCGTGAAGATCCACTGTGCAGTCGGGGGTGAACCGAATCCACTTGGGAATTCGAATCGTGGCAATATGGTGGTAATTTTGAAGAAAACTCAACCAAGTTTGCTGCGTCAGTGCGGGAAGTTGGTCATCCCAGTCAATCTTGTCTAGCCAGACTTGCTGGATCAGCATTTTCGCGGCAAAGATGATAGGTGCCAGCCAACCGGCTGGATCGAACAGCACTTCTCATTTGGTATACTTTGGCTGTATGTCGATCGCCTGTGTGTCGAAATAAAAGTCATCGCTGGTGGCATTCCACCGAATGCCGAGCATCTTTGCGGTGCTGTTGTCCTCGAACTTCAGGAACTCAGCGTTGAGCAAATGGGATCCAGGCAAGTCGTCCAAAATGTGTTTGTCGTTGGCTGTCCATTTCCGAAGCGAGAAGCCTGCCGTATTCAACGCCTCTGACAGTTCATCGCGCATTTGAGTGGCCATGGCAAGGTTGTGAGAACCAGCCAACACGTCATCAACGTACATCGAATGTCGCAGTATGTGGGCCGCAAGCGGAAACTGTTGTTGTGTGTCTTCCGCTAGCTGAAGAAGAGTGCGAATCGCTAGAAAGGGGGCGCAGTTCACGCCAAATGTTACCGTTCCTAACTCATAGTCCCTAACTTGGGAGCTATTCGAATCTCGGAATAGAATTCGTTGGTAGGGGGTATGTTTCGGGTCGACGAGGATCTGGCGGTACATTTTCTGAATGCCACCGCTAAAAACATACCGAAAAAAGCGCCATCTTAGCATTAAAAATGTTAAGTCGGCTTGTAGAACAGGGCCTGCGTGTAACACATCGTTGAGACTGAGCCCACTTGTGGTGGGGCAGGATGCATTGAACACGACTCTGACCTTGGTGGACGTGCTGTCCGGTTTTATAACCGCATGATGGCAAATAATAGTGCTCAGCATCGGGTTGTTGGGGCGCTACGGCCGTCATATGACCTAAATCAAGATATTCTTGAACTACATCGTCATATTGCCTTTTGAGGTCATTATTTTTGAGTAACCTTGCTTCTGAGCGAAGGTATTGTTGGTGGGCGATGTGCCGTGAATATCCTAGCGAGTGTTGATTTACGGCTTCGCTTTTCAATGGCAACGTAACGATGTAGCGGCCGTCAGGGCTCCAACGAGTTGTTTTTACGAAATTCTCTTCGCAAAACTTTTCGGAGGGGGATAAGTGACGAGTTTTGGGAAGTTCATCCACCACCCAAAAACATTCGAACTGTTGTTCGATGGTGACTTCATTGAAGAAGGGAGGCTGCGAAGCAGCGCGCTATCGAACGAGTGGGCGGGCAGTCTGCCCATGATTTGCGACAGCACTAGCGCTGTGGCATGAATTTGGAATGAGGGGTCGCGTGGCGACTTGAGCAAAAACTCACAAGATTTTGAAATCTTTGCAGAAATGGTTTCGTTGAGGCCAGAAACCGTTGCTTTCACTGGCCGCATGGGAATTTTGAGCATCTTCTAGACGTGGTCAGAGATGAAGGATACTTCGGATCCAGGTCAGATAGTCGCCTTTAAAAATGTCGGTATCGCATGGAGGCAAGCTAATGTTGTACCCGGTGGGCGGCAACTCTGCCGTATCCGTAGAGCGCCGCGGCGCGGAGGACTTTATCAACGAGTTGACTTGGCTTTTGATCAATCCAACGCATCGCTTGTAGTTGTCGTACGCTTTGAAATACTTTTCCTTAACGCTTTTTACATGTTTTGCCATCTTCTCGTCCTTCCGCATTTGTTCGAGAAGGTTGCTATACGCGGACTTGATCCACTGCGAGTTTAGCTCCGTAATGTCCAACTCTAGGGTATCCAACGTTTGCGATTCCGATGAACTGGTCAAAATGTGCGCGCCGAATTCTACCAAATCGTGCGCGAGTATGAAAGAGCTAAGCCGCTCCATTCTATGTGGGATAGGGTTACTAAAAATTTAACAAAGGAATACGCCATATGAAATCGATTTTCGTTGGTGCAAAAGAATACAGGGGCTAAAATAGCTTACACAGATGGGCTATTAAAGAAATAAAACACCTTAATATTTTTATTCCTAACAAGAATTTTTTATTAGTATTTTGACAACGTAATTTTGTTTCTTGCCCACGGTGCAAGTGCTGTCGACTTCCTTGGCACGTTAAACGAAGCTGCGGCAGTGGCGCGTTCCGGTCAGCGTATATTGATGAGCGGAGAGAGCACTTAACAGTGTGTTAGCAGCGGGAGTCGTTTCAAAAACAAGAGAGCGCTTCTTAAACACCGACAAATTTGCGTCTGCTTTGAATGGTGTACACCAACACAGAGTGTGACAGCGAGAGCGAAAGAAAAAACACGCACTGATAAATCCAATTCTACCGACAATGTTTTGTTGCTTCTTTCGGATTGTCTCTCGTGAGAGCGTATCTAAGCAAACAGGTTTCGAGTGCACGATTGACAACTTATGCGATGGGTAGGTGCGTCGACTGTTCTGATGCCTGCAAGGTACAGTGTGCGCTATGAGAATTATGAACATTGCCGTCGATATTACAAGTACGAATCATGCGAGAAACGCGCCGCTTGTAGTGTATCACGCGGAGAGAGCGATCAATTTTCGAACGAATGAACGTGTTGCTTGCTTGGCTGCAAGCTGAGAGCGTGGCTATGTGAGCGCACGTACCAAACCAACCAGCAAAAGGTGGTGGTTTTGTGGTTTCTAAGGCCCATATTACATTGCAAACAGTTGTTCGATCAAACAGTCACATTGTTTTTGTTTTCTGTATAAAGCTGTCAACTCTCAGTTCACTCGTGAGAGAATGAAAACGGATGAACTGTTGGCACAGCAAATACTCTGTTTGCAGGCGATGAGTGCAAACTACAAACAGAACAGAGTTGTTGTGTGGTGTAATAAAAAGTATGCGTGTTTTGGAGTGAAAAAGCTGCACTTATATCGGAAAAAGGAAGATTGCGTGAAAATAATTGCACAAAGCAACTCCAACTATGTATATATACTACGGAAAGTGTTTGACTGTTGTGTTTGCAATGTAACATAGCAAGCAAACAGATTTGACGGGAGAGTGAAATAGTTCATTTCTTAGGACTGTTTGATCGAACAACTGTTAATTCATTCGCCGTTAATTTCAAGTGTTAACGGGAGTCTATAAGTGTATATATACGTGCTGCGTATATATTTACAGGATAATCACGAATATTTAAGAATTTGTACTTTATTGGCTACGAATTTATGTTAAACTTTATAAATAACTCGAATTAAGTACCTTACCTCACATAAGGGCGACGATGTTTTTTTGAAGCTGGAGCTCTATCTCGATCCGGCTCGTACTGGACCAATGTTTTGTTAGAGAGTCTTCAAATATTTGAGTTCAATAATATCGTTTATTTTTGCCACTATTTATTTTACAAATTAACTTAAATATTTTAATTGTGTATCCTCTGTTCTTTAAGTTTCAAGTTCTATTTAATAACTGCTCGAATTCTTTCGACACTTGTATTAGCACTTGCTGCTTGGTTCACTGTCGGAGATCAAATGCCGGCTCCAATCCGACCACCAAGGCTGGAGCCGAAGAGGTCGCAGTCAAGCTTTAAAGCTTGTCTCTCCTGAGCGGTCGAAGTCCGCGCTCCGAGAGGACACGGCTTCGGACGATCAGGAGAGGCAGCCGGGCGAGCGGTTTGCTTTGGCGTGAACAGTAACCGTTAGTCCGACATCGGAATCGAATGTTGCCACGTTACCAACTTCAAGAGTTCCAAAAGTTCCTTGCTTATTCGTAGACAAGTAGAAGTGTTTTTTGAAACGTCCGACGGCAGCGCAAATTTTTATGCAAACAAGCCTGTTTATTCAAAGCAAGTGATGATGCGGTTAAATTAACCATGTTAAAAACTTAATAAATAAAGAAACAGGTGTTTTGCTTTTAAGGCAATTTAATGAAATTCTTTGTCTATTGTATTAACAACGAGTAAAGCCAATAACAATTCTTCACCGAAAGTAGCAGTTCCCGCCAAGTTAAAGACCAATATATCTGCCGAAAAAGATCTCCATATGAGTCGAATATGTCGGATTAACTGTTTGACGTTGCATATCTTCTTCCCTCGGAGCTTCAACTTCATGATTGCCCAAACATTTTCGATGGGATTCGCATCGGGCGACTGTGAGGGCCAATCGAGCACGTCAACGTCATTTTCACTTTTCCATTCAGTACAAAGCCGACTCCGATGTTTTGGGTCATTGTCCGCTTGTAATATCCAGTTTTCGTTTTTTGTTTTTTACCACTTCTTTGCAGATGGCAGTAGAGCTCTCTGATAAATTTTTATCATCTTCTCAGCATTCAAATTATGAGTGAAGAGATGCAAACCGCCAAAACCCTGTTTGGAGAAACAGCCCCAGACGTGAACTTTCACAGTCCGCGAGAAAACCAGCTATGCCTTATTGGAGAATGTACCTAAAAAGAAGACTCATCTGTAAAAATTACGTTGTCCCAATCGCGATCCAATTTTCCTTTGCCCAAGCGATTCTTTTCTCAACGTGATTTTGCGACAGTAGCGGTTTCTTCACAGAGCTTCGATATTTTACTCCTTGCGTCATTAAACGCCTTCTTATCAAGTCACAAGACACATTTATACCTTTTTTACGCAAAGGGCCTGTCCACCACTCAGTGATAGGCGAGGATTCTTCTCAAAGGCCTGTAACATCACTTTGCCCTCCCTTTTCGTCGTTTTTAACACAGAGCCGCGATCTGGCAGGTCATCGACGTTTTTTACGTCGGAATAACGTTTCACTCACTTGCTCACAAATGTCTTCGACTTTTTCATGTATTTAGCCGCCGCTCCGTATGACATTTTTGGTCCTTTCGGATGAGAACACAAGAAAACGGCTTCACAACGAGATGCTTACGCGGCGCTCATGAGGAAATACGTTTTTTACTTACTACGATCAGAAGGCAACTGATTCCTTTTTTATAAAGCATTTTGCAGGACGGCTCCCACTATCAGTACGCGGTGAAATCGAATCTCTATCATCGAAGAAGGTTTCTCTCACTGCGTTCTTTTATTGACTACACCCAAAAAAGAATTGATTGATATGACGCAAACAACAGAGACCGCAACCATTTTTCTCAATGCTGAGAGAAAATATGCCCTATACACATTCAAAAATTGATAGTGTGCGCTTGGACATCACTGATCTAAATTGACTCATAAAACACTCTTGTCACCAATGCAGACTTTTCCGATTTCAAAGTTATGTTAGCAAAAATTATTATATGTCAGCTGTAGTAGCCCTTCAAGTGGATGAACCTTAACGTAAAGTCGCCAAAAATTTCAAAAACGATTGTCTCGAAAACGGCTCGTTTAATTTTTTTTATTTTATCATTTTTGGAGTCAGCAGACCAAAATCCTTTAGAATATGTTGTCAACCAGCCCGTTACAAAAAAAAAATGTTAATTTGTAGGCTAGTGTTACCGGTTTCACTAATAGAGTCCTTTAAGTGTGAAATAAGAAAGTGAATTTTAGAGTTCCATAATAAGTTGAAAGATATTGAAAATTCGTGGGCTGCTAAATTTGCAAATATGAACACAAACATCGGCACGGTAGTAGGCAATATCAACAAAAAAATTGCCGTTATAATTGGGTTGGTAGAGCGACGAAAATTTAACCAACCTATACAATGGACTTCGTTTTTCTATCGGCAGCAGGCTGCACGCAATATCTTCCATGCCAAGCGTAGGGTAGGCAGTAATGAACCTATACCACCACCTATCATACAGTTCAACAGCTCACAAGAGAAGGGTTCCCAAACTTCTACTCACTTTTACATATGTAGTTACCTCTTGCTTGGTAAATTCATGGTATTCTTCTTTATTAAACATTTTCCTAATCTCAACTTATAACCTTTTAACCATTTGTTGTTTTGTAGTTACTTGGACGAATTTTCTCCCCCATACTATTCCAACCTTATTTTCCGAAATGTTTCTGATTTGTTTCATCCATAAAGGTTGCAAAACTTTGCCCCCTTTTGCAATGCGTAATATGATTAAAAAATAACGTTGGAATTAGATTCAGCAGTTTGTATTCTATGAGTGAGTTAGAGTGCTTGGTTCTCAGGGTTGGGTACACTTAAATGCACAAAAAGTCCTTCCAAAACTTGACAAATTTAGGCATATATTTATAAATTCCTGTGTGAAGGTGATCTGTGTATCTGAAACCTGGTTTCCCGAATATGTATCGGATGGTGACTGTCTATTTGGCCATTGTCTATTTCGATCGGACAGAATTGGTAGAGTGGGTGGAGGAGTAGCGATTTATATTCGAGACTACTTCAAATGCAAACTGATTTTTCGATATGAACCTGATTGCTCTTTTGAGTATATTTTTGTAGAAATATACAATGACAATAGCAAAATTATGGTGGGTATTACGGTTTAATTTCACTGCTTTAAATATGTCGTGTCCTATACATTATTCGGTTGATTCATGCAACCATGAAAAGATGACGCTCTCATCAATAGTCGGCTCTCTGCGCCTAGTTTTTCGCGACATGATTTGCTAACCTACGATTTTAATGTTTGAGTATTTATAAAATAACTCAATATAAAGATTTCAATAAAATTAATCCTCAAGCTTAAATCAAAACGATAATCTACAACAAATGACTGATCATCTCTCATCGCAGAAACTCCGAAGCAGTAATTAATTTGGCCTTCATGCTGATCATGGCTGTAAATCTGCGCTCTTACTGGTAGCAAAGAGTATTAATACATAAAGAGATTTCACGAGACCAATGATGCTATCAACATTTAGTTTGAATGAGTCGAGTTAAGCTCAGGTCGAAAAACTGGTCGATATCGCAGTCGACCACTTTAGCTGCGAACTGAAGCTCGTAGCAAAGCAAAATTGAATGATCTACTAAGGAGTGAGTGGTTCGGAAGATCTTTTTTAATGAGTATGAAGCGAGCGGATGATCAACTTTGCTTCTGTTATTTTGCACTAACAATGCAAGCGAATATGCGTAAGAAGAGATCGATCCAGCCACCCGTATGCCAGGTAAAGTGTGAAAGAAAGAATCGATAAATTTGTCGAGCACAGCGGGTGATGAGAAGAACGGTGCGATTCGTCTTCTTTTACTTCTCTTACACTAACAAACCATGGTTTATAGAAAGAAGGTTGCGCCACGCGCAGGTCCGTTATTTTTTTTCGTTTGACAGGGACGTCAAATGACGTCAATAAGTATTTGTATTGAATTTTTTTTCGAGGCGCCTGCACACCGGTTATAACAATAATTTTTAATGTAAAATTTTGGTGATTGAATAATACCAATAATGAAGTGCTCTGTGAATTTTTGCAATAATGTTAGTGGTCAGGGTTTTCAAATTTCCATCAGTTGTTCGCTTATCAAAAATTTGGTGGGAGTTTTGCAGCGAAAAAAAAAATTCAAAACCAAACATGCAGGCATCTGTGAAGATCATTTTAATATAAATTGCTTTGAAAATGAGTTGCAAATTATTATGGGTACGTAAATTTATTATTTTTTTTTACCTTTTAATTTATATAACGTGCACAAAATTAGGTTATGCTAAACGTAAAGTACTAAAGCTTAAGCGTAAAGGCTTAAGGTTTCGTTGGTTAATTATACAGTTTACATTTTTGTATAAATTAATTATTACAGTAATTATACATTTTTACACAAATGAAAGGTCTTTTAAATGCCTTTCCAATGACACGAAGAACATGTAAGTATTTTGTATAGTTGAAACTCTCGTAACTTCAAAGGGATGTAACTCTGAAAACATACGAGAACGAGAAACATACGAAACATACGAGAACAATAAATTTTGCTTTTGTTGGAGTTACCGCATAAAACTACAACAAAAAAGCAACAACAAAATCGTAGCGTTCGAGTAACATTAAACCTGTTCCAACTTTTCTTCATACGACTTTTCAAGTTTGTCATTTGTACTGTGTGTTGTGACCCTAATGATTTTAGAAATACTTATTGACGTAGATGCGCAGAACGAGACCACTTTTCTTTGTTTACTGGCGCAACCTTTTATTCCATAAACCTTGCTAACAAACCATGTGCAGCCCTCCGTCTGTCTGGAATCGTTTTAAATTTTGCATTTTATGCATTACTAATGACATCGGGGCTATTAGACTGTAGTAGATTTATTTCAAATTATACCTTGTATTACCACAGACATATAATATAAATATTTCCATAAGTTTGCTTCCATTAATATTTTAGTGTTACTCGTATAACGTATTCAATTTGTTGATATGCCGACTAAATAGATCTTCTGTCCAAATACAAATTCTTCAACAGCACGCTATGCTCGGAACGTAGATCATGCCAGCTCTTCACAAAGCTTGGGCATCGAAAAAGAAGCAGAACAATGCTACGAAAAGCAAAATTTCTTTCAAAAATCATAAAATGCAAAATTTAAAACGATTCCAGACGGACGGACGGCAGCAAATGGTTTGTTAGTGTAAGAGAAGTAAAAGAAGACGAATCGCACCGTTCTTCTCATCACCCGCTGTACTCGACAAATTTATCGATTCTTTCTTTCACACTTTACCTGGCATACGAGTGGCTGGATCGATCTCTTCTTACGCATATTCGCTTGCATTGTTAGTGCAAAATAACAGAAGCAAAGTTGATCTTCCGCTCCCTTCATACTCATTAAAAAAGATCTTCCGAACCACTCACTCCTTAGTAGATCATTCAATTTGGCTTTGCTACGATCGCAAGAGTCTTCAGTTCGCAGTCAAAGTGGTCGACCGCGATATCGACCAGTTTTTCGACCTGAGCTTAACTCGACTCATTCAAACTAAATGTTGATAGCATCATAGGTCTCGTGAAATCTCTTTATGTATTAATACTCTTTGCTGGTAGTGGATGAAATAAGAGTAGCCATTGATAAAAATAAGTTCCCCTACCTGATTCTACTTGATTTGTCGGCGTTTGAAGCAGTAAAACATGCAGTGTTGAACATTGCGTTCTGTTTTCATGTTCTCACACACATCGACTATGCTTATCAATTCTTACCTTAGTGAAAGAAATCAGAGAGTAGTCATAAATAACGTCTCATCTAGCTCTTTACCCGTTGTTGGTGGAGTCCCTCAGGGATCAATTCTTGGGCCTATTCTTTTCTCACTTTACATTAATGATCTGATTAATGTTGTAAAAAATTGCAAAGTTCACATGTACGCTGATTATCCATCTTATCTTATCATATCTCATCCAGTTCATTTGAAAGAAGAGGCAGCAATGCTATCTAATGATTATTTGCGTAAAATTTACAATTGGTCCCAGTAGAACTATTTATTGGTAAATCCTTCCAAATCGAAAACGTTAGTACCTGTTTGCAAAAGGGTATTAGATGTTACTAATTTTCCAGTCATAACTCTTGATGGTACTACAAAGGAATACGTTGAAATCGCTAAGAACCTTGGCTTAACTTTTAACAGAATTTTAACGTGGACAACACATATAAATGGAGTGGTGGGTAAAGTCTATGGTGGTCTTCGTGCCCTCTGGCACACGAAGTACTAAAACTCTTACTATTATATACTTTTAAAATAGAAGTCATACCCATAACTCTTACTGAAGACTTTTAAAACTAAATTTTAAACTGGTTATGGTGTGCAGGTTGGTATTGAAAATGAGCAAAATCGGTTAACGATCACGCCATTTTTTTATTAGAAATGTGATACCAACGTTAATTTTTGAGTTATGACAACAAAATTTCATTCCAGGTAACGACCACGCCTACTATTTATACAGTGGCGGAGCTAGTAAATCAACTTGCAGCCTAGAATTCAATAAGTCAATATTTGACACTGGTGTGCGTAAAAGCATTTCCTACCTCAAAAAAAAAAAAAAAAAAAAAAAAAAAAATGATAAGAAAATGGTGTGGAAAACGCAATGACTCTAGTTTCTGATTTTCCACAAAATTATGTGGGAATTTTTCATAAAATATAATAAGAATTTTTTCATCCCAACTGATAGTTTCGTTGGAAGATCTAAATTATTTTGAACGTGAAAAAAGATCTTCAGTGAGGAATATGAATTGAGCGATATAAAAAAGAAACGTTTTCCGAATCATGATATATGCCAACCGAATATCTTGTATAGGAGATATAGGAAAAAATAAAGGCTATAACTCGGAAACCAGCGAGAGGTCCTGGAGATGATATTGTTGTTATTAGGGTTTGCGACACAAGCAACAACACTGTGGGCGTTACCGGCGGATCCCTAACTGTTCCCAAATCTGGATAAATAACTTAGACTTTCTTTCGGTTGTAACCAATATTACATTTTTTTAACAAACATACTTAAACTAAATAATAAATGTCAAAATGTTTATCTTGTGATCCTAGTTACGCTTAAACAGTTTACTCAATGCTGTGCTTTCAACGCTTCCGCCTCTGGTCGCTTTGGGGTAACATCATCATCGCTACTTGATGTGCTGCTGGATAAAGCGTTTTGACCTTGGCTTCTTTTGACGGGGATAGTATAGGGAAACTGTTTGTTCTGTTTTTCTAAGCCAACTTTAAGGCGTTCGAGAGCAGTACGGTTAATATTTTCCAAACAAACATCCTTGAGTGCTTCATTTAAAGTCAACAAAGCATCTTCGTAATTTTCATTAGCTATCTGAATATCAATAAGGCAAGAATAGGCGTTACCAACAGCACCTTCTGATATCTTTGAGGAACGCAAATGGCTGATAAGCCTCTCTGCCAATTTTTCGTTCTTTTCTTCACGAGCAGTTTTTAAAACACCGTGGAACATGACGCGTGGGGAGTTTTTAAGATACTTATTCCATATAGATTTCGAGGCCTCTTCATCGCCAAGCATTATCAAATGCATCCAAAGAACATTCATAGGTCCAAGAATATTATGTTTAGCGTAAAGCTCTGCAATTTCCTCAACTACAAATGACAAGGAAAATATATATAAATATGTATATACAATAATTATTATTCTCAAAAATAAACTAAATTTTTAAAAACATAGTAACCTATAAAACTCTATAGGCAACTAAGAATAAATACGCATTCGGACAATGAACTTTTTGCGTGTATATGGCGAACAAATATACTTCTGAAGTATGGACGAACATAAAGAGGAGTGGACTTACATTTCTGTGCCATTTCTGGATGCTTTTCCAAAATACCCAAAGCCCCGCCTCGTGGAAATTGATCTCCCAATTTCGCGACCTCATCGGCCGATTTCGCATTTGTAATATTATCCAGCAATAGTTTCATATACTCTTCAATCCTCCCAGCCATTATATAAGCGTGGCAAAAACGATTATCAAAGGAAACCAACTTTTTCTCTTCATTCGTTAGTTGATTATTTACGTGTTGCATAGTTTTTACGTCACCAGTAGCAGCAACTTTGTTTAGATAAAATTTGAAAATTTGTTTTTTTGGGTAATGCTTTTGTTCCAGTAAATCGTTTATATACTTTGTGGCTTCGCTAAGGCGATCGGCACGCACGAGCAGTTCAATTAAATGAGACAAATCTGTAATGTTTAGTTGCTGGTTCTCCTTGAGATTTTTATGCAATTGAATAGCTGTTTCTAAGTCTCCAGTCCGAATGGCTTTACGGATCAAAGATATATTATCCAATTGAGGTTGCTTTTCACTAATTTCGAATTTCTCTATGTTTTCTTTGACCATTTCAGGCACTACAAAGGGAATTTCAAGATTTTTCTTTTCCAAGAATTCGGCCAACTTGTTGAGGAAAGCGTCAGTAGGTGTAATGCTTTCTTCCTGCATTTTAGTCCACAATCCTAAAGCTTTTTCGATATCTTCTATGTTGTAATAACTCAATAAAAGATTGTAATAAATATTATTCCTATCAATGTGGTATAAATCCCTGGTAGCTTCAACAAGTCCCTCTAGTGCCGGTATCATGCCCTGGTTTTTGTAACGTTCACAAGCATTATCAATTCTATGCGGCCGTGCACGTAAACCTTGAGTTTCCAAAATCTTTCTTGCTTGCCGAATGCGCCCACATTCTATAAATGAAAATACCAAATCATACAGACTGTTAACTTCGCCGTGAATAGTAGTGCTAAGATCAGTTAACTTTTGTAAGTTAGCGGCATCTTCGTTTTGTATAAGTCGGCATGCCAGTTCATTTTTCCATGGTGTAGTCTTATAAGTTTCGCAAATGTATTCAAATACTTCCATAGCCTTTTGTAAATCATCCCGGACCATATGAACCTTAATAAAGAGACGTAAGCATTTATAAACGAATTTTATTATATGAACTATTCCATTTACACAAGTGTAAATGAAATTGTAAATGAAATGTTTCAAGTGTAAATGAGAATAGGTCATTGTAAACGAGAATAGGTCAATTGTAAATGAGAACAGATCAAATACAGATCAAATGAGACCATTTTTTAAAGTCACGAGTCACTTCTTAAACTTTTCGCTATCTTATTTAATTTAAAATCTAATTTAAAAGCCTGTTTTAAATTTATTTTAATATATATTTTATTGTAATTGGATCAGAATTCTTAAAAGTATAACAAGTTATATATAATCTATATATATAAAAATGAGTTGCCCTATGTTCGTGATTTTATAACTCGAGAACCACTCAACCGATTTTCAAACGAGTACATGCGTTGGAAAGGTCTACTTTCACTGATGGTTTATAAAAAAAAAACATCGAAAAATTTCTACGAATACAAGTTTGCGGAATAAATTTAGAATTTCCTGTATTTTCACACGGTCAACTGTATGTTGTATGTTCACGTGTTGGGAAGCCGTCGTCTTTATTCATTTTTTGTGAAAATGGATTTACTAAAAATGTCGTTTACCACCAAGCTCTGCAATAAATTTTTTTCTTTTTGATGTTCTCACTTTAAAAAATTTATATTATTTTGCACTTCTTTTTCAGGAAAATGTCTATTCTTTCTAGAAAATTTAATTTTTAATACAAAGACGTAAACGTATGTTATTGTATTGTCCAGCAAAGCGGGCAGGGTTACTCTAGTAAGCTATAATAATATATAATAAATTATACTGAAAATTTAATTAAAATACTGAATTATTTCACATGCCAACTTGCATGTCCATTTTATCCAATCCTGGTTGGTGAAATTTGCTACTGTGCAGTATTGCACGTGTGCAGTCGCTGGTGAAGACGGGTTCTCTTCGCCATGTCAAGTAGATTTTCAACTTACTGCAAACGTTGTTCTCCCATTCCACCGGGTGTTGTTGTTCTCCCATTCCACCAAGTATCCCCATGTTTCTTTTAACATGTGCTTTCATTTTTCCCCAAACCGTCTCAATTGGGTTTAGCATGGGTAAATACGGTGCCAGTTTTAATAGAATCACTTCTGATGTAGCCAGAAATTGATCCAGATGGCAAGGTGCGTTTTCGCACACAATTAATAGTTCGTTGAGCCCGCTGACCCTCTCTGGCAGTGTACGATTTGAAGGATCCCCTTTCTCTTTCAAACAATTTGCTTCCCACTTCTTACTAAATCATTGAGTCAATTTACATATGCCGACCGTTTTTCTTTATTTAGAATTGAATTCATTGAACCGGTCTCCAAATTAACTTTTTTAATTGTATATAGCTGCCCTTGCAGGGCATAGCCTACCGTCGAAATTGACACCGATAAATTAAACTTAATTCGCATTTCATCTTTGATTTGCTTGAGGGTCATACACGGATTTTTTTGTAAAGTGTCCAATATATACAAGATGTTTTTTTCAAGTAAAGTGTCCAATATATACAAGATGTTTTTTTCAGACATCAATTTTTCTTTTCGTTCACCTCTTTATCTTCCTGAAATTTTGCTCAACGGAATGCGGTTTTATAATTAACACCCAGTGAACTAGCGAGATATTTCCAATCGCTTCCACGGTTGGCTGCTTCGACAATTCTCTCCCTGTCTTAAGTACAACTTGTATTTCTTACGTTCTATATATTCTTTAGCTACTAAATAACACATTTTATTAACAAAGTAATTGATATTAAATATTAGTTACCATCAATATTTACTCTGCATAGTGGACATGTGGATTCTGCATTTACACAATATATGTATGTATATGAAAAATGTGATTGCAGGGCAAAACCCGACTCACTTTTTTTCCGCGGCTCATGGTTCTTAAACAAATAGCACAATTTTCGCTGACCTCCATTTTTTTTTAAACAGCTATGTATAATATATTCGAAATAAATATTCGAAAAAAATTTCAAAGCATGATAGAATGCTTCGCAATATTCTATAGGGTTCAATATTAGAAAGTTGAAGAAGAAAAACTTAAGGTTGACGGCGTTAAATACACTCGTAACTAAAAAAAATTGTCTCATTTACACTTGAGCTGTTCTTATTTACAATTGACCTATTCTCATTTACAATTGACTTATTCCACAGAATAAATAGTATACAGAAGACGGTTCTCGTACAAAGCAAATTCTCTTCGTGGGTTCCAATATTGGGACCCTAGCCAACAGAGAGTAATCGTGCGAAAATCTTCTGTCGGCTATTCACATATACACGACAGCACTCGTTGTTTTTTCACACCGACATTAGCTAGAATCAATAACAAAGACTAAAAAATAACCATAATACCTAGATAAATTCTAAATACTGGTTTTGAATGAGAAATATTTGCTCCTTTTTGAATTAGGTTCCCATGTCAAACAATTTTTAAAAAATTATTGCCAAACTTGAAACATTTTTTTAATGTTCAGTTACCATTTTTAGAAAAAGTTACGGTAAGAGCTGGACCACAATACGGCAGCGACAGTGTCAGTTTTTCTCTCACTTTCGCTGTCAGCCTACAATGAGAACAGTGGCAGCGCTATCACAGCGCTGCGCGCTATCTGTCATTTGTCATTTGTTTTCACATTTGTATTTGTTTGAGGATTTGTTTTGTTCCATTCCTATAGAATAAGTGAGATTTTGTCTAAAAGGTGTGCAACACTCCTATCCCAAAAATGAGAGGATTTTAATTTCACTGCTCACTGCCGGACTAGAGTCTATAATTTTTCCCCTACTCGGCAGTGTTTTTTCCCATAAGGTTTGCATGATGAGAGAAACACTGACACTGTCGCTGCCGTATTGTGGCCCAGCTCTAAGGAGTATAAATTTTTACATATTAAAAGTATTTAAGATTCAGTCTGGCCGAATATAGTAACTCTACTCATGATACCCCGTAAGTAATGTATACTCGGCGTGTACCTTTGTAAGGGTTACCTGGGATGCTCAGAAAAGAAAATATAAAACAAATATTTACAAACTGCTCTAAGAGTCATGTCACTTCAAAAAAGTGAAAAAAGTGAAAATTTCAACCACAAATTTGGGAATTAGCTGGGGATTTTTTTTTTAAATATTCTTGAATGTTGGGCATTTTACATGTGCAGCACAATTTATGACTAGCTGTTTCTTCCAAAAACTTCTACAAACAAAAGTTTGGGACTTCTGTTTTCTTAATGGTTTCTTTGAAGGCTTCAGACTTCTACAAAATTTTTTTCCAAATTTTTTTTAAAAATATTAATTTTCTCAAAAACTATTTGACATAGGAATCTAATTGAAAAAGGATGTTCAGGAGCACATATGGCTTCAAAGTCATTTAAAAATTATCTAGATATCACCGTTTTTTTAATATTTTTTTCAGTCCGGTTTTTAGAAAATGGCCCCTCCCGCCTAACCGGGGAAAAATGCACCACACCTCTCATACGATTTTTCTCGTGTCACTACCCAACCTACACGTCCTAGCTTTTTGACAAACCTTACGCGTTACACCCTGTATGTATAACTATAGTAAACTCTTTCTGATTTTTTAATATATTTTTTCCGAAAATGGTTCCTTCTGCCTAAACGGGCCATACCATACGATTTTTTCCTTATCTTCACCAAATCTAAGCGCCCTAGCTTTTTGTCCCCTCTTATGCGAATCATCCTGTATAATGTTGAAGGACTTAATCTGGTTAATTAGAAGTCATAATTTATCATTATATAAACTTGGACTACATATACATACATACATATTTCATAATATAAAAAAAATATTCGTAGTTGCTATTTACCTTTATAAGAGGACCCAGCAGCACATTTTTTGGTATTATGTAATTGTTTTGAATGAAAGCATCAAAAATTTTCTGCAACTTCTGCTCATTGCCCGTATCTGCGATTTTGTTCATAATACGCCAAACGATAGTGATGTAATTAAAAGAACCTTCACCATCACTGAATGGTTGTGACTTTTTATTACGCTCTAGAAAACATAAGGCATCATCCAAACGGTCCTCGTTAAGCAAAAGTTCAACAATTCGAACAGTTTTAATGTTATCGATAACAAAATTTTCATCATTAGTTTTCACCTTCTCATAAAGATCTAGGGCCTCAGTAAGTTTACCGTGGTGCGTATAGAGGTCAATAAGCTGTGCCCATACACCTGAATAGAGCTTGAAGTTTTCCGATTCCATTTGTGAAATTACTTGCAAGGTCTTGGTCAAGTTTTTGGAACGGAAACAGGCCATTAGCAAATGTTTTTTTAAATTTGTAGCACTTTCCTGTCTTGATTCAACATTAGCAATAAAGCGTTCAAGTTCTATTAGGTGAGGAGAAGTAAATAAAGGAATTACTTTTTATTAAAGTTATTAAACGTACCTTCAACAGTCATTGATTCCACGCTACGTTTATGCACGCCATTATTTCTGAGGGGCACCGGTTCCAGTTCACCAGAGCTCAATTTTTCGAGTAATTTCGATATATGAGGTGTCATTGCAGAACCAATCAGTTCGGAAAGGTGGGTGGCATTCTTGCTACTCATCGAGAGACCATGTTGCACCAGTTCCTCCAATAATTGCTCTACAATGGTGAGAGAGTCTTGCCGAAAATATGCATAAGTGTCAATTACAATTCGTCCAACAAAATCGGACTGGTTTTTGCTGGTTGGCAATGTTGATTCTTCTGATTCAATTATTGGTTCACCTTCAGTATCAAGCATTTGTTCTTTTGTGTTCTGTTGCTCGTTATTATTTATTTTACCAACACGGTTAACGCTGTCGTTTATTTGCCTTACAATTCGGGTAAACGCAGCGTAATTATTAGTTTTGGCTAATGTTTGGATCATTGGCTGTTTAAAAAGTAGTGGCGGATAAAAAGCTTTATACGACTCCATTATTGTGGCAGCGTCCTCTATTTGATTCATAGAAAGGGCTGCAAATGCTGCTGAAGAAGCAGCAGTTGCACTGGAAATACCTGAATCACGCAAAAGGTTAATGATTTTATCCCAGTTTTTTTCTCTGAAGTTTGGAATAACATAGTCACGTAGTGTTTCGGAATTAGGCAGAATCTCGAACTCTTCGCGAATGTGACGAATAATATTAATGATCTGATGGGATTCTACTGTGCATATTATTGGCCAGAAATAATGTTGGCGAATTGGCAGTCCAGAATTTTTCATTTCTTTGAGTAAAGTTAGCGCACTGTTAGTCCTTCCATTTGTAAGACCAGCCTCAGCGGCTATTATAAGAGCTTTTGAATGGAGACCTAAAAACATGGATTGAGAAAGTTTGTTTTTATATTATTTTTTGTTGCAACCTGTCTACCTTCATTCGTCATTGTTTTGCAAATGCTTAAAATTTTTTCAATGGGACGATTAGCTTTCAAAAGCTGCTTAATGAAAAACGTGCCAGCGTCCATTAATTGACCATCAGAACGTGTCGAACGTGGCATAAGTCGCAAAATCTTCAATCCCACATCTTCATAACCGTTGTTAACTAACCGGAGAATTGTGTTGACCGCATCTTGATTAAATCCAGCAGAAAATCTCAGCTTTTCCAATACAACTTCAACTTTGGCGATATTATCATTTATACTCAAGTTGTAGACAATGTCTAGCAAATCTTTGTCCAACAAGTATATTTCGTTTTTCTCACATTCATTGATTGTACTGATCACTGCATCAATGTCACCATGTCTTGCATAACAGCACAAAATAGTTGAATATGTTTCAGCACTGGGCTCAAGTCCTGCTTGCTTCATAACTGTTAAAATCCCTTTAGCAGACTCCATGTCGTTAGCCTATAATTTAAATAGTTCACCATTTACTTAGCTTATATTAGATTTCAAAGAAAAACAATTGTTTTGAAAATGGTCATTAAATTTGGCAAGGATCACAAACAAATTGTATTAAGTTTTAATTCACTTCAAATGTAAATTTGTAAATTAAAATTTATACTATATTATAAGCTAGTGCTTTATGTAAGTGTTTAAGAAACAGTTTTTCAGTGCTCGGTTACCGTCATTTCTCGGTTAAACTCCGTTTAAACCCCACATTGTGCTATTCAGAACAAGTTTAAACGGCGTTTAACCAACCACAATTGGTGAGTTAAACTACGTTTAATTTATCTTTTTAATAGATAAATAAACAGCTGTTTCTTTGGAGTACAGACATTTACCTTTGTTCAAAAATATGCTAATAATTTTGTTTATTTCAACTTTTTTTTAAAATTTTTGTTAACTTTTATTTGGCGTTTAACTAAACGTCGTTTAAACGACGTTTAAACGAGCATTGAAAAACTGGCCCTAAGACCTTTTGTTATATACTATATAATACATAATTTGTTTTTATGTGGTTATGATTTATCCGAACCTTTCGATTATAACCTTTCCATTTTAATACATTCAATTAAGATAAACTTTCATTAACGAGAAGCTACGAAATTTCAAACTAACATCCTTATTCAAAGTCACGGTGACTACGGGCTTGTTTTTCAGTGCTCATTTAAACTGAAATAAAATAAAAAATAAAATAAAAGTTAACTGAGATTAAGACGAGCACGGGTTTTACAATGCGAGTTTAACTTATCTATGTTAAACGTATATTATCTATATTTCATAGAGGATTTATCTAAATGCAACGACTATTTGGCGTATACTCGTTAGTATAAATTGATGTTTCAACCTATTTTGGCAGCATGTCAATATTTTCATTTTTACAAAGAGAACAGCTGTTCTGGTGTAATAAACAAAATTATTAGCATAGTTTTGAACAAAAGTATATGTCTGTACTCCAAAGAAACAGCTGTTTCTTTGTCTATTAAAAAGATAAATTAAACGGAGTTTAACTCACCAATTTTGGGCGGTTAAACGCCGTTTAAACCTTTTCTGAAAAACACAATGTGTGGTTTAAACGGAGTTTAACCGAGAAACGACGGTAACTGAGCACTGAAAAACTGGCCCTAACACGATAATCATCTCTGACGAGTCACGCCGACGTAACAAAGCTATTCCAAGAGTCACGAAAATCGTCTTCCTATTACGTCGCGGTCACCAACTTTTTACAATAGTTTGTAAAAAAAGATTTGCGTACAAGTTACAAATTTCAGTGTTGGTAGCCGAAAATGTTTAATTGTGGTTAATTTCATTTAATAACAACCTTATAAAATTGTTTTTTCGCGAAAAAAAATTTACAACCGTTCCTACAATATACCATAAACTTAGCAAATTATATTTAGATTAATATTAATATTATTGTATACTATTTTGTGCGCGAAAATATGAACTCTGTAGTTTAATTTTAAACAACTGAAAAGCACTCGTCTCTAACTCGTCTCCTAGAATACATCAAGACGAGCTTACGTCGTTGAAGATTGAGATACGTTTTCTTAAAACGACCGCGACTCTCGGAATATAAAGGACGCGCAAATACGATTTAGAGACGATTTTAAGACGACTGTGACTCTTGGAATAAGGCTGTATATTCATATAGTTACGATATAAGAAACAAAAATATGAATTCACTTACTTGCGAGTGTCCTAATATTAATGAATTAAAAACATTCTCATTAACGGGCAAGTTTTTTTCACGCATAAATTCTAGAATTCGTGTCGCTCCTTCGATATCGCCCTGCTGACAGTATCTCGCTATTAAACGCTGATATGTTACCCGATTAGGCTCAATGGATCTGCTTTTAATTTCAGCTAGGAAATCTGTAGGTGAGAAAGGGTGCTCATTTTCCAAGTAAACACGAAGCAACGCATTGTAGTGTGAGATGTCCATCGGAACATTGTGAGTATTCAGTGTTTTCCAGATTTCTTTCACCAACGCAGTTCTTACTTCAGGCATCTCTTCTGGGACTAAGTTCCCACAGCAACGTATGAGCAACAGCGATTGTGAACTGGTAGCTGAACGCTGAAGACGAATTTCTTCAAGCACATTTTCAATGTCACGTCGTGAAATACGTCCAACTCTACGTACATCTTGATCAAGGCGTTTAAGCTGCTTTTCTAGTGTAAAATCGGCTTTGGGAACAGCATTAGCAAAACCTCTATAAAATAAGAAAAGTAAGGGCCGTATTCTAAGACTCACGGCGCAGACGATGTCGTTGAGTCTCTTTTGTGCTTTTATCTATTACAAAAAAGACATTACAAAATGTTAATTTTTACGTAAAGCACAAAAGAAAGTCTCCGACATCGTCGTCGTTGTGACTCTTGGAATATGGCTCTAAGAAAAACTTAATGTTAAGGTTATGCAAACATTTTCCTGAATAAATACTTTGTTAACAAGGTTGTTACATGAAAAGCTATTTTATATGGGGGAATGTAAATGAATAATACAAAATAAGCCCTGCAGCAGCAATTAGCTTTACTGACTACTTTATATTTAATGGGCGGTTGCGTAATTTGTGCAGGCTACTACTTGAGGAGGATTAGTGCGAATACTGACTTATGAAAGTGGCTGCATACGCATGGCGAATTCCTTAGTAGATCCGTTAGACGAACTGATTTTACTGCTGTATGTCTTATGGAACCGGCGACGTAACGTAAGAATTTTCCGGACCGCAAAATTGATGCCATGTTTTCCAGAACTTTACGAATCAAGATTATTTCTCCAGCAAGAAAACACTCAGAACAGCGTGTATGAAAATAGCAAGGATATTAGGCCTGGCTAGACGCAGTATCTTTTGAAACGGTTTCACTCAGGTCAGGGTGAGAGTGATGAGGAAGAAAGATAACTGTGGTACCTAAATAAGTGCGTCTTGCGTTGCGTTTATCACTGCGCCTTAGAAACTACGCTGTGCTATACCGAAATAACAGCGTTGCGTCGCCATATGTTTTGACAAAAAGTTTTTAAACATTCACACGCACATGAACATTTTTCTGATATCTGCCGCCAACTTCACTTCGTAGCGCATGTCAAAATTGGAAATTCGAAGTGGTCTCCGTCAGTGCGTTTCTTATTTCAGCCACTTCCATAAGACTGTGTGTTCCAATTTCATTTTGACAGAAACGCAACGCACGACGCACTTATTTAGGTACCACAGTAAGTCTACACTCTGGTATCAAGTGCAGCGAATTTGTGAAACAAAAATCGACCCTGCTTGTGGGTATCTTTTCACGCACACAATCAGGTGTCAAACGAAAGAAGAGCAACGTAGTTTGCCGAACGCGTGTTCATATTTTCCCTCACTCTGGCCAACATTTGGATATTCAGTAAATTTCAAACACACATTGGCATAACATCTAAAACGGCTTGTGAAACTAAATGAGAAACCACAGTGTCTAGCCATCGCTGGTAGTGATACCGTATCATATGATACTGCGTCTAGCCAAGCTGATTGGCATCATATGTTTACGACATTTGAAACCAAGTGAGAAACCAGTGTGTAGCCACCGATTGTATCAAAATCTGATAGGGGAACCGTTTCAAAACATACTGCGTCTACCCAGGCCAATTTATTACCGATTTAGGGTAGTTTATATATGATCGCTGTCTGGGGGACGTAAATAAGGGGATTATGCGGATATAACACTACGAACATTGTTCGTCGTCGATGAACCATTTCTGCTTTCTCTCAAAATTTTGTTCAGAATTGTAATTACACATAGAGCAAACAAATATCAATATTTACAAATACAAAGCAAAGTTACGGAGTTGCTTTGTGTATTTTTCTCTTACATGAAGTACCTTTTATCAAAAAACGTGAAGTTATTTCAATCCACGAGTACTATTTTGATTCAACACACTGGAACACCGTTTTAACCGTAGACGCACGCTGGAAAAAACTTAAGAATCATACGTTTGGGCCGATTTCGACCCCTTATATAATTTCTGTCCAAATTAATAAATCTTTTAGAGAAAACAGAGAAAAAGAGTACAAATATGTATTTATTTTTTGCAAGTCAGGCCAGACTTGCCTGTTATTGTGCATAGCAATGTTAAGGTCTTTTAAGCCTTCAACCAAATCTAGGACAACTCTTTGGCCTTGATTTTGCTCTGGGTTAGCTCTTGGTTGCTTGCCTAAATAGGGTTGTACGTTTCATACATAATATCTTTTGAACAAATCAGCAGCCGAAACTTAATGCCATACCTTTCGGGCTTGCTTGGAATATACTGACGAAAAGAGCATTGTCCGTTGAAACCCAATTGCTCATCCACTTTTACATATTCGTATGGATTACAGAACATTGGCAGAAGTTCGACCCATCTCTGCCAAAGTGTGCGAAACGGACCAAACTTGATGTTTAGAGACATATTTTGGGGCCGGGTGAATGGGTTGGCGAAGCGTAAAATAGACGTAATTTGAAAGAAGGTTTCTTTCGACATAATATTGCTATAGAAATTGGACGTCCGTAGTTTGCATCAAACAAATTCACTATGTTTTTGCTCTACGAAATTGAATTTGAATACTTTGAAGTACATATATATTTTCATCAATGAATTACATACGTATATACGTCGGCCAGAAGCAGAACTCCAAAATATGGATGGAGTAAATCTCGATCTATTGGTCTGTGCTTTTCTCCGCATTTGCATTCTTCATTAGTATTTTGTAATACAATATTTTCAATTGGAGCCGAGAAAAATACCAGAAAAAAATCTTTGTTGATTTTGACAAATAAAACTGAGTAACGCGTTACCCCAGTTTGTAAATTTAAAACGTTACAGCTCTGTGCACGACCAAGTTCCAGTTTTGTGAATAATATACAGTAAGATTTAGATAAGATATCTTTATATCTTTCAAGTGATATTGACTGAAGAGGATTTTGATGTGAAAAGGTGATCCACTGCAGGGGATCCACGTTCCCTTCACCTGAAGAATTGCTTTCACTTTCCTCGTATTCTTCTAATAGTTCTTAGCTTGGCTTCGTCCCTCTTATTAAATTCATCGCGTTCGATTTCCTCGGCAAACATTTTGCAATTTCCTCTTCTATTAGACGCGTCATAATTGTTTCACACAATAACTAAACACTACTACTTGATTTACGCATAACCAATAACGGTAACAATTTTGACGTAAGGAGAAATTAACGCAATTTTTTCAATTTTACCGCCTTTGTGTGCTGGAAGACCAGAAAAAATTTGAATTTAAAATTAAACTCTAATATTTTACTTATTAATTGAAATTAATAAAAAAAAACCAACATTATTGTACTGGGGTCGAAAACGACCCTTAGCATACTTAATTTGTAATGGTCGATTCTATTTTTCTTTAAAAGCTTAAAAAGCAAAACTACTAAATTTATGCTTAAACTAAAAAAAAATTAAAAGTCAAAAGGTCTCAGTTGCTTATTCCCGTTAATCTAGTAGTTATAATATTTTCAAATCGAATTTTGGTCGAAAACGACCAAAATGTCGTTTTCGTTTTTGTCGGCGTCGACCACAAACATTTTGTTTAGATTTTGTTCACCCTCTCTGGATGACCTCAACTCTGAAACCTGAGAGCGTAAGCTTGACAACTTTGTACAGAAAGCACTTTGTACAGTATTTTTTCTAAAAATGTCGTATTTTCGTCGCCCTCTGGTTTCAGATTAAGGTCTAGCTGAAACGTAGCTATTAAAAATGTCAATATTTTGCGTCTATATCTCCTAAACTATAGTCTGTACCTGCATGTTGATATTGTTGCAAAGAAACTTAAAATTTTCTTTCATAAAGATTTTACGGAAAAGCGTGTAAATTTTACGAAAAATGGAAATTTAGATTTTGAATATCATTTATTTCCGTTGTCAATTTTTATGGAAGAAATCTACTTTAGCCCATTAGCACCGATTTTTGATTTTTTTTCCAGGAATTCGGAATTCTGAGAAAAACCGAATACTAAACAGAACAACTCTGCTCGCTCTTAATGTGGGCGTGTGGAATCTAAAATCGTGATATGTATGTATATATACAAAGCACTTCGAATTTCCAATTTTGGTATGCGGCAGATATTGGCGACAGATGTTAAAAAAATGTTCATGCACGTGTGAATGTTTAAAAAACTTTGTCAGAACATATGTTGACGCAACGCTGTTATTTCGGTTTAGCGCAGGGTTATTTTTAAGACGCAGTGACGCAACGCAATACGCACTAATTTACACCGTAAAGACCTTGTGCTGTCTACATTGGCCGACCACCCTTTGCTTGGAGTAAAAAGCATCAACGAAACCAGCTATAAAGCATCAGAATCTGACACAAATAAAACGATTTTATTATTAAATAATTTTTATATCTTTTAACCACCATTTGCAGATATTTTTATTAAATCCAATTAAGTGCTTAAGTTCATAGTTGATTCCATTAAATATGATTGTTCTAGTTGGAAAGTTTTCAATAAAACTACTAGGTCCAAACCAGCAATGGAAGGCATTGAGCCCTTTTGCGACCATAGTGAAAAGGTCTGTTGTCATACAATCAACAAAATATGAGAGTAAGATTAAAGTATCGACGTTACAGAGTAATAATTTGATTTAATTAATTGCATTATAGACTTCCAGGACAAGGGTGTTAAATTTAATATAAAACCTGAAAATATTGAAGGTAGACCTCTTTATTTGGATGCACAGGCAACAACGCCAATGGTATGTATAGCTGTTAAGAAATAAAAAGCTTCCACTTTTTAAAACAACAAATATTTCTTTCTTCTAGGATCCTCGCGTACTCGACGCCATGCTTCCATATCTCACAAACTACTATGGAAATCCACATTCCCGAACTCATGCCTATGGTTGGGAGTCTGAAAAAGCTGTTGAGTATGCACGAAAGCAAGTCGCTGAACTAATTGGCGCAGAACCTAAAGAAATTATTTTCACTTCGGGTGCAACCGAGTCCAACAACATAGCCATAAAGGGTGTTGGGAGGTAACAATTTTTCAATGGCGTTGGAAAATTTAAATCATTTTTAATTGCAGATTCTATGGCACTAAAAAAAAGCACATTATCACCACACAAACTGAGCACAAATGCGTTCTGGATTCGTGTAGGACTTTAGAAAATGAGGGTTTCCAAGTCACTTATTTACCAGTTAAAACAAACGGGATAATCGATATCAAAAAGCTAGAAGAAGCCATTAAGCCGGAGACTTCTTTGGTGTCCATTATGACAGTCAACAATGAAATCGGTAACATATTATAACTTGTAAGTTATCATGGTGCAACAATTACGACAATACACAGGTGTAAAACAACCAATAGAAGAAATCGGCAATCTTTGCCGCTCAAAGAAAGTATTTTTTCACACTGATGCCGCGCAAGCCGTTGGTAAAATACCAATTGATGTCAACACTATGAAAATTGATTTAATGTCGATATCTGGGCACAAAATTTATGGACCTAAAGGTATTGGTGCACTTTTCGTCCGTCGTCGACCGCGCGTACGTCTTGAGCCTATTCAAAGTGGTGGTGGACAAGAGCGTGGTCTACGTAGTGGTACTGTACCGGCACCACTTGCAGTAGGATTAGGTGCAGCTTGCGAACTGGCTGCACAAGAATTGGATTACGACAGCAAATGGATTGATTTTCTTTCAAATCGCTTATTAGAACGAATAACAAAGAGATTGCCACATGTGATACGTAACGGCGATCCGGTGCATACGTATAGTGGTTGTTTAAATTTGTCATTTGCCTATGTGGAGGGAGAATCACTATTGATGGCACTAAAGGATATTGCCTTGTCCAGCGGTTCAGCGTGTACATCCGCATCACTTGAGCCGTCTTATGTGTTGCGAGCAATTGGTACAGAGGAAGATTTGGCTCACAGTTCTATAAGGTTTGCTTACTTACTACTACTTTATAAATAACCAACTCTAACAAGTTAAATTTGTAAAGATTTGGGATAGGACGCTTTACTACAATGGAAGAAGTGGATTATACAGCCGATAAGTGTATAAAACATGTGGAGCGTTTGCGAGAAATGTCTCCTTTATGGGAAATGGTACAGGAAGGTATTGATTTGAAGGACATTCAATGGTCGCAACATTAAACTTACTCTCCGCATGGCTGTTTCAACCATAGAAACATGCAAATTTTCTTGGTGTATATAAGACTTCAAGTGTTTTGAAAACTCTTTTAAAATAAAGACAATGTTATCCTCGACCGAAGTTTAAATACTCTATATGTACCATCATACTCTGTGTAGCAAAGAGCTGGCGAACCACACCCATCAATGAATGAGTGTATAGTATTGATATCAGGGACTCGTTTCTGAAATTTTCCCGAACGACCTTGTTTGATGTTTGAAATTTACTTCATAGTGACGTAATCTGCCATCCGAGTTTTTTCTTACTGGCAATTTAGCTAGTGAGTTGTTGAGTTCGTTCAGTGATTCTGCGAAAATGGCTGATATCGCTTGCATTCGAGTATTTCTCGAGGAGTTACAGAAACGGGCTACAGATAAAAGTGCATATATTTGGTTTTTTTTAATTGAGGACAGAAGAAATTTATAGGGCGTAGAGGTTCCCATACACATTCCGACAAGTTCACTAACTTGGTTGATTTTCTTATATATCTCCCGTGTATGCCGCAGTCCGCGAACTTTTTTGACGGTTGCAAGTTGTTTGGGACAAATTTAAAATCTTCCGAAAACTTGAGAGCGGAGCTCAAGTTGGCATGTGTATGTGGAGAATTCGACTGACAAACTGTAAAAAAACAGCATTTATTTATTTTATTATATTTAAGACTGTCTTTTATAGAACGAAATCAATATCAGCAACGCTTGATAAATATAAATAAGAATATTTTATATATGACTAAGGAATTGCTTCAATAACTTAGACTTGAATAGGAATAGATTACAATAGGAATTCAAAATAATAATTTCATCCTTCAATTTAGTTTCAATAATTACATAAGAAATTAAAAATACATAATTAATTAAGAGAACGAAAATGAGAAAGAGAAAGGAAAGAAGAGAAAAAAAAATAATAATGTACATATGTCCCTGAGTGATTGTTGATAACAGATACATCCCGTGCCCACAAAAAAACCGCACTTGAAAAAATTGCAAATTTTCCGATTTGCAGGTAAAAAATGTTTGGCCGTATATTGGCACTAAGTGGTGAAAATTATTCTATTAGAAGAATTTCGCAATTAAGGATTGAAAGGAAAACTGGAAGTGGAAGGCCAAAAGCCACTACACAGCGTGAAGATCGAGTTTTGGAACGAATGTGCCTTCGAAATCGGTTTCAAACAGCTAGGCAATTGAGGAGAGACCTTCAGGACAACCTCGGAATGGAGATCAGCAAAAGAACTGTCCAAAGACGCCTAAAGGATATGGGTCTTGAAGCTCGTCGGCATGCCAAAAAACCGTTCTTAACAGCGGCTATGAAAAAAAAAACGGCTGGAATGGACCAAGCAACATCAGGAATGGACAGATCTCGATTGGCGGAATGTCATATTTTCCGACGAATCAAAATTCAATTTGATTGGGCCCGATGGAAAGGCCACAGTTCGAAGAAGAGCGAAGGCACGTTATTTCGATGAATGCATTCTACGAACTGTGAAGCATTCACCATTTGTTATGGTATGGGGATGCATCACTTATCATGGAGTTGGATAAATTTTGATGCTGGAGGGCTCCGTGAATGCTGAAAAATATAAAACCATTATTCAAGAAGGCTTAATTCCCACGATCGACGGAGTTGAGCTGCCACGTTGAAAACCCAGTTTTTCAAGACGATAGTGCACCTTGCCACCGAGGTCGTTCTGTAAGTACATTTTTAATTTCTTAATAAAAATGGATTGTAATGATCATTCTGTATTCTCAGGTAACACAATTGAAAGAAAATCTTGGTATAACATCAATGTCGTGGCCAAGAAACAGCCCTGATCTAAATATTATTGAAAATTTAATAATAATGGGGGGAATAATGGGGCGTAAAATCCAAGAGAAATCCCCGAAGTGTTCAGGAGCTCAAAAATATTATCAATGAAGTGTGGTACGATGAAGGAATCGCAAACCAAATTATAAAACTCTACGATTCAATTCCCAGGAGAATAGAAGCTGTATTGAAGGCCAAAGAAGGCACAACGAAATATTAAAAAAAAATAAATTTTTTAAAAAAAAACCAAGCATACAAATCGGGTATTCCAAGAATATTTAACTATAATAAATTTTAAAAACTCAGGAAATTCAACTCTTTTATTCTTTTTACATTTTTTTGTAATAGGCTGTAGAATATATTATTTTTGCTTTTTCCCGCTTTTTTAAGGGAAATCTACCTGCCGGTCAAACCCAACCTTTTTGCTAAGTGATTTTTCACAGGTAGATGCTATAGGAATTACATAATATATAAAAAATACAACCGAGCAGGCAGCTTTCATTGTTTTATTGAATATTTCACGAAGAAAAAGAAAATAGTAGTGCGTCTTTTTTTTTGGCACGGGGGCTTTTTTTGTATTAGCCATTCGGGTAAATTAAGTATTGTATAATTTAAGTAAAATATTGGAGAAATGCTCTTTTGCTAATCGCCTGAAGATACCAAACACTCGTGTATTCTTCACCTCCCTGGGCAAAGCATTCCATAGTCAAATTGTGCTTACGAATAAAAATCTCCTAGAATTTAAGTACCTATGTAGGAATGATGTTGTTGCATACTCGGTTGGAGTTACCAAAACTTAATTTTCCAAACAAGTAACCAGGTTGCCCCGAGTGGATTAGTTTGCGTAAGAACAAACAGTTCATGTAGTTCAAAAAGTTAGTGAAGCAACAGCCAAGCAGCGAATACCTCCACCTAGATAAGTGATCAAAGCGTTCGAGACCGTGCACAAAATGGGTGCAGTTGTTAATAAGGACATCAATTCTATGGGACAAAGTTGAATCCAGATTGCAGTAAATTACCTCCGCAAAGCAGAGAAATGGCAATATCAGCTGAATTGCAAGTTTTTTTCAGCACCTTAGATGGAATAAATTAAGCAGAGTAACGCAAGTTATGCAGCACCGAATACGATTTACTTAGAACAATAATGATATGATATATGCAAGTTAGGGAAGAGTTGTTGCAAACACCTGTTAGGCTGTTTGACTTAAATACGTATCTGATAGTCTTGCTGTCAATACGAATAGGTGATAGATCTACGAAGCTTATTGACCTTTTAGACACTGGTAGTAACACACATTTTGAAGTATTTAGCTTTAGAAAATTATTAACTGTCCATTGGCTAATGTTGGAAAGGTCCGCATTTAACCTGGACGTCATATTATCTATCCGATCGGCACGATCAAATAAACCATCATCAGCTCAATTGCTCTGTAATTACGGTATAAGAATGACGAAGAAGCCGAGCCAGAATTGAAGGTAAAATTAAAGGAACAGAATAGTAAGTCATAATCAGACACAAATTAGACATTAGATCACATGCTGTATTGGGTCGATATTAGAGATGAGCGTTCCAGTGATTTTTTGAGAACGGTGACAGCAGTGACTGCTACATTTCTGTCACCGTGATTTTTACCAGTGACTTTAAGTCACCGTGATTTTGATATAAGTAACCGATATCAGAAATTTTAATACGTTTTAATATCGAATATCGACATTTTTAAAACAAATAATGACTATGAAATAAATTTTTCTGTATAATAATAATAATAACAATACTAATAATAATAATAATACATATATTATAATATTGTATACAATAACAACTTGTTTGGACAATACAAAATAATAATTTTGTTACTCAGGTTTTTTCTTTTGTATCATCATTTTCATATTATTATTTAATTTTTCCAATAATGTTCGAACAATTATAATAATTAGTATGTATGGGGAAATAAAAATAAGTCACAAGCAAATGTTTAATAGCAAATTATTTAGAACAGAATGTTAAATGTACATACAGGCAAACCTACTACTACTTAAACCTACTTATACAATACGTGAAAAAATATCATATAGCTATTTTACAGCCACGGGAACCAGCCACAGACAGGAACGAATCGTTTCACTGTCACTGTTAAAAAAATTATTCTGTCTAAAGTGACATTTACAAAATCACGGGTATCGAAATATCGCTCAACTCTACAGAAACCCAACCCTGGGTTTTTGTACAATTCAACGAAACAATATGTTATTCCGAATTCACGGCACGGAAACAAACCAGTGAAAGGAACGAATATATAAATAAATATCGTGGAACGAAGGCTGTCACTGTCACTGGTAAAAATAATATTCGGTCACTCCAGTGACCAGTGACTTTTAAATCACGGTGACAAAATCACCGGTACGGAAATATCGCTCATCTCTAGTCGATATACGCAGGATAATAAAACTTTTGTTTTTGAATCGGAGACTTTTACACATATGTATATATTTCGCTTCATTATTACCAGACGCACAAATGAGCTCATAAGTATGTACCGATTAGATATATGTTAAGACACCACCTCCACGACACTGTATCTTGCCATGACGAAAGAGTATATAATTACTTAATTATGGACACGCAAGTGTCCAAAATATCAGGCCGAAGCCAAGTTTAAGTTATGCAGATGGCAACTATTTCAGAATGGGCCACAAATATATTTTTTATGTAATCGAGTTTGCAACTGTTTAATCTTCTAGCATTAAAGTAAGCTACATTAAATTCATGATTTCGACTGCATGAAATGTTTATAAGAGCTTTTTGATTCCCATCGACACAAAACGATTGCTGCGAGCCCAAGGTAATCAGCTCTGGTAATTCGACATCCAAAGTAGCCAGCAAGAGTAACAAATGGCATCTGTTCAAACAACACTCAAGGACAAGAGAGAACTCAGGACAACTAACAAATAGGGCAGTAGTAACAGATTAAAAATAGGAAACACGTTAGAATTAGCTAAAGGAGAGAAAGCTACATAGTAATGAAATAAATAGTTAACCTTAATTAATAAATATAAAAATAATAACATTAATATAATTATAATATTATTAATATAATTTATGCTAAAGCCAGCAAGTGAATCAATGCCATATTTATCGAATACTTGTATCGGGGAGCCAACCTCAGAATTTTTGCTAACATTTTTCCAGCAAACATGAATACCGCAACAAGTTTTTTGACTTGCCTAGTCAAAGTTTATAGTTTATATCTCTATATATTAAAAGAGTGGTTACGCTTGTGCTTGACCCACGCTTGCTTTCTTCAAAAATATATAGTTTTTCTCACCTTCAACTACCCGTCTACTACACAAATGAGAAAACGTATTATTTGCGGTGTAGTTTTCGACGTAATGGAAGACCAAATGTTTATATTATTTGAAATCTGCTTAACATATATAAAGGCGTAATATTTTGGAACGATAATCAGAGGAATATAATTGATCGATTTATCAGTTCATTCCATTTTTTCACTCCACTCCATTTTTCAATACTTTTGTGAATATTGGGACTAAGCAACACCGGTTTACTCGGTGTCCTCGGTGTACGCTAGACCCAGTTTTCGTGCTCGGTGTGAGAGAATGATGTTGAGAACAGAAAAATATCCCGTTCTCTCTTTTACACACAAAACAACAAAAAAAAGTCCTACTTGCCAAGCAAAACTCGATAGCAGAATCCGGCCTAAGAATCTCAGTCTTTCTTATAGCAACATTTACCTGCTGGATATTTGTGCTGAAATTCCGCCACTGATTCCGCAATATTTGTTCCAGCGGTTTCTAATGCCACTGGATAGGCATGATCGGAGAGAATATTATTGCTGTATCTAGTTACCCTCTACCATCTAGTTGCTGGTCTCGCCAAAGCCTTTTCTGTTGTTGTCATAACCATCAGACAAAGTTTACAGCCAGCACTGGCAGCTTATCTACAAAGTACATGCCTCAAAATTTCTCAAGAAAAATATGTTCGAAGATGGTGGCAAATGTTCACTATTGTAGAAAGTTGTGTTTCACTGTGTTTTTGGTTTCACCGGCAACAATCGTGATTTCAGGGCAACTGCTAATTAGCAGGCCGTACCGCTGTAAACAAACACCAGCTCTGTAAAGCAGAAAACCGAAGATATAAACAAAGTTCTTTACAGAGTACGAAACTTCGTTTGTATTCTGCGCTGGTAGCAAAGCAAAATTGAAAGATCTACTAATGAGTGAGGGGTTCGGAAGATCTTTTTTAATTAGTATGAAGGGATCGAAAGATCAACTTTACTTCTGTTATTTTGCACTAACAATTCAAGCGAATATGCGTTAGAAGATATAATCGATCCAGATATAATCCATACCGATTAGTCGGAATATCAACAAATTGAATCGACCATCGCGATCATCGGGTGGTGAGACTAAGTACTTATCGGGCCACCCTCGTAGTTGCGCAATATTGAATATTTTGCAGAGAAGACGATGTTAATATTCCTAAAAATACTTAATACTCAAATATAGCCAGCTGTTTTTAACCTACTACACGTATTTTTAACCGAAAGAGATGCTAACGTATTCAACATGTTTTCTTAAATATTAATCTGTGATTTAGGCTGTGTGTCTTGGTTACTGTTTACTCGTCAAAAGTAATGTTGAAATAAATTTACTCTGGTGAGTAAACTTTCTCTTTGCTGTGCCAATTCGTGAATGAAATTTTCTTTTCCATCTTTAAATAATTTTAAAATAATCGACGTTGAAGAGAATACTCCCTGTTGTTCAAAATTTAACAGGGCTACATAAAATTTTGATGTTTGAATTCACCTCACTCACGTCAAAATTTCGGTTTCTTATGTCAAAATTACCTATTTCGAGAAAAAAGTAACCAATTGGCACACATCCTTAGTTTTCATTTTTATTTAATAATGATTTTAGTTTTTTTGTTCTTTAATTTAAATGAATTTGAATTTAAATGCATGAGTCATGAATTTATTTCCTTTTATCTAATGTTAATTTTAATGAATGAACTGAGAATTTATTTATTTTCATCTCATTTTAATTTAAATAAAAGAAAAACCAAAATTTACAAGAACCGGTAAGTAACTTTTTAATATAATATTTCCAAATCGTTCAGAAATTGTCAAGACCGCGACAGCTTTTAACTGCAATGTAAATTACATTCTATTAAGGTGTATTTAAAAATCTAAAGAAATAATAATGTTGTATCCCGATGGTATCCCTGACACTAACTCACCTACCCATTTTCTGACTATATGGTAACAAACTAAAACGGTTTGCCTTTTTAGTTATCTTCCTTTATAATAGCCGGTTTAACCCTAAACCCAACCAAGAGGAGGAATCCTTCTAGTTCCAGGACACGAAATTTTAATTCTAAGCTTCTTTCGTTGCATAAAATTCATATAAATCTAAAATACCCTAAACCCTAACCCTGATTGGGATTTTATTAAACATTTAGAAAAACAATAGTGAAATTGAAATGTTCAGAATTTTATTATACTTGCTTTCAGTCTAGTTTACTAAAAACATGTTTTTACTGTATTATGACAACAAAATATTCTGTTTAATTTAATTTTAAATATTCTTTACTTTAGATATTAAATGTGAACATCTATTTTTCAGAACAACGTATACAGACAATTTTCGTGGGTGAATGTTCACCACAGACATTTAAATCACATATCTTGTAACATTGTTTTGAGCTTCTAGATATTTTAGAGATTTTAGTCCTCTGAAAGAAATCAGTTGCTCATCAATAGTCAGATTTTCTTCTGGCACATAAAACTTGTAAATTGGTTATTTATATCTTCCCACAATTCTCTAATTAGGGCCAATTTGTCCTTCGATTTTCTGAACGACCTAGTATTTTTGTCATCAAATCTCAAACATGTTTGAATATCCGAAAACCTATTCTTCCCAATAGTGGTGCGCAATATTGGATACCCAAATATTGCATCCCAATATTCTTTGAAGTCAACATTACTGTGCTTATTGATATATATTTTGTTGAGTTGTATCATTATCGCTGCAAACCTGTTCATCATCGGAATCTGATGCTTCTTCCGTGCAATTGCTTTCAGCATCAGAAAATGCATCTGGAACGAAGTCTTCCACCTCGTTTTCTGCGTTTTGACAGTCGTCATCATCGCTTTCCAAAGCTCGTCGAATTTCCTCAGTAGTCAAAGATTTGTTCTTAGCCATTTCTTAAAACACAACAGTAAAGAATTACACAAATCACACTATTGTATTTACGTCTTCAAAGGTGGGATGTAATTGAGTAAATAAAACCAGTAAGAAAGCTATATTCGGCCTGGCCGAATCTTAGATACCCTACACCTAAAAGTTTTGAAAAAAGTGCCGAAGCTAGGGTAGGGCGGCCGTGGGGGTCTACTCTGGGCGGCACAATGTCGGGG
The DNA here is from genome assembly GCA_949629155.1 of Myopa testacea. Classification (NCBI taxonomy): domain Eukaryota; kingdom Metazoa; phylum Arthropoda; class Insecta; order Diptera; family Conopidae; genus Myopa; species Myopa testacea. The sequence continues at coordinate 38,664,863 of OX451347.1, read as the reverse complement.
GCTGCTGTTGTGGAAATCAAGTATTGACTTATTGAATTTTAGGAATTTTTGGGGCTACAAGTTGATTAACCGTCCCGGGCTCCATGAAACCTAGCTACGACTCTGTATAAATAGTAGGCGTGGTCATTACCTTTTTCAAAACAAAATAACTAGCTTAGTTGTTATATAATTGTGTTCATTTAAACTTTATTTCCGTGGTAATAAACTTGTTCTCATATTGCTATACTGTATATGTAGTGCAAAAGTGGGCGGACCGCACCCAGTTTTCATGTAATAATGTTTTTTTGTAAAACAAGTTGTTATCTAAAGTTTTATTCAGGAAGTTTATATATTTAACAATATAACCCTCTTTTGCCTGTGTAACCAAAAAGTGGGCGGATCACGCCCATACTTGGCATATTAACGGATAATGGTACTCTATACCCAGGAATGAAATTTTGTTGTAATATCTCAAAAACGAACGCTGATATCACATTTTTAATAAAAAATAGGCGTGGTCGTGGACCGATTTTGCCCATTTTCAATACCAACCTGCACACCACAAGAAACAATGTTTATGCAAAATTTCATCACGATATCTTCACCGGTTCTCCTGTGATCGTGATTTCAACAGACAGACAGACAGACAGACAGACAGACAGACAGACGGACGGACATGGCTAAATCGACTCAGGAGGTCACGCTGATCAAGAATGTATATACTTTTCTATACCTATCGTCTCTATTTCTATGCGTTACACATTTCGTGACAAAGTGAATATACCCTTACCTTAAGGTGTAGGGTATAATAACGTATAATAAATAAAAAACACAACCTCTTCAATTGCACTCTGAACCAATTATACCAAACCACAGAACAAACAGTATACAGAATGCGCATCTCATACAAAAAAAATTTTGTTCTGTGGTCGCAATATTACGACCACTGTTAACTTAACATTACGTCCGCTGTTAATAATATTACGACCAGCATTTAACAGCCTTTGTTTCTGTAAAGTTCAACTCGTTTGGTGTTTCTAACAGAACCGAGTGAGCTGATCAACATTTCCCGACGGCAACTTCGTCATCATTCGGTTTCATCGTTGCTCAGTCGACTTTTTCCTACAGCATTTCTATTGTACTATAAATATGTACACACATACCCGTACAATACATATGTTTGTACAAATATATGTATATGTTTACACAAGGAAGATGTAGGAATGTGTTTCGCAGGCATATCAAACTCCTAAAAAATTGTCGACTAGCACTTTTTTCGTTTTCTAAAACAAAACTACTGTGTAAAAAAAGAAGAAATCGTGAGAAAAATGCATAGAATATTGATAATCTATAAATTGTTAAAAAAAATGTTTATAAAAGGAAATATATTTTCTTTCTATCTCGTGTTATTTCAAATTCTTAAAAAACATTCGTTTAACCCTATAACAAGGTTCCAGTAACCCTTTTTAATGTTACTCGTATAACGTATTCAATGTGCTGATATGCCGACTAAAGTAGATCATCTGTCTATTCAAATTCTTCAACAGCACACTATGCTCGCAACGTAGATCGTGCCAGCGCTTTACAAAGCTTGGGCATCGTACAAGAAGCAGAACAAAGTTACGAAAAGCAAAATTTCTTCCAAAAACCATAAAATGCAAAATTGAAAACAAACGCAGACGGACGGACGGCACATGGTTTGTTGTTGTAAGAGAAACAAAAGAAGACGAATCGCACCGTTCTTCTCATCGCCCGCTGTACACCATAAATTGATCGATTCTTTCTTTCACACTTTACTTGACATACGAGTGCTGCATCGATTATCTCTTCTTACGCATATTCGCTAGCATTGTTAGTGCAAAATAAAAGAAACAAAGTCGATCTTCCGATCCCTTCATACTCATTCGGAAAGATCTTCGAACGAACGTGAACAAGAGAAACAGCACTCTCATATCATGTGTGTTTGTTGGTAGAGTGTGCACTGAACTCGCTCTTTTGATGAAACTTGCCTAACTAATAACAGCAGAGAACTTCGTCGCCCGACAAATTAACAGCGACAAAGCTCTGTTAACCAAATTTTGTTATCCCCCTATTGCTTTCGGCCCGCACCCATAATTCAGATTGCTTCGTTGGGCGACATGCGCATTCTGTATACTGTTTATTCTGTGACCAAACTCATCAATATCACATTTGTAAATGCAAATAAGTTCTGAAGAAATGACCGAATCTATGTGTGGGTGTCACCTTTCATACTGTTTCCTCACGCTCAAACAGCAAGCTCTGCAAGTTAAAACAGTGTCCTATAGACCAGGGTTCGGAAAGCACGCACCGCGAGCAGCACACCCCGGCACATTCACAGCGATTGTGTTGTCTCGTTTCACTTGCTCTGCTCTTTCGACTGCGCTTCACTTCAATTTCACAACACAATCGACGTGCCAGAGCTAGCTACAGCAACACAGCTCCGTGTTTCGGAGACGAACGCTAGCACGAAACACACTTTCATTATACACCGAGCTCAGCACCTCTCATGTGTTTCACATTTGCTTCTCCGCACCGACAGCGAGAAAGCAGCGCGAAAATTAGCTCTAGCATCGTGCTAGCAAAAAGAGCCGAATTGTGCTACGAAAAGAGCCGGATTGTGCTAGCAAAAAGTGCCGAATTGTGCCAGCAAAAAGAGCCGGATTGTGCTTTCGAAAAGAGCAGAATCGTGCGTGCTAGATGTGCAGCTAGCCAACACTCTATAGTATAGACACATGTGGGTGGAGACGTTGGTTTTTTAAAAAATTGTTAAAATAAATAAAAATAACTAATTTTAAGAAATGTTTGCAGAACGAATTGAAAAAGCATAGGAAGCAGATAAATTAGATGAAAGGTTTTCGCCGTGAAGCAAACAGTTTTAATTTTTTTCGCAAATAAATTTGAAAATGTGTCCGCTGGACACTACTGGGTCTTTTAGGGTTAAGCTTGTAAGAAGAAAACAATTGGCTTAAATATACGACTTCCCGTAAACCCCCATTGTGTTGTTGTTCTTGTTGCTTGCGATGGAGACCCCAACAACAATAAAAACGTATTCTGCACTCCCCTGGTTTCTGAGTTATAGCCTTTGTAATTTGTGTCCCTATATCTGCTAAACTATAAAAGATATCTGTTATGGATATATATGGACCGTTAGAAAGGTAAGTTAAATACCTTTCATTTATGTAAAGTAAGATTTTACAGAAAAATGCATATTTTTTGAGAAAACGTGAGTTTAATATTTTTAGTACTAGTTCCGCCCCATTAATAAAGTAAAACATTTATTAACATCCATTTTTTCGCCATAATCGGTGTAGGATTTTATGAGAAAACGCTCTTTGAAACATCAGAAGTTAATGTAATTTAGTATTATACTACTCCACTTTGCCCGAATTGTTTTTGTAATGATGAAAGCGACTACCGTTCTTCATTAAAAAGCTTTATATCGTGATACTGGTATAACTTGTAGTTCTGCATTTTTCATTTTCTTTGTTTAGCTCCGCATGCGAAAAATCGTACAATTTTTTATTACGCAGCAAAGCAACGACGTCGCAGTCGAATGCGATGTTCCTATGGAAAAATGGAAAGGAACACGTCGTTGAGCCTCTCACGTCGTCGTAAAATTTTTTAATTTTCTGACAACTTTTTCCGACTTTCTCATTTCCTGGAAAACAGTATGCCATACTTTTCGATGAAATTTCTTAAATTCCCCCAAAAATGTAAATAAATTTGACAAACAATTTGCCAAACAAGGAAATTATTCAAATTATTATTATTTGAAATAAAATGTACATAATAATTTCTGATGACAGATGTCACTCATTCTTGTCATTGAGGGAGAGTATCGTTATGCTGTAAACACATACAATGTAGCCCAGCGACATTGTAGCTGCATCTTGTCAAAATTACACAGGCTCTTATGGAAAACGAGAAAAAAATAAAAGGTAGCCGCTGCCTCTGCCAATGACGGCGACAATTTCGGAAAATTTTCCAATTTTGTCGCTGTCGCTGCTCTTGTTCTCCTTCTCTTTATGATTGTTTTCTAGGTGTTTAACATTTGAGTTAATATTTTGAGGCAAAATCGTACTGTGTGAGTTTTTATATGATCATTATATTAAATTAAGCTTTATTAATCTATTAGTTTTTATTTTCAGAATAGATTTTGCGGATTTGATTTTGTAAAAATTAAACCAGCTGTTCTCTGCGGCGTCTCAGCAGCGGATTTTTGACAATTTGCTGAGACTGATGTAGCTGAGCTACATTCTATATGTTTACAGCATTATTGTTTGCGACTTGGCATCGTTGCGTTGTGGTTACAAAGTAAGTTTGCCTCAAAAGGCTTACTCTGACACAGCCCAAAGACTCTTTGGGCAATGATCTTCATTTATACCAAGGTTTATAGAATAAAAGGTTACGCCAGTAAACAAAGAAAAGTGGTCTCGTTCTGCGCATCTACGTCAATAAGTATTTCTAAAATCACTAGGGTCACAACACACGGTACAAATGACAAACTTGAACAGTCGTATGAAGAAAAGTTGGAACAGGTTTAATGTTACTCGAACGCTCCGATTTTGTTCTTGCTTTTTTGTTGTTGTAGTTGTATGCGGTAAGTCCAACAAAAGCAACATTTCTTGTCGTTCTCGTATGTTTTCAGAGTTACATCCCTTTGAAATTTGGAAATTACGAGAGTGTATCTCTTCAAATATACAAAATACTTACATGTTCTTCGTATCGTTGGAAAGGCATTTAAAAGACCTTTCATTTCTGTAAAAATGTATAATTACTGTAATAATTATAATAATAATTATAATAATAATGCAAAAATGTAAACTATATAATTAACCAACAAAAACTTAAGCCTTTACGCTTAGTACTTTACGTTTAGCATAACCTAATTTTGTGCACGTTATATAAATTAAAAGGTAAAAAAAATAATAAATTTACGTACCCATATTAATTTGCAACTCATTTTCAAAGCAATTTACATTAAAATGATCCTGCAGATGTCTGCATGTTTGGTTTTGAATTGTTTTTTTCGCTGGCAAAACTCCGACAAATTTTTGATAAGCGAACAACTGATTGAAATTTGAAAACCCTTACCACTAACATTATTGCAAAAATTCACAGCACTACATTATTGGTATTATTCAATCACCAAAATTTTACATAAAAAATTATTGTTATAACCCGTGTGCAGGCGCCTCGAAACAAAATTTCAATACAAATACTTATTGACGTCATTTGACGTTCCTGTCAAATGAAAAAAATAACGGACCTGCGCGTGGCGTAACCTTCCTTCTATAAACCTTGCATTTATACCATATTGCTTTCTATCGTTGCAAACAATTGTCATTTGGGATTTGTGCAGTAGTGCCGAAAGTATATAGTTAAATTAATGTAGACATTATTCAGCTGTCAAAGATTAAAGATAAATTTCATACTATGGTATCAACTCCAGCGACGTGGAAGTCCAAAGGGCAAACTAAAGCACAGACTTTCATCGTTACGAGCTATCTATTTATGTACAATTCCCTACAAGTGGTCGGTTGGAGCTACATCTTATATCAATTACTCAACTATTTCATAATACAAGGATCAGAATTTCGCGCCTCCATCACGCTATGGGACTATACAAAGTGTGCAGTGATTGTCTTTCAGAACGCAGCATTCTTTGAGGTTATTAATGCGGCATTGGGATTTGTTAAGTCGAATCCTATAATAACAACATTCCAGGTGTTAAGCCGTATGATGGTAGTTGTTGGCGTTGTCATGGCTACGCCTACTGCAAAATTGTCAACAGGACTTCCGATTGCACTTTTTGCTTGGTCAGTCACAGAAATCATCCGCTATGGATATTATGCCCTTAATATTGCAAAAATGGTTCCTTACCTATTTGTTTTTCTTCGCTACACAACTTTCATCATTCTATATCCTATTGGTGTAACGGGAGAATTGCTCTGCTTCTGGTGGGCTCAGGACTACGCTAAGACACACACAGTTTGGTCCGTGAAGATGCCCAATAAATGGAATGTTACGTTCTCCTACTTCAAGTTTCTTTGGATTGTGATGCTTCTTTACATTCCACTTTTTCCCAAAATGTATCTTCATATGTTCGCACAGCGCAAAAAAATTCTTGGCACAGGCAGTGGAAAAAAAAATATTTAAAAAACGAATTACATTCGTTCTATTTTGTCGTAATACATTTTGTACCATGTCAATTTTAAGGTAAACTAAAAAAAATTGCGCCAACCCTCTAATAACACGGAATTCGAATTACACGAAGTCGCGAATGTTACTGTTGAAGATTAACTCGATGGTACAGTACAAATACATATCGTCTTTTTACAAGGAAAACTGAATGTTTTTAGTATGTATAAATATCGTAATATATTTAAAATCGCCTGGAACAACACGGAACCAAGGAACCGTGCTATTCGAGGGACCTGTAATATACTTAAAAGATTTTAATTTTTGAATTCATTAGTTATATAAAGTTACATACTTTGGACTTATTTGGACTATGTTATTCCGAATATATTGGTTTAATAAAATCGTGGTTAATTATTTATTATTAAGTATAACTGGTAAAAAGAATAAAATAAAATATTTCCTAAATCTTCTCAACTGTTTTAGACTTATCAAATAACTGTATTAATCATAAACGGTGTAAAAAAGGCGTGCTTCCTTGTACTAATTGCGTCAATATTTACAATCTATATATATAAAATCCCTATGCGTTTCTGTTAGCAAAATATGTCCGGGACTTTTTTTTGGACTTCCACATCACTTAGAATCCTGAAATTTTTCACAGATGTTCCTGGGCATCTAATGTTGATGAGAAAAATTTCAAAAATCCAAACGGCTTCGCCATTTTTTTGCAAAAAATCCGATTGGGAGGAAATTTGTATTTTTTTTCCTAGATTGTGATGATTAATTTGTCAGATTTTATTATGAAAAATTTTTTAATTTAAAAATTTAATAATTTAAAAACTTAATAATGTAAAAATTTAATAATTTTTCATAATAATTTAATTTCATTGAATTTGTTTTGTTTGTGACTATTTTTGGCGGTGTTGGGTATAGTTGTTTACCCAACACCGAACAAAATGCTTATGTTGCTTACCCAAAATGAACATTAGTATATCGATAGGTGGGCGATATCATCTAAGACTACTTCTATTACATGTGACATCAGTTTTGAGAACTGTGCACGGGGTCACATTCAAAACATTCAAAGAGGCATGCAAGGAGTTGGGTATCTTAGAAGTCGATTCTGTTTGGGAAGCCAGAGAATTGTTTGCTTTAATCTGTGTTTTTAGGTGCCTACTTGAGCCGCAGAAGACCTACCTGGAAAACACTCGGATCATTATAGAACACACGCAGACTGTGAAAATTTAGCCCTACGGGATGTCCAAGAAATTCTTATTTTACATGGTAAAAATTTTACAGACTTCGGTATTAAAACTCCACCTCAAGACTTGGCTCATGATGCCGGAGCAGCATTTGATATAAAGAACCAAAAAGCAACACGTCAAGATATGGTCGAATGTTTAAACGATGAACAGGGTGTTGCTTTAATAGAGTTCTAGATGCAATATACACATCTAGCAGATCATCAATATGCATCTTCTTAGATGGACCTGGGGGAAGTGGAGAAACCTACCTATACAAAACCCTCTTGAGCGTGGTGCGAGGAAAGGCGATATAGCGTTACCTGTGGCCTCCACGGGAATCGCGGTCAACTTTTTAAAAGGAGGTTGCACATACCATTCCCATTTAAAACTGCCAGTACCACTGGAGGAGACGACGGTTATCACAAAAAATGTTGTTTTTAAAGAAATATTCTCAAACAATATTTGAATCAAATATAAACAATCGATATTAATTGCGATTAATTTTTTACTTTTGATGCTCCAAAATAAATAAACCAAAAAGTGTAAGCTGAGAAAGTCCAAAAGACTTCGCAATTTTTTTACGAAATAAATAAAAAATAATAACTTCCTGTCGAAGTCAGGCTTATATACTAGTATTTTATAAATAACAGTAGTACGATAGTAATATAATAAACGATAAAAATAATAAAGAATACAGTGCACTCTCGATACACTGAACTAATAAAAAACCGAGGGTGCTTAAGGTTACGAGATTCACGCTTGGGATTGTTTAATATTATTACCTACACTTATTTTTTTAAGTTAAAAATGTTCGTTTTACTTAGATTATCTAATTTGCATTAAATGCGTCTTAGCTACGACATAGAAAAAATATGCAAATGAAACAGGAATAAGAGAAAATAATCTTAATAATAATAAATTCTCTAAATTACAAGACCAGTTAGTTAAACGAATGAAAGATTTTAGGATATTGTCTTCAATTTTCGCCTTTTAGAACAGTAAACGGAAAATTTCTTCACCTGATTGGATGTCCACCTTATCCCGAGCGCATTGTAATTGCAAACTTCTCTGCAGAAAGAAGAAATACTTAACTTAAAGAATAACTTTGATCACTACTAACAAACACCTTAAAACCCAAGGCAACATATTCTTAATCACCATCAGCCCACCCCCCAAAACATGCAAACCCCAAAAGAAATGTACCACAAGAACAAAAATAAATGCTAAAGACTAAATTGTTCACTGCTGGTGGGTTGCTCCACTCTTCCGGCCGTGCTCAGGGAATGCGGGGATTCTTAGCCCCAACAGCAAAACGGAAAACCAGTTACAAAAAAACAGACGGAGCTGAGTCTATAAAGGAGCCAAGCCAAAAAAAGTTTTCTTTTTGCCAATAGTCCCCTCGCGGTTAACTCGGAAGTCGGGCCGCTGTCACCAGTAAGCAAGAGAGGCGTACAAATTTAACTAAATAAGAAATAATTCTACTGCCTATTTTACTAAAAAAATCTTAAAAATATTATACAAAATTTAAAGTCCAAAATCATCTGGTCACGATGAAATTTCCGACTTTCTAATAAAAAATTACCGTAGATTACCTATGTATTATATTTAAAAACTGCGTTCATAATGGCTATTTACACGTAACTTGGAAATTACAAAAACTACTGGGAAACTACTCGAAGAAATTATAAAAGTGAAAATGGATATAAACACTACCTATGATTTCATCCCCGACCATCAATTGGGTTTCAAACCCGGATATTCTAGTTTAAATGCTGTACCAAAGTTCCATAACGACATAACCACCTATCTAAGATCTAAATCGTGTACGGATCATTATCTATAAATTAACCTTGGATTCGACCGCTTTATTACTAGATTGATTTCCAGTTTCCTACATAACATATCAAGTCCAAATTGACGACTCAGCGTCTGATATACAGTCCCGCACAAAACTATTGGCACAAAAAACTTTGGATTAATTAATTAAAGCGGTTTACGTCTTGCAACTCTTGAAGTATAGTTAGCCTCGTGTAGGACTCTGCGAACAGTCATGGGATGAATATTCTTGCCAAATTCCTCTTGAACTTCAGCGGCAAGTTCGGGCGATGTTTTTTTGGGGTTTTGCTTTATTTTTCGCACTATTGCCTTGCTCTCACGATCAGTTAAAGCTCTAGGACGGCCTGTTCGATTAGCACTATTGTAGCTTGTCTCTCCTTTAAAACGATTTATAACACTGCGAATTGTAAAACGACTTCGTTCCAATATTTCACCTATTTCAGCGTATGACTTGCCTTGATTATGAAGATGTAGTATTATTTTTCGCTGAGATTCTGTGGTTTCTTTTTGTTTTGAACTCATTTTAGTATTTACAAATTACTTTTTTGAATTTTTTTAAGCAAAACGTCAGTGTAAAATTACGTCACGGTAAAATTAAGGTTTATGGTATACATACATACATATAAAAAAATATTTGCTTTCCAAAAGGTTGCCCATAATTAAACCATAAATCACAATGTTGCCTGTGTGTGCCAAAACTTTTGTTCGGCAAAATTATTCCTTTTTTTCTAAAAAAGTTATAAAAAATTTGTTTGCCCTATATAACAAGAAAAAAAACATTGCTATTAGTTCGAACACTTCAGAGCGTATTAAGAATACAGCTTTTTTCTAATAATATTATTTTTAAATGGCATTAAAATAATGATAAAGCTGAGTATGCTTGCTGTGCCAATAGTTTTGTGCGGGACTGTAGATCATATTGCGACAACATTCATGCAGACGAATCCTTGATTTATGAGCATTCAAACTCTCCACTTATGGCTTTAAACTTGGTTTCCAAGCGAAATAAATTTGTTTTCATGAGCTGTACTGTATATGTAGTGTAAAAGTGGGCCGCTGTTTTGCTGTAATAATGTTGGCGGGTCACGCCGATATTTGTCATATTAATGCTTTATACCCAGGAATGAATTTTGTTGTCATAACACAAAAACGAACGCAGATAAAACATTACTAATAAAAATAACAGATTTTAATAGACAGACAGATAGACGGACGGACATGGCTAAATCCACTCAGCACTGACGCAGATCAAGAATATACATATATACTTTTCTATGTGCCGGAAAAATATGGGTGGTGTATGTATTTACATCACGCATATAATGTAATAAATATATTCACATACTTTTCTATATCTATCATCTCTATTTCTATGCGTTACACATTTCGTGATACAGTGAACCTTAACCTTAAGGTGTAGTGTATAAAAATTGCTACAAATTTGAAATTGTGTTTTTCTCGAGAATTATAAGGTTTTCGATAAAATGTTTTATAACATAATTGGGGGGTATGTTTAATTCCTTTTTACCGGTCAATCTAGGCCAATCCGAGATGTGCTGTATTTTAGGAGATATAGGCCGATAGGAGATATATAGCTAGATTTTATATTAGTTCCAGTAATTTTGGTGAAAATATTGGGATGATTCACTTTAAGGTTAATCATTTCTTTCGCAGTAAAGCATTAAACACAATTGGAGCAACAGGATACAGCAACATTTCCAGGCAACAAGAAATTCCATGGCGTTAATTATAATGGCTGGGCAACTGTTGCTCAGCAACAAAAATTTCATATGTCAAATTCTTAATGGTGGTGTAACACTGGGCCACTTGAGGCCGTCTTTGAAAACCTTCAACTGTTTCTTAAATTTTCTCCAGCATCCTTTTTTAGACGATTTTCCATTTCTTTTAGCAATTGATAAATATAATGTGTAATTTTTTTTAAATAGGAATGCCGTATATTTTCTATTTCAGAAATAAATTGCTTGTAATAATAATAATAAAAATTTCGTTAAATATTAACTTAAATAAATTGGCATTAAGATGCTTAGTGTGACACCCCTCACAATGCAAATTGTCAAATTTTACATGACACAATGTAAACAAACACACCGAAGAAGAACAAGAATGATTCTGTTGCTGTTAAATTAGAAATTAGCCCGGAGACAAGATACAAAATGGAATGCAAACCACGGCAACAAACTGGAAAGCAAACTTTTTTCTCGATCTCCATAAGAGCCCATATAAATTTGACAGCTAAAAATGTATCTTGTATCCTGTTGCGCCAATTGTGTTTAATGCTTAAGATACGAAGTTTTTACCGGTGGTGCAAGTGTGATGGATAGAGCATAGATGATGCTGGAAGAGTCATGTTGGTTAGACGTTAGGCATTGCCTGAGGAGGGTGTTTTAGTAGGAAGTTGCGAGAGAGTAGGTAGCAATTCTACCTATGTATAAAAATTACGGAAAGTGTTTGACTGTTTGCAGTGCGCTATGTTTGCAATGTAACATAGCAAGTAAACAGTTTTGACGGGAGAGTAAAATAGTTCCTTGTAATAGTTCAATGTAATTTGGGCCTTACATTACAAACAGTTGTTTGATGAAACAGTCACATTGTTTTTATTTTGTGAACTGTTGGAACAGCAAATACCTTGTTTGTTGGCGACGAGTGCAAACTGCAAACAGAACAAAGTTGTTGTGTGGACTAATAAAAAAGTATGCATGTTTTGGAGTGAAGAAGCTACACTTATATCGGGAAAAGGAGGATTGCGTGAAAATAATTGTAATACAACGGAAAGTGTTTGACTGTTTGCAATGTAACATATCAAGCAATTTGACGAATGAGTAAAATAGTTAATTTCCTTGCACTGTTTGATCAAACAACTGTTTGCAATGTAATATGGGCCATATGTGAATCACGTATTTACCAGTGTTGCCAGTAATTCCCATGGAAAACTCCCTTTTGCACCACGGTTGACAATTAAAATTCCCACTCGGAAATTCTGTCGAACTTTTTCCCATAGCAACTACAAATTCCCACAACGAATAAACTTCGACCCCCTAAACTTCGAACTTAAACCACATACTAAAGAGTAAAAGTGTAGAATCTATAAAGAATGTTATTGAAATAAATTTAGCACTAGCATTATAAATTCCGGCTTAAATCGGAATTCGGCAGGTTCTAAAATTTTGTTTGTTGCCGATTTGTTCCAAAATTCCCATTATTATGATGAATTAAAAAATACCAAGGTAATTCCCATTTCGCACAAAATATTGTAACTTGCCATGGGGAGGATTTGGATTTTAATCCAAATCTGGCAACATGGTTCTTATTTTATATTCCGATATTTAGAACCCAAGATTTGACGTAGGGGTTAAGCATATCTTTTAATAAAAAGTAAATTCAATTTCGCAAAGTTTTCCAAACCGCTGTGTGCTTAAGGTTATCGTGAAATATAACACAAAACGTATATTTGCGATATCTCCGTTCTATTTTCTATAATTATTATTTTGGATGATATATTTAGTGTATTCTCTTTAGTTTTGATAAATGTGTGACCGGTGGTATCTTTGTACGTGAACTGCTCCAACCTACCTTTGTTTTCTGCTGTGGTGCTTTTTGAGACGACATAATGATTTTGCTTGAAACCAATAACCGAATTGTGGAAGAGACTCTTCTGGTCAAATTTCGCAATGCACTAGCTGGGTAAGTAAAGTAAAATACAGCCTTATTCCAAGTCACGGTCGTTTTAAATATCGTCTCTCAATCGTCAACGACGTAAGGTTTAATCGGGCATATAGGGATCCGCCCGGAAACGCATACCGTGTGGTTGTAGCATGTGGAGCAGATCCCAACAACAACAAATTCATCTTCTGCTCCCCCTGGTTTCTGAGTTATGGCTCTTTGAAATTTGAATTTATGTCTATACTGTAGAACTATAGAAGATATTCGGTATACGAGGGTAGTCCCAGAAGAAGAAGAACAAAAAGAATTAATTAATTACGTTTCAAAGAGCGTTTTCTCCTAAAATACTGCACCGATTTCGATAAAAAAATAGGTATAGACAGCTAATAACATCTAGTTTATTATGTATTGTATTGTGGAACGATTTTCTGTCATCCCATGTCAAATTTGGGTGGAGACAAACCGGTTTCGACGTTGTGCCATCTTCAGTGTCTTTTTTCGTTCTCTAGTTTATTGTTCTCCACAAAATTATATAGGTTAATTACACATTTTAATTTATTAATCGTGGAAAGAGTACAAAAAATATTAAAATCGCGTTTTCTCCAAAACGATGCGTTTTTCGACAAAATCTTACTTTACATAAATGAAAGGTATTTAAGTTATGTCCAACGATATACATCTACGAGGGTAGTCCCAGAAGTACCCGACCTGACGTATAGGTGGCGGTTGTTGTATGAAAAGAATGACTATGGTAGAGACTCGCCAAGCTTCGCCAAACACTCGATTGAAACATGTCGGTGAGTCTCGAAGACGATGTCGGTGAGTCTCTTTTGTGGTTTTCTCGATTGCAAAAACAAAGGCATTACAAAATATCGATGAAAAAAAGAAAACAGAGTCGCCGACATCGTCTTCCTCATGAATCTTGGAATATTCCCTAATACACAATATAAAGCTGGGCTTCGTATTGATGCTATTATACCCTACACCTTAAGGTTAAGGGTATATTCACTTTGTCATGAAATGTGTAACGCATAGAAATAGAGAAGATAGATATAGAAAAGTAGATATGTATATTCTTGATCAGCGTCAACTCACGATTAGTGTTGAAATCACGATCATAGGAGAACCGGTGAAGATATAATGAAATTTTGCAGAAATATTCTTTCTTATGGTGTGCAGGTTGGTATTGAAAATGGGAAAAATCGGTCAACGACCACGCCTTTTTTTAATAGAAATGTGATATCAGCGTTCGTTTTTAAGTTATGACAACAAAATTTCATTCCAGGGTATAGAGTTGCATTATCCGTTAATATGCTAAATATTGGCTTGACCCGCCCACTTCTAGGTTACACGGGCAAAAGGGTCTTAAATGCATATACAGTGCACTCGGGAAAACGTCAACACTAGTTTACGTCAACATCCCAAAACGTCAACCCTTAATTTTTTACATTGTTTACTCTAAAACGGCAACCAAAACACAAAGCTCTAAAACGTCATCTTTAAATAAACCAAAATTTTGAATTTAGCAACAGTTAAAATACACAGTTTTGATCACACACACATTTATTTTATGAAATTAGTTCAGAAATTTGAGTAATTCCCCTTATAAGTACGTAGAATAGAAAAAAAATTGCATCTCATTCAGCTTGGCTAGACGCAGTATCATTTGATACGGTATCACTACTGGTATGATGAAACCAGCGATGGCTAGACATTGTGGTATCAAATTTAGTTTCAAAATCCATAAATATGTTATGTCAATGTATGTGTGAAATTTACTGAATATCAAAATGTTGTCCGTAGTTGCCATAATTATTATATTATGATTAATGCGTAAAGGAAAAATAGGATTTCTAAAAATCCCATGTTTAAATTTTAGTTCAATGGAAATTACCTGCTTCACTTTGGTTTTCTTGTTCAGTGGAAATCGTTGTGTTGTGAAATTTTTTTAAAATAGTTAATTTATTTAAAAATAATAATGGAGGAATCTCAAATGGCTTGTGTTGCGGCGATGGCAACAGCTGCTGCATGCTATGTTGTAGTCGATGAAGATTCGCAAAGGAATCGATCGTATTGGGTAAAGAAGTGGAGGAAGAATCGCAGTGTTCGTGGAAACACTCAAGAGTTTTTAAGAACTCTAAGGCCCGGCACATACTATTATAGCTGCTATTTAAGGATGGACGAAATATGTTTATTTAAATATGTCTATTTTTTTACTTAAAACGTTTGCATTTTCGGCTTAAATCAGGCGCTTCTCGACCTAACCAATGTTGTTGTTGTTTCTGGCGCTGACCCTAACAACAATAATTTGTATTGCTCTCGTCTAGTTCCCGAATTATAGCCCTTTAATGTTTCTAAATTCCAGGCCTATATCTGTTAAACTTTACGAGATACCACTATGATATGAAAAATAAAATTTTAGATTTTTAGTACTTTTTTTCCATTAATTAATGTTTTTCTAATTGTAATGTACGCCAGAAACAAGAACAACATTGGTTACTTCGAGAAGCGCTTAATCTTTTCCCCTTTTCTTTTTAATTGTTTTTGAACTTTTCGTGACTTGATATTAAAATAAGGCAAATGGGACAAATAAATGAAATTTCTCCGAAAAAGAGAATTTTTTCAACTTCATTTGCAACCGTTCGAATTTATTATGGCCGACTGTTTGGTTGCTGTTGACAACTGCTTACTTGTGTGCGTAAATGATACCGAGAGAAGCAGGGTAAATTTGGGTATCAAAAATTCTCTACACTTGATACTTGTGTGTAGAATTTTCCCTTTCTTCCCCGTCTCTCTCTCCAACGAACTGAGTGATACCGTATCAAATGATACTGCGTGTAGCCAAGCTGTATGTGTTGTCTTTTTTATGCTCAGTTGCTTTTTTGTATTTGTTTATGTTTCGTTTTAGTTTATAGTCAATAAAAACGTTTTAAAGAACACTATAAATATGTTTTTTATTAAAAGTTTCTACATTCATAAACGTCAACACCCGCGGTTTTAATTAGTTGACGTTTTCCCGAGCGCACTGTATTGTTAAATATATAAACTTCCGGAATAAAACTGTACATAATTTATTTTCCAAAAATACATTATTACAGCAAAACTGGGTGTGGTCCGCCCACTTTTACACTACAGTATAGCACATGAAAACACATTTATTACCATGGAAATAAAGTTTAAATTTGAACACAATAATAAAAGTACTAAACTACTTATTTTGTTTTGAAATCAGGTAACGACCACGCCTATTGTTTATACAGTGGCATAGCTAAGACTCATGTCAAAACTGTTGCCCGTTGCCGTTATAAAGTGCGTGAAGTTAAATTCGCGTTTTTGATAGTTAAATTCGTAAATAGCGGAGACACAAACCACAAACACGAATTTCAAATTCGTGTTTTTCAAAAATGCTTTGTTCATATACGAGCAAACTTTGAATGCAAATTTCGATCACTCCGAAATATAACTTCGATATATGCTATATATCGTTGAAAAGAGGACGTCGAGATCTTTCCAACGATATCGGTTTGATGCGTGCACTCGTAGAACTTTGACGTCAGAGGTCACCTAAACTTAGCCTATACGCGGTGCATATCAGAGCAAACTTTGAATGCAAATTTCGATATATCGAAAAAATAACTTCGATATATGCTATACATCGTTGAAAAGAGGACGTCGAGATCTTTCCAGCGATATCGGTTTGATGCGTGCACTCGTAGAACTTTGACGTCAGAGGTCACCTAAACTTAGCCTATACGCGGTGCATATGAGAGCAAACTTTGAATGCAAATTTCGATATATCGAAAAAATAACTTCGATATATGCTATACATCGTTGAAAAGAGGACGTCGAGATCTTTCCAGCGATATCGGTTTGATGCGTGCACTCGTAGAACTTTGGCGTCAGAGGTCACCTAAACTTAGCCTATACGCGGTGCATATTAGAGCAAACTTTGAATGCAAATTTCGATATATCGAAAAAATAACTTCGATATATGCTATACATCGTTGAAAAGAGGACGTCGAGATCTTTCCAGCGATATCGGTTTGATGCGTGCACTCGTAGAACTTTGACGTCAGAGGTCACCTAAACTTAGCCTATACGCGGTGCATATTAGAGCAAACTTTGAATGCAAATTTCGATATATCGAAAAAATAACTTCGATATATGCTATACATCGTTGAAAAGAGGACGTCGAGATCTTTCCAGCGATATCGGTTTGATGCGTGCACTCGTAGAACTTTGGCGTCAGAGGTCACCTAAACTTAGTGTATGCGCGATGCATATGAGAGCAAACTTTGAATGCAAATTTCGATATATCGAAAAAATAACTTCGATATATGCTATACATCGTTGAAAAGAGGACGTCGAGATCTTTCCAGCGATATCGGTTTGATGCGTGCACTCGTAGAACTTTGACGTCAGAGGTCACCTAAACTTAGCCTATACGCGGTGCATATGAGAGCAAACTTTGAATGCAAATTTCGATATATCGAAAAAATAACTTCGATATATGCTATACATCGTTGAAAAGAGGACGTCGAGATCTTTCCAGCGATATCGGTTTGATGCGTGCACTCGTAGAACTTTGGCGTCAGAGGTCACCTAAACTTAGTGTATGCGCGATGCATATGAGAGCAAACTTTGAATGCAAATTTCGATATATCGAAAAAATAACTTCGATATATGCTATACATCGTTGAAAAGAGGACGTCGAGATCTTTCCAGCGATATCGGTTTGATGCGTGCACTCGTAGAACTTTGGCGTCAGAGGTCACCTAAACTTAGTGTATGCGCGATGCATATGAGAGCAAACTTTGAATGCAAATTTCGATATATCGAAAAAATAACTTCGATATATGCTATACATCGTTGAAAAGAGGACGTCGAGATCTTTCCAACGATATCGGTTTGATGCGTGCACTCGTAGAACTTTGACGTCAGAGGTCACCTAAACTTAGCCTATACGCGGTGCATATGAGAGCAAACTTTGAATGCAAATTTCGATGTATCGAAAAAATAACTTCGATATATGCTATACATCGTTGAAAAGAGGACGTCGAGATCTTTCCAGCGATATCGGTTTGATGCGTGCACTCGTAGAACTTTGGCGTCAGAGGTCACCTAAACTTAGCCTATACGCGGTGCATATTAGAGCAAACTTTGAATGCAAATTTCGATATATCGAAAAAATAACTTCGATATATGCTATACATCGTTGAAAAGAGGACGTCGAGATCTTTCCAACGATATCGGTTTGATGCGTGCACTCGTAGAACTTTGACGTCAGAGGTCACCTAAACTTAGCCTATACGCGGTGCATATGAGAGCAAACTTTGAATGCAAATTTCGATATATCGAAAAAATAACTTCGATATATGCTATACATCGTTGAAAAGAGGACGTCGAGATCTTTCCAGCGATATCGGTTTGATGCGTGCACTCGTAGAACTTTGGCGTCAGAGGTCACCTAAACTTAGTGTATGCGCGATGCATATGAGAGCAAACTTTGAATGCAAATTTCGATATATCGAAAAAATAACTTCGATATATGCTATACATCGTTGAAAAGAGGACGTCGAGATCTTTCCAACGATATCGGTTTGATGCGTGCACTCGTAGAACTTTGACGTCAGAGGTCACCTAAACTTAGCCTATACGCGGTGCATATGAGAGCAAACTTTGAATGCAAATTTCGATATATCGAAAAAATAACTTCGATATATGCTATACATCGTTGAAAAGAGGACGTCGAGATCTTTCCAGCGATATCGGTTTGATGCGTGCACTCGTAGAACTTTGGCGTCAGAGGTCACCTAAACAGCCTATACGCGGTGCATATCAGAGCAAACTTTGAATGCAAATTTCGATCAATCCGAAATATAACTTCGATATATGCTATACATCGTTGAAAAGAGGACGTCGAGATCTTTCCAACGATATCGGTTTGATGCGTGCACTCGTAGAACTTTGGCGTCAGAGGTCACCTAAACAGCCTATACGCGGTGCATATCAGAGCAAACTTTGAATGCAAATTTCGATATATCGAAAATATAACTTCGATATATGCTATACATCGTTGAAAAGAGGACGTCGAGATCTTTCCAGCGATATCGGTTTGATGCGTGCACTCGTAGAACTTTGGCGTCAGAGGTCACCTAAACAGCCTATACGCGGTGCATATCAGAGCAAACTTTGAATGCAAATTTCGATCAATCCGAAATATAACTTCGATATATGCTATACATCGTTGAAAAGAGGACGTCGAGATCTTTCCAGCGATATCGGTTTGATGCGTGCACTCGTAGAACTTTGGCGTCAGAGGTCACCTAAACAGCCTATACGCGGTGCATATCAGAGCAAACTTTGAATGCAAATTTCGATCAATCCGAAATATAACTTCGATATATGCTATACATCGTTGAAAAGAGGACGTCGAGATCTTTCCAGCGATATCGGTTTGATGCGTGCACTCGTAGAACTTTGGCGTCAGAGGTCACCTAAACAGCCTATACGCGGTGCATATCAGAGCAAACTTTGAATGCAAATTTCGATATATCGAAAATATAACTTCGATATATGCTATACATCATTGAAAAGAGGACGTCGAGATCTTTCCAACGATATCGGTTTGATGCGTGCACTCGTAGAACTTTGGCGTCAGAGGTCACCTAAACAGCCTATACGCGGTGCATATCAGAGCAAACTTTGAATGCAAATTTCGATCAATCCGAAATATAACTTCGATATATGCTATACATCGTTGAAAAGAGGACGTCGAGATCTTTCCAACGATATCGGTTTGATGCGTGCACTCGTAGAACTTTGACGTCAGAGGTCACCTAAACTTAGCCTATACGCGGTGCATATGAGAGCAAACTTTGAATGCAAATTTCGATATATCGAAAAAATAACTTCGATATATGCTATACATCGTTGAAAAGAGGACGTCGAGATCTTTCCAGCGATATCGGTTTGATGCGTGCACTCGTAGAACTTTGGCGTCAGAGGTCACCTAAACTTAGCCTATACGCGGTGCATATGAGAGCAAACTTTGAATGCAAATTTCGATATATCGAAAAAATAACTTCGATATATGCTATACATCGTTGAAAAGAGGACGTCGAGATCTTTCCAGCGATATCGGTTTGATGCGTGCACTCGTAGAACTTTGGCGTCAGAGGTCACCTAAACAGCCTATACGCGGTGCATATCAGAGCAAACTTTGAATGCAAATTTCGATATATCGAAAATATAACTTCGATATATGCTATACATCGTTGAAAAGAAGACGCCGAGATCTTTCCAACGATATCGGTTTGATGCGTGCACTCGTAGAACTTTGGCGTCAGAGGTCACCTAAACTTAGTCTATGCGTGATGCATATCAGAGCAAACTTTGAATGAAAATTTCGATATATCGAAAATAAAGTGCGTGAAGTTAAATTCGCGTTTTTGATAGTTAAATTCGTAAATAGCGGAGACACAAACCACAAACACGAATTTCAAATTCGTGTTTTTCACACATGCGTTGTTCACATCAGAGCAAATATTGAATGCAAATTTCGATCAATCCGAAATATAACTTCGATATACGCTATACATCGTTGAAAAGAGGACGCCGAGATCTTTCCAACGATATCGGTTTGATGCGTGCACTCGTGGAACTTTGACGTCAGAGGTCACCTAAACTTAGTGTATGCGCGATGCATATCAGAGCAAACTTTGAATGAAAATTTCGATCAATCCGAAATATAACTTCGATATATGCTATACATCGTTGAAAAGAGGATGCCGAGATCTTTCCAACGATATCGGTTTGATGCGTGCACTCGTAGAACTTTGGCGTCAGAGGTCACCTAAATTTAGTCTATGCGCGATGCATATCAGAGCAAACTTTGAATGAAAATTTCGATCAATCCGAAATATAACTTCGATATATGCTATACATCGTTGAAAAGAGGACGCCGAGATCTTTCCAACGATATCGGTTTGATGCGTGCACTCGTAGAACTTTGGCGTCAGAGGTCACCTAAACTTAGCCTATACGCGGTGCATATTAGAGCAAACTTTGAATGCAAATTTCGATATATCGAAAAAATAACTTCGATATATGCTATACATCGTTGAAAAGAGGACGTCGAGATCTTTCCAACGATATCGGTTTGATGCGTGCACTCGTAGAACTTTGACGTCAGAGGTCACCTAAACTTAGTGTATGCGCGATGCATATCAGAGCAAACTTTGAATGAAAATTTCGATCAATCCGAAATATAACTTTGATATAAGCTATATATCGTTGAAAAGAGGACGCCGAGATCTTTCCAACGATATCGGTTTGATGCGTGCACTCGTAGAACTTTGACGTCAGAGGTCACCTAAACTTAGTGTATGCGCGATGCATATCAGAGCAAACTTTGAATGCAAATTTCGATCAATCCCAAATATAACTTCGATATATGCTATATATCCTTGAAAAGAGGGCGCCGAGATCTTTCCAACGATATCAGTTTGATGCGTGCTCTCGTGGAACTTTGGCGTCAGAGGTCACCTAAACTTAGTGTATGCGCGATGCATATCAGAGCAAACTTCGAATGAAAATTTCGATCAATCCGAAATATAACTTCGATATATGCTGTATATCGTTGAAAAGAGGACGCCGAGATCTTTCCAACGATATCGGTTTGATGCGTGCACTCGTGGAACTTTGGCGTCAGAGGTCACCTAAACTTAGTGTATGCGCGATGCATATCAGAGCAAACTTCGAATGAAAATTTCGATCAATCCGAAATATAACTTCGATATATGCTGTATATCGTTGAAAAGAGGACGCCGAGATCTTTCCAACGATATCGGTTTGATGCGTGCACTCGTAGAACTTTGACGTCAGAGGTCACCTAAACTTAGCCTATACGCGGTGCATATTAGAGCAAACTTTGAATGCAAATTTCGATATATCGAAAAAATAACTTCGATATATGCTATACATCGTTGAAAAGAGGACGTCGAGATCTTTCCAACGATATCGGTTTGATGCGTGCACTCGTAGAACTTTGACGTCAGAGGTCACCTAAACTTAGTGTATGCGCGATGCATATCAGAGCAAACTTTGAATGAAAATTTCGATCAATCCGAAATATAACTTTGATATAAGCTATATATCGTTGAAAATAGGACGCCGAGATCTTTCCAACGATATCGGTTTGATGCGTGCACTCGTAGAACTTTGACGTCAGAGGTCACCTAAACTTAGTGTATGCGCGATGCATATCAGAGCAAACTTTGAATGCAAATTTCGATCAATCCCAAATATAACTTCGATATATGCTATATATCCTTGAAAAGAGGGCGCCGAGATCTTTCCAACGATATCAGTTTGATGCGTGCACTCGTGGAACTTTGGCGTCAGAGGTCACCTAAACTTAGTGTATGCGCGATGCATATCAGAGCAAACTTCGAATGAAAATTTCGATCAATCCGAAATATAACTTCGATATATGCTGTATATCGTTGAAAAGAGGACGCCGAGATCTTTCCAACGATATCGGTTTGATGCGTGCACTCGTAGAACTTTGACGTCAGAGGTCACCTAAACTTAGTGTATGCGCGATGCATATCAGAGCAAACTTTGAATGCAAATTTCGATCAATCCGAAATATAACTTCGATATATGCTATATATCGTTGAAAAGAGGGCGCCGAGATCTTTCCAACGATATCAGTTTGATGCGTGCACTCGTGGAACTTTGGCGTCAGAGGTCACCTAAACTTAGTGTATGCGCGATGCATATCAGAGCAAACTTTGAATGCAAATTTCGATCAATCCGAAATATAACTTCGATATATGCTATATATCGTTGAAAAGAGGGCGCCGAGATCTTTCCAACGATATCAGTTTGATGCGTGCACTCGTGGAACTTTGGCGTCAGAGGTCACCTAAACTTAGTGTATCCATATCGTTGGAAAGATCTCGGCGTCCTCTTTCCAACGATGTATAGCATATATCGAAGTTATATTTCGGAGTGATCGAAATTTACATTCAATATTTGCTCTGATGTGATCAACGCATGTGTGAAAAACACGAATTTGAAATTCGTGTTTGTGGTTTGTGTCTCCGCTATTTACGAATTTAACTATCAAAAACGCGAATTTAACTTCACGCACTTCTGGTTTTCTATATGTTCGCAATCGCATCTCGCAATATGTGAGATTAAATTTTCATAGGTGAGCTTAGGTTGAAATCACAAAGAATCTCCATTAAAAACTATTGATGACAAGCTATCTAGTATACCCAGTCTGTTTTAAACTAGGAGATATGCAGTCACTTTTTCCTTTCCATGATATCCAGATCCTCCGATTCGTTAGTACCAACTACAATCTTGCGTGATGGCTTCACTCGATTTTTCTTTCGATTAGTTACCCAGTCATGAGGGGAAGCAGGACCAAGAGGAACAGAATTTTTTAAGTTTGACTGTGTGTCATATTCATCAGCAGTACTTAAAGTAACGATTTGTGAATACGTAGTTGATGAAGAAGGAGCATCACCAACTCTAGTGAGGGAAGACGTGAAAGTAGGAACAGCAGCAACAACGGGAACCGCAGCGGCAGAAGCAGCAAAGCCAGGCGACGAAAACGAAATGGCTCACCTTCAGCAGCAACCCGTCTAATACACAAATGAGAAAACGTATTATTTGAGCTCTAGTTTTTGACAAGCATGGACGGAAGCAAGACCAAATGTTTATATTAATTCAAATGTGTTTAACATATATATTGTAGAACGATAATCAGAGGAATATAATTAATAAATTTATCAGTCCATTCCATTTTAAGTGCGTGAAGTTAAATACGTCGCGAACTTTAACAGAGCACTGTTAAATGCGCTGTTATTGACTTCTTAGCTGCAAGTGTTCTATATAAGATGCCACCGTTCGTAAACCAGGCTTAGTGCGTTGATGAAACCTTCAGTGGCTGAAAGCCAATGAATACAGCCACTAACTGTAGAAAAATGGTTGAGACGGTTATAGCCGAAATTTTGTAAATCGCGTTTGAAGTTGGCCATATATCACATACACGGTGGCCGGTCAAGGAGGTGTATAAAAGATGCCACCGTTCGTAAACCAGGCTTAGTGCGTTGATGAAACCTTCAACCATTTTTCTACAGTTAGTGGCTGTATGCATTGGCTTTCAGCCACTGTAGGTTTCATCAACGCACTAAGCCTGGTTTATGAACGGTGGCATTTTGTATACAAGTCCTTGACCGGCCATCGTGTATGTAATATATGGCCAACTTTAAACGCGATTTACAAAATTTCGGCTATAACCGTCTCAACCATTTTTCTACAGTTAGTGGCTGTATGCATTGGCTTTCAGCCACTGTAGGTTTCATCAACGCACTAAGCCTGGTTTACGAACGGTGGCATCTTGTATACAACTCCTTGACCGGCCACCGTGTATGTAATATATGGCCAACTTCAAACGCGATTTACAAAATTTCGGCTATAACCGTCTCAACCATTTTTCCACAGTTAGTGGCTGTATGCATTGGCATTCAGCCACTGAAGGTTTCATCAACGCACTAAGCCTGGTTTACGAGCAGTGGCGTCCTTTATACACCTCCTTGACCGGCCATCGTGTATGTAATATATGGCCAATTTCAAACGCGATTTACAAAATTTCGGCTATAACCGTCTCAACCATTTTTCTACAGTTAGTGGCTGTATGCATTGGCTTTCAGCCACTGTAGGTTTCATCAACGCACTAAGCCTGGTTTACGAGCAGTGGCGTCCTTTATACACCTCCTTGACCGGCCATCGTGTATGTAATATATGGCCAACTTTAAACGCGATTTACAAAATTTCGGCTATAACCGTCTCAACCATTTTTCTACAGTTAGTGGCTGTATGCATTGGCTTTCAGCCACTGTAGGTTTCATCAACGCACTAAGCCTGGTTTACGAACGGTGGCATGTTGTATACAACTCCTTGACCGGCCACCGTGTATGTAATATATGGCCAACTTCAAACGCGATTTACAAAATTTCGGCTATAACCGTCTCAACCATTTTTCCACAGTTAGTGGCTGTATGCATTGGCATTCAGCCACTGAAGGTTTCATCAACGCACTAAGCCTGGTTTACGAGCAGTGGCGTCCTTTATACACCTCCTTGACCGGCCATCGTGTATGTAATATATGGCCAATTTCAAACGCGATTTACAAAATTTCGGCTATAACCGTCTCAACCATTTTTCTACAGTTAGTGGCTGTATGCATTGGCTTTCAGCCACTGTAGGTTTCATCAACGCACTAAGCCTGGTTTACGAGCAGTGGCGTCCTTTATACACCTCCTTGACCGGCCATCGTGTATGTAATATATGGCCAACTTCAAACGCGATTTACAAAATTTCGGCTATAACCGTCTCAACCATTTTTCTACAGTTAGTGGCTGTATGCATTGGAATTCAGCCACTGAAGGTTTCATCAACGCACTAAGCCTGGTTTACAAGCAGTGGCGTCCTTTATACACCTCCTTGACCGGCCATCGTGTATGTAATATATGGCCAACTTCAAACGCGATTTACAAAATTTCGGCTATAACCGTCTCAACCATTTTTCTACAGTTAGTGGCTGTATGCATTGGCTTTCAGCCACTGTAGGTTTCATCAACGCACTAAGCCTGGTTTACGAGCAGTGGCGTCCTTTATACACCTCCTTGACCGGCCATCGTGTATGTAATATATGGCCAACTTCAAACGCGATTTACAAAATTTCGGCTATAACCATCTCAACCATTTTTCTACAGTTAGTGGCTGTATGCATTGGCTTTCAGCCACTGTAGGTTTCATCAACGCACTAAGCCTGGTTTACGAGCAGTGGCGTCCTTTATACACCTCCTTGACCGGCCACCGTGTATGTAATATATGGCCAACTTCAAACGCGATTTACAAAATTTCGGCTATAACCGTCTCAACCATTTTTCTACAGTTAGTGGCTGTATGCATTGGCTTTCAGCCACTGTAGGTTTCATCAACGCACTAAGCCTGGTTTACGAGCAGTGGCGTCCTTTATACACCTCCTTGACCGGCCACCGTGTATGTGATATATGGCAAACTTCAAACGCGATTTACAAAATTTTGGCTATAACCGTCTCAACAATTTTCTCACAGTTAGTGACTGTATGCATTGGCTTTCAGCCGCTGTAGGTTTCATCAACGCACTAAGCCTGGTTTACTAACGGTGGCATCTTTTATACACCTCCTTGACCGGCCACCGTGTATGTAATATATGGCCAACTTCAAACGCGATTTACAAAATTTCGGCTATAACCGTCTCAACCATTTTTCTACAGTTAGTGGCTGTATGCATTGGCTTTCAGCCACTGTAGGTTTCATCAACGCACTAAGCCTGGTTTACGAACGGTGGCATCTTTTATACACCTCCTTGACCGGCCACCGTGTATGTGATATATGGCAAACTTCAAACGCGATTTACAAAATTTTGGCTATAACCGTCTCAACAATTTTCTCACAGTTAGTGGCTGTATGCATTGGCTTTCAGCCACTGTAGGTTTCATCAACGCACTAAGCCTGGTTTACGAACGGTGGCATCTTTTATACACCTCCTTGACCGGCCACCGTGTATGTGATATATGGCAAACTTCAAACGCGATTTACAAAATTTTGGCTATAACCGTCTCAACCATTTTCTCACAGTTAGTGGCTGTATTCATTGGCTTTCAGCCACTGAAGGTTTCATCAACGCACTAAGCCTGGTTTACGATCGGTGGCATCTTGTATAGAACACTCGCAGCTAAGAAGTCAATAACAGCGCAGTTAACAGTGCTCTGTTAAAGTTCGCGACGTCGCGATCTTAACAGAGAACAGAACTCTGTTAAAGTTCGCGACGTATTTAACTTCACGCACTTTTCCATTTTCCACTCCACTATATTTTTCAATACTTTTGTGAATATTGAGACTAAGCAGCACCCGTGTGTACGGTAGGCTGAGTTTTCGTGCTCGGTGTAAGAGCGTTGTGTTGAGAACGGAAAAATATAGCATTCTCTCTTTTACACACAAAACAACAACAAAAAGTCATACTTGCCAAGCAAGAACGGTAGCGTAACCACATCCTAAGAGGCTGTTAAGTTTAACTAGAGGTAAATAAAACCAATATTTATGTGGGGATTTTAACAGCGTAGTTATTTTTAGCAAATTATTGTTAAATTCAATTACTGTTAAATTCAATAGCAATTTAACCACGAATGAGTAAAATGGTCTTTAATCATTTATTGACTTCTGTTTTCTTGGAAAATCTGTTTTGAGGAGTTGAAAGAAGACGTTTTTTGGTCGTTGACGGTGGTAAGCGACGGCAAGCGTCTTGGACAGGAAACCCTTGTTGAAATGGTTTCCCGGTGGCGTGGATAGGAGTCCAACTTTGCTATGGCTCCTCGCACCAATTGGGCAAAGTCGGGCCTGGCCTATGCGACATATATGTAGCCGTGATGAACATTAGCGATGATGGCGATCGCGCCTACTCAGCCGGAAGAGGGGCCTCTCGGGGCCTAGGCAGTAATGCTTCCTTTAATGTTAGCTCCCCGGACGCGTAGAATTTCCGACGCTTATCTTGTTGGAGTTCCTGGATGATTAGCGGCAGTTGACGAAGTCGGATGATGACGACTGTCGGCGCCAGCATCTGGCTCATCCGGAAACATGCGTACTCTGTGTTCATGCGTTCATCACAAATTCCTTAAGGATACTAGAGTTTTAACGATCCCTAACACAGGATCGTTAACTTGCTGCATCACGAAACCTTCGCCGATGACGTAGGCCTGATGGTATGGCATTGTGCTGCAGTATCTTTCGATAATTCCATCGATTCGAATTAAATCGCTTACTCCATTGCTTGAGAAGCATCCCCAGACCATATCGAAATCGCCGCCGTGCTTTACTGTTGGTATTACATTCTCGGGCAGCATCTTCTATTGCGCACTACGACCGACGAAAATTCTTCGATTTGACCCAAAACAGCACCAACTTTGATTCGTCGTTCCAAAAAATATTTTTGAAGTCCTCTTCGGTCCATTTCTTATAGGTTAGAGCCCAATGAAGTCTACTCTTTTTATTTTGTGGTCGAAGTAAGGTTTTTTGTTACAATCCTTCCACAAAAACCAACATCTCTTAGGCGCCTTTTTGCAGTTGTTAGTGACAACGTGTTTGATCGACTGTTCGTCTTATATTCTGGAGCCGTTTTTCTTCTGTTCCGTCTGCTTGATATTGTTCAATCAATACTCTATCTTCACGATTTGTTATAGATCTTGGACTTCCTGACCGCGGAAGTTCCTCAAGAGTTCCATAATCCTTGTGCCTTTGTATGGTGCGATGCACTGAACTCGATATTTTTAATCTTTGCGATATTATCCGATCGAAATTGCTTATGATTAATCACTGCAGATCTTATATAAATTTTGCATAATTCTTATGCTAATTTTTTTGGCATAGCTTCTGTTTTTTCAAAGTTCGGTCAGTTTGAATATCGAGGAACAATGACTAGTGTCAATATTCTAGGTCAGCCTTTTATACTTGACCCATGATAAAAAATGGAGTTCCAGCAGAGAGTTTATTTTTTTTATAAAAATATATGTACAGCAGCGGTCAAAAAAATAGTAGTGGGAAGACACATTTTAAATTTTTTGTAATATGTCATGTATATGTTTATTATTTTTGGCCATGACTGTAAAAACCCGTTACACAGCTTATCTCCCCACAATATTTATATGATTCGTAAAGAAGTGTGTTTTGTTTCTTCTTAAAATCAGTGCTTTCTGAGACAAACTATAATTTTTAACGGTCAAAATAATAGTAGTGTATCAGTGTTTGTTTCATCAGTGTGATTTTAAAAAAGAATTAACAATATTTCTTTAAAATTAAAGACACAAAAGTGGGTAATTATATAATTTTTATGTTATTAAAACAAAATATGGCAATAATTTTGAGTTTTCTCTCCAAGAATGGGTCGCGGAAAGTATTGCACTGAAGAAAAGAGAGCACTTATAAAAAAATTGGTTTCAGAAGGTAAGACCTATAAAGACATCCAAAATTTGTTAGGCTGCTCTCCGACAATGATACGGAATGCCATTACATACAAATCTGTAAAGGAGATTCGCGGTCCTAAGAAGGTTATGACAGAGAACATGGTTCGAAGAGTAGTCCGTCTCTCTAAGTACGACCCTTTCATGGCGGCTACAGAACTCAAAACAGAATTAAATGTAGGAGCAAGTGTGGAGACTCTTCGCCGACGATTGCGAGATAACAATCTGACTGCACACACTTCTCGAAAGGTTCCATTTTCCATTTTGCTGCTATGACGTCCTTTTTCTTTGTTGGTTTCCGTCGTAAGAGATCGAGGCTCAGTGCCGGTGGTTCGCTTGTCTACCACCCGAGCTTGTGGGGAAAACCTCGCAATCGAGCTGCCAGGTCGCCTCTCCTGATCGGCTAGGTGTTAGCGGTATGAAAGATCGCTGCCATGCAGAGGTCAGGAGCGGCACCTGAGGCGAGCGTCGTTTGACGTAAACATTAATAATTTAAAAAATAAAATTTATGAATGAATATGGTTTTTACATTGAAAACGTTTCTAACTGAGGTAAGATAATGAAGTATCTGTAATAATTGTACACAATCACGACCTGCTCAAATTCGTAACCATGTACATGTTTTTTATTGAAGAAATACCGATAATATCACACGGCATCTGTTAACAAATAATTTTTTGTAGCTTGAAGCCAGAATCAATTGATGTTCGAATGGCTGACTTTGATGGTGTTTTATTTCATATTTCCAATGTTAATGGGGATAAGACTAAAGTCAGAGTAAGTTATGAAATATTAATAAATAATATCCGAATGGAGTATTTAATAAATTTTTCCCGAATGGGGTCTATATTTATTTTTTCAGACTAGTATTTCTCTCAAGTTCTACAAGCAGCTGCAAGAACATGGAGCCGATGAATTGCTGAAACGAGAGTATGGACCCTTGTTAACAGAGAACGAAGATGGTAATAAATTTAGTAAAATTAACATTAAGCTAAGTGATAATTTATATTTGTTCAAACAAGGTTACAATGTATCTGTACTTATTAACTTGGAGGATATTCCAACTGACTGGGAAAGCATCGCTAAAAAAATCGGCCTATTAAAACGTAATTGTTTTGCATCTGTTTTTGAAAAGTATTTTGACTTTCAAGAGCAAGGTGAAGAAGGTCAGAAACGAGCAGTTATCAATTATCGCAATGATGAAACTTTGTGGGTTACAAAATGTACTCTAAGAATCGTTAAAGGCACTAATATTATATAATTCTTACAGATATGTAGAAGCAAAAGCTGATCGAGTTACTGTTGTTTTTAGTACAATATTTCGTGACGAAGATGACGTAGTAATAGGCAAAGTTTTTATGCAAGAATTAAGAGAAGGACGAAGGGCTTCCCACACAGCACCACAAGTGCTATTTTCACATCGTGAACCACCACTGGAATTGGCCAATACAGATGCCAGAATTGGCGACAATATTGGCTATGTTACATTTGGTAAGAATTTTGTTCTACAAAACCAATGCTCAATTACCCGAATTCCCAACGAACATATACACCTTTTTTTTGTGATAATGTTGATAGCCAACGAAAATTAAATTTTTGTGAAATAAGTAAAATTTAGTTCTTTAGAGAAATTTCAAAAAATTACATAATTTTTTTTATCATAGTGAATTTAATTACAAAAACTTTTGGTCATCATACAATACTCGTATGTCAACAAGGGATAAAATTTCGACATTTATTTTTGCAGCTTAAGTTAAGTTGCAGCTTAAATATTACATGGTTCATTTTCCAAACCTCTTTATTTTTGGTTTGGCGTAGAAACCAAAGGCTGGGATATTCTGTCGTAACCGCATTGGGAGGTTTTTATAATAGGCTGTAAAAAGTATTATAACATTATTGTTTTTTCACCTTTTTATCAGAAATCTACCCGCCGGACCACCCTCACTTTGCTGCTAAAAGATTTTGCACAGGTAGAGGCTACAGGGATCACATAATACTCTCCGGAGCATAACTATAAACGCAGTAAAAATATGCTCAGTTTTCCAATTAAGGCCCAGTTTTTCAGTGCTCGTTTAAACGGCGATTAGTTAAACGCCAAACAAAAGTTAACTGAGATTTGAATTTTACAGTGCGAGTTTAACTTATCTATGATAAAAGTATCTTATCTATATTTCATTCAGAATTTATCTAAATTCAATGAATATTTAGCGTATACCTAAACCTTTTTTGGCAGCACTTGACAATATTTTCATTTTTACAAAGAGAACAGCTGTTCTGGTGCAAATAAACAAAATTATTAGCATAGTTTTGAACAAAGGTAAATGTCTGTACTCGAAGAAACAGCTGTTTCCTTACCTATTAAAAAGATAAATTTACCGGAGTTTAACTCGTCAATATGGGCCGGTTAACCTACGTTTAAACGAGCACTGAAAAACACAATGTGTCGTTTAAACGAAGGTTAACTGAGAAACGACGATAACCGAGCACTGAAAAACTGGCCCTTAGTGTTTTAAATATATTTATTTTTTTTAGTATCAGACAAAAGAAAAAAATGCAATAAAAGCAAAATCTTATCTCTGTAAGTACTCTCTGTAATTGTTAATTTGTGTAAATTTTGCCGGAGCATAACTATAAAGTTACTCGAATAATTTGATGAAATAAAATAGAAGCAGCAAAAAATAAATAATAATTATAATAAAAAATAATAATAAATAATAATAAATAATAATAAATAATAATAAATAATAAAAAATAATAATAAATAATAAAATGACGCGCGGAACAGTACTTACGCAATTAAGCTCAAAAAGCAAGATTTCGGACCAAGCCAAGCGTTGTATAATTAAGAACACCAGCAACTTGAAGACTGTTGCCAAAATTGTTCAGGATTGTGGACTAAACGTGACCAAATGGATACCAGACCTAAACCCAATTGAAAACATTTGGGGCCTCCTAGCAAAGAAGTATACAAAGAAAACATGCAGTACGACAGTATTCGACAAATAAAATTAGCGGTACTCAGTGCTTGTGAAAATGTTGACCAAATAACTATTTAATTTGTTAAACAGATTGTTTGAAGTAATATAAAATAATGCTGGTTAACCACATACTAAAACTACCCAAATTATTCGAGTGCGTTTATAGTTATACACAAATTAACAATAACGGTACTTACAGAGATAAGATTTTGCAAATTTGCTTTTATTACATTTTTCTCTTTCTTTTTTCTCATACTAAAAAAAGAAAATAAATATAATTATTTAAAACAGTAAATTGCAAAACTGAGCATATTTTGACTGCGTTTATAGTTATGTTCCGGAGTGTATATAAAAAGTACTAAATTGTTTTATTGAATTCTGCACAAATAATGACAAATTAGTGCGGCCTTTTTTTGACACAGGCTGTATATAAAAACAAAACAAAAGAAGCGTAAAGAATTCGTCTCTCGAAAACTCCTAAATGAAAGAATTCAAATGGCATCCTGCATAGACTACGTTTTATGCTAGATGACTTGTTTTTGGCGACATTTCTTCTTTTCTGTACGTGGGCCGTTATAGTATGTATGTATGTAGTATCACAGAATAAATAGTATACAGAAGTCGCGTCTCGGCCTTTGATGCTTTTTCGCTTTATGGTGCGGTCGGATCAACTGAGGGAAGATCAAACAACGAGAGAGCAAACGTGAACAAAGAGAAGCAACGAGAGAGCAAGCATAAAACGTTTATGTGTGCGTACATCTGTTTTGCTAGACTGCGTCGTGAATTAACGTGTGTTGACAAAATTTTGTTTCAAGCTTTTGATTTCTGTATTTTGGTTGTCTTCCCTTGAAAGTTTCATATTTTACATTGCATAGCTATGTGCAGCATCAACAAGAGTTACTGGTTAATTGTAGTGCTCTATGTAGTAAAAAATTACTGGAGAAAAATTAAATATTGCCGGCACTTTGAATCAAGAGCGACGGTATTTCATTTTGAAAGAAAATTTTACTGTCATTATACACAAAATAGGGTATTTCGAAAGTATTAATTATGATGCCAAAACTGTTCAAAAATGTTAAATTTCGTAAAATTAAAATTGTTAAAATGTAAAATTTCGATCTTTTTAAGTATATTGGCAGAAAGTCTATTTTTGAAAACAAAATAATTAAATGCAAGCGCCCAGTTGGAAAACATTGATTGGTTTGTCCTTTCCCATTTTCCTCAAACCCATCTACTAAATATAGTTTGGAATTGTATCGCAATTCCCTTCTAATCGCCATTTCATCAATGAGAAAAATAATATTATTTTTTTCGTACTGGTTCAAATCCCAAGCACTTCTTTTTTATTAACTCCAACTTATGGAACGGGTAGAACAGCTGAGGGGAAGACCAAACAACGTGTGAAGCTCCGAGAGAGCTTGTTTTGCGAAAGAAATCTCTTTCTGAGGTACACTGAAAAGATGGAAGCACCGGCGGCGCACCAATAAAAAAAGGAAAAATAACCATAAACATTAATGGGAATGATATTGTAGTCAATATTGATCAACAAATCAGACGTTGTGTTTCGCCTAAATTATTTTCAAAAAACAAAAACTCCCATTCCTTATTAAACATTTTTCACAGTGCATTTATAAAACAGCGTGGTACGATCTTCCTTGCTTGATGTCTGCACGTCGACTGACTGCTCTTTATATGAACGATCGCTAATGTCGGTGTGAAAAAACGACGAGTGCTGTCGTGTATATGTGAATAGCAGAGAGAAAAACGATGATAGGGTGCCAATATTGGAACCCTAGAACAAAATTTGCTTTGTACGAGATGCAACCTCTGTATACTATTTATTCTGTGGTAGTATGTATGTATGTTCACAAAAACTTCTTAATCAAGGATTTTAAACAACACCCTGAATAGAATACGCTGTATGTCAGATCAATTGTGTTTGGTGACATTTCTTGTATTATATCTGTTGGCTGCTAGATGGAGTTAAAAGTGGGATGCTTCTGCCACCAGATGATTCGTCTCTCGAAAACTCCTAAATTAAAGTATTCAAGCGGCATCCTGCATAGACTTTGTTTTATGCCAGGTGACTTGTGTTTGGCGACAGTTCTTCCATTATGTTCATTTGCCGTTATATGGAGTTAAAAGTGGTATGTATCTGCTATTCTGCCATGTGATTAATTTCAGAAAAACTTCTGAATCAAAGATTTTAAACAACACCCTGAATAGAATCCGCTGTATGTCAGATCAATTGTGTTTGGCGCCATTTCTTGTATTATATCTGTTGGCTGTTAGATGGAGTTAAAAGTGGGATGCTTCTGCCACCAGATGATTCGTCTCTCGAAAACTCCTAAATTAAAGTATTCAAGCGGCATCCTGCATAGACTTTGTTTTATGCCAGGTGACTTGTGTTTGGCGACAGTTCTTCCATTATGTTCATTTGCCGTTATATGGAGTTAAAAGTGGTATGTATCTGCTATTCTGCCATGTGATTAATTTCAGAAAAACTTCTGAATCAAAGATTTTAAACAACACCCTGAATAGAATCCGCTGTATGTCAGATCAATTGTGTTTGGCGCCATTTCTTGTATTATATCTGTTGGCTGTTAGATGGAGTTAAAAGTGGGATGCTTCTGCCACCAGATGATTCGTCTCTCGAAAACTCCTAAATTAAAGTATTCAAGCGGCATCCTGCATAGACTTTGTTTTATGCCAGATGACTTGTGCTTGGCGACAGTTCTTCATTATGTTCATTTGCCGTTATATGGAGTTAAAGTGGTATGTATCTGCTACTCTGCCATGTGATTAATTTCACAAAAACTTCTTAATCAAAGAATTTAAACAACACCCTGAATAGAATCCGCTGTATGTCAGATCAATTGTGTTTGGCGCCATTTCTTGTATTATATCTGTTGGCTGTTAGATGGAGTTAAAAGTGGGATGCTTCTGCCACCAGATGATTCGTCTCTCGAAAACTCCTAAATTAAAGTATTCAAGCGGCATCCTGCATAGACTTTGTTTTATGCCAGGTGACTTGTGTTTGGCGACAGTTCTTCCATTATGTTCATTTGCCGTTATATGGAGTTAAAAGTGGTATGTATCTGCTATTCTGCCATGTGATTAATTTCAGAAAAACTTCTGAATCAAAGATTTTAAACAACACCCTGAATAGAATCCGCTGTATGTCAGATCAATTGTGTTTGGCGCCATTTCTTGTATTATATCTGTTGGCTGTTAGATGGAGTTAAAAGTGGGATGCTTCTGCCACCAGATGATTCGTCTCTCGAAAACTCCTAAATTAAAGTATTCAAGCGGCATCCTGCATAGACTTTGTTTTATGCCAGATGACTTGTGCTTGGCGACAGTTCTTCATTATGTTCATTTGCCGTTATATGGAGTTAAAGTGGTATGTATCTGCTACTCTGCCATGTGATTAATTTCACAAAAACTTCTTAATCAAAGAATTTAAACGACACCCTGAATAGAATCCGCTGTATGTCAGATCAATTGTGTTTGGCGACATTTCTTGTATTATATCTGTTGGCTGTTAGATGGAGTTAAAAGTGGGATGCTTCTGCCACCAGATGATTCGTCTCTCGAAAACTCCTAAATTAAAGTATTCAAGCGGCATCCTGCATAGACTTTGTTCTATGCCAGATGACTTGTGTTTGGCGACAGTTCTTCGATTATGTTCACTTGCCGTTATATGGAGTTAAAAGTGGTATTTATCTGCTACTCTATGTGATTAATTTCTCAAGAACTCCTTAAAGTGGTATGCAACATCTACTCTACCATGTGATTCATTTCAAAAAAACTTCCCAATCAAAGAATTTAAACGACACCCTGAATACGCAATGTCAATGTCCGTTGTATGTCAAATGACTTGTGTTTGGCGACAATTTTTGTATTATGCCGTTGGCTATTAGATGGAGTTAAAAGTGAGATATGTCTGCCACCAGATGATTCATTCGAAAACTCCTAAATTAAAGAATTCAAACAGCCTCCTAAATATACTTCGTTCTACGTCAAGTGAGTTGTCGCGTTAGGTCGTGGTTACGCTACCGAGTATGCTCGACAAGTAGGACTTTTTTGTTGTTTTCTGTGTATAAGAGAGATTGGATGTTTTTCGTGCTAAGTCCCGCGCTCTCGCACCAAACACGAAAACTCGGTGTAGCTTACACCAAGTAAACCGAGAACCGGTGTTGCATATTATTATTATTTACAAAACTATTAAAAAATGTGGAAAATGTTGAATGCTCACATAATTCGTTTTCTCATTTGTGTATTAGAAGAGTTGCTATTGAAGGTGAAAAATATGTACGAGCACAAGCGTAATCATATTTTAAGCACGTACTGCGATCACAAAAATTACAGCCTTATTCCAAGAGTCACGGTAGAATGGTAAATTTTGTTTTTTATTGTAGCAAAACTATGGTAAATTTTGTGCTACAATTTAAGCGAAGTAGTATAAAACAATACAAATATTAATCTTAATATAATTGCTAAGTATATTGTATATTTTGGATAGATTTGTAAACATATTTTCGTGAAAAAACCAATTTTATAAGGTTTTTATTAATTGAAATTAACCACAATTATAACATTTTCGCCTACCAACAGAGAAATTTGTATCTTGTATGCAAACTTTTTCGACAAATAAAAATGGAGGTAAAATAAACGTAAAGTCCGGTAACCGCGACGTAAGAGCTAGACGAGACAAGTTCCGTTACTCTTGGAATAAGGTTGTTACGTCGTCGTGACTCGTCAGAGACGATTGTCGTTTTATTCACCGTGACTCTTGGAATAGGGCTGTTAGAGTAAAATTCCCACCGAGCATACTCGATATCGTAACCACGGCCTTAGATGGATCTAAAAATGGGATGTTTATGGTCCATTCGTCTCTTGAATTGTTTCTAAAAACTTCCAAAGTCAAAGCATTCAAATGTTTTGCATGTATATGTAAATGAAATAATAATATATTGTTTTTATTCAGTGCTTTTTCCTCGCCACACCAATAAGGAAACGAGAGATAACACAATCAATCTAATCCACATGTTTAGGGATTATTTACATTACCATATTAAGGTAATTATAAAAACTCTTTTTTAAAATGTTATATATTCCAATCCACAGTTTAATATGTTTTTTGTGCAGTGTTCAAAGGCGTATATTCATTCGAGGATGCGGGCAAAAACTTCAGACTTTCTTAAAGTCCTAAACCGTGCAAGGCCTGAATCGAAAATTACGGAGAAGAAAACCATATCGTAAGTTTAGTGTCATTATTTATTTGAAGAACGTTTCAGTAAATTGTTTTTTTCAGTGGAAGGACATTTATTCGCAAGGAGTGATTTCATGGGAACTATTGGTTTTTATTGAAAACATAATTATAATTAAACTGAGTTTGCAAAAAAAGCGATTAAATTTTATTACTAACATAAGTATAAAGTATAATATGATATTCAAAGCGTTAGAAAAATACCAACAAATTAAAATAGATAAAATATTAATCTATTTTAAAAATGGCATTCATCTTCTCAAAAGCTGTTTGGCATAAGAACCAGATTCGAAAAGGAGGTTAAGGAGCAATATTTGTCTTTCAAAACTAGTATTATAAATGATCCAGTTATTACCGTTAATTTTTAAATACCTTTTTCCCGAAAGTGTTTGGCTGTGTTGTAGGTCAGAATCATTGCTCTTGAAATAACAGCGCTTAACGTTACCACATACCTTTTAACCCAGCCTTTTAACTTTAACCCAGCGTTAAACAACCTAAAGTTGTTATCACCACATACACCCCGTGCCAAAAAAAGGCGCACCTCGAAAAATTGCAAATGTTACAATTATCAATAAACAATTGTAAACATTTTTTTTTACAATTACCGGGTAAAAAAGGAGAGGAAAGGGCTTCAATTTAATAATAAAAAATATAATTAAGACCTGATTATACATTTTTGTTGCTATAAAAAGACAATGTTTCCTAGTTTGTCCACTAAATCTTTAAAGTTCAAGGAAACGTCATCGAAAGTAATTTTTTAAAATATTTGAATATGGTTTTGTAATTTTTCTAATAGAAGAATTTCGCAAATAGTGAGGTGGGAAATAATCAGCTAGGGAATTGAAGATAAACATTTAGGATAAGCTCGGAATGGACATCAGCAAAAGAACTGTCCAAAGTCGCCTAAAGTATATGGGTCTTGAAACTCGTCGCTCCGACGAATCAAAATTCAATTTAATTGGGCCCGATAATCCGAAGAAGGGAGAAGGAACGCTTTTCCAATGAATGTTATGTATGTTATGAAATGGGGCTGCATCCTTATCATGGAGTTGGACAACTTTTGATGCTAGAGGGCTCCGTCAATGCAGAAAAATGCATAACAATTATTCAAGAAGTTTTATTCCCGCAGTCGAGGAGTTGCTCTACCACGTTGAAAAACCAGTTTTTACAGATCTTACCACTGAGCTCGTTCTGTGAGTAAATTTAAAATGTTCTTATTAAAAATGGATTCTAATGGTTGTATTCTATACAAAGGTAACAAAATTTTAAAAAATCTTGGTATAACATCAATATCCAGGACACAACCTTGATCTCAATATTATTGAAAATTTGTGGGGAATAATGGGGCGTAAAATCCAAAGAAATCCCCGAAATCTGTTCAGGTTATAAATGAAGTGTAGCACGATTAAGGAATCGGAAACCAAATCAGAAATATCTACGATTCCATTTCCAGAACTTACAATTTGTGTATTCCAAGAATATGTAACAATAATAAATTAAACCAGAAAGAGTGTTAACTTCGGCCTGGCCGAAGTTCATATACCCTACACACGTTTACTTAAAATTTAGGCGCGGCAATGGTCTAATTTTTTCCTTTTTCCCAAATAGCATGTGATGACAGTAATTATTCGTGCCAAATTTGATGAAAATATCTCTATTCGTTCTCCTCTAATCCAGTTTTATTTAATTAGTGGGCGGACCACGCCCATTTTTGGTAGTCTGTTTTGGTCAAAGACAAATAATATTTCAACCTCAAATTCATTCTACAGGTTGATAAATTTAGCTATAAGCTCAAATATTAATTTATATTTACTATAAAAAGTAGGCGTGGCAATGGTCCGATTTTGCCCATTTTCAATACCAATGATTTTCTAATGTTAAGCAATACTTCTGCCAAACTTGATTAAGATATCTCTATTTGTGCTCCTGTAATCGACTTTTATTTAAATAGTGGGCGGACCACGCCCAGTTTTGGTGATCTGTTTTTGTCAAAGACAGTGGACTTTTGGACAAAATTTCAACCACAAATTCGTTCTACAAGCTGGGAAATTGAGCTATAAGCATGGATGAATTTATATTCATCATGGCTGCTAGTGGCGTTGGTAACTTGGAGATAATTGAGGAAGTTGTGGCCCACCGTGTATACATCGATATATTGAAGAGAAATTTGAAGCCAAGTGCTGGCAAATTACGCGTTTCTCAGAGATATTATTTTCAGCAAGATAATGATCCCAAAAACATGGCTCAGAACACCAGGATGTACTTGGTTCGTACAATGTTCCACACATGTTTAAAACATCACCACAGGGTCCTGATCTCAGCCCCATTGAGTATATGTGGAATAGAGAGCTGCACAAGATGTCTTGAAACGCACATCAAGCCACAACAAAAATTTCAAGCCTTGCATTGCTTGCTTATTTTGCTTTCGAATCAAGACATTGACTGCCGAAAGCGTGCTGATAGCAAAGCACAACAAGGCAATAGTATTCATTGTCATTCGTTGCTTTTTTGAACGAAAAGGCAATGCATAGCAATGCATAACAATTGCTATGACAACTGATGACGCATGGCAATATAAAGCAACGAATGGTGCTAAACTCAAACGAAGACTCATGCAAAAGAATGAGATAGCTTCATATAACTGCGCATCGTTGCCGACATCATAGCAGTATTGCTATTTTCGATGTCTTGTTGCCTTCCTAAAGGCACTATTGCTTTTCTGCTTACAATTCAAGCCTTTCATTGCCTTCACAGAAAAGCAACGCAACACAATGTCTTGTGCGAAGCAGGTAGACGGCAAGGCAGTCATGGCTTGTTCGGGTAGTTGCTTTGAAGTGTTCGTGTCAAATCGTTCATTTGTGCACGACAGTGCACAGCAAGGCAATACTGTGGCATGGTGCCTATAGCAATTCAAGACATCTTGTGCAGCTCTCTAATGTGGAATATGCTTGAGAAAAGATCAGGATGCATCATATTAGCTAAAAGTCTCGACTAAAAGAAATTCTTCAGGGGGAATGGGTTAAAATCGAACCACGCTTTGCACCAAATCTTGTGGAATCGATGATGGACCATCTGAAAGCCGTTATTAAAAATATAGGCTACCCCACCAAATATTTTAAAAAACAATTCACAGTTTTTAAGGATTTTTAGTTACTTTGTTTGTGAGTGTACGAAGACTTTATTGGAGCTAATTCAATGACTTTGTTGCGTTTTTAGTTAATAACTTTTGAATTAATTGATGAAATTGGTTTATTTTTTG
Organism: Myopa testacea; assembly: GCA_949629155.1. Taxonomy (NCBI): domain Eukaryota; kingdom Metazoa; phylum Arthropoda; class Insecta; order Diptera; family Conopidae; genus Myopa; species Myopa testacea. The sequence goes on along the minus strand of OX451347.1, from coordinate 38,624,370 downwards.
TTAAATTTAAGGAAATGGCTTAATAAACAAAGCTGTATTAACATTTTTGTTAAATTCTTGCTACACATTACCTTTTTTTATCAATGAAGTTTTGACGAAGTGCTGTACGAAGACTTTAGTGGAACACTGTATATACTTTTCTATACCTGTCACGCCTCCTTTAATGCGTTACAAACGGAATCAGTAAGTGAATATACCCCATTCACTTCGTGTGTAGGGTATAAAAACCAAAGAATTCCAACTCTTAATTTTTATAGTCTTTTTTATAAGCTGTAAAAAATAATACATATATTGGTTGTTCCACCTTTTTAGCAGGAATCGACCTGCCCGACCACCCTTACGTTTTTAATAAAAGATTTTGCACAGTACAAGTGTAAAAAGTACATCTGTAGCTTTCATTGTTTTATTGAATTTGCACGAATAATGAAATATTATTAGCGCTAGTTTTTTTCTGTCATGGGGTGTATATAATAAAAAAACAATGGCAAAGAGAATCGCTGTGTCTTGGGACACAAAGTAGCTTCACCTCCGCGTGACGGCAAATGTTGTTGAGGTTCATGCGGCATCCTTACACCACCTTGGAATACGTGGTGGTGGCCAGCAGGGAGCGGATAGCTGCCTGGCTGTCGGTGGCTATGTTTGGTCTCTTGCTGGTTGTCCACACTTCTGCTAGTCTCTTATGACTACAATATTTCTGCATGAAATACACTAGCATAATCTGGGAGTTTCAGGGATATCTCCATAGGTGGGACTCCAGTTGCTCAATTCCCTTAGTCGCAGGGCAGCGGTGGTTGATGCGAGTTTTATATATAGGTCTATGGGGAGCATATTCAGGATGGCGTTCAGAGCTTCTGTTCCACAGGTCTTCAGAGCTCCTGTAGCTCCAATACAAGCCGTGCACTGTACCCTCCCCAGAGTGAGAGTGAGACTTCTTACTGGAAGCCGACCACCAGTCCAGTGATCCATATGATAGGATTGGCCTGATGATAGCAGTGTATAACCATAATGTAAGTTTGGGCTTCAGTCCCCATTTCTTTCCGAAAATTCTGCAGCAGGAGTAGTAAGCAAATGTTCGTCTTCTTGATCCTCTGTTCTATGTTTTCTGTGCAATTCAGTTTGGAGTCGAGAATTATGCCTAGGTATTTCGCTTGCATCGAACGTTGAAGCTCCCGTCCGTGAAGCTTGGTTAACGTCGATGTGCAGAAGCCGGAGACCAGTATGACCAAATCATCGGCGTAGGCCACAGCTTTGATTCCCGCTTTGTCTAGCTGTTCCAAGAGCGGGTCCATCAGCAGAATCCATAGCAGCGGTTAAATAACCTCTTCTTGGGCCTTGCCTCTGCAAACATGCCTGACGATACTACTGTTCGCCAGTGTGGCGTGGATCTCTCTTGTACGCAGCATTACAAGAATCCATCTTATAAGAATGTCTTCGGCTCCTAGGACTTTAAGGGCCTCCTGGATGGCAGAGGATTTGACGTTGTTGAAGGCGCCTTCTATGTCGAAGAAGGTCCCCAACGTATATTGTTTGTAGTAGAGTGAGCGCTCTATACAGGTCACGACCTGGTGTAGAGCAGAATCCGAAGATCTTGCAGACTCTTTGGTACTTTCGATGTTGCCACAGTAGGTTTTTCAAGCCGTGGATTTAGCCTTCCTAAGGGCTTTGTTGTACATTCTCCGACAATCCTGGTAGGGTTCCCAGTAGTTGTGTTTGTAGCAGATGTTGAAATGAGCTCTGGTCATTTTCCTCAGGACCTTTAGCTCTTCCGTCCACCAGGATTTCTTACCGTGGCTCAGGGGCACGAACGGCGAAACGCTGTCTCCATGGCACCTTCGAACTCCGAGGCGGGTTTATTCAGGAGCTCATCTGACTCAGCGTTCGCTAACGGGACGCTTCCTAATCTAGACTCAAGGACTCTTGAGAATTTTGCCCAGTCTGTTTTTCTAACATTTCTGTGGGGATGGTGGGCAGGGGAATTTAAGAGTATCCAGCATTGATCTGAGAATGATATTTTGCTGGATACCCTCCATTTCGTGACCTCGCACAGATAGGTCCCTGGTACATCAATAGCCTCCTCCCACCCCGAAAAAGTGGTGGAGCTTGGAGAGATGAATGTCGGCCTCTTGCCTCTGTTAAATATCTCGAGGTTGTTACTCATAATAAAATCAAAAAGCAACACACCTCTCTCATTTTTCGTGCTACTCCCCCAGATGTGGTGTTTGGCGTTTGCATCGTTAGATGGCCTCAGTATTTTCCATTCGCGCTTTGCCGCTGTAGAAACCAGGTTTGACACTTCAGTCGGTGGGAGCTGTGATCGTGCGCCATGTAAGCTGAGGAGATAATAAGTGGAATAAGTGGAAATCTCACGAGCCTCAGCTGATTTCCGACCTCTTCTGGCTCAGCCAGGTCACCTTCGGGGTCATTGGAGCGGAAGATTTTCACCTTGGCATGCCTAATGCCAAACTTCATCCTTAAGCCGGTTTTCTCAAGGGGGGTACGCTTTCCTCCACAATTAGGAGGAGAAGCGACTAGCTGTTCTTGTGTAGATCCTCCTTGATAACTAGAGCTTCATCACAGGCATCCAGATGCGAGCACGGGGTCTCTTTGGCTGGGATGAGCTTCAAGACGTCTCAAGACGTCTTATTGGCTGCTTACTTCAGCAACCATTTTTCTGAACCCATTCTCCCACTCGATCACCCTGTAGCCCCGTATGGTCCTACTGGAGTCGAACGAGGGAACCACCTTACCTTCTAGCACCATGACCATCTCAGAGAGCTTCGACTCGATGTTAACTTAACTACAATTTTTGCTGAACAACTAAATTTCAAGATTCAGCGATTTCACAATCGATTTCGTATCGATGCCAACCGTGGCAATCATAATGATTATTGGTTCAGAAGAATCTCCTGTATCTAGATGTGTTTAGTATACGGTTTTGTGTGGGTCTATTGTCTAACGTATATTGTGTTTTCTATTGCGGATATTACACTACGAACATTGTTCGAAATGACTGTAAAATTGTTTTTGCTTTCTGTACAAAACTGTCAACCTTACGCTCTCAGATTTCAGAGTTGAGTTCATCCAGAGAGGATGAACTTTTGCGAAGCAAAACAAAATGTTTGTGGTCGTCGACAACAAACTTCGATTTAAACGGTGTTCTAGTGTGCTGAAACAAAATAGTACTCGCGTTTAGGATTGAAATGTGTGCACTTTTATTGATAAAAGGTATTTCATGTAAGAAAAATAATCACAAAGCAACTCCGTAACTTTGCTTTGTATTTGTAAATATTGATATTTGTTTGCTCTATGTGTAATCACAATTCTGAACAAAATTTTGAGAGAGCGCAAAAATGGTTCATCGACAACAAACAATAGCCGCATTCAGCGGGTGAGCGCTCCTTGAGCGCTACCTGATCAGTGATCGCTACGTGTTCCTGAATGGTATGCTACCTGATCATTGAGCGGAAAGATAAAAATAGTAAACAAGACGAGAAAAAAGTTACCACGTTTGATTTTTCCACACGAATTTAAAAAAAAAAATTCCCAAACCTAAAACTTCAATCGTATCTCAAACTACATATTCCATATTTTTATAATTATAATTCCTTTGTTGAGCCATTCTGAGGTTAATAACTTTCAAATTAATATTATTACACTTAATAATGAGTTGATTTATCAACCCAATTCTTTAAAAACACTTTGGCTTTTGCTCTGTAAAAAGCGAATTAATTTGTTTTTTTGCTTGCCGGTTAGTACTGCAACTCTGGCAAATGTAGCGTAAAAGTAGCATAAAAATTGTTCGCTACAAAAAATGGCGACCGCTCCGTGAATATGTAAACAATAGGGTACGTTCAGTGACATCAAAACAACTGAGCGCTCCCTGAGAATGCGCTCATAATGGCGCTCGCCCGCTGAATGCGGCTAATGTTTATATATATATAATATCCGCATATCAAAATTACTTGCGTGAATTCTGGGACAGGCTTCATAAGTGGTTATGCTCTATCTAAGAAATGTTAAAATTGCCCATTGAAAGAGTGGTGCAATTATCAACACATTGAAAGGTGGTGGATCTTAACAATCGTAGTAGGGCTTCCAATGGTGCCCTTCTGTTACTTTGATATGTATTACTTCGGTGTTATTCTTCTTGTCTGTAGTAATTATTTAAATTTTCTAGTAGATTTGCAACGGTGCACCGTGCTTACGGTATCCACAGAGTTATTCACTAATGGTTGTTGGCACCATTACATTTTGTGAATTCTTGCCTATACCTACCTATGCAAACGTACACAAATTTATGTCCACAGACACACAGCCACACACCCCCATATCTATAGATGTAATTAAAATACAGAGATACACCTTGAGTGCAACACAAAGATCGGCTGTGAGAGATGAGTGCATTCACAGGTAAATGTGGAAAACTTCAGTTCAGAGGTACTGAGCTATAATAAAAAGCGAAAACAAGAAATAATAATAACAAAAAAAAAAATATATTTGTAATTTACAATACCATTTTTTCTGAAGAACTAAGCATAGTCTTAATAATTTTTAATTAAATTTTTGTTAGTGATTTAAGACTACTTTATGACTCCGTTTTATGTCAGATGACATAGGAATTATCAGTTTGAAGTGAAAATTTGGAAAATTTTAAGAGATACAGTAGAAAACAACGAAAATATTGAATTAATAAAAACTAGATTAAGAGAATAAGGTGAATTAACATGTGTAGAAAGAGCGGATGCAATATTAGAAGAATGTATTACTTATATTCCTAACGCAGTTAATAGACAATTAAACGGAAAGATTAAAAGAGCGGGAACACAAACATTACAATTAACAAAAAATGTCTATAAGGGAGAAGGCGACAGCGCACTTATAGCTACGGTAGAGACAACGGCGAAGAGAGCTAAACGCTCTCGGTCAAAAGATGCAATTTTACGAATTCATATGCTAAGTATTACAGGGAAAATTATGGAGTAAATGATAGAGATATCAGTAGACTGAATTCATTAGAATCCTACAGGATACCTCCTGCACATAAACGCGTGGATTATAAAAGACCAGAAGAAAGGCAGAACGTTTCGAGAACACCACAGGAGAAAATAGTTTGTTCATTTTGCAGATCGCCGGAGTAGGTGACCGACGTGGTGATGTGTGGAAAACCATCGCTTGATGTTGCTTTAGGCGACGGCCAGCGATTTTGAGCTGCTGTTGGCGACTGCAAGCGTCGAGTCGAGCTTGTTTGTGCTGAAGTTTCTCGAGGGAAAGCTGCAGCGGACGAGCGTGATATGCCATGGCCGCATAGCACTGGTGGTGGTAATTCACGGCGAAAATTGGGTGGTTTGACCACTGTACCACTACTGTAAGTCGTAGTTTCGTCCTTAAGTCTGATATTGTAAGTTGGATATCGCGCTGCACTGCATCGCTGTGGCCAATTGCATATCGTTTCTACGTGGTAGCGCAGCTGGTGGCGGCAAGCGAGCCTCGAGTTCATGCCACGTCGGCGATGGTGAGCGAAGTGGTCGTTGACGCTGATGAGTATGCGTTTTGGGCTGGAAGCTCTTGTTGGAATGACTTCTTGGTGAGAATCTGCAGCTGGGAGCTGCTTAAGGTCGCGGAAAAATTCGGAATTTGAAAATTTACGATTGTACTGAAATTTGAAAACTTCGTCCTTGATGCGGCACGGGTTCCCGTTGGCCGATCTCGCTGAAATTTCGCACATATCATTTCCTGACCTACAATGATATTTTAAGAGGGTAAGCAAAAAAAAAATTTGGAATTTGAAAATTTACAATTGTACTGAAATTTGAAAACTTCGTCCTTGATGCGGCACGGGTTCCCGATGTCCGATCTCGCTGAAATTTCGCACATATCATTTCCTGACCTATTATTATATTTTAAGAGGGTAAGACCGAAAAAAATTTGATTTTGAAAATTAAGGACCACCCTAATGTGCATATACATTATTTTCTAATATAGTTACTAGATGTTGTAATATTTTGTGGTTTATAAAAGAAAATAAATATAATATAATAATATTAATAAACAATCTTATGGAATTATAATAATGTTATATTTAATAACATAAACAGTGAAAAGTAATGTAAAATACACGGAGTAGATTTCGCCGCTATCATGTCAGGCGGATTTCCTAACACGAAATTTGTCTTCACAAAATTCCCAACCAAAGAATGTAAATGACAACCTGAGTAGAATTCGTTGTATGACAGATTTCTTCTGCTTGGCGACATTTCTTAGGTCCATATTACATTGCAATCAGCTCTTTGATTAAACAGTCACATACAAACATTAATAAAAAAGTATGCATGTTTTGGAGTGAAAAAGCTGCACTTATATCGGAAAAAGGAGGATTGCATGAAAATAATTGCACAAAGCAACTCTAACTATGTGTATATACTACGGAAAGTGTTTGACTGTTGTGTTTGCAATGTAACATAGCAAGCCAACAGATTTGACGGGAGAGTAAAATAGTTCATTTCTTTGGACTGTTTGTTCAAACAACTGTTTGCAATGTAATATGGGACTTACCTTATGTCCATGGTCCGATAGACTGAGAGAAAAATGGAATGTTTCTGCCACCAGATGATTCGTCTCTCGAAAACTCCTAAATCAAAGAATTCAAACGACATCCAACATAGACTTCGTTTTATGTCAGTTGACTTGTGTTAGGCGAAATTTCTTCTTTTCTGTCGGTGGGCTGTTATGTAGTCAAAAAGTTATGTTAAAGACATAACTATAATGTTCAAAGATAATGATATCAAATGACAATGACAAAGATATCAAATGACAAAGATAATGTTCAATTTCAGCACAAATGTTAAAATGCACATTTCAATTCAATTAAGACAGACGCTTGGTCTTCCATCGCGTCGAAAACTACAGCTCACATAATACGTGTTCTCATTTGTATATTAGACGAGTTGCTGTTGAAGGTGGAAAAAATATCTATTCGTGGGTCGAGCACAAGCGGAATCATATTTTAAGTACGTAATGCGATAACAAAAATTAGAGTAAAATTCATATTTTCTTAGGCTCAGTTTTTCAGTGCTCGTTTAAACGGCGTTTAAACGGAGATTTAATTTAATTTAATTTAGATTTAATTTAATTTAGAATTTGTATATTTTTAATTTTTATTTTTAATATTAAAATTTACAAATTTAATATTTTATGGGATAAGCTGTAAAATAAATTTTTATAAGTTAATTATTTATTTAAATAAAGTAAGCTTGAAAATAGCTATCTTTAAAAAGTTTGTTATAAATTATTTTATAAAATAAATTATTTAGGCTCAGTTTTTCAGTGCTCGTTTAAACGGCGTTTAAACGGAGATTAGTTAAACGCCAAACAAAAGTTAACTGAGATTTGAGTTTTACAGTGCGAGTTTAACTTATCTATGTTAAACGTATCTTTTCTATATTTCATACAGAATTTATCTAAATTCAATGAATATTTAGCGTATACCTAAACCTTTTTTGGCAGCACTTGACAATATTTTCATTTTTACAAAGAGAACAGCTGTTCTGGTGCAAATAAACAAAATTATTAGCACAGTTTTGAACAAAGGTAAATGTCTGTACTCGAAGAAACAGCTGTTTCTTTATCTATTAAAAAGATAAATTTACCGGAGTTTAACTCGTCAATATCGGCCGGTTAACCTCCGTTTAAACGAGCACTGAAAATCACAATGTGTCGTTTAAACGAAGGTTAACTGAGAAACGACGATAACCGAGCACTGAAAAACTGGCCCTTAAAGTCCTAAACCGTGCAATGTCCGAATCGAAAATTACGGAGAAAAAAAAATTATATTGTAAGTTTAGTGTAATTATTTATTTGAAGTTTGTTTTTATTGAAAACATAATTATAATTAAACTGAGTTAAACTATAATTAAACTTAAGTAAGATATTCAATTCGTTATAAAATTACAAGCAAACTAAAATAGATAAAATATTTTATAAAATTTGTTTGATTTTCAGAAGTATTTTTTTACAATTGACGACGATTTAAAAATTATAAAGTGAGTAATTATGTAAGTCGTGGCAAGAAATTTGATTCTTTAGTTTCTAAAAACTTAAAAAAAACATTTAAATTTGTACTTTGAAATAAATGAACTGTTGCTTAATTATTAACCCTACGAATAATAACTCCTGCTCAAATATCTATGCCGGATTTTGAATGCTATTTTTGAATTTAGAATTTATTTCTTTTTCCTTGCAGTGCTGAATGTTTTCAGTGCTGATGTTAGAAGAAATGTAGTCTGATTGTATGCGGCCAATAACTGAAATTAGAAAAATATTTGATCAATTGTATTATGATTAATGCACGTTTTTTCTAAAAACATCGTATAGGTTTCTTATGTGTCGAGAAGCATATATCAATGAAGGAATCAATTTTTACATTGCATTTTATAGTTAAAGCTAAATAATTAAAAAAGTTGGAGTATACAGGGTGGTTCGCATACGAGGGGCAAAAGAATACAGCGTGTAGTTAGAGTAGGGTGGACCTTAGCCATACTGGGCGAAAATTTTTTGCAGCATTCTTTTACGCCGCCCCCTAAAATTGTGCCATTGGATAAAGAAATAATTTCTATAAAATATGAAGTTGATCGGTGACGTGGCACATTCATATGAAACTTGCAAAAAATGGGAAATTTGTATCAACGAAAAGGAATGAAGCAAACATTTTAATAATGGTTAAATGTTCTTCATATTCAGGAATATGCATAATATTAGTGATACAGTATAGTTTTTTTTAGCATAATAATTAACTAATACCTGCATTTTTTAAACTATAGATATTAAATTTTACGCGTCTTTTTGTCGGTAACCCCCCAGTTGGGGTTACAAGGGGGGGGTTGTATTTTTCCCCGTTTAGGCGGGAGGGGCCATTTTTTAAAAACTCGACTAAAAATCGGGGGAAAAAATATTAAAAAATAACGGCGATATCTAGATCACTTTCGCTTATTGGGTGTGAAAGCCAAATATCGGCCTCTTAACATCCTTTTTAAATTAGGTTCCTACGTCAAACTACGGAAACTACAAAACATAGATCCTTCCGGTTTGAAGCATTCTCTCTAGAATTGATTAGAGAATTTTATGCTCGGAAAAATATTTATACTTAATACCGTATTTTAACGAAAAAATTGCGACCAAAAATTTTTTTCGGAATCTTTATTCCAAATTTTAACTTTGGCATTAATTTTCTCAAAAACTGTTTGACGTAGGAACCTAATTTAAAAAGGATATTAAGAAGCGGACATTTGGCTTTGAAAATCAGCAAGCAAAAGTTAAATTGATCTTACCATTATTTTCGGAGAAATATAAAAACGCTTTGTGATATAAAATAAATATAGAAATGCAATTATTTCTATTTAAAAACTTGGTGTTCGATGTGCCTCGTCTTCCCGACGTCAAATCGATCTGACATTTTGTACAAATTACTTTTTCATGAAATAGTACAAGTTTATAGGGCGGCGTGGTAAAAATGTTATGGTCGAAAAATAAGGTCCACGCTAAGGTAGAGTCGAACAAGAACAAGAAAAAAACCCCTTGGAGCGGGGTAAACTTCGCCGAAATTAACACCATTTCTGGTTTTTTAATTAAAATTAATTTATAGATGAATTTTAATGGAAATACATATTAAAACATTTCTTTATGTGAAAGATTCGCCTTTTAATGACTAAAAAATAGAAAATAAAGTAAATTAAAAACTTTTAAAATAAATAAGTTCTATAAATGAAATGTACTAAACATTATAAAATAATTTTTTCTTTCTCTCATTAATATCATAATAAAAAATTTCAGTGCCAAGTAAGAAATGTTGGGATGAATGCTTAATGAAACTTTTCTTATATCACTGAGAAAAAAAAAATATAATTGCATTTAATAGCCTTCAGGGCTTGTAAGATTATGTTTACATCAATTGTAGGCAGTGCAATGGAACTCGAAGAAATATTAAGTATATTATATTTAAAGAAATATTAAATTAAATATCGAAGAAATATTAAATGGGTCACTGAACTATACTGAAGGGCTCACTGAACTATAAGTTAACGATGATGACAACAATAAGTTGACATAAATATGACAAGTTGACATAATCCAAAAAACTACAAATAGTTTGAATATTATTGGATTCCGTATTATCAGGATGTTTCATAAACTCAGGAAAAATTACACTCTTCTACATAAAATTAATGACGGAAAATATAAAACACTTTCGTCTGGAGGTGATGGTTGACTTTCCTCTAGCGGAATCTGGAATGTATTTCAAATAATGTCAATAAATAAACAAATAAATCGAGTATAAATTTTAAATAATTCTCTTTATTTGTACATAATTTTATATTTGGTTTAGATTTCTTTCAATCTAGAATACAATAGCATTAATTTATTGCTTCTAACAAAAAACGATCCACCATGTAGCATACACAAGGGTCTGGTCCATCGAAACATTCGTCCGAGGCCCAATAACAAGATTTGTAGTGATGTCCATGTTTTGTTCGTATTAGTATTTCATGCTCACAGTGACTAATTTTATCGTATCCTTTTAGAATTTTATTAAAATGCTTATTCCTTTTGAGCAAAGATTCCTTTTGAGTTACCAGAAACTCATCAACTTGTTTAAAGAAACATAGATATTCACTATAAGCATGTTTACTGATCAACGGGGTCGCAACGGGCGATCAAAGTACCGAAATGAATCCCCCCTCCCCCCACAAAAAAGAACATGTGTGTATGGATGCGTGGGTATCAGACTAAAATTAAAAAATTCGAAAGAAAAAATTATATTATATTTATATTATAAATAAATAAATAAATATAAAATACAAATTATAAAAATTAAATGCACAACATACATACATAAAACAAAAACATACAAAATCTACCATGACACGACGGGTGATCAACGCACCGAAATGCATGCAACACAGCACCTAAAACATGCATCATGACCTAAAATAAATAACATGTTGTTATGGATGTGTGCATATTAGACTCTAAATTATTGGAGCTTGGTTGGGACGTTATGTCACATTCTCATTATAGCCTCGACCTTGCAGCATCAGACTATCATCTATTTCGAAGTTTACAAAATTTCTTAAATGGTAAAAACTACGCTAATAATCATGTCGTAGTTCTACGAACGGGGAATAATGATTACCAGACAGATGGCAAGTGAAAGAAGTCATCGAATAGAATGGAAAATATTTGATTGATTAAAGTCAATTTTGTATATAAAAAAGTCGTTTTATTTCATATTAAAAAACCGATATTACTTTCTTGCCGACCCAATACATAAAATTTGGAAAGAAAAAATACCAGAAAATAACCAGAAAAAAATAAATAAGAACAACATGACATTGCACTTGAAATAAATAACGACAACAAAGCTAAACTTATTACTTCTAGCTTAGCACTTTACCGATATACCAAACACCCACCATATAAAACCCACCAGACTAAACAGTATGCTTGTTTCTACCCTATTTATTGTTAAACAAAATTTTTAAAGCGATGCTTAAAAAACCAGTACCATTTAAAAGCTAATAACATGCAGTATAAAATTCAGATTACTATAAAAATTACTGAACTAGAGCTTTCAACGTACCTATGCACTTATATTATATATGAATTTATATAAAAACAACCTAAATTGAATGTTTCAATGATCGATTTAAACTTAACTGTAACAATATGCATGTGACATTTTACAATTGCAAATATTTAAATTGCACTTTTATAGATTGAAGCCGTTGAGACCGAATCGAATTTCACTCGGTTTTTGCAACTGCCTCGGTTTATAGTAGTTGCGTTAACCGTGGTCGCACTGTAAAACCATAGTAAGTACAATTTTAAAAATCATTTAACTCATTTAATCATTAAAGTTTGGTTTAGTTCTTGTTAAAGAAAGATAAAATTTAATTTGTATTTAAATCTAAAAGGATACTCTGCACAGCAGATGGATTATGATAATGTACGCACATATCTGCATCTACGTAAAAAGTATTATTTGCAAAAAAACTGTTTTACCTTTTAGTAAATCCATATTGTCCATTTCGGAATTTTTGATCTGCTGCAACTTTTCACGGAACTTTTTAATGATTTGTTTTCTTTGATAATCTGCTTCAATATCCTGCTTTGTGCGTGGTATACGGAAGCGAATGCAGCAACACACTATAATAACTTGTATAAAAGGTAATCAGAAGTGAGAAATTCATTTATGCTATAGAAAAAACGAATTTTCGATGTTGTACTACCTATGATCAAACATATTCCCGAACAACACGCAATTAAATGCCACACACGAAATCCTCCTACTGTGATGGTCTCCAGAAAGGCCGTTTTCATTTTGTGACGTGTCTGTATTCCACAAGTTAATGTACACAGGCTGCTGTTGGAGACAGAGGTTAAACCACGAGCTCTGTATGCATAAACCAATGATTTAGACAGCCGAAGGAAAACTAAACCAAACTGTTACTTTCACACTCACTTAACCAACATTTGGTTTTTTATAATATAAGCTGTCCACAGGAAGAATGGCAGAAATAGCCGCACCCGTAAGGAGGAAGTGGTTATATTTTAATTACAAAGAAATGGTCAACAAAGAAATAATCAGCAATTATACATACATAGGTATTTATTCCTCATTCTGTACATATATTACAATCAAAACTTTTACTTTTTTAATTCAGAAGTGAAGAGAAAAATTAAATATAAGTTTTACATACTTATGTACGATACGATATACATACATATAAAGAAAAATATACATATACATATGCATTTATGTATGTATGTATGTATATGCAATCCATTTATGTACATATACATATACAGTGTGATTGGCATAAGATGTTACAAAAAGCTAGTGGTTGAGCCTGAAAAGGGGTGTAGGTTGAGCCGAGACAAGAAAAAAATCGTATGGAGGGGGGGGGAGGGGGTCAATTTCCCTCCGTTTAGACGGGACTGGTCATTTTCAATCCATCAATTTTAGAGATAAACCTGCATAGAAGAATCTCTTTTGTAGTTTCTGAGAAAATTGAAAATTACGAAGTATGCTTCCCCCAGAACACTACTTGGAAACACTTCCAAGAAATGGGTATTTGATGGGAAACTATGCTTTGCAATTCCTATTTTTCTCGGAAACTACAAAATATAGATCTCTCCGGTTTGCAGCATTATCTATAAAATTGAGAAAAGAATTTGAATCGGAAGAAAATTTACACTTAGTTTAACTTTAACTTAGAAACCTAATTTAAAAAGGAGGTTAAGGCGTGAATATTTAGCTTTAAAGAAATGTAAGCCTAAAATTACCTAAGTATTCCCGTTATTTTTTGAGTTTTTTCCGATTTTTAATAGGGTTTTTAGAAAATGGCCTTTCCCTCCGAAAGAGGGGAGATTTATCCCATATATATACACGATAGAGGCTTCCTATAGATTTTGAAGTGCAGACATTATTGTAGAACATAAACGAGGAGGAAACCGTGTCAATTAATGTAGGAGTGCCGAGACAACATAACAAAGGTTCTGGCTGCTACACTCGCGAGTTTTGTGTAAGTCGAGTGGGGTTCTTTCAATCATTGTGCTTTGGGATGGAAACCAGTATAAAAACAGGAATGGAGTTTCGTGGCAGAGGCTAACTCTTAACACCATATTTATTCTCAAATGGCACTCCTTTTTGTTTTGGTTTCAAAAAATAGCTTTACCATTTAACACGTGACAAAGAGTTTTAAGGGTAAAGAATTCACTTTTCGGGAATTTTATTTGTTACAAAATTTTGCTCCGATTCTGTGTCTAGATTTTTGCTACATTAAAAAACTAGAAACCAACTAGAAAAAATTTTGGCCTCTTTTTGCGGAAGGTTTGTGTAATACATTGATACACCATGCATTGTTTTGCATGCATATATTATTCTTGTTTTCTGTCACTCATTATGTTGAAAAAGTCAACTGTTTCATGTTTCATCATGGTTTCATTTATTTGCGAAATTATTGTTTCCAATTGTTTACAATATACATAAGTAAACTGATAAATAAGCCACTAAGTAAGCTGATTAAAGCAACAGAAGTATTCTGGAATAAAAAGTATTTCAAGCCTTTAAAGCACAAACCTAAGGTCTGGTAAGACTGAGTGTAATTTTAATAAGGGAATCAGTATAAGATGGTAAAACTACTGCAGATGATTCAAAATTATTGCTGCAGGCCCAACGCAAAGTAATGTAAACATCTGGTTTAACAATTAGGCTGCTCGCACACTGCATGCGTTTTTCGTTCGTCAGATTATTCGCCTTAAACAATTATTAGAAGACCAAGCACGACTTCTCGAGCAAGCAGCGGAAGACCTGAAGAACATGTGAGTTAGTTTTCAGCGTTTAGTTAAAAGATAATTGTGAGATCAGCATTCCTTAAATTGTGTATCTTCAGCTGCACCTCGAGCAGATGAGGGCTACTTTAGTAGTTATTCCCACTTTGGAATACATTAGTGCTTTCAGTTGGTATAACTGCTAATCATTTTCTATGAAATCATTCCGAAATTATTTCAACAGAAAATACGCTTCGAATTATTTTTGAATGATCAACAAACTATATTAATGCACTTTTATTACAAATTTCATTATAATTCACTTGTAGTGTTTTTTTTTAAATTATTGCAAGGATGTCGTACGCATAACCAGCTATGGAAATGCTTTACATTTTAACATTTAACATTTATTTAATTAATTTTCCAATGCACTAAGAGCGAGTGCTCTTTTATAGCATTTTACATTTTACAAAATCAACAATTTATACTTAATTTCCTAATACTTACATACTAAGAAAGTAATATTAGCACAGGAAGAATAGAAGACAGAGCGAAATAAGGCAAGTAAAGAGACAATAGAAAAAGCATAGAGAAAATACAGAGGAAATAACGTCAGGCGTGCTAGCGGAGAGATAAAACAAAGTAGCATTATATTATACTGTATAGTGACTCCTTACCGACACCTTAAAACTGCTTCCCTCAACAATGTTTCTTATATGAATGGGTAAGTTATTCCATAACTTAATAGTACTGACGAAAAACAGACGACCACTACTTAAGTATTTGTAGCTCGGAACAACAAGAGACCTACTACGCTGAGATTGTCCAAACTTTAATTTTTCAAAAAGGTATTCAGGAAAGCCAGAGTAAATAAGTTTATGCAAAAAGACAACATTACGGTAATTAAGGTATCCGCTCACATCACAACCGAGTAAGGAATATCTCAAATCACCTAAATGATCAAACCGTCTTAAACCATGCTCAAAGCGAGTAAGATTATTTAGCAGAATATTCAATTTATAAAGAGATATCGAATCCAATTTACAATAAATCAATTCCGAATAGGTTAAAATAGGCATTACTAGCTATATTACGGCGAGTTGACAGAGGGACCGATGCAGCCGAGAACCTAAGATTACGCAGAGTACAATAAGCCTTCTGAAGAACTAAATTTGCGTGATCCGTACAGGTTAAGTTCGAGTATACCCAGATTAACTCCCTTTGACACGAACTCAAGCTTAGAGTTACCCAGATATAATGGCGGGATTACGGAAAAGTTTATCTTACTTTTAAAGATCGGAAGGACAAAGGACTTGCTGGCATTCAGACTTAGGAAATTCTTTTCGGACCAATCAAGAATACTCTTTTTGATTTTTATTCCGTCCAATACCTATTGATTTCAATTCCCTCCATAGCGTCTTGGGAGAATTCACAGAGCTACACTTGGAACGAAAGTAATTCTTTTTTGACGTTCTAGTTATCCAAAGCGCACGATTACGTGCATTTTAATATCTGTCCCAATTTGCAGGCGAGCGATTTCTTTTCCACTTGGAATGTAGTTTGTTTTTAAGACAAATAGCTTTTTTAACTCTTGCAGTGAACCAAGGGCAGGAGGGATTAGCAGCAAACATTTTCTTTATTGGCACAAAACTATTGAATAAAGAGTTTAAAGTTTTAGTAAAACAAGCTACTTTGTCATCAACTAAATAACAAGGAGTTTGTACTGGATAAAGATGTGATTGATGTGAAGTGGGGCACGTCGGTAGATATTTGCCTTACAAGCTGGTGCAAAAACGGTCGTTGGTATTGATATTTCCGATATTATTTACAATGTAATTCATATAGTAAAGTATGCTATTAAGTAAAGTTATATAGTAAAGTATGCTACTAAGTATGTTTGGTTAATATATTATCTTGTTTTTTTCGAATTAAGAAACAACCATAAGAGAATGTGGCATTTGTAATACGAGGTAAAAGGATGACTGGAGGAAACTGCACTGCCTCAAGAAAAATTCGATATAAACTAAAATGAAATCATATCAGAATGAATGAATGAATTTTTGTTGTTCGAAGGTATACTGGACAGAATCATCTACGCTCGTGACAGCCATTTGAAGGAAGGAGGCCGTAACTATCCAAATAACGCATTTCCACGCTACCCAGGATGTATGCGTTGCAGCGCGTTAGCAATTCTTTTGGGTCTCCCCTGTACCCCTATTGCACCCATACAATATTTCTTAATAATATACAATTACATACATACAGTTCAAGCAAATATCACAAACCCATAACAAAGAAACTGAAACTTAAAATGATACTTCAACAAATTATATATTAATACTAAGAATAAGCATTAATACTAATGTCAAATAATTTACGGAATTTAATATTCATTAAAGTTAGTAAAATAATAATGTGAACTATAATAAATAAAAATTATTTGTGAATGTATACATAATGAAATATATATTAAATGATACTATAAGATATTCTGCTTGATTACTGCGTTGGGCAGTAAGAAGAGAAGAAGAGAAGAGACAAGTAATTATTGAACGTCGTGATGCCCGGTTTGATGAAAAATGCAATAATCATAAAAGGGATGGAGATAGTTGTACATCTAATTACGATTTTATTACATTCACTCCTGATAATGATGAACTACGAAAAAATAGTGAAACTCAAGAGCTTGGAAGAAGCAATTCTGAACCAGAAGAAGATTTTCAACCAGTTGCAGTAGCTGAAGAAAACATAGACACTGCTGTTAATGAAGAAATACATCGCGAAGAAGACAGTGATGACATTTCGCTCGAGGAGGAACGTATTACTACACAGAGAAAAATGAATTCAATAAATCATAGAATTCGCGTTCTTTGATCGAGATTCCAAATTTTATTGAATAACTTATATGAACTTGTATAATGTATTCCTTGACATAAATATTCCAATTCTACGATTTTACAAATGTGAATTCAATGAAAATAAATTTCCTTGTCTCAAAAAAGAACGAACCTAAATTTGCAATAATGAGGAAAACTTTCCATGATTTACCTACTCTAAATTTGAGTGAACTGAATAGTGAAAATAAAGTAAAAAACAAAGAAAAGATTCATTGTTTTGTTTACATCTTTCTTAAATTTATGTGTTTTGACATTTAATCCCGTTATGAACAGAGCACCGAAGCATACACATTTTTTTCGTTATTCTTTACTTGTGGTTTTAGTTCATCGCGTCGTTTCTTATATTCTTAGGAGTATTAATTGTTAATTTCCTTTAATTTAATGGATGGAAGTACTGAATTTTGCAACGTGAGTTTTAATAAATAAATGCAAGTGATCTCAGTGATATATAAATATAACAAGCATTAATTTTTACTGTAGCCAACTACTATAGTTGTGGTGGAGAACCGCGACGAAAACATTTTAGAAGTACAAAAATTACTCGACCAATGGGGCTTGCCTTCCTTAAAGCAGTCATTTTACGAAAAAGGTATTGACTTGGAATGTTTAAGATATATTACATCGGAGGATATACACGTATTAATTCCCGAATCCTGTTTCGGTTTGAGAATAAAATTTCGCGCACGAATTGCGGAATGGCATCGTGAAAAAGTAAGTAATAAAATACTACAGTGTAGTAGTTATTTCAATTTTGTAATATATTTTTTTAGTTAGGGATTTCGTGCACAATTAGCTGATACAGTGTCGAAATCTAGCACGGATGTTTCAGATTGGTTTTTAAGTTCAACTTCACCAAGGTCGTCACAATCGTCACCATCTGTGAGCGTTTCTCCGTCGACATCGCATAATTTGCAAAATTTTGTATGTATTTTCATTACGCCTGGAACGAGTTTATTTAGGGCCAGTTTTTCAGTGCTCAGTTATCGTCGTTTCTCAGTTAACCTTCGTTTAAACGACACATTGTGTTTTTCAGTGCTCGTTTAAACGGAGGTTAACCGGCCGATATTGCTCAGTTAAACTCCGGTAAATTTATCTTTTTAATAGATAAAGAAACAGCTGTTTCTTCGAGTACAGACATTTACCTTTGTTCAAAACTATGCTAATAATTTTGTTTATTTGCACCAGAACAGCTGTTCTCTTTGTAAAAATGAAAATATTGTCAAGTGCTGCCAAAAAAGGTTTAGGTATACGCTAAATATTCATTGAATTTAGATAACTTCTGTATGAAATATAGAAAAGATACGTTTAACGTAGATAAGTTAAACTCGCACTGTAAAACTCAAATCTCAGTTAACTTTTGTTTGGCGTTTAACTAATCTCCGTTTAAACGCCGAAAAACTGGGCCTTAGTAAATCAAAATTAATTATCTATTTATATCTGAATTCTAGGATGTGGAAACGGTTATTGAGAGTTCACTCTTAGGGAAAGTTTTAAAATCTCAATTGAAAGCAACGAACTGCTTGTCACATATAAACCGAAACGATTTATGCACGATTATAGCACACTATTGGAAAAAACCATCAAGCCTTGGCTGCCGATTACCAAGAAGCCGTTGTTCAGATAATTCATCTATTTCCGAACGAAAGGAAGGTGAGATCGTAGTATTCATCGAATTAAACAACATAATTTCAAAGATTATTTTACAGGAAACATACCTGTCCTCAACTCGCGCAAGCAAAGGCAAATGGGCTTGCAGATTTTATACCCTCTCACATGTGTTGTTCTAGAAAGAACATATTGCACAGTTTTGGCGTTAAATTAAATTATCAACAAGCAATGAATATGTATGCTGAATCAAAGAACTCTTTTTTATCTAAGTCAAAGATAGATATTGTTACTCATAATCCTAAAGTGAAAGAAATTATTAAGAAACATATCGGTAGTTTGGAAAATTTGTTTTCATTAAAATTAATAGAAATTTTTGGCATAAAGTTTTATCTAAATAATATACTGGCAGTTCCAAGCAATAATGAAATCAGTTTTTACGTTATACAGTTTATAATTATGACAGTAAGTGAGCAAATATCACTGAACTCTTAAATGTTAAAGGTTTCAATGAGCACCTCCTGTTTACGCCAAAGCAAACCGCTCGCCAGGCTGCCTCTCCTGATCGTCCGAAGCCGTGTGCTCTCGGAGCGCGGACTTCGGCCGCTCAGGAGAGGCAAGCTTAAAGCTTGACTGCGAGCTCTTCGGCTCCAGCCTTGGTGGTCGGAGTCGACGACTTCACGGTTTTTCTGACTTTTTGGCCGTGAACCACGCAGTGCGCAGGCAAAAACTTAACATCGTAAAACTTATATCTAGCAAGCAAACACTATTGTAATTTGTATTTTAATAAGTGATAAAATAAAACCTAAAACAAACCGAACTCACAAAGTGACCTTTTCACCTAAACATTTGGTCCAAAACGAGCCGGATCGAGCTCCAACCGCTCAACGACATCGTCGCCCTTTTGTGAAAGGTAAGTTGCTTAATTTCAAAATTTGTAAGTTTCATATAAATTAAATCAAATAAATTAAAGTCTTAAAGATTCGTGATTAAACTATATATATACGCAACACGTATATATACACTTATATACTCCCGTGTACACTTGAAATTAACGGCAGAATTAATTTCGGTGTAACGGTGCTCCAAAAGTTGGATATATAAGTGCCCTTGAACCCGGTTATCTACTTAAATTGACCGGCACGTGTTGCAATTATTTATTCCTCGACGAATACATAATTGCAGCTCGCTCTCGCTTTGGTTTGCGCTCTTTTCTAAAAAACCAAAAAACCACCACCTTTTGCTGGCTGGTTTGGTTTTCGTGCTCTCCACAGACACGCTCATAGGTTACGCTCTTTTGCGCGGATCACTTAGAAACCAAAAAACCACCACCTTTTGCTGGCTGGTTTGGTTTTCGTGCTCTCCACAGACACGCTCGCAGCTTACGCTCTTTTGCGCGGTTCACTTAGAAACCAAAAAACCACCACCTTTTGCTGGCTGGTTTGGTTTACGTGCTCTCACATAGGCACGCTCTCAGCTTGCAGCCAAGCAAGCGGCACGTTTTTTTTTCCTTCTTTTGTGCCAAGAAAATCAACAATTCTTGCACAGTGGGCGAAAAATATAAAACCATAATAAAAAATTCTTGTTACCTAAAAATATTAAGGTGTTTTATTTCTTGAGTAGCCTATTAGTCTAAGCTATTTTAGCCCCCTGTATTCTTTTGCACCAACAAAAATCTATTTCATATCGCGTATTCCCTAGTTCAATTAGTAGTAACCCTATCACATAGAATGGAGCGGCTTAGCTCTTTTATACGTCTCGCGGACGATTTGGTAGAATTCGGCGCGCACATTTTGGCCAGTTCACCGGAATCGCAAACGTTGGATACCCTAGAGTTGGACGTTACGGAGCTAAACTCGCAGTGGTCCGTCATCAAGTCCGCGTATAGCAACCTTCTCGAACAAATGCAGACGGACGAGAAGATGGCAAAACATCTAAAAAGCGTTAAGGAAAAGCATTTCAAAGCGTACGATAACTACAAGCGATGCGTTGGACTGATCAAAATTCAAGTCAACTCACTGATAAAGACCACCGCGCCGCGGCGCTCTACGGACACGGCAGAGTTGCCGCCCACCGGGTACAACATTAGCTTGCCTCCATGCGATACCGACATGTTTAAAGGCGACTATCTGACCTGGCCCTCCTTCCGCGACATGTTCACCGCCCTATATATAAAGAATACGCGTCTCACCCCGGTTGAAAAGTTATTTCACTTGAATCAAAAGACAACGGGAGAAGCAAAGGAAATCGTACAAAAGTCTCCTTTGACGAATGAAGGGTTCGAGCAAGCGTGGCAAAATTTATCTGAACGATATGAAAATAAACGCGTTCTCGTGAACACGCTCCTTAAAAATCTCTTTGGTCTCGCAACGATTACTCGGGAAACCGGTCACGAAATCAAAAATCTACAGCGGGAAATCAACAATATTCTCGCCGCGTTGGCGCTCCAAGGCGTCGACACTTCACACTGGGACGCGATTATTGTTTTTCTGTGCTCTACGCGGCTTCCGGAAGCCACCCTGTCACTTTGGGAACAATCGATCTCAAATAAATTCGCAATTCCAAAATGGTCCGATCTCGACGCTTTCTTGACACATCGGTTTCAAACGTTGGAAACAGTGCAAGATATAAAAGGCGGGCCCGCAGGCAAGACTCGCGCGTCACCCGCTCAACAGCAGGTGGCCCCCTCGACAAAACGCGTCAACACATTCCAGTTGAATGTGGCATCGACCGTATGTCAATTGTGCTCAGAACACCACGCAATTCGAGTTTGTCCGCAATTTTTGGAAATGACTTCCGGTAAGCGTTTAGAGGTAGTTAAAAAGTTGCGTCTTTGTCTGAATTGTCTCGCGCAAGCGCATCAAATACAACGATGCCCTAGCAAATACAACTGCGCGACATGTCAGGCGCGACACCACACGTTGCTGCATCGCGATCAAGCGCAGAACCGACCCTTAACGAATTCAGCGTCGCGTCCGTCCACTAAGCAACCAAAGTCTGCGACAAGTAGAAACGCTGCATTGCAACCCAATCAGCCCCGTAACAACCCACTTAACGCGCGAGCACCCCCCTTTACAGGGGCCCTCCACGTCGGCCAACGCCGCTCAAATTAATCAACAACAAATACAGTCCACTGATCGAAATCAGTCAGATAATCATCAAGTTTGTTTCGCTGCCGCACCGAAGCCAGTTCTGTTAGGAACCGCGACGGTCACTATATTCCACGACGGTACTTGCTATGCCGCTCGTGCCCTCATCGATCCAGGATCCGAAGTATCCTTCATCTCTGACCACGTTCAGAAGATGCTCAAAATCCCCATGCGGCCAGTGAAAGCAACGGTTTCTGGCCTCAACGAAACCATTTCTGCAAAGGTTTCAAAATCTTGTGAGTTTATGCTCAAGTCGCCACGCGACCCCTCTTTTCAGATTCATGCCACAGCGCTAGTGCTGTCGCAAATCACGGGCAGACTGCCCGCCCACTCGTTCGATAGCGCGCTGCTTCGCAGCCTCCCTCGTAACATCGAGCTCGCAGACGTCAACTTTGTCAAAAGTCAGCAAGTTGACGTTCTCATTGGAGCCGATCTCTTCCCGGCGATCATACTTGACGGTATTCGCCGCAATGTGCTAGGTTCACTGCTAGCACAACAGACTGTGTTCGGCTGGATAATCACCGGACCAGTCCCCCTGCTACAATCGAGTAGCCCCGACATAAGGGTGGCCTTCTTCAATGAAGTCACCATCGAACAACAGTTCGAACGTTTTTGGGTGGTGGAGGAACTTCCCAAAACTCGTCACTTATCCCCCTCCGAAAAGTTTTGCGAAGAGAATTTCGTAAAAACTACTCGTAGGAGCCCTGATGGCCGCTACATCGTTACGTTGCCATTCAAAAGCGAAGCCGTAAGCCAAAACTCGTTAGGATATTCACGGCACATCGCTCACCAACAATACCTTCGCTCAGAAGCAAGGTTACTAAAAAATAATGACCTCAAAAGGCAATACGACGATGTAGTTCAAGAATATCTTGATTTAGGTCATATGACGGCCGTAGCGCCCCCACAACCCGATGCTGCGCACTATTATTTGCCACATCATGCGGTTATAAAACCAGATAGCACGTCTACCAAGGTTAGAGTCGTGTTCAACGCATCCTGCCCCACCACAAGTGGGCTCAGTCTCAACGATGTGTTACACGCAGGCCCTGTTCTGCAAGCCGACTTAACATTCTTAATGCTAATATGGCGCTTTTTCCGGTATGTTTTTAGCGGTGACATTCAGAAAATGTACCGCCAGATCCTCGTCGACCCGAAACATACCCCCTATCAACGAATTCTATTCCGAGATTCGAATAGCTCCCAAGTTAGGGACTATGAGTTACAAACGGTAACATTTGGCGTGAACTGCGCCCCCTTTTTAGCGATCCGCACGCTTCTTCAGCTAGCAGACGACACACAACAACAGTTTCCGCTTGCGGCCCACATTTTGCGACATTCGATGTACGTGGATGACGTTTTGGCTGGTTCTCACAACCTTGCCATGACCACTCAAATGCGCGATGAACTATCAGAGGCGTTGAATACGGCAGGCTTCTCGCTGCGGAAATGGACAGCCAACGACAAACACATTTTGGACGACTTGCCTGGATCCCATTTGCTCAACGCTGAGTTCTTGAAGTTCGAGGACAACAGCACCGCAAAGATGTTCGGCATTCGTTGGAATGCCACCAGCGATGACTTCTACTTCGACACACAGGCGATTGACATACAGCCAACGTACACCAAACGAGAAGTGCTGTCTCTCATCGCGAAGCTGTTCGATCCAGCCGGTTGGCTGGCACCGATCATCGTTGCCGCGAAAATGCTGATCCAACAAGTCTGGCTAGACAAGATTGACTGGGATGACCAACTTCCCGCACTGACGCAGCATACATGGTTGAGTTTCCTCCGAAATTACCATCATATCGCCACGATTCGAATTCCCAGGTGGATTCGGTTCACCCCCGACTGCACAGTGGATCTTCACGCCTTTTCGGACGCTTCCGAAAAAGCGTACGCCGGAGTCATCTACGCCCGTGTTCAAATCGGCGACACCGTTCATGTATCGCTACTGTACTCCAAAACAAGAGTAGCGCCCATTAAGACGATATCGCTGCCTCGACTCGAACTCTGCGGAGCTACACTCGTCGCAGACATGCTCGACGCCCTAGTACCCAATCTGCACTATCGTCCCGAGAATGTCTTCTGTTGGACAGACTCGACGATTGTACTTGCGTGGCTAAAGAAGCCTCCTTGCGTCTGGGCCACCTTCGTGGCGAATCGCGTTGCCAAAATCATTGAAAGAGCGCCACACACTCAATGGTTTCACGTGGATTCGCACGACAATCCAGCAGATTTAGCTAGCCGCGGTGCCACGCCCCAAGAATTAGCTGAGAACACCCTTTGGTGGAATGGTCCACCTTGGCTCATCCACGACAAGAATCGTTGGCCCGAACTACGAACAGCTGCGGAGTTTGCTACCGCACTTGAAGAAAAGCCTGTAAAGGCGCTTCACACTTACTTCCGACCAGACGAAGACCCACTTGACAGGTTTTCCTCTCTCCCGAGAGCCCTACGCGTATACTCATACGTACAGCGGTTTATAAATAACACGCGCCGTAATCGGAACCCTCTATATGCCACTTTGCGACTCTCAACGACAGAGATTCGAGACACCAAACGCCGTCTCACAATCATCTGTCAGCAGACACATTTTCCCGACGAATATTACGCGCTCGAAAGAAAGCAACCAGTGAGCTCGAGAAGTCGTTTACTCGCACTTAATCCCTTCATCCATGAAGACAAAACGATGCGCCTTGGCGGGCGGCTGTCTTCATGCCCTAATTTGGCATTCGATGAACGCCACCCAATAATTTTGCCGTACGACGGTCAGCTGTCTCGGTTACTTGTTCTCTTTATCCACCAGATCTCGCTTCACGGTGGTAACCAGCTGATGCTACGATTGCTACGGACCCAACACTGGATTCCACGGGTAAAAAATCTCATCAAGACGACGATCCACCACTGTAAGCCGTGCATCTTGCATCGGAAGCAACAAAGAACGCAGATTATGGCGGCATTGCCAGAGGAACGCACGACTTTCTCCCGCCCCTTTGCTAACACCGGAGTCGATTTTGCGGGCCCTTTCGACATCAAGAATTACACCGGCCGGGCGTGCTTAATCACGAAAGGCTACACGTGCATCTTTGTCTGTTTTGCGACCAAAGCAATTCATTTAGAGGCTGTTAGTGATCTGACCACGGCCGCTTTCATTGCGGCCTTCTCACGCTTTGCAGCGCGCCGAGGCTGCCCCGCAAAGGTGTATTCGGATAACGGCACAAACTTCGTCGGCGCCTCAAAAGAACTCAAACAAGAATTCAAGCAATTCATTGTTCGAACCCGCGATCTCATCGAGACCCATCATTCGCACCAGAATGTTGAATGGCACTTCATCCCCCCCGGTGCTCCTCATATGGGAGGACTCTGGGAGGCCGGTGTTAAAAGCCTGAAAACGCACCTGCGCAAAGTCGCCCCAACGTCCAAGTTTACATTCGAAGAGTTCTCAACTCTCTTGAGCAAAATTGAAGCGTGCCTCAATTCTCGCCCGCTTCATCCTCAATCTGAGGATCCCAACGTTATGGAGGCAATAACTCCTGGCCACTTCCTAGTAGGCGGCCCTCTGCTCGCTTCGGCCGAGCCCGAAACCCTCGACAATCCGCTCTCCATTCTCAACCGATGGAGACGTGTCCAGGCCCTTGCCCAACATTTCTGTCACCGGTGGAAGACGGAATATTTGCACGAGCTTGCGCGTCGCACCAAGTGGAAGACTCCGCAACTCAACCTACAGCCCAACGACCTGGTCGTCGTCCGTGAAGACAACCTTCCTTCCACGTCCTGGCGGCTGGGCCGCATCATCAAGGTGTACAAGGGTCAGGATGCACGAGTCCGTGTGGCCGATGTCCGAACGGCTAACGGCCAGCTCACTCGTTCCATTTCCAAATTAGTATCCTTAACTTGTATGTCTCGAGTGGTTATTAATGCGTTTTTTCTCCACAGATCTAAGCTGACGCGCATCTGCCGCCAAGGCGCCCGTTATCGACAAGGCCGCATGCTGGCTCCGCCAGCCGCTGTACTATCGGCGCCCCCAAATACCGGTCCCGGATCCGAGATGCCGCATTGCGATGAGCAGCCCCACGAGGAAGATGTGCTCGATCTGAGCGCCTCTTACACGTCAGACGAAGACGGCGCGGCTCAACCGAGCTCACCAGAGCCTCGTCCAGAGGAGGCTCCCGGACGATCGTCTCCACCGGCGATCGCCGGCCCAACGCGGTGTCCACACCCGCAGCCTGCACGGCATTTGATGGCACGAAGCTTGCCCCGAATCCTGGCAGGACGCCACGGCTGCATAGGCTGCCGGTCGTGCCCCCACGCCACCCAACGCTGCACCAGCACGCGCCGCTGCACGGACTGTGGCGAGGCCCATCACAGCACCCTGCACCATTAGGAGCCTGATCCACCCCAGGGCTGAGGGTCGGGGAGCTTTGCAGTCCTGCAAGGCGGGCGGGATGTTTACGCCAAAGCAAACCGCTCGCCAGGCTGCCTCTCCTGATCGTCCGAAGCCGTGTGCTCTCGGAGCGCGGACTTCGGCCGCTCAGGAGAGGCAAGCTTAAAGCTTGACTGCGAGCTCTTCGGCTCCAGCCTTGGTGGTCGGAGTCGACGACTTCACGGTTTTTCTGACTTTTTGGCCGTGAACCACGCAGTGCGCAGGCAAAAACTTAACATCGTAAAACTTATATCTAGCAAGCAAACACTATTGTAATTTGTATTTTAATAAGTGATAAAATAAAACCTAAAACAAACCGAACTCACAAAGTGACCTTTTCACCTAAACACCTCCAAAGTTATATATTAGAAAAAAAAGCATGTATTCCAAAAATTCTGATATATATATACATAATAAGACTATGTAATGGTACCTATTGCATAAAATTAAGTTTACCTTTTATGTAATTTTGTGTTATATTATTAAAAAGTTTTTTATAAAAATAAAAGCTAATTTAAAATAAAACGAAGATATTTTATTTGTTTGTATTTAAACAGTTTTATTTCAATGAATTTCGTAATGTGTCAATAATAACAAAGAACGTGATTCTTTGAAAATGCAATTTCAGCATTGTATTTCATATAATTAAAGTCTTTAATTTGTAGAATGAATTCAATGATTTCTAAAACTTTTCGATGTTGTATTATTGAATTGTTTCATGGTTTTTTAAAGTTTTGAATTTTTAAAGCATAGAACACATTCTTTATCATCCTCACCTAGATTTCATTATTCATTGAAAACTGTTCTTCATTTGTCTACTTGTATTTTATAAAATAAGGAAAGGATTTGTGTAAACTATGACTGAACCATTTTACAAATCATAGATTTCAAATTCGTATTATTATAGAATTGCTATGTATGACTGAGAATCATACAATTAATTAGTAGAAAACAATGATGACTTTCTATGATATTATAGAATCTTTTTTCTCTGTGTAATGGAACTGTGAAAAAGGGTCCTGGTAGACCAAAGATTATCCGGAGCGCCTAGAGCAACCTAGGAAGAAAGATTGTGTATTCTAATTAGTATTATTATGTGGGTAATACTTGTACATAAAATGTTTGTACATAAAACATGAATAATTATAAAATGCACTATGTTTGGTTACTCTGTAGGACTATTGCATCCGTACAATATTTATAATATAATATAGAAATATACAATAAATAATATACAATGCAAGCTGCTAATTGGCTTTTAAAATATAAATTTCACAATATATAAACAAAGGTGGTGAAGTTTCCCAAATCTAAAATGGTAGGTGCGAATGTTTGACCCCCCACTCAAGTGCATCAAAGATGTATAATAATACATAATTTTCAAAAATATTAGAAAACAAATGAAAAAATATAAATGCGACCATTCTGGTTTTTCTAATTATAATTTTTTTTGTGAAAAGGAGAACAACTATGCAGTTGCAACATAAAATTAGCACAACGACTACTTTATACCAAAGTAAAAATGGGAAATAAACAACTAATACTGGGTAAAATGTGGAAGCATACATTAATTACCATTATATGGAACGGGGAGTTATGTTTTATATACATATATTTTGCACATATAAAAAGTATAACATTTTTATTTGTTTGACGTTTCGTAAACGTCAAAAAACCGATTGGTTGCACTCGAACTGCGTTTGATAATGTTTGATGCTTATAAGGTTGTTGAATTCTGTATGACTTCGTATGTAAATATGCGTAAGAAGAATTGATACATCGAGCACTCGGTTGCCAGATAATGTGTGAAAGAAAGAATCGATCAATTTGTCGCGTACAGCGGGCGATGAGAAGAATGGTGCAATTCGTCTTCGTTTTGTTCTTTCACAATAATAGCACGTATACACCGCACGTTTAACTCGGCTAAACGTGCTTAACTCGGCTAAACGTGCTTAACTCGGCTAAACGTGCTTAATTCCCTAAACACATGCTTAACCTGTCTTTTACCGCCATTTCTTTAAAGAAACACTAACTTTAAAAAATTCCTTAAATTTACTGTTCCTTTTTTTAAAAAAAGGATTAGCGCTTTTTGATACATTTGTTTGTTTATTATTAAACTGCATAAATTTTTTTTAAAATTTTACGGTTTTACTTGGTTTAGCAATGACATGTTACATCTTTTTTAGCCCTTTTTATTAAAACTATATTTTCTAAATACAAATAAAATAGGTGTACAGTTAGTTAGGTCCAATGAATGTGTGGTGAGGCTCAATGCATTTTTCTCGGCATCACTCTGTGGCTACGATCCACTAGAGTCTTGATCTCGGCATGTCGCATTGCGGATATCGGTGTCTGCTTCTCCCACTATTGGTTTGGGAGAGCGGATACCGTTATATTGCGTGATCGAAGGATTTGTTCTGTATGTAGTCAATATCACGCCATATAGCGGGGTCCGCTAAGAGTTCGGACCATGGTAGGAAGAAGCCAGACGGCGATATAAGCGATGCGGCACGACGAAGTACAGAGTAAGTGGTCACCAGAGAGGTTGGCAGCAGACATAACACTTTGGCATTTTCACTAACACTAGGATAAGAAATTGTGATTCTGTGCAACAAATTTGTACTTCGCTGCAAAAACCCTGCACTTCGCCGAAAATAAATTTATCGCATGAACACATGCAAAACAACGAGTATGTATCATGAAGAGATTACAAAGGCGAATTCAACGCAGAGAACTTTTCAACATGAGGTACATCGATCAGGGACATACCGATTGGTTGGTTCGAACTGCGTTTGGCGTTGGCACGATCTACGTTCCGGAAATAGCGTGCTGTGGAAGAATTTGTATAGGCAGAAGATCTACTTTAATCGGCATATCATTTCATTGAATACATTATACCGGTAAAACCAAAAATTAATAAAGTCAATTTATGGAAATATTTCACTGAAATAAATATTTCAGAGGAAGGATTTATTTATTACATGTCTATGTCTTTATTTATTATGTATTGTCTTTATTTATTACTGCACGAAATTGACTTTTTTCCATTTTTCAAGAAACACAAAAGTTGCTTACTTCAAACGAGTACAACAAATAAACTCATCGATGAATTTGGCTGAAATTTTAACAGCTGACGTTTGACAGATCGCAATTTCTAAAAAAAAAGTTTTTGTGTTTGTGCTGCTATCTAGCGCTAGGTAGCTTCAATATCAATCCGTCCTCGTAGTTATTTATATTAATTTGGTTTTTATAAAAATGATTTGCGAAGACATAATTCAAGCAATGATTACTGAAAATGCAACTAGAAGCGTAGTAAGAAATTCTATATTAGCTCGGTTAAGGAAACGTAAAGTATTAATGAGAATGTTAATGGGAATTGTCCAAAACAACATTGCATTGGCTTCACACATTGGTGCAAGAATCCATGGCATAGGAATATGTCCACACAAACAGCTGTTGTGACGCACAATTTTCTAGTAGAGACGTTCGGATTTCGCTGTCATCAGGGTTGTAAACTAAATTTTATGTGCTTAGCATCGTGTTTTATTTTTAAGCATGTTCTTAAACATGTTTAATTTGTATGGCTAAGCATCTAGTTAACCTGTCTTTTACCGATACAAGAATCCATGCCCCGATGTAGAAAATTTTTACAGGGTAGGCTATTGGCCAACATATTAGAAATTCTGCATACTCAGAAAAATTTTAAAAAAATATTTGTAGTGTGATGCTTTAAAGCAACGTTGGTATGTAGATAGTACTGATTTTATTAAAAGTACTTTATCAATACTGAATAAAGAGTGACTGAGACAAAAAAGCGTCTGTTTTTAGAACTACAGAATAACGGTAAACCTTGTCACCTTCCCTACTCATATTTGAAAATGTTTACAACTGCCAAAATAACTGAAGTTCTAGTTATTGACCGATGTTGCTTTAAAGCAACAGCTTTCTCTATGCAATAAAAAAACTTATAAACACATGAAAAACCTAATACTTATAGTAAATTTTGTATAATTTCAAACATATATTTTAAGATTTAACATCAATGCTAATCGTGCCAACGCCAAACGCAGTTCGAACCAACCAATCGGTATGTCCCTGATCGATGTACCTCATGTTGAAAAGTTCTCTGCGTTGAATTCGCCTTTGTAATCTCTTCATGATACATACTCGTTGTTTTGCATGTGTTCATGCGATAAATTTATTTTCGGCGAAGTGCAGGGTTTTTGCAGCGAAGTACAAATTTGTTGCACAGAATCACAATTTCTTATCCTAGTGTTAGTGAAAATGACAAAGTGCTATGTCTGCTGCCAACCTCTCTGGTGACCACTTACTCTGTACTTCGTCGTGCCGCATCGCTTATATCGCCGTCTGGCTCCTTCCTACCATGGTCCGAACTCTTAGTGAACCCCGCTATATGGCGTGATATTGACTACATACAGAACAAATCCTTCGATCACGCAATATAACGGTATCCGCTCTCCCAAACCAATAGTGGGAGAAGCAGACACCGATATCCGCAATGCGACATGCCGAGATCAAGACTCTAGTGGATCGTAGCCACAGAGTGATGCCGAGAAAAATGCATTGAGCCTCATCACACATTCATTGGACCTAACTCGGTTCATTAAAAATAAACGTTGATAGCATCATTCGGCTCGTTAAATCCCTTTACCTATTACTCTTTGGCCTAAGTATCTTCAGACTGTTTCGTTTAAATTCGATCAGTTACGTCTACTTTTTTGTGCAGTCTCTGACAATTCGGGAAAAATCTACTTAGCCTATTAGGTATAAAGGTATGTAGAGTTCGGAGAAAATACGAATGGTTCAAAAACGTGCTCGCGATGAATGTGGGCATGAAGAGATGTTGAAAAAATTTGGGGCTAATGGGCTAAACTAGATTTATGCCAACAAAATTTGCAAAAGGAAAAATTTCAAGAACAAATAACAAAAGTCGCTAGAGAATGTGACAAATCCCATTATAATGAAATGGTTTTCAACTGGTCAACTGGTAAATAGATGTATGTATATACAATATATCAGCTGCCCCTACATACCGCCAAATTTTGACATAAAATTATAATAAGCATTTTGATGTACATAAAAGTAAAATTGCTGATAAAATGCTTCCATCGGATCGTATGATTGTCCTTGGAGATTTCCATCTAGCCTATATTAAGTGGGTCCTGATGATCCGTTAGTCTTCTTACCATCATGGGATAGTCATAATGAATAAAATTTTATTGACAACCTATCATCTCGTGACCTTTTTTCAGTAATTTGTATCTCGGTATCTACTTTTTGTGACACCAGAGGATAAGCACCATCCTTCACTCGGTATTAAAAGAGAATTTCAATCAAAACTGTTACATTGAAGTATGAGCAAAGGAAATCTATTAACATCGAGACTATTTGTAATCTGTTTGCTACATTCTTTATGTCTACATATTCATCTTCAACCTACACTTAAAAAAACTACACTCTTTTCGAATATTCGCGTCGAACAAGCGTGGAAGTCTTCGTATATTATTACCTTGAACAAGTCTGGCTAAGAACAGTAATTAGTGTACTTTTCGAGAAGATAATTACTTCCCATATTACAAGAAGTGTTATTGTTTCAATTTTTCCGGTTCAACATGGATTTTGCGCTAGAAAGTCTTCTACCACTAATTTACTAGAATTTATGTTGAAAACCATCAAGAATTTTATTTTGCTAAACAAAGTGACGCCATTTTCACGGACTTCAGCTAAGCATTCGATGTTGCAAATCTTCTCATTTTAAAGTTACAATTATTTGGATTTCCGGAAATTTTGATAACCTGGAGAACTTCCTATCTTACCAATCGTATCTGTCGCTGATCGGTGTGAACGAGATTGTCGCTGATCAGTGTGAACGAGATCATATTTTTGTGAACGCACCCACCATAGTTCGCTCTCTCTGCTGTGACAGCGTATATGTACATATGTATATAATTTCGTGTGTTCAATTCCAATATAAATTTTTAGTCGTCAGCCAGCCAGCAGGGAAGCAAACTGTGAAAAAGCCCCAGTATAAAATATACGAGCGTTTTGATTAACAGAATCCCTAGTGACGACAATATCTTTTTTCACATTTTGGATGTGTTTTCGCAACGACTGAGTTTAACCTCGTAATCGAATTCCTGGAATTGTGTATTCCTGCCTATGGAGAGGACGCCGCCAAAACGAAGCGAAAGAATAAGGAATCAAGGTAAGAGTGGAACCTGCCAAACCACTGTGGCCAACATCCAAACCCTGGAGATCAGACCTAGCGAAATGCTTGGAGCCAGTGAGCCTGTCAAAGTGACCGATACCTCAGAGACAATGTTTAACGCTAGCTCAGCAACGGCATTAGCCGTTGATACAGTCTCAGTCGCCAGCGTTCCGCTATCATTCGCAGCCGTCGAAGACCTAGCATTCGGAGACAGCGCAGCGCCAACGCTCAGCGCCAGCGCATTACCATTTACTAATGTACAGCCGATATCTTCAGCCAGCTTAACACTCACTGCTAGTGAGACAGCAGCATTCGAAACTGGTAGAAGTGCAGCCAGCGCCGACGCAGCGTCGTTAACAACAATAATAACGGCGATGCAAGGGCAGGTAGAGAGTCTACAAAAAGAGCTGCGAGAAACCCAACAAAGGTTAAGAGCGAAAGACAGCTGCAATGTAGTGCCGCCTATATCTGTCCCTTTCTCTATCACGCCATCGCCTTATAATGCTACGCCGTTCTCAATGCCACTACCAAAGATCAGTTCAACGAACTTCAACACACAACATTTATTTAGAGACACAACATCATATCTACCGCAGCAAACTGCATTGCCGTCTTACTCCAGTGCATACTATTCGATGCCAAATGCACACAACATGTCAACAAATATACCACAGACAAGTAATATTGTTCAAAACATTCAAAGTCAACATTCTAATCAAATGGCGCCAAGAAAATTGGTTGATTTGCCGAGGTTCACAGGAGCACCTGAAGATTGGCCTGCATTTTTCACGGCATTCGAGGAAACAACCGTCGCCTACAACTACTCCAACCTCGAGAATAACCAGCGCCTCCAAAAGTGTCTGTCAGGAGAAGCCAGAGAAGCCGTCAAATCACTGCTAATCCACCCAAGCAACGTGTTCGCACTCATTGACCAGCTCAGGACTAAATTCGGACGCCCAGATCAGCTAATACGAAGCCAGCTAACGCAGATACGCGACATATCGCCAATTTCTGAGCATGCGATCGCTCGCATAGGGTCATTCGCTACGATTACTAGGAATTTAACCGCATTTCTCGCGGCGGCTGGTGGACAGCAGCACTTGGTGAACCCAACTCTTTTGGAAGAGCTGGTCTCAAAATTGCCACTAAGCAAAAGAGTAGAGTGGACAAGATATGCTGTAGGTATTCGACCGTATGCAACTGTCCAACATTTCAGTGAATGGTTGAATGATTTGGCCAATGTTATCTGCACTGTACAAACTGCCGATCCGCGTGAGCCTAAGAAAAGAGCAGTGCTACATGCAGTGGAGAATCAACCAAGTCGAATCAGTTGCTCTATATGTCAAGGTAACCATGTAACAGTAAAGTGCGAACGCCTCACCAGAGCAACAGTGGCAGACAGATGGAATATAGTAAAGAGGTCAAGACTATGTTTCACTTGTTTAAAGCCTGGCCACGCAACGCGGGAATGTCGCACTCGTGCGCGATGTACCATTGACGGCTGCCAGAAAGGGCACCATATGATTCTGCACGAACGAAACACACGACACGATTCAGCGTCGCAATCACGGCCATGCATTACACCCTCTTCATCTCAAACAGCCTCGGGAAACGACTCTGAACAGCAGGAATCAGTGCTCACATGCGCGCGACGTACCGTAGTAGAAACGAAATTGTTATTCAAAGTTTTGCCAGTAACGCTTTATGGGCCAAACAAAAGCATAGATACTTATGCATTGCTGGATGAGGGATCATCCATCACGATCATGGATGAGGAGCTATCAAAGCAGTTAGGTCTTCAGGGAAAGAAACGTCAACTAGAAGTACGATGGATCGCCGGCCGGTCTGCCAACGAGCCCTCCACGATAGTCAATTTATTAATAAGCGGACTTAATATGAGAAAGAGACACCAGCTGAAAAATGTGTTTAGTGTGCCGAAACTGGATCTGCCGGTACAGAGCCTGACTGAAACTGACGTGAAAGAAGCCCGCGCTGAAAACTTGCAACTCCAAACGTATGAGGATGCCAAGCCCAAGATATTGATTGGGCTTGATCATTGCCACCTGGGCGTTCCTATTCGTATGACGGATAAAAACTTCGCTGGTCCATTCACTGTTCAGACGCGACTGGGATGGACCGTGTTTGGACCATCGTCAGCAGACGAGAAGCCCGGTCCAACGTGTTTGCTCACTAATATGCAAGCGGATAACACTTTGCATGAACTTGTTGCCAGCTATTTCCAAATAGAAAATTTTGGCGTTCGCCCTTCGCCGCCGGTCATAAGCCAAGAAGACGCCAGAGCCAAGGATATATTGGAAAGAACCACGAAGAAGGTGAATGACCGCTTCCAAACAGGTCTGCTATGGAGGGTAGATAATGTCGACATGCCAGACTCATACCCTATGGCGTTAAAACGATTGCTACAAATAGAAAGAAAGATGCGACGTGATGAATCTTTCGCCGCCACATACGCATCCATAATTGAGGAGTACGTCGCAAAGAATTATGCAAGAAAACTGCAGCCAGCAGAAATCTCGACAGATCAGCCTAAGAGCTGGTATTTGCCTCACTTCGGGGTTTTAAACCCAAATAAGCCACTGAAATTGAGACTAGTCTTCGATGCCGCCGCCGAAACAGAAGGTATATCTCTTAATTCAGTTCTTCTTAAAGGTCCACAAAGCTCTCGCCAGCTGCCATCAATACTATGCCACTTCCGACAGGGTGCCGTGGCCGTGTGCGCTGATATTAAGCAAATGTTTCATCAGGTGATCATCCAACCGAGCGACAGGTGTGTTCAGCGATTTCTATGGCGTGGAGGCCAAAGTTGGCGCCCACCAGATGTCTACGAAATGTTAGTTATGACATTTGGAGCGGCTTGCTCGCCATGCTCAGCCGAGTACGTGAACACGTTCAACGCGTTAAGTCAGCGTTGCCAGCGAAATGAGCGAGCTGTGAAAGGAATTTTGGACTATCATTACGTCGACGATTATGTTGATCGTTTCACCACAATTGAGCAGGCCATCGAAGTTGCTAAGGAAGTTCGTGCCATACATGCAAAGGGTGGATTTGAATTGAGAGGATTTGTTTCCAATTCGTTGCCAGTCATACAAGCCCTTGAAGGTGAAGCGAAGGTACTACGATTCGGCGATAAAGACAACCCACACTCCGAGAAAGTATTAGGCATGTATTGGCAGCCGCAATCAGATAATTTCAAATATGATCTGAAATTCAGCCGTGTAAAAGAAGACGTGATCAATGGTAATAGGCACCCAACGAAAAGAGAGCTGCTCAGCATCGTGATGTCCATATTTGATCCATTGGGTTTTCTTAGTCACTTTACTATACAAGCAAAGTTATTGATGCGAGAAGTATGGCGTCAGCAAATTCGATGGGACGAGCCAGTACCTCAAGCAGTTTTCATGTTATGGGATCAGTGGCGCAGAAGACTACCGGATGTGACTAGCTTCAAAGTTCCTCGTTGCTACTTTCCAGTTGAAGAACCAAATAATCTACAATTGCATGTTTTCGTCGACGCTAGCGAAGCAGCCTTTTCCGCAGTGGCTTACTGGCGATACGTGACTACAGCCGAAATATCTACGAGAATAATATGTGCTAAAGCGAGATGCGCCCCGTTGAAGCGTGTAACAATTCCGCGCTTAGAGCTTCAAGCAGCAGTGTTGGGATGTCGCTTGGCAAAGACAGTTTCTGAAGAACACGATTTGAAAGTAGATGAAATGGTCTTGTGGACTGATTCAACGACAGTAATTAAATGGATCAACAGTGAACACCGCCGATATAAGCCGTTCGTGGCGCATCGAATAGCTGAAATTTTGGACTCCACACAGCCATCAAATTGGAGATGGCTCCCAACAGCCGAAAACGTAGCTGACGAAGCGACGCGCCCAAATAATAACGCTCAGCTAGATTCGCATTCACGATGGCTCACAGGACCTTCATTTTTGAAACAAGAAGAATGTACGTGGTCTGCGATGAATGATACCTGTCAACCTTCCGTAGGCGACGAAGAAGAACTCCGCCGCCAATATGCTCTTGTTTCAGTAAGTAGTAACATAATTGATTTTAACCGTTTTTCGAATTTAGGCAGACTAGTGAGAGCAGTCGCCTGGGTGAACAGATTTGTTGAGCATTGCCGTAAGCGCAGTGAATGCAACACAACGCCAGAATTAACAGTAAGAGAACTAGATACCGCTGAGAAACTACTATGTTGGATAGCTCAACGCGATGAGTTTTCTACAGAAATTGAAACTATCGAAAGAGGAGA
Organism: Myopa testacea; assembly: GCA_949629155.1. NCBI lineage: Eukaryota > Metazoa > Arthropoda > Insecta > Diptera > Conopidae > Myopa > Myopa testacea. Next base: position 38,587,457 of record OX451347.1, on the reverse strand, counting down.
TAACGTTCGTCGTGGAAGCTTGCTGCACGATTTAACACCGTACGTCGATACTGAAGGACTCCTACGAGTAAACGGCCGCATTGATGCTGCCAGTTGGCTGCCGTACAACGTAAGGCGTCCAATGATCCTGCCGCCAAAACATCGGTTTACTGCGCTCTTAGTTGAGCATTATCATCGTCAATTCAAGCATCAGAATGCTGAAACTGTCATCTGCGAGGTTCGCCAAAAATACTGGGTGCCCCGCGTTCGCCGCCTATTGCGGAAGGTGCAAACCGACTGCCGAATCTGCAAGATCACCCGTGCACAACCACGTCAACCGATTATGGGACCACTGCCGGAGGATAGGCTAACTCCGTATGTTCGACCGTTTACATATACGCGCCTTGACTATTTTGGTGACTATTGGCCGTCGAACCGAAAAAAGATGGATAGCATTATTCACATGCTTGACGATACGAGCCATCCACCTCGAAATAGCCCACGATTTGACGACGGATGCGTGCATTATTGTTATACGAAATTTTATCAATCGCCGTGGTGTTCCTGTAAGGATAAGATCGGACAATGGTACTAATTTTATAGGCGCTAATAATGAGGCTGCACGCTTTAAAGACGTGTTCGAGGGTGGACGCATTCAGAACGAATTGGCTTCTAAAGGCGTAGAATGGTTATTCAGCTCGCCGGCAAATCCATCAGAAGGGGGCGTGTGGGAACGGATGGTTCAGGCCGTAAAACGTGTTTTGCGTCAAACACTGAAAGAAGTCGCGCCAAAGGAATAAAGCACACTTTGCAGTGCTTTATATTAGAGGCCGATGTTGTCAACTCAAGGCCGTTGACACATCTGCCAATCCACCCGGAACAAGAAGAACCGCTCACACCCAATCATTTTTTATTGGGTTCACCCAACACAGCGAGAACGCCGAGTGTGCAAGAACCGAACACTCACCTTTGCCGCCTTCGTAAACAGTGGCTCATCGGTCGCCAACTTCGAGATGCGTTTTGGAAGCGATGGGTCATGGAATATCTGCCGACGTTAACGCGCCGGACCAAATGGTGTCGACCAGAGAAATCACTGTCTATTGGCGATCTCGTATTTGTTTGTGACGTAAATCATCCGAGGAACCAATGGAGTCGAGGCAGGGTGGTGCAAGTGTATTCTGGGCCAGATGGAGTGGTGCGGAAATCTGACGTCAGAACTTCTAAAGGCACGATTCGACGTCCTGCTTCGAAGCTGGCGATTTTGGATATTGATGGTGAATCGTAACTGATTCACGGGGGTGGGAGTGTCGCTGATCGGTGTGAACGAGATTGTCGCTGATCAGTGTGAACGAGATCATATTTTTGTGAACGCACCCACCATAGTTCGCTCTCTCTGCTGTGACTGCGTATATGTACATATGTATATAATTTCGTGTGTTCAATTCCAATATAAATTTTTAGTCGTCAGCCAGCCAGCAGGGAAGCAAACTGTGAAAAAGCCCCAGTATAAAATATACGAGCGTTTTGATTAACAAAATCCCTAGTGACGACAATAGTATCCAAACGTACAAAACTCGACTACTTGATGTTTTGGTGTAATGTAAATAGCTTAAATTTAAAGAAGTGCAAACTAATGAGTTTTGCTTGTTCAAGCCAAGTTTTATATAATTACCCCATCGGCAACTATAAACTGGATGGATTGGTATATGCTTTTCGATCGAAGCTACGATTTCACACTCATATTCGCCGCATAACTAGTAAAGCTTATAGTTTATTGGGATGTATAAAGCGATGGGCTAAAGAGTCTGTATATAACTAAGATGCTATACATCTCATTAGTTCGGCCGTTATTGGAATATGCCTCACCAGTCTGGAGTTCTCACTTTAATAGTATGTCTCCAACGCACATTTTTCTTTATTTGATTACGTATAATCAAGTCAGCAAATCGACACATTTCCACTAAGCGACAGAAGTTTTTTCCATTTAATAACTTTTGAAAAAAGGTTACGATTTTCCGACTTTGAAAGAAGAAGCTGTCATTAGCTCTCATTCGTTTGTTGACAACATTTCATTTCCACATGTTTTTCCAAATCCTCAGAGTTGCATGCGAAATATACTTGATTATAGGGTCGTTTATTTTGTAATCAATTCATTATAAAATATGAGGTTGATTATAACCAACATAACGTATACATAATCACGTAAATATGGTTGATTACTGACATAATCCCGATAATGGCTATAATCATATAGTTAATCTGCGGTGGAGACATAGCATAACTGTCATATTTCTGATACTGAATCCGTGCAGATACAATTTTTGCTGTTTTGTCTACGGAACCTATGCTGGGATCCAAACGTAAGGTTACCATCATACGAGTCTCGTCTGAAGTTGATAAATGTACCCTCACATATAAATCGACGAAAAATGGTCAACGCTACTTTTATTGTACTTTTGCTTTAGGGTGTTACCGACATCCATTATTGAACAACATAACTTTAAACGTTCCTAGACGTTCGTCTATCATCGAAAAGATACGAACCTCTTTATCTGAGGTATTGCAGATCAGCGTTTCTCAAAAATTAACCACTCAGGAGTGCCTGTTATGATTTCAGTTATCAAAGTTTCCAATGCGATCTATTTAACTCAACCTAATAGGAAATCTATTTAACTAATATAATAATATATATTGAACATTATTGAAAAATGTTCAATATTTATCTAATTTACCATTGTAACTAATCCTAAGCTATAAAGCCTAGAAGGTTTAGTTTATGTAAGTCTATTAAATAAACAAATAAATAAAAATGAATAAATAGGTTGTCATCTTCTCTTTTTTCTTTGTATCCTTAACCTTTGCAAACAATTATCGTTATAGCTACTAGTATGTCTAATTGCTTGAGTTTAACAACTCAATTCGCTTGTAGCCAAAGACTACAAGCAGAGATAATTATCTCTGCTACAAGACTGGAGACTCTTGAAAATGCTTTGAATGTGTGCGTGCCACGAAGAGCAATGCAACAACAATTGCTAAAAAATTTTTGTTTACATAAAATCCCGGGTTCTTTACGTACACAAAACAAATGAGGAATTTAGATAGAATTTTCACAACACAAAATGAGCACATTTACTTTAATGTCCACTTAGTTCATTGTATAGAATATGTTCAAAATCCTTTCAGGCACCTTTTTTTGACAAATTACTAAGTATCATTATTGTTATTTAATAGCAATTTAGAATAAAACTTTATGATTTTTCGCTTCCCGACGTATATTTCTTTCTGCTTTTAAGCTCACCAACCGCCTATGTTAACGAATTTTTTCCCAACTTCACCAAATGGGTAACAACAATTCAATGCGAAACAATTCACACGTATAGTGTACATGTTTTTTGATTTTACGATTTTTGGGTGTAGTGGAAGAGTTTCCAGTCTTGTTGTCTTTGCTTGTAGCTATCATATTGTATAAATCATTTGTTTCGTGGTCGGCTGAAACGAAAAAAAAGAAAGAAATCAAAAATATTAATGGCAAAAGCAACTAACTTTAGTTAAGTAAAAATACAAAAAATTGACAACTAAGCGAATCGTGAATCCAACCAATATTATTGCTATGATAGTAATAAATGTCAAAAGTCAGATCAATCGAAAAGAGTTGCCAAATAATATGCATTTATCTGGCAACTCTTCAGATAAATTTTTCTGAAGAGTTTCCCATTCATAACTTTAGTATCAAAAAGGGAAGAGAGAGAAGCTAGAGAATGAGGAAAAGGCGGGCAATGGAAAAGGGTACTTGGCTTCCAAAACTTGATCGCCTGGTAGAATGATGTTAGCAATGCCTTAATTTATAGAAATTAAGATACATATATATATTAAAAATGCTTCCTTATGTAGACGAACAAAACGGTTGTCACGTCGAGAGGAAATTTTCGAAGGTCAACCAAATTTGAAATTTAGGCTCAGACTCAGTAAAGGGAAGATAAATTTTAAGATTTTGGCGCCGGAATAATAATAAATAAATACCGGTACTGAAATAAGGTCAGACCAAGTATAGTGGGTGGCACCGGACGAATTAGTGAGGACGATAATCACTTGTGTAGTGAGTTTCGAGACACTCAGTCGTGCCGTTCTGATATCATGGTATTTGATATCATATACACTACCGGCCAAAAGTTTCGAAGCACCACTCCTGTTCATAGAAAATCCTGTGGCATTTCTATATTGCTGTATAAATTTTGATTTTTTCTTTTTTAATAGGATGGTTGGAAAGTGATAACTGTAATATCGAACCCAAAACGGGATTACGACATTCATTGTTTAATTGCATGCTCAAGCAATGCACTAAGTCAAGAAATTGGGTTTTTTTGTTTATTGCACTTGCCATACAAAATCGAGAAAAAGGGTTATAAAAAACCTCTTTCAGGTACTCAGGGTAATTTTTTTTTTATGGGGTAATTACTAAAGGTAATTATGAATAATTATTACATTCCATTTTTTACCCTGGGTCAAGTATAAAAGGCTGACCTAGAATTGTGCAGAGGCTATTTAGAGAACATGCAAACATCTGGAATATTAACAAATATGATTTGGCCTGCCCAGTCACTCGATCTCAATCAAATAGAGCTTCTATGGGATGAGCTGGACCGAAAGGTGCGAGAAAAAGCGACTACGTCGAAAGAGGAAATGTGGAATGCATTGTTGGAATCCTGGAACAATATACAACAGGAAACCATAAAGAAATTAATCGCCAGAATGCCAAGAATTGTAGCAAAAGTTATTCAGTGCAAAGGGGGCTTTTTTGATGAAATATCAGATTAGATATTTTTGTAAAAATTGTTGATAATAAAAATGTTTCTAAAATTTAATTTTAATGTAATTTGAAAGCAAATACAATAAACTTTAAAATGTATAATGAAACATTTATTTTTAAAAGCTTTGGATAACTATTAGTAAGATTTGTAGAAATTTCAAGGGTGCTTCGAAACTTTTGGCCGGTAGTGTATATGAACATGTTTAAACGTTATTTTGTAAAGAAGATTTTCAAATAAACAATGTTTAAAGAAATTACCACGAGAAGTCGAGTGAGTGGTCCATCAAAAGTATCGAAAGGGTTTGAGGTACCACTGAATCGCCGAAAAGCGATTTTCTTCAGAAAAGGCGTCATCATAAGTAGCATCATAAGGGACAGGAACCAGTTAATCAAGCTGAGTAGAAAAAATAAGGTAGGAAATCTTAATATTTATACCCTACACCTTATGGTTAAGGGTATATTCACTTTGTCACGAAATATGTAACGCATAGAAATAGAGACGATAGGTATAGAAAAGTATATATATTCTTGATCAGCGTGACCTCCTGAGTCGATTTAGCCATGTCCGTCTGCCTAGTAGGGTATTCCCTACTTTGTGGATATCTAAATCACCCCTAGTGTTGACGTCTGTACTGCTCCAGACCGTCTTGTGCGCGCTTGTGTCGCATCCGATGAAGAGTGATCGATCGCCTACAAATGTCCACCAGTTCTACGACTTCTCTGGGTGGAATGTCCTTGATGTCTTCAGGGAAGTATGCGGAGACCGATTTAAGAATTCTGAAAAACAGTGTCGAGTTCCTTTCCTTTCGCACACCGCTGTCTTCCTGGGAGGGTGGTTAGGTTAGGTTAGGTTGGTATGGCTGTCACTGAAGACACACTTAGACCGCCTGGGTCCATTGTGATGCCATGTGGATCTCACCCCAAACTTCAGCTCAGCCACCCCGAGCTATACATATGTATACATATATAGCGACATAGACCCCCTATTTTGAGAGGTATCACTTCGCTGAGGTTATTATAGAAAAAGGCTCCCATGTGGGTTTGCCTTCTATGAGCGAGAGCCGGACAGCCGCACAAGAGAAGTGTTACTGTCTCTTCCTCCTCCTCATCCCTGCAGCTCCTGCAAAAGTCATTTGCGAAAAGCCCCAATCGCATCGCGTGAGCCCCAAAGAGACAGTGACTTGTTATGACCCCTACCACCCGCCGAATGTTCTCCCTGCTCAGTGAACGGAGGTCAGATGAATTTTTTTTTATTGTAAGTGGGCCAAAGCTGCCTTGCAGTCATGCATGCTGCCAGCTCCTCCCACCTCTTGTCAGCTTCTTTTAGGGCGTATGACTTCATGATTTGCTTGCAGCTAGCCAGTAGCATACCTATACGTGAGTTATCTAGATTGATAACTAGCTCAGTCCCCCCGCGGGCTAATTCATCCGCTCGACAGTTCCCTGGAATATTACTATGTCCTGGAACCCAGAATAGCTTTATGGAAAACTGCTCTGCCATCTCGTTTAGAGATTGGTGACAGCTTTTTACCACCATAGAGGTGGTGAAGGTTGCATCCAGATAAAAAGAATATATTTTAAATATCTATGTAATGTATCTCACATGCGGATAGCTGCTATGGTTTAGGAGATAAGGCTCTAAAATTTTCAAATTTTAAAGGGTTATAACTCCGATACAAGCCGAGTGCGAAATAAACCGATGTTGTTGTTGGAGTTTCCGTGCAAAGCAACAACAAAAAAATTGGCCTTCCGCCCCAAAACTAAATTTTATCCTCTTTAAAATTGAACTATATTAAACTGAATGTATTATATGATAATATAATATTGAAGATATCCTTAAAAATAATAATCCCAAACAACGTACGACTAATCAGGCATTTGTCCGGTGAAACACTAGGCTTCCTGACGCCAGCCTCGCTCGCTCTGATTGGTTGATTGCAAAAAGTGGAACAGCTTTCGTTCAACTTTAGCGCTAAGAATTTGGCTGAAATAAATGTATACTGAAGCACGGGCTTCGCGGCAGAAAAAAGCATGCCGGTAGAAATAGAAAATGTATTGAATGAAAAAGTCGGATCGGCTGTATTGTATATCATGTTGGTTTTTTATCTCATTATATAATGTAAAACTGATTTACATAAATAGTTTCAGTTTATTTTTTTGGGGTTCTCTTTATTATGGGTTGTTTTGGTTTCTTTATATTGGGGTTCTTTTCATTATTATTACTATTGTAACTCTACCAATTTATTTCTGATATATAAAAAAAGTCCGCATTCCTCTTTTTAAAAATAATCCAAAATATTTATCAAATTTTGAAATTCTAAATTATATTCTGAAAAGTATAGGATAAATTTCTTAGAATTATAAATAAAAAACAAGAGGAAATATGCGGTTATAAGGAAAGCTACCTTTTCTACCACCTTTAATCACAGACGGGTATAAATACAGTGGTGCCGCTAGTGAGTCGAGGTGGCAGTCCGCCCGGGGCGGCACAATTTCGGGGCGGCAGTTTTGGGAATCAAGTATTGACTTATTGAATCCTAGGAATTTTTGGGTCTGCAAATTGATTAACCGTCCCGGGCTCCATGAGTCTTAGCTACGCCTTTGTATAAATAGTAGGCGTGGCGTTACGTGTTTTCAAACCTGTTTTTTTTTTTTTATTGAGGTAGGAAATGCTTTTACGCACATCAGTGTCCCTGCTTGAACTAGGTCCGCCGATAGTGTGGGACTCCCTTGTTTGCAGACTACCTTGGTCACTGCAGGCGGCCGAGCCAGTCGAGCTCCCGCTTCGAACGTCGAATCGCAGCGTCGAACGTCGTCGTTAAGACCGTTCACATTGAGCCTTCTGGCCTGCCAGCGCCGGGCAATGGTTCACTATGTGATGCGCCGACTCCTCATCTTCTAGGCACAGCCTGCAGACGCCATCCTCCGCAAGACCCATCTTATGGAGATGATATCTGAAATTGCCGTGCCCCGTGATTAGTCAGCTAAGACTGCCTCTTTTGTATTCGAGTAGTCGTCTGGCCTCCCTGCGAAGCGGTTTAATAATAACCATCCTCGCCTGACGACACGTGGAGAGCTCTGTCCACCTTCGTGCATGCTCAGAGTACAACCACTCGTCCATTGAGGCTCCGACCTTCCCGTCGCTAAGAGCGACTCTCGGCTCAGGCCCGCAAAAACAGTCAGCAGTCCCCTCCTTAGCAAGAGAGTCCGCTTTCTCGTTCTGTTCTGTGCCCTTTGACCCAACAGAGTGTTACCTTATTGTATCGGGCACACTCATTGAGTTTCTGGACAGCCTCCAGCACCTGTCTGGAATTAACGTTCGTCCGCGCCATACTCTTAATCACCGCTTGGTTATCCAGTGTCAGCAGGATTCTGCTATTCCGCACCTGATCGCCAATTAGATGGTCCAGAGCATGTATCAGGGCCAGTAGTTCAGCCTGATACACGGACACGTATTTCCCTAGATGGAGCTTACAGCCGATGTTCAACTCAGAAGAGAAGACCCCTGCACCTGCCCTTCCATCCATCAATGATGGATCGAAGGTTCGATCGGTTCCATCGATGATTCGCACCCTGCACATACCATCCATAGGCATGCAAACATCGCTGACCTTTGCACGGACAATGTCGATAATGCGACCATGTCCTGCCGCTGGTAAATCAGCACCCCGTCATACAGCGTTCCTATGCATGCGCATTGCCGCCAGCGCCGCCGTCCTCTTAATAAATAAGTCTAACGGTAGCAGCCCGAGTATCGCCTCCAAATAACTAGCTTAGTTGTTTTATTATTGACTTCAAATTTAAACTTTATTTCCGTGGTAAAGAACTTGTTTTGATGAGCTATACTGTATAAGTAGTGTAAAAGTGGGCGGACCGTGCCCAGTTTTGCTGTTATAATGTAAGCAATGTAATGTAATGTTTTGCTGTTATAGTGTATGTTGGAAAATAAGTTGTTATGTAAAGTTTTATTCAGGAATTTATTCCTGATATTTATATATATGTACATATATACAATTATATATATACAATTATATATATACATTACAATGTAATGTAATGTTTTGCTGTTATAGTGTATGTTGGAAAATAAGTTGTTATGTAAAGTTTTATTCAGGAATTTATTCCTGATATTTATATATATGTACATATATACTAGCTTAACTACCCGGCATTGCGTGGGAAATAAAATATTATTTTATAATACTACATTGTATTTTTAATTTAGCAAGTTTTTATTTGTTTTTTATGTGTTTATTTTAATTTTACAATTATGTCCTTTTTCGGACCTTTAGAGGATGAATTTTGAAAAATCCTGAAAATGGTTTTGAGGCATTTATACGCGAGATGTTTTCGTGAAAAAAGAAAATCCATACTTGATGGCTAACAAAAGAGTTATGTGTTTGTCCTTTTGAAGTCCTTAGAAGTAAAATTTCGAAACATCCATTCTTCTCCCTTGTATACATCATAAAGGAAACCTCTATGCAAAATATTCATAGCATGCTTCGTTTTATTTTATTATTTCATTGGGTGTATTTTTACCAAATGACGTCCTTTTCGGATATTCGGATATTTTCGTGAGAAAAGAAAATCCATATTTGATGGCTAACAAAAGAGTTATGTGTTTGTCCATTTTGAAGTCCTTAGAAGTAAAATTTTCGACAAATCCTTTCTTCTCGCTTGTATACATCATAAAGGAAGCCTCCGTTCAAAATTTCACCTTTGTAGATCCAAGGGTTTAGCCTGTGCAAAGAAAAAATTCTGTGTATGTCCTTTTTGAAGTCCTTAGAAGTAACATTTCGAAAATATTTCTTATTCGACGTATACATCATAAAAGACACCTATGTGCAAAATTTCACCGTTCTAGGTCCAAGGGTTTAGCCTGTGCGTTGATGGGAAGTGAGTCAGGCCTTTCATTTTTATATATATAGATAATATATATATATATGTACACCTATCCCCCGATTTTCACGGTACTTGTTTTACACGTTTTCGCTTTTACACGGTTTTCCAAAAAAGTTTTTTTTTTTTTGTTTTTATCGCACTCTACTAAATGCTACTGTAATTGAACACGTGCGTTGTGTACACATCTCACGGGGAATCCCAAGCTTATGTGCTGACTTGCTGCACACGCACACTGTGTCTGTATTTCTTCGCATAAAATTAAAGTTTTATTTTTTTTCTGTGTACATCTAAAAATATTGAAAAAAATCACAACTTTTAAATAGCAACATTATGCATTTTCTGCAAGCGTTTCGATTTACACCGTTTTTGACTTGAAAATTTTTAATTTTCGATTTACACGTTTTTCTCAGGAACGTATGTATCTACCGTGTAAATCGGGGGATAGGTGTATTTAAAAAATTTATATATATATTTAAAAATATTCGCATCGCATTCTCTTTCGAGATGCGAGAGTAAACGGACATGTTTTTTTGTCGTCTTGAGTTGCTGCAGGTTTTTTGCTTAGTGATTTATGAATAAATAACTGAAAATTCTGTACTATAACTCTAAGCTTAGTGATATATTAATGAGTAAATAACTTTGAAAAGATAGTAGTTTTAAATGAAACCATATGCAGAGTGACGATTTATTGCTGCTAATATTCTAGCTTTTGTAAAGTTTTTCTAATAAAATAATCTTAGTGCTGTACTAATCTCTGATCAGCTCTGTATACATATTATTTTTGCGACACTAGTGACCTTGATAAATTTCTGTACACATATAACTACACTGCAGAGCCATGGATAGCGGTACTTCATCGCCTGAGAATACGGCTGTGAACAAGCGCTTTACAAGAACTCAATCTGCTGTGCTGTCTGATCCACCTTGTGCTCTCTCAGTGGCTAGTGCACCTAACACAAAACTTGCGGGGAAGAAAAAGAGTGCAAATAATGACAAATTGCTTACTGTACAAGTTCTTGATGAGCATTTAACTATGCTAATGAGTTGTCTATCTGCTGAATTGCGAGTTTTTCGTGGAGAGATTACTGAGCAAAATTACACAGATTGAAACTAGATTTCCTTGCGTCTTAATGATCTTGACAGATCTCTTAACGATTTGCAGAAGCGGATTGTGGATGTTGAATTGCGACAAAAACCTTTTGAGGATTTCAGTATTAATGATTCTAATATTAAAAAAGAGTTGGATTGTCTTCGACATCGATGTGACTTGTTCGAGCGACGTGCGATTGCTGCGGATGCTGTACTTACGGGTATTCCTCGGCTTAAGGATGAAAAACTAAACGAAATTTTTGATAAATTATGCCAAACTGTTGGTTGCCGAACTTCGGTGCTTACTTCAATATTTCGTCCCCGGAGCAAAACCAAAAATGTTGATATGAATATAATTATTAAATTCAGTTCTGTGCCTATGAGGAACGATTTACTTCAGTAGGCGAATTCTGTAGAAGGGAGAAGCGACAACTTTGTTTGATGGATGTTGGCATGGAATCGAATAGTAAAATATACTTAAATGAAAGTTTGACAACTATTTGTCGTCAAATTCTGCACAGTGCCGTAAAATTAAAGCATTGTGGCAAGCTGTATGCAGTCTCAACGAGGTATGGATCTGTGGCTATCAAAACTAAGAAAGACAGTAGTTGGAATGTGGTACGTGAGTTAGGAGCCCTGCAGTCTACAGCACAAGTGACCAGGATGTAATGATTATAATTGAATCTTTTTTTATCCATTTGAATTGTGATCGATAATCAGTAATAAACTTATTAGATTTATGTTCTCGCTATTTAAATTCATTATATACTTTTGTATATTGAAATACTGTACTTTAATTCAAAATTTTTCGATCGATAATCTTTAATAAACTTATTAGATTTATGTTCTCGCTATCTAAATTCATTATATGCTTTTGGAAATACTGTACTTTAATTCAATATTTTTCTATGATAAGTTACAAAAATCTACTACTTACTTTACTAAATCTTTTCTTTTTATACTTTCATTCTAGCCTTAGGGCTTATCTATCTGTGAGCGATGTGTGGCTTGTTGCCTTTGTTAAATGCGTATGCTTCCTTGCACTGTGGTATATAGTGGTGTCTTTTATTAGGCGTTGTGACTCAGCCGTTGTCTGTGATGTCTGGTAATTCTAGCTCTGAGGACTCGGTATACCCTATGGTACGTGTATTTGGCAAGCAAGCAAATGGCTTGAAGATTTGTCATATCAATGCCCAAAGCTTAACAAATAAAGTTGATGAATTTAGACTAATCTTTGAACACTCAGGTATTGATATAATTTGTGTCTCTGAAACTTGATTCTTTGCGGCACAACCAGATGAATTGCTCCGATTACATGGTTATCGCTTATTTAGGTCGGACATAGTGAGGCATGCAGGTGGGGTTGCGATTTATTTAAGGGATGACATTTGTTGTAAATTAAGGATAAGATCGCCTCCAGACGTGAATATGGAATTTCTTTTTGTTGAAATTTCATCTGAAGTTGGAAAGATGCTGCTGGGCTGCGTATATCGGCCCAATAATCGGGTGAGCATTGACCTTCTAATTGAAACCATCGATAGTGTGGCAATATCCTATCAAAATGTTATTGTAGTTGGTGATTTAAATAGTGATTTATTACTTGACCAAAGCCTTACAGAACTTATGTCAAGTGTTGCATTATATCCGGTTAATGTTACGATGCCAACTCATTTTACTACTACTAGTGAAACTCTACTTGATGTATTTTTCGTAAATGAAAGGAGTAAAATATTATTTTACAACCAAATTTCTGCGCCTCAGTTTTCCCATCATGATTTGCTGTTCCTTACCTTTAATTTTCCACTGCAATACTGTACTCAGCGTTTTACTTATCGTAGTTTTAAAAATATTGACTATTCTGCTCTCTTGGCGGACGTTGAGAAAGTTGATTGGAATGTTGTTTATAGGATGGCAGAGGTGAATGATCAATTAGAGTTTTTTAATAATGAGGTTATCTTACTTTTTAATAAGCATGTGCCTGAAAAAACGAAGTTCTTGTATAAACCTGATAAGCCTTGGTTCACTAACTACATCAAAAAATTGATGCAACGCCGTGACTCTGCATTTAAGCGGTGGAAGCGTTTCAGACTTGCCGGGCTTTTCTTGAAGTTTGTTAAGCTCAAGAGAGAGGTTATCAAAGCTGTTAGAATGGGAAAACGTCGGTATTATACTAATTTTTTCACTTCGGCAACTGAATCTAAGCAGACCTGGAGTCAATTACGTTCAGTTGGTTTAATAAAAAATGTTGCATCGTCGTCTAACAGTATGGATTTTGATTGTGATGAGCTTAATGAGCGCTTGAAAACATCGGTACTATGCGGGTTTGGTGGTAACCTAACTATTTAAACCAAAATAATTGTCCCCTCCATACTGCCAGATTTTAGTTTAGATGCGTAGATCATTATGCAGTTCTAAAGAGTTTATTGACCGTTAAATCGAGTGCAATCGGACTTGATGGTAAAAATCCGGTTTTCTTGAAGCTGTTGCTACCAATTATCACGCACATTTACAATATTTATGACCACTTCTGTTTTTCCCAACGCGTGGAAAACTGCTAAGGTTATACCCATTCCTAAATCAGATAATGATTTTAGACCAATATCGATACTTCCGTTTCTGTCTAAGGCCTTTGAAGGAGTATTACGTGTTCAAATCTCTGAGTTTTGTAAGGAACATCGATTAATTTCTGAATTCCAATCTGGTTTTAGGGCTGGACATGGTTGTAAAACTGCCTTGTGTGATGTTGTGGAGCAAGTTAGAGCCAATGTTGATGAAGGTCGTCTAACATTTCTCGTGTTACTTGATCATTCCAAGGCCTTCGACTCGGTTGACCATGAGATTCTGGCTTCGAAGTTGTCGAATATTTTTGGGTTCTCCCTGTCTGCTACGAAACTTATGAAGTCATATCTGTTAAGTCGTAAGCAAAAGGTATGTAATAAAGGGGCTATGTCACTACCTTTAACCTTGACTCGTGGTGTTCCACAAATTTCAGTCTTGGGTCCCTTGCTATTCACTTTATACATAAACGACTTACCTGGTGTACTTTCTTATTGTAAAGTTCACTTATATGCTGACGATGTACAATTAATTACTTCGTCCTCTATTGACTCTGTCCGATCTTGTGTATATAATTTAAATATTGAGTTGGATTGGGTTAACCTGTGGGCGTTTAATAATGGTTTGTGCCTTAATCCTAGGAAGACTAAATGCTTGGTTATTCATAGAAGAGGTTTTTATTTGTCCTCACTGCCTACGTTAAGACTAAATGGAAGTTCTGTGGAATATGTTAAGAAGGCAAATAATCTGGGTGTACTCTTCAATAATGTGTTTACGTGGAATGATCATATAAATAGAGTTATTGGGATCACTTATGCAAAACTGCGGGTGCTTTGGTGTGCACATTTTTATACACCGTACAAGATTCGGTTTCTCTTTGCCAAGGTGCATTTGATGCCGTCGTTGTTGTATGGCAGTGAATTATTTGCGTACTGTGATTCATTATGTAGACGTAAACTAAATACGATGTTTAATAATATTGTGAGATACATTTTTGGGTTGAAACGGGTAGACAGTGTATCTACGCAAAGCAGATTGGTATATGGTGTCTCCTTCAATAACTTATTTGTGTACAGCGTTTTAATCTTTCTGCATAAGTTACTTAAGTCCGGTGAGCCGTCATACTTGTATCAAAGGCTAACTTTTACCCAGTCCAACCGAAATCGTAATATTGTACCATTTCGGTATTCCTGTTTGGTTTCGGAGCGTCAATTTTTTATTTTTTCTGTTAGGCTTTGGAACACTCTGCCTATTTATATACAAAAAGCTACCAGCTCGCCGCAGTTCAAGAGGCTTATTTTGAAACACCTTTCTTCTGCTCCTGCACATTGCCACAGATAGTTATTTTTCTTTTTTCTTTCCTTTCTTTATCTCTCTCTAATGCCTTCCTCTGCCTAGCTTTAATCCACTTTTCTAACTTTATTATTCATTTTTAGTATCTCTTTGTTATTTTAGTTATTATTTTTTATTAGCATTTCTTTGCTGAAATTATAGATTATATGTATATCTTAAGTTGTAAAGAATTATGCTGATTGTAAGACATAAGTCTTGTAGCATAATGGTAAATACATAAATAAATAAATATTACCATTTAAGACCCCCTTTTGCCTGTAACCTAAAAGTGGGCGGATCATGTCCATATTTGGCATATTAACTGATAATGCTACTCTATACTCAGTAATGAAATTTTGTTGTCATAACTCAAAAACGAACACTGATATCACATTTTTACTAAAAAAAAGGCGTGGTCATGGACCGATTTTGCCCCTTTTCAATACCAACCTGCACACCACAAGAAACAATATTTCTGCAAAATTTCATAACAATATCTTCACCGGTTCTCCTGTGATCGTGATTTCAAATGACAGACAGGCAGACAGACGGATGGACATGGCTAAATCGACTCAGGGGGTCATGCTGATCAAGAATATATATACTTTTCTATACCTATCGTCTCTATTTCTATGCGTTACACATTTCGTGACAAAGTGAATATAGCCTTAACCTTAAGGTGTAGGGTATAAATACAGGTAGATTCCAATATACAGTACGTATAGACATACATTAAATAAACAACAACGACACTAGCTGCGTTTTTTTAATGAACTGAAGATCCAGTTCATTAAAAGAACGACGAGGGAAATTTCGCTAAAATCGATATCGCGCCCAACTTCATTGTATAATCTTTCATACGTAGAGTAATCTGAATCGCGTTTTTTTAATGAACTATACAGGTCTTCAAACAAAATAATTTTTCAATTTTATTTTTTGACGTTTTTCAAAATTTGTGAAGTTGGCTATATTCAAAATAGAGGGAAATCTTAAAATTTCCCTATAACCCAGATAGAGACCTGGGTAAAACCTGAGTAAGTGTCAGTTGTATGGCGAAGATCTATACAGTTCATTAAAAAAACGCAGCTACTGTTGCTACCAGAGATAATCTCTGGTTGCTACTGACAGGTCAAATCAACCCCTCCGCAAAATGCTTTTGTTGAAATTCAATTCAATTCAACTTTATTGAGACGATGACAACTTACTTATACAATAAATATATACAACTTAAACTATGCATGTTTACAAGTTTGGCAACTCCCAGGGCTGTAAAGTTTTGCCTTGTGCATGATATTTCGTAGTATTTTAACCAATAGTACAATTTCACGAGTTTGTGTATTAATTAAGATATGATATCTTCTCGTTAAGTTTTATATAAAGCTCTTGCTCCCGGAGCTTTGCAAGTGTTCTTATAATTATTGGAAGCTTAATAGCTATTTGACTTAGAATAATAATAAGGTACATCAGGTAATATACTTGAAATAAGACTATTACAGAGGTATATGAGTTTCTTAATATGAGAATAAGTTATTTTGTTTTTGATAAGGCACTTAAAGTCTACAACATTTAATATATTATTTTATATGAAATCACATTACATTACAGTGAAAGGAAAATTATCCTCTATTTTGGCAAGATGAACTATTCTGGTAAAACAAAGGAACTAAAGCAGATTGGTCATTACCTGCTAATATAGAATCTAAGTCAATTGAGTCTATACACAAAGGAGATAAATAATTTTCAGAATTCCAAGGCTCTCTGGATAGAGAAAAAAACGTACTACTTATAAGATCATTATCTATATAGCGTAAATTTGTTACGGATTTTTTCATAGCTCTTAAGGAGTATCTCATTAGGGGTTCAACTCCGGACTTATCGTAGATGTAGCTGTTCGCATATTTTTTGTTAAAAGATTGGAAATGTTTGTTAATACTTAAGCGCAGAATTTGTCTTTCAAATACTTCAAGCTCTCTCGCCACCGACGGTGA
Source organism: Myopa testacea (assembly GCA_949629155.1). Classification (NCBI taxonomy): domain Eukaryota; kingdom Metazoa; phylum Arthropoda; class Insecta; order Diptera; family Conopidae; genus Myopa; species Myopa testacea. The sequence goes on along the minus strand of OX451347.1, from coordinate 38,570,804 downwards.
GAACGAAAACCAGCACGGGAAGGCATAGGTCACAACTGGTCTTATTAGGGTTTTGTAGAACAACAGCTTGGTTTCTCTTGAGAGGCCGCTATTGGATCTAAAATACGGCGCTAGCAATCCTGCAACACGCTTGGCTTTAGTCAATGTAGACCTTGCATGATTATTGAATTTGAAAAGGTTATTGAAATTTATACCTAAGTATTTAATGTGTGTTTTGAATGGGATCCTAGCGCCATCGACGGCAAGATAAAGATTTTTACTGTCCCTCACCACTCCTGGAGGTCCTTTCCCTGATGCATTCCGGAAGCAAATACATTCAGTTTTACCGATGTTAAGGTTTAAACCCCATTTTTTATAGAATTCGTTAATTACCTGAATATGAGCAGAGACGGCTGCCAAAGCATCGTTGGGATATCTCGCGTGAGCATATACCATGGTATCGTCAGCATACAAAAGTGCAACTGAGCCTGATGGAAAGTCTGGCACACGCAGGAAGTGAGGAAAATCATATAAAAATATGTTAAAGATAAGAGGGCCCAAGATTGAGCCTTGAGGAACTCCGCGCTCAACTTTCTTTAATGTGGATTTTGATTGGTTGATTTGTGTAAAAAAGAATCTATCAGTAAGAAAACTGTCTAGGAGTTTAAAGATCGTTGGAGAAAGGTTGATTTGTATTAGTTTAAAGAGAAGACCATCCCACCAAACACTATCAAACGCCTTTTCAACGTCCAGAGAACAGCTGACAGTACATTTTTTGTTTCTAAGATTTTGAGTTATGTCACTGTGCATTATCAATAGGGCGTGCACCGTGGAGTGTCCTTTTTTAAACCCAAACTGGTAATCGGAAATAGGATCAATGCCATTGTTTAAAGTATTATCAATTTTGTTGTAGATTACTCTTTCAAGAATTTTGCCAGCGTTGGAGAGTAAAGCAATAGGGCGAAAGTTTGAAATGTCGATATTATTAGGTTTTTTCCTAATCGGAATTAATTTCGCGATTTTCCAACTTTTAGGAAAGTAACCATTATTCAAACAGTTATTTAAGATAATTGCTAAAAACTCGATAGCAGATTTGGAAAGTTTCTTTAGGAGATAGTTTGAGAGATCGTCAGGACCAAATGACTTCTTGGAATTATTGTGGCTGAGGATATCTTTGATTTCTCCGGTGGAAGTGAAGAACTCAGGGAACGATGGAGATAGAGCAGAGTTGGAAATGTCGAAATTAAAAATTCGAGGTGGTAAAGAGTTTCTAAATTGATCCACTGTAGTTTCCACTTGGAGCACCAAGTTTTGATCGGAAGTAGGCCGACTTTTACGAAATATTCTTTCAAAGTAGTTTCCGAAAGTCGAAACAATGACTGGTTCAGTGGAATAAATGGTATTATTGATTTTTAACGACTCACAAGAGGAGCTCTTTTTCCCTATGAGATTGTTAATTTCCTTGAAGGCGGAAGGACCTGGTTTAATTTTAGAGAGTCTCTGTTGAAGTTGTTGATCAAGCCAAATTTTAACTTTCTCTTTAATTATTATTTTTAGGAGTGAAATTCTGGCTGAAAGCTCTTTATAAGATTGGTTTATCCTATTATAAGTAGCATGGAAAATTCGTTTTAATTTTTTTTGCCACTTATGTTTAATTTTGAAGAGGTTAGTAATATCCTGAGGAAGGTTTTTATATTTATTAAATGATGGACTGATTACTTCAGAGTTATTTCGAGCAACATTCTGTATAGTTGAGTTGAGACTAAGAATATAGGAGTCAATCTCTTCATTAGAAAGGTTTGAAAACTCTGGAGGGAGGCGATTAGCTAACTGAACGTCTAGGTCATCTTGGAATTTCTTCCAGTTGGTATTTTGATATGATATAAAGATTTCTGGTTGCTTAAGAATGTACACAATTTCACTCATGTTTAAATTTAAAAGAATTGCGTAATGGTCAGAGAATGATGGCAGCGTAGATATATTAAAATTTGGGTTCAATTGGTCAATAAGACAGTTTGAGACAATAAAGTGATCCAAAAAGGAGGAGCCATTTGGATACGAGGGACTATTAGGCGAAAGAAGAGAAAATATATGGCAGGATTGTGACAACCACGCTTCTAAGGCAATACCATTCATGTTCCTAAGAGCATCGCCCCAGGAAGGGCTTTTAGCGTTCAAGTCTCCGCCTATTATTGCTCCGTCATAGTTAGCTGCTATTACGCTGATTTTGTCTAACTCGGTAGTGATTGCTGCACGGGTTAAATTAGTCGGAAGATATATTGATCCCAGCAGAAGCGCTTTCACCGAATCATTCTTTTTAAAAGAAATCGACAGTAAGATACAAGGGAAATCGAAGTTTGTTGTGTCAATTAAATTAAAGAGAAGATCTTTTTTTAAGGCTATTGCAACTCCCTGATTAGAATCGTTACGGAAAAAGTTATAGGAATCTAAATGAACTTTATGATTGATTTTCAGGTGCGTTTCCTGGAGAAACGCAACGAAAACATTGTGTCTTTTTAATAGTTTAAATAGATCGAGGCGTCTACTATTGTCCACCAAGGAACCGGTGTTTAAGGAGATGAAATGTTTACCCATCAAAGTTATTATTGGAATTGAGGATTACTTGGTCTAACAATTCCAAGTATGCCAGTCTCTTCATTTCGATAGAAATACCGCTGTTAATGTTCTTCATGAACTTTTTCACCCTTGCCACCAAGGAAGTTATATCCGAACCAAAAAGTGTAGTGGAAAGATCGAAAAAATCGGAAAACAATCCCTTAGATGCACCTGCAACAGAGGAGGGAGTTAGGTCAATACAAGAAGCGGGTTGCTTATTCTTGACAATGTCTGCGTAGGATACTCGAGTGTGTCCTACACCACTATTATTGAAAATTTTGCATTCTTGGTTTATCTGACTTATTTTCTCTTTATTTTTATTTATTAACTCCCTCCTTCTCAGCAAGTACATTTTGTATTGTGGACAGCCACGGAAATTTGCGGGGTGCCCAAAATCTTTACAATTGATGCAATAGGCAAGGGAACCCTCTTTTTTTATATTTTGGCACTCACCCGGATTGTGTCTCACACTGCACTTCACACAGTTATACTTTCTGGCACAATTTTTGGCCAAGTGACCGAAGCTTTGGCAGCGCTTGCACTGCATAGGGTTGTTATTCTTTTTGGGTTTTTCCCAAGTGATACGGGAGTAAAAAAGGTATCTGAGTTTAAGAATTTCATCAGGGATCTTACCAGGGAGAAGTTGAACAAGAAAGAGATCAGAACTCTCGTTGATTTTTTTTTGTCTTTCAGTTAGGAATGGAGAAACCTTGGAGACCAGATCTGGAATAATTACGTTGAGCTCCCGCCTGATCTCGTCCCCACTATAGTCTGATGTGAGACCTCGAAGAATTAACGAGTGTGATTTATCCTCACTAGCGGTGAAAGTATGAGCTTCAATGTCATCACTTGCTTTTAACATTTCGATAAGTTCGGAGTGAGACTTGTGATTATTAACAAAAAGTTTGCACTTATATTTATTAATATACTTAACTTTAAAAACTAATTCTGGAGCTTTTTCCTTTAAGCCTTCCGTGAGTAGTTTGATATTTGTCTTGTAGAGAATAATAGGCGGGCAGAATTTTATACCCGAGAAGTTATGCCTTGATTGCTGCTGATCCGTTTGGTTGATGCCTTTCTGGTGAGAGTCCGTGGTGGCAGAGACTGTAGCGCTGCTGGATATCAGGTTCTGTTTGCCGGTGGCCGTGCCCTTATCTGTCAGGCTTGGTTTCAATCTGTAGCTCGGCTGGATAGAAAGGAGCTTAAATCTATTATCTCCTAGCGAGTCAGCGATTTCAGCTGAACTGATACTGTTAGTTCGAGTTCGTTTTATCCTAGGCTTTGAGCCATTTCCGGCTACTTGGACGTCAACCTCCATCGAATACGAGCGAGTTAGTTATCGAAAAAGTAGATTAAACTAACTGATGAACTTTTACAATGAAATTGTGAACAAATCACAGTAGTTTGATAGTGCTTGTAAACTTGATTTCTCAGGAATAATGCCCGTGCTCTGACCTGCTAAGTCCCGTTGAAGCACAGCAAATAAATTAAGATTTTCCAAAAAACCAAAAAAAAGATGGCGGAAAACTCGAAATAGAAAAATTATTATAAATTAGCGAACACAGAAAAGACGTCTGTTCACAACGAAGCTATGATTCGAACTCCGGCTTTTGTTGAAATAAAAGCGTTTACAAACACATCCTCAACCGCTTAAACGTATGCCAGTTTGTGGACGCGCATAATTTTTTGTAGTGTGACACCGAGGTATTTCAGCTACACACTCTCGACTTTTATTCTTGTTATTGTTTTTAAGATAATTCCAAAAACAACAAAACTTCTTGCAGGTTTCTTTGTGTTTCAGAGTTATAGCATCACGAGAATTGAAAATTTTTTGTGTGTATCTCCTTAACTATTGGACATACCTCCATCTTATTGATATCGTTAGAAAACCGTCAATAATGTTGGAACAACTTTACCGTTGGGGAATAGCACCATTTTTGTTGGTATTTTAGTTGTTTTTATGCAAATTCCAAAAACACGAACAAAATTGGATTACTTCCACAACGATAAAGTTACTCCAATATTTTAGACAAATGAACAGTGATTTGAATACCTTTCTAAAGATATCAATAACATGGAGTTATCTCCTATTGTTAAGGAGATATACACCGACAATTTTCGGCAGAAGTAGGGCACAGTCCCATAGCTCTGATTGTTTTGTTGTTGGAACTCAAACTCAAAAGTTCTCGTCTAGTTTGGCCTGTTAAAGTTGGGAACTGTCAGTCCTATATCTCCTAAACTGTAAAAAACAGATTCATGTAAATGGTGTCCTTGGAAAGGTATTCGAACCATGTTTCATTTATCTGAAATAAAATTTTAATGAAAATCGTATAGTTTTCGGGAATTTTTGGTTACCTTTCTTAAATCCATTAATTTTTTTAAGTAAAATGTATAATTAAACTATATATTTATCACAATATTAAGAAAGAGACTACTTCCTTTTTATGGAAGTATATATTATCGGAATCGGTGCAGGAGTATAAGAGAAAATGCATTTTAATAAGGTGTTTCCATAAAATGGTTTTTTGCAGATTTTTGGAATAAACTTCTTTAAGCCCCAAAACCACTCGTAAACTGTTTTAACTCCCCTGAAATTGTTGTTGCTATTCCAGCGCTAAACCAAAATGCGTTTGGTTTTTAGCCTCAGTTTTTAGTTTGCAAGTCTGTTTCGAAGTTCGGAATTGCAAACACACTATCTTTTTCCTTTTCTAGTGCCAATAAGTTAGAAAGAGATAATTTATGTCACCAAACTATTCTGCCAAATGCCAAAAAAAACTCGACATACTGAGAGGAATTTGTTATTTATGATGTACGATTTTTCGCTTTCCAAATTCTGTAAACTTGCGAATTTCATCACCATACCAAAATACATTTCAAGAATTTTGAATATTATTGTTATTTTATTCACTGTATTATAAATTAAAGCGATGCACAATTTTAAAATAGCTGCGTAAATATACAAGCAAAACAACAGCTGTTTATTTCTTCTTTTCGGTTTGACAGCCCGGACCGGATTATGTATGCAAACACTAGATCTGCTGATCGATTTTCGAACACCTTAACCGGATTAAATATTTTTATGGAAACAGGCTATAAAGCCACACTCATGTAAGAACGAAAACTTTTTATACAGGTCTTACTACTTATTTGGAAAAACAAGAAATTGAAAAACTGTTATAAAAAATCAACGGATTTTTCAACTGTGGTATTTTTTAAAAATCAACTTAAAATTTTCACAAAAAAAAATTAATAAATAAGTTCCTTTTTGCTCACCAGAAAGTTTCGAACATCAATAGCATATTTACGAAACCGTTATACTGTTGCTCTTGGAGTTCCAACAACAAACAACAACCACAACAAAAAATCTGAGTTATGCCACTGTACCCGACTTGTTCCAAATTTTCAATTCTCGTGAGGCTATAACTCTGAATCGCAAAGAGAGATACAAGAATTTTTGTTGTTGGCATTATCATAAAAACAGTAACAACCACAAAGTGGGAGGGTTTGTACAGAACTCAATCTGCTCCCAAAGCATAAACGATTTTATTTCTTTGTAGTGAAGTGAGGCTGAAAATGACAGTGTTGAAAATATCTTAACGTCAAAATTTTAGAAAAAGCACTGCTTTGGAAACATACGAAAATTGATTTTTTGATAGTTGCTTGTGAAAGCATTTTGTTAGTCGTGTAATGTTTATTCTAGCAATAAACATGTACGGCATATAAAGGTATGTGAAAAATGTTTCAAATCGTTAATTTAGTGTCCGACCCCTTCCTGCTTTGCAAACATAAAATATTACACATATGTATGTAGTTCGAACCCAGTGCTTACAGGATAACTGCAGGCTCACAATTACAAATAAGAAAATCGTGGTAGTTCAGGAAAGGAAAAATAATGTAACCACATGTGACTTAAAATTTAATTTAGTCAAATTTCAAGCGCATGCATTAACATTTTCTATTGTTCCAAAATTACTTTTTCATTTGAAAATGCTGTTCCGGATTCATTCAATAAATGCATTTAGTATATCGATTCCTTTGTTTAGTCCTAATGTTATTGAGTTGAGAATGAATGAGCCATCAAATGGATTTTAAGATTGAAGTCCTCATTTCGTAGGCATTTTTCTTGCGTATCACTTTTAGGGCATTAGTTATATGTATTGTATTAATTTTGGTCTCTACTTTATTATAATTTATAAATTCAGGCAAGAATACTTACGTAAGTTTATATTATATTTAACGTTATAAATAGATATAGAAGCAGTTTTTGCTTCAAAAATTCACTAATAGTAATAAAATGAAGTTTCTACTTTGTATTCGTAGATAAAATTGCTCTACTAGTACTACAGCCACTTAAGTAACCGGAGTGCGGATCTGTATTTTATGTGCTAAAGTTGATATACATATAAGAATTTATTGAAATGTGAATGTTTATTTTATTAATAATCAATTAATGACAATCAAATTTATGAAATCTAATTTCTCCGCCCACATTAAAAATGGACACTAATTTTAATTTTATTTAAGATACCCGAAGAAATTGGAAATAGTGGAATAATTGGTGTCTGTTCTTGGAACTTAAAACTTAAAAAACGTTTACCTATCAGGAAATAATAAAAGTTTCGTTAATGTAAATGAAGTAAGTGAGAATTCATTGCGGATAAGAAAGACCGCCAAGACGACGAGCCCCAAGTCAAGTACAACAGCAACATTTGATGCTTCAGGCGGTCGAACGTACGCTAAAGTCATCCAACCCCAAAACGTGGCGTGCTATTACTGGCAGTAATATCAACAATACAAAGAGCAACAAAATTATTAGCAGCACCAGTCGTAATATCACCATTCCTAGCTCTTCGTCAACAAGCAGAATGGCATCATCAAATCATCGTGGAGGAGGTGCAGCTAACTCGGGCCTGCAAATTGGCTCTGCGTGGTTTCAACGCAAAATAAATTTGCGACCACAGCACCGAGGTGTGCATTTAGTTACCGAAGAGATTCTCAGACAAATGCCTGAATTAGCACAATTTTCCGTTGGATTATGTCATATTCAAAGTAAGTAAAACTAAAAATGTTTTTGGTTCATTGAGTGTTATTAATAGTCATATTATAGTAGAAGGGATATGTAACCCTGCCTTTTCTACATTGTTTGATTTTACAATCTTGTTTTAACGTTACATATGCATATCTACATACATATCTGTCTATACATATCTACATAAGTATTGTCACATTATGTACGCATTATTGGTATTGTGGTTTATAAAATAAATAATACTTAAGGAATCTATCCGCAGTACATACTATATATACAGCTGCAGTCAAAAAAATAGTGGAAAGGCACATTATATTTTTTGTTATATTCATATAATATGTTCATATTATAATCATATAATTGTTCATTATTTTTAGCAATGACATAATGATCTACATAAAGAATTTAAATAATGTGCGAACACATTTATGTTTTTTGTCACAAACTAAAAGTTTAACTTTCAAAACAATAGTCACCGTTTCGTGTGTTAAAATAATAAGGAACTATTTTTAATGAAAACCGAAAAAACAAAAACAGGTAATTAATTAATTTGTATGTAGCAATAATAGCAAAAATTTTTCAATTTTCTGTTCAAGGATGGGTTGGGGCAAGCATTCTGTAAAGAAAACAGCTTTAATAAAAATGCTTGTTTCAAAAGGCAAGACTTATTCAAAAATTCAAAATTTGTGTCTGATCTTCTATTATGATCTCAAGGAGACTCGCGGGCGTAAGAGAGTTATGTCGAAAAAATGATTCGAAGAGTAGTCCGCCTTTTAAGTTCGACCCATTGATGGCTTCTATAGAAATTAAAAAAGAATTACATTTTGGAGGAAGTGTGGAGACTATTCGCTGTCGATTACTCACACTCTGTTCTCTCTCAATCTCACACTCTGTTTCTCAATATCTCTCACACTCTGTTTCTCAATATCTCTCACACTCTGTTTTTAATATAACGAACATATCTATATTAAAAACAGAACTTTCGAGGAATCGAACTTATTGTTAAACATTTATAATTTTAACTTAATTTATCCATCTAATAGCGACAGGCTTAATGATCGCATTATCTGAGAAATTAAGAAATCCAAATATTCTATATCACTAAATTCTATGCCAGATATTGCTCACGTAGACTCAATTTAATAGTGCGCTATGTCTTTATTTTTATTATTTTTTACAAAAATTCCATTGATATCAAAGACGCAGGGAAAGCTATGGCAATGCCAGCAATACGAGTGGAAAATATCATGCTTTGCAAGCACGTATTAGAGCTGGGCCACAATACGGCAGCGACAGTGTCAGTGTTTCTCTCACTTTCGCTGTCAGCCTACAATGAGAACAGTGGTAGCGCGCAGCGCTATCTGTCATTTGTCATTTGTTTTCACATTTGTATTTGTTTGAGTATTTGTTTTGTTTCATTCCTATAGAATAAGTGAGATTTTGTGTAAAAGTTGTGCAACACTTTTATCCCAAAAATGAGAGGATTTTAATTTCACTGCTCACTGCCGAACTAGAGTCTATAATTTTTCTCCTACTCGGCAGTGTTTTTTCCCATAAGGTTTGCATGGTGAGAGAAACACTGACACTGTCGCTGCCGTATTGTGGCCCAGCTCTTAAGCAGATAAATATGTAGCGTGTGTTGTACATTCAGTCAATTTGGTTGCTAAATGTGCTGCAGAATGTTCTTCAGAAGCTTCAATATTTGGAAACCTCTTTGAAATCTTTTCTGCTTCCACCTATCGATGAGGTCTTTTAACAAAGGTATTGATAAATTCAGAGACAAAACTTCTGGTTTTAAAGGGACTTAATTTTATATTTTTTTAGCACTATTAAACAAGTTTTAGAAGACATCTTAAATAGTTCAACAGAAATATGAATACCACGTTTTTATTGTTATAATTGATAATGTATTGTCTGCCTAAGCCAAAAGCATGGAAGCGAACCGTAGAGTGACTAGTGTATTTGGAATATTTCGACAATTAAAATCTCTTACAACAGAATCCTTAAGAGATCCTTAAGGTTAGGTTAGGTTGGAAGGGCGTGTGCCCGCAAAGCGGCCACTTCCACCGAGGCCTTATAGGCCCATTGTGACTGCTCTCATTGAGTCCTGTGGGAACCTCGCTGTTCAGCTACTCAGACCGAGCCCCATTGGTCTGATCATTGTCCCACTGGGTGGGACAATGGTCGAGTGTAAGCCGATCTGGTGCTCTTGATTAGCTTTATGAGACTAGTCACCGGACGCTCTGCCAACTCTGCCAGCCTCTCGAGGTACTCCGCCCCCACACTGCAGAGGCGACGGTATGCAAGGGCTGAGCATTGGCAGGGCAGGTCATGAATAGTCTCCTCCTCATCCACGTCGTCGCAGCATCTACAGTGATCCACTCTGGTGCCCACCTGGTCACCATGGCCCCTATGGGGCAATGCCCTGTGATCACTCCTACTAACACTCTGAGTTGGTCTCTGGGCATTGAGAGTATCGTCTTAGAGTTCCTTCGATTGAGCTCTGGCCATAGTGAACGAGTGATAACGCAGTCTGGCCTGGTCTTCCAGGAGTGGTTGGTTATGTTTGTCACTATGGTATCTATTGAATTCTTTGGTTAGAGATGGTTGTCTTGACAGACGAGTCTGCTTCTTCTGCCCCCAGTGAGGAACCCGTTCTAGCTAGGAGGTCTGCTCGCTCATTGCCTTCGATGTTCGAGTGGCCTGGGACCCAGCAGGTCCTGACGATGTGGGTCTGCATTTTAGGACAATCTGATTTTATATGCGTCGAGCCTAATGCTTTTATGGTAGCTTTACTGTCTACGAAGAAATTTATATTTGTTCCAGATATCCTTTCCTCTAGGACATAGTTTTGCCCACTCGATCGCGAAGGTCTCTGCCTGGAACATGCTGCACTCGTCCGGCAATTCGGCAAGAGATCATTAAAGTAACTGCAAATATTATCAGTGCTTATCTCGAGGATTTGGAGGAAAGCCTGAGCAACGAGCTTGTGCAGTTCGCGGAGGTTCTGCTTACATTAAAAACGAAACCCCTTAATGTCTTGAACTCCAGGTTTATAAACTTATAACAAAAAATTCGTTAGAGGTGTGTTTGCCGAATTTTGAAATATCTTTACGAACTTACCTGGCTTTAATAATTTCTAACTGCAGTGGAGAACGATTTTTTTTACATTAAAGTTAAGGAATACGATGGGACAAGATCGTCTAAATAGCATAGTCTTAATGAACATTGAAAATAAATTACATCAAGAAATAGATTTATCCATTATAATATAAAAATTTACTAGTATTAAATCGAGAAAAGTTTGTTTGTAAATGCTGTATTGTATTTTATGATTATACAGCAATTAGTGCCCCCTACTAACACTTGCCACAGGCCCCCGTGGTCTTAAGCCGGCAATGCGTATATATGGTATATTACTAGTCTAAAATCGTTAGTAGTAAGCGTAGTTGTGCGTATGTGACACGACTTGCTAATTGCGCATTGGAAAAAAAATGCACACTTAAAACCATTAAACAGAAAGCTTTCAATAATGGTTTGGGCATGTTTTTCTTATTATGGCATTGGTACAATGTTTTGGGTTAAAGGCGTCTTGGGTCGTTTTGGCTACGTCGGAATAATGAAGGACGTAATGTTACCATATGCCGCAGAAGATATGCCATTAATTTGGTTCTTCAGAGAATGACCCAAAGCACACAAGCAAACTGGACAAGGAATTTTTTAGGGACAATAGGGTGCACGTTATGGAATGGCAAGCACAGTCTCTCGATTTGAATTCAATTGAGATGTATGGTATGATGTGAAGAAATTTGTAGCGAAAATCAAACCAAGAAGTGAAAATTTTATATGGGTGGCAATACAACAGGCTTGGAGTTTAATTACGGTTGAAAGATGCCACAACTTAATTGATTCGATGCCACAACGTTTTGCTGCTGTAATGCTAACAAGGGTTATGCGACTAAATATTAATTTTAAGTAAATCGTTCATTCAACCATTACAATAATGTTATAGATAAAATCGTTTTTTTCTATTTTTTTAGATGTGGGAATATATAACTCCATTCGTATGAATAAAGGATTACCATTTCGTTAATCTAAATTAATGCAATTTTAAAAATTTTTTAACATACTTAAAATTCTTTATATCTACTATTATTTTTCTGACTGCTGCTGTATACTAACTGTAGACCATTGGCGTTCAACACCTTGTATATGTACATTATTGGACATTTTCTAAAATAATCCAACATAAATACTTATACGTTGAATACTTATAATATATGTACATACAAGTATGTATTTTTTGTTCAAATATTGTACAATATAATATATTCACACTTACCAGTTTTCTTACAAATACCACGTTTACACCGATCTAAATAGGCAATTTTTAATGACTCATTAAAAAACTATTTACAGCACTATTTACAGCACTATTTACAACATATTTTTTTGAAGAAATGCAGGCAATAGTACAAACATCCTAAATGTTTCAAATGGCACAAAAAACATTTTAGTGTCAACAGTTTAATGGCTTTTTTTCGGTTGCCCCGAGCATTTGGCTTCACATTTGTGGATTTTGGTTGAAATTATGGAAGGAATAGTTGTTTGATGAAGGATGATTTGCCGATTTTTGTTAGTTTTTCTAATTCCAAATGCAAAGATTTCAGGCAAATAATTATCGTATACCTAACCGAAATAACTGTTTTTCTAGAACGTTTGCAACAGGCAAGTTTTACGAAAGAAAAACGCTATCATTTTCTAGGAAGAGCTTCGCGAACAACACTGATTGTTGTTCTGTTTCTGGTTCGAATGAATATATCCAAGTTTCGTCTTCTCTTACATTCGTATACTATATACCAGGCTTGGGCAAATTGAAACAATTTGTTATTTCAAATAATGATTTTATTTCAAAATGAAATAACTCGTTATCACAAATAATCTGGTTATTTCAAAATGAGATAACATAATTATTTGAAATAACCATGCAGATGCCATAATTATTTCAAATAATTTCTGAAATAATTATTTTAAATAACATTCTTAGTTAAAATAAAGTGGTCATTTGAAATGATCACGCAGATTCGATAATTATTTCGAGTAGCTAGATTTTGGAGAAACTAGTTTTTAAGAATGAAAAGAAACTCTCGAACTATTTAACTTTCTGGAAAATTAAATCAGCTTTAGTTTCAGATAAGATCATGATTAATCACTAATTTTCAATTTTTAAAATAGTACAAAACATTTACATTTATTATTGCATATAAATATATGATATGAGGGCCACGCCTATATGTGAATGATAATACATTATAGATACAAAGAATATGTATATAGGCCAGGGATGGAAGAGTGGGCGAACACGCAGACTAACGGACACGGCTAAATCGACTCCTGAGGTGACGCTGCTCAAGAATATATTGTTTTCTATATCTACCACGCCTTCTTTTCTGCGTTGCAAACAAAGCGACAAACTCAATATAAAATTTCACTTTCGGGTGTAGAGTACAAAATGTGAGATTCTAAAAAGGTTAAACACAAGATGGTTGGCAACTCAGAAACTTTGAAACTGAAGCTACGCTTCGAGCACAAAGCCAGAAAAACAACAACAAACAACATCTATAAAAATAACTTTAAATTGCTTTATCATATGAAGCTTGCTTGAATCATATTCATAATCTAAGTAGGTTTGGAAAAAAATTATGTATATTGTATTTTACTGAATATGAAAATTTTATTACAAATTGGTTGAGTGTACTTAATGCTCATTTATTGATCGCTGGCTGTGTGGATGTGTGATCTCAACAGTAGCCTTTATCAACAGCAGGTACGACGACAATGTTTTGCAAAAACAACTCATTGTTCTGCGAGAAGAGTCTGCTGATATGTAAATGTCTATGTTGTTGATTGTTTACATTAAAGGGTTATAAAAGACTTAAAGCAGAGGGATTTAAATAGGAAGAAAAATTATTACTTCGATAGAAATGTAATTAGTCGTGCACCGCTTTAAAATTGGTGGTTGTTTTTACTAATTTTTGTGAAATCATGAATTGGATTTTTTCTTAATATTGCGAAATTTTCTTTTATGATGTTCAAACATAAATTCAAAATTATATGATAAGGAATTATAAGATAAGGCCGCAAATATTTAAGCGTAATAATAAGTAATATGCTCACATCTCATATCTCACAAGTACTCAAATTAAAGTGTAATAGTCGTACAGCGTACACCACCACAGCGATCTTTCTGTGCAATTCTCACAAGCACATGCACTGAATCTTTAAATTTTTAAAAATGGCTGAAAAATTCTTAAAATATTTAACACATGGTAACATTGTGTGGTCTGCAAACTATGGCGTGCTGCCACAACGCAAGGACATGCAAAAAGAAACGCAGACGTACGAAAAATATTCGTGATAGCAGTTTTGGCAGAGCTTCGGCGACTCAGAATTCTTCATTCATATACTCGCGACCGTTATCTGAACTCAAAGTTTTTAACTTACAATTCATCTGTCGTTCTGCATTAGTTAAATACTCCTTAAAAACTGTCAATATTTCAGATTTGGTTTTTAGAAAATATAGTTTTGTAAACCGTGAAAAGTCATTAATAAATGTTATGAAGACTTACTACCGCTTTGCGACGCAATACGCATTGGACCACAAATGTCTGTATGCACAACTTTCAGTGCATTTTTAGGGAAAATATTTTTATAACTGGCAAAGGGTTTAGCAGATATCTTATATAATGCGCAAGTTACCCACGATAGGTCTTTAGGTACTGTAAAAGTATTCATTTCTTGCACTATATTGCCACACGATAAAGTTTGCAAATCCTTGAAATTTATATGACCAAATCTTTTATGCCAACTTTCAGTCACTAACGACGAGCTTACAGGTCGGCAAGTGGCATACCTGTATATGAGTTATCGAGGTTGATAACTAGTTCAGTTCCCTGCCGGGCTAATTCATCCGCTCAGCAATTCCCTGGAATGTTTTTGTGTCTTGGAACCCAGCATGGTTTTATGGAGAACTGCTCTGCTATCTCATTTAAAGCTTAATGGCTGCTTTTTACAAGCATGGAAGTTTTGAAGGTTGCATCCATGGCTTTTATCGCTGTCTGGCTGTCCGTACAAATACAGATATCCCTTTTGTATGTCTGATTGTCCTTCAGCCAGGACAGTACGTCACGGATTGCCAGCACTTCCGATTGGAAGACGCTGAAGAGTCCGGTAAACGAAAATTTACTTCTGTCCCAAGAAGTTCACAGAAAACCCCACCACCAACTCTTCCATGCATTTTCGAGACATCGGTATACCAATGTATACTCTCGCTGCCTGGCAGTGTCTCACTCTCCCACTCCCCTCTGGCCGGTATCACATTTTTTCGATGGATGGATGGGTTGGGATAGGATAGTCGAGGTTTTCAAAAGGGGATGGTAAATCTTTCATAATGGTCTGGTGACCAACCTTTCTGTTGGTCCATTTCTTTATGGCATTCAGCATTTCGGCCGTACACCTAGACGTTTGCCTTCCCATGATGTCTATTGGGGAAGATGCAATAATACCTCCACAGCCGATGTTGGCGTTGACCTCAGAGCTCCTCCGATTCACAAACATGCCGACCTTTGGACTTTGCCCAGTAGCTTGCAGTTTGTTACCTTCGTGAGGACTGGCTGGCGTTATTGTTAAATTGAGGCCCCATTTGTTTCAAATGGTCTTTCTACAAGTGTAAAGAGCCACCGTGGCTTTGTTAACCCTCTCAATGATATTTGTTCTCCAGCTTAGTTTCCTTGCCTGAAGGTCGTATGACTTCTGATCTTTACAGGCGATTCCATCCAGCATCTCTGACTATGGATACAGGACCTGGAAAATCCTTCATCATTGGAAGAAAGTTTACAGCCAACTTGACTTCAACTTTCTTCCAATGCTCGACCACAGTCGGGCTCGCTCTTGTCAAGCACCGGAATTACCAACCGGTCCTTCAGTACTTCGCTATACGACAGCTTCCTGTCGGCAGTGTTGGGACTTTAGCCTTTTTCCCGGTCGGCGGAATTAGCTCGTCAGCCAGCCTTTGTCTTTTCGACGCTAGAGTCTTGGTTTCGGGCGGACCGAGTACCTGACTTGCCCTTAGAAGGGACTTTTTGTCCTTACAGTTCAGTTCCTTTTCAGGAATTTTACGGATCTTGTCCCTAGGTCTGAAAGCATTCCGTCGGGTGTGGGAGTTTGCCTTTCAGTCTTGTCCGCCAACCTGCCTCTTTATCAAGGAACCGGAGCAAGTGTGGTGAACGTCAGTCTTGGTCTTACACGGTCCCTGAATCCGCTCTTGCTAGATTCGCTGATATTAGCTTTTGCCACCACTGTCACCACCGTAGAATTTTGTTCCCCGCGTGCATTGCCTTGGCCACTTACTTCAGTGGTTACAGCTGCAGTAGGGTTGATTTTAACCGGATTTTTAAGAGTTTCGGCCTCTCTTTTTGTTCCTGGTTTTTGTTTTTCATGCATGTTTGTTCCCACGAGTTACTGAGAAGGGGTTGTCCGCCTGTGCAGAGATCCGCAGTACACAGGTAAGGATATATAATGCGGAGGGCGCCAGGTATCTGGATTCTACGTTTGAGACTGGGCTATTTTTGAATATGGCCAGCCCAGCCGCAGGAGACTTAAGGCATCCACCACGACAAGGTCACCACCAGGGAAGGGTTCCCTACACATATTATATATGTATACTTGAAAAATTCCGTGGCATAATTTAGGTTGGATTATTTCTTTTTTTGTCCGTGTAATAACAACCGCTTTGTTTGCATAAAATTTAACTCTGTTTCCCTTCTCAATTATTTTTCCGACTGATAAATAATTTGATGTTAAATCCGGCACATACAAAGTTTTTAAAGTGACCGCGACTTGATTTGAGATTTACTTCTCTTAAACCTACGCTTTCGCCACTTGCCATTAGCACTACCTGATTTATGGGCTTAAAAGAACTGAAAATCCTGTATTTTTACACATGTGTGAAGACATGGACACACGGTCCAGAATCGTCTGCACATTCTGTGGTTTCCGTTGATCTTGCAACAACTGCACTTCCTATGATGCTGCGTTTTGACCTTTTCTACATTGCCGTTGAATGTGACCACGCAGATCGCACTTGTAGCACTTTAAGCTCTTATTTTTATTTATAACTTTCGACTCGTTATAGTTTTTCACACGCGATCGGTGTAGATCAGCTCGAATGGAACCACTCCCAAGCTTATTATAGCCAAAGCTTTGTCAGCCACTTGATAAGCCCTTTGCTGATTCGCTGAAGCTTTATCTGGACACTTTGTTTCTACTAACGACCAGTATTCTAGCGTTATAAAATAGCTCCTCATCTGGATAGACCAGGTTACATAATTTTCACCCTTGAATTTCTCGATATTAGTCAAGGTGGCTATTTAAAAAAATTCACTTTTATACGCAATATGTATTGTATAACATACAATGTCTTATAGATTGAAATATTTTGCGACACGAAATTATTAATTTCTTTTCGACATACGTAAACGAACTACGGTGACTGGGCCCATAACCTTTGTTGGGGTTTTTTCCTGTGTTAAATAATAGTGAACAGCTTATTCACTTCAAAAGGTTTTATTCAACTGTACTGATAATAAGAAATAAGTAAAGAGGATTCAATAGGTGGTATTGGCTGGAAAATAACAGCAGCGATAGTCATTTGGCTTATTTTTATCCTTCGATGATTATTGTCTTAATCTCTTCTTATCTAATAATTTGTACAGATTTTCTATAACGCTTTTGCGAATTAATTTGAGAGACTAAAGGTGAAGCACATAGAGAATGTGATGTATGTAGCTTCGTCTTTTGTATTCTTCTTCTATTCTATCTATTATAGATCATTGTTGTGAAGTACACAATTTTTTCGGCCGTATAAGCAATCTGGGCTGTAAAGCAAAGTAATGCCGTGATAAAAAAGGCTGTTATAACTAAATGTCATATAAAGAGCGGTCGTATAGTCAGGGCTAGGTGTGTTTTGTTTTATTTTGTTTATAACTCCAAAGTAAAACTCTAATATTAGTATTTTATGGTTATCGTCTTTTCAGTTCTTCATACTTCAGCGAGTTTGGCCCTGAATGAAAGTTGGGATCCTGATGTACGGTTAGTATTAAAATATATGAACCACATACGAAAATTCGTATATCTTCCACAATAATTTTATTTAAAATGTAGCGACGATATGGAAATGATGTTGAACAAAATAGTTCCCGAAGGACTACCTTATAGGCATTCGTGTGAAGGACCTGATGACATGGTGAGTTAACAAACTGTTCTAATTAGAATAGTTGACAGGAGAGAGCTTTTATTGCTTGCAGCCGGCACATGTGAAAGCGTGCTTTCTGGGTAGTTCATTGACAATACCCATAACGGATGGCAAACTTTCTTTGGGTACATGGCAAGGTGTCTGGCTTTGCGAGCATCGTGATCAGGCAGGCTCTCGGAAATTGGTAATAACATTATCTGGATGTCCACGGGAACCAGTGCGTAGTCCATTGTCACCGGTATCTCCGATAGCGTCAACATCCAGTTAGGGAAGGCCTCGCTCCACCCGCGATAGTCGGTAATTGCGGGGGAGCGACAATAATGATATCATTTCGTCGAAATTAATTTTTAATAGAAATTTAGCTAATACCAAGTTGCAGAGAACAAAAGATCTCACAACTACAAAATCCGAAGGCAACACAACTATTAATGCGAATACAACATCAACCACTATTAATAGGATAAATAAAAGAAGTTTATTACTAAATCAGCTACATTTAGATTTAAATGTAAACGTAAATTCGATTACTGATGCTAGATTAAAAGTAGTGGGAGCGGAAGATGGTAAAACATTAGCCGCAGCAGCAGCAACCGTCACAACAGTGCCTCAACAAAAACTACAAAACCAACAATTCAAACAAGGAACTACAACTACAATTCCATCGTCATCGTTGTTAAAATCATCAATGGCATTAGCTAAATTTAACAGAATTATAGAAAGTACAGTATCAGCAACATGCGCGAGCAACTATCAAGAGCAACAGCAGTTGAGCCTTAGCAGTTCGCTGCAAACACGTATTGCAGCCCGTCGCAACAGTATTTCATATAATTCGAATTCGAAAATTAATTCGACTTACCGTAGCAACAATTTATCAACATCAAACTACGATAATCAAATGAAACGAAATGATGTGCATTATTTGGTGAAACAATTAAATAGTTTTAGTGATATAGAAGAAATAGAAATTATTGATATGACACATATAGAATGCCAGCAAGCCTCATCGACGGCAAGAACAACACTTCCTAACTATAATCAACATTCACCAACGGCTCTATCGCACAAAGGTATACGACGATATGCTTCCTTACATTGTAGCAAGAAGCAACTCTCTGGCGACATAGCATCAGTAAATGAGACCTCAAACCAGCAACAATTTTTTCCACATTTTGATGATATCTTTCAATCTAGTCACTATTTGGAAACAAATTGTTCTTCAGGCGCCGCGTACAGCACTGCAATGATAGAAAGCAATGAGTTTCGCCCAGCAACGATAACATCTCAGCAAACATCAGCATCGCCATCAACATCCACGAATATATTGAATCCGACGAAACGCAGTTGTGAAAATTTGTCCGCGGCGCAAGCGTCTACCGCACGACTTACCAGTTTTGGCGATGTGCAAGTCGAGTTGTCAAATGAAACGAAAGCCGTCATGGCTAAAAGTATAAGCAGCACCAGCACAGATTCTGAAGAAAGCCACAAGCCGCCGTTTTTTAAATGTTGTTATACGCCCATCGATCGCTGGCGCGCGAAACGCCATATTGCAGCACATACAAGCATGAATGCGGTTTGATGCTTGTCGCTGTGCTATATCAACAATATTTCTATTTCACAGGTTTTTTTTTAAATAAAAATGTGTAGTTTGTGCCGCAAAATCTGATACAAAAATATTTGTGATGAAATTGGGAAAAAAGACCGACGTTTATTTTCTAACACTAACTGCACTATTCTCGTTGATTGTAAAGCTGACAAATTAATTATTAGCGCTGCCTAAAAGTATTCAATTATATTACAAATGAAATTAAAAACTTGCAAACTGTTAATAAAAGTTTCAATGTTAATTTATTTATGCATTAAACACAACCATGGCAGCTAGAGGCTGGCAGCGCCTGAAAAAGCCGCAAACGTCCAGTGATTAAATTAAACAGCAACGGCTGGCAGCTGGCAGTAAGTGTCAAAAAAAGAACAAAAGAAATTAAAGTCATCGAATTGCTTTAAATAGTTATATCTAAAGATATCGAAATACTCACCTTATTTCTTTTCAATTCAATTATTTCAATTCAATGATTGACGGTTGATATTTGCCTGTTACAAATGTAAACAAAGAGAAGAGAACAGAAAGAAAAAATCTACAGAAAATTAGAAATAGCTCGACAGCTGGCAGCTAGCGGCGTAGCAGTAGCGTGGTGTAATCTGGAAAGCAAACTTTTTTCTCGATTTCCATAAGAGCCCATATAATTGTGACAGCTTGATCCGCTGCAAGCTGCTGTGGTTGTGTTTAATACATTATTGTTAGAAATGTATGTCACAAATTGACATTGAAATTGAAGTTTTTATTATTAATTTGTAACATACTAATTTCATTTATAACATAATGTAACTGCATAAATTTAGGCTGCGCTAATAATTCATTTGTGATCATTACAATGACTGAGAATAGGGCTGTAAAAGGTTTCCTCGTATCACAAAAGGAATAATAAATTTTTAAAATTTTTTTCAAATTATTAAATTTTTTTCTGATGAGGATGTAGGTTTCATGCAGATTGTCAGACATGGTACTTGTTATGTCAAGTAGCTTTGAGAAATAGAAGCATTTTTTTATATTTAAAATTCCATTTAAGCGTTCGAACGTTTAAAGGCACATACGTACGTATGTATGTATGTATATTGAAAAATATAAAAATTGCTTGTTAGAAAATTCTAATGAAATGAAAAATTGAGATGAAATAAATTTCTGTTTCTATACAAAGAATAAATCATGTGCGTATAGTTTTAACATTTCACTTTTCTCTCTTCTGCAACCGCGAATAAATCATTAATATTGACTAAAAACATATGAGACGTATGAAAACCATTACGTAATATAAAAATGAATAGTAGTATGAAATTTAAAAGTATATTATACCACTATAATAAATAAATAATATAAAAAAGCAACATCTCTCTATAAAGCTTGTAAAAAAAAGAAAGTACGGTGATTATAATTTAAATTGAATATATATTTTCTACATTCCGATGGGCTGAAAATAAGAGGCAATGGATATAATAATTGCTTCAGTTTCATTATTAAGTATCCTCTCTGATCTGATATCCATTAGTAAATCTTCAATTTTTAATATGTTGTATGTACTTTTTTGCGTTTTTAACATATACATATGTAGAATAGTCCTTTTAGCATTCGGTGAAGTCATTAAGAGTGTTACTTATTAGTTATTAGGTTATTTTACATACAAATACAAATTTTGTCAGCGTATCTGCCATGGCTTTAATGCAAGAATAATTATCCTCATAATTCATGTTAACAAAAAAAATAATTTTCCATTGCTGAGCTACAACCAATAAAAGACTTATCTTAGGATATAAGTCTGGCAGACGCTTATACAGGGTGTAAGGCATAAGGTACGCCAAAAAAGCTAGGACAGGTAGGTTGGGTCGAGACAAGAAAAAAATCGTATGGGAGGGGGGTGCATTTACCCCGTTTAGGCGGGAGGGGCCATTTTCTAAAAACCCGACTTAACATCGGAAAAAAATAATAAAAAATAACGGTGATAACTTTTGCTTATTGAGTTTGAAAGCCAAATATCGGCCTCTTAACATCCTTTTTAAATTAGGTTCCTACGTCAAACAGTTTTTGAGAAAATTAATGGCAAAGTTAAAATTTGGTTGCAGCTTTTTTGTTAAATTACGGTATTAAGTATAAATTTTATCCCAACCATAAAATTCTCTAATCAATTCTAGAGAGAATGCTTCAAACCGGAAGGATCTATGTTTTGTAGTTTCCGAGAAAAGTGAAAATAGGTCTCGACCCAACCTACCTGTCCTAGCTTTCTGGCGTACCTTATGCGTTACACCCTGTATATTCTACACACCAATGATCTTGTATACGGTGGATCATCGGCTAGTTTCTTTTTGAAATTGCTTTTCTTAAAGAAATTAATAGTTTAAAAACTTTAAATTAGGTATGTTTAAAAAAATAAAATTGCAAAGAGAAAGCAGCCGATGGCCCACCTAAACAGCTGGACAAAGTAATGTGTGTGAACACATTCCATATAAAAAATTATATGGAATTCTACAATCGGAAAACCAATTTGGAAGTGTAGCACTGTTTTGAAATCAAATGGGGGAATGCCCGCAATAAAAATTCTTCTTGATAAATAAGCGGTTTGAAAATTTCATTACAAATGCTCTGAAAAGAAAAAACCCATTGAGATGCGTGGATCACAAAAAAACTTCTTCAGTGACCGACAATCGAATCTTTACATTAGCTAAACGAAACCCGTTTAAGTCAAAAGGCAAAGAATTCGACGTTAGGTTCACAAAAAATACAGTAAAGCATGGAGGTGGCAGCTTAATGGTATGGGGCTGTTTTTCGTGGCTCCTTGAAAAAAATATGCTCACACCTATTATTTTGTCCAGCAGTGTATATCATTTCATCAAAGTGAGAATGTTTAAAGAACAGTACTAAAATTTTAAAGATGCGCAATATGAATGAGCAACCTGTAATGGTTCACGTGCCTCCTTAAAAATTTAGTACTACATTTTTTACAATTTTATACATAGAAGGTTATATAGAAACATATGCTTACCTTGCATAATATTCAATAGGCTTTCAGATATATGTTGTCTTCCTAGCTAATATCAGGTTTTTCATGGCTCGTACCAAATTATTTTATATGAAAACACTTGAAATGAAATCAGCAAATTTTACCAGGGCATCCTTAAGCAAATTTAACTCCATATAGGGATTAAAAGTTCAATCATAAAACTGCTACAATTTGCTTTCAGGCATTGCATACGCGATTCATATCAGTCATACCGAAATAAGGTCAATGTATGCACAGCGTGGTCTGTACTATATCGCATATCTGGCATGTTTCCTGCATATACCCTCGGAATGAAAAATTATTTACAGAGTACAGTATGTATATTTAAATATATATAGGTTACGTTTATGTACATATATATAAATATACACAACAATATATATATATATACACTACCGGCCAAAAGTTTCGAAGCACCCTTGAAATTTCCACAAATCTTAACAATAGTTATCCAAAGCAATAAAAAGTTTAATTGTAAATTTTAAAGTTTATTACATTTCCTTTCAAATTACATTAAAGTTATATTTTAGAATAATTTTTATTATCAAAATTTTTACAAAAACGTCTAAACTGATTTTTCATCAAAAAATCCTCCTTTGCACTGAATAACTTTTGCTACAATTCTTGGTATTCTGGCGATTAATTTCTTATGGCTTCCTGTTGTATATATCCTTGTTGTATATATGTTGTAATAATCCTTGTACATTTGTATGGAGCGATGCACAGAACTAGTAGAAATTTTTAATTTTTGCTCAATTATCCGCTCGGAATTGCCTTCGTTATGAAGAGTAATCACTGCAGATCTTATATCAATCTTATTTTTTGGCATGACTTCGGTTTTCTTAACGTTTGGTCAGTTTGAATCTTGAGGAACAAAGAATGGTGTCAATATTCTAGGTCAGCCTTTTATACTTGACCCAGGGTAAAAAATGGATGGTAATAATTATTCATAATTACCTTTAGTAATTACCCCATAAAAAAAAAATTACCCTGAGTACCTGAAAGAGGTTTTTTATAACCCTTTTTCTCGATTTTGTATGGCAAGTGCAATAAACAAAAAAAATCCAATTTCTTGACTTAGTGCATTGTTTGAGCATTCAATTAAACAATGAACGCCGTAAACCCGTTTTGGGTTCGATATTACAGTTATCACTTTCCAACCATCCTATTAAAAAAGAAAAAATCAAAATTTATACAATACTAAAGAAATGCCACACGATTTTCTATGAACAGGAGTGGTGCTTCGAAACTTTTGGCCGGTAGTGTATATATCTACATACATATACTACATATATGTATGTACATATATACATTTAAATGTTCTCATCTTGTGAAGATCAGATTTCATGAAGCTATTAACTGCCATTCTTTAAACTTCTCGTCGCAGAGAATAAATATAAGTGTTTAAGGATTAAAATAAATTGGAATTTATAAATGTTTCCACTGCAATTTGGTTTTTAGTGCAATTGATTCAGTTCCGTAAATGTAAATGGAATTGAAAGTGCAAATATTATTACGACGATACTGCATCCGTCAAATTGACAAACGTGGTGTACAAAAATTGCAGTGGTTTTAAATTTATTACGTTTTTTTTTAGGTGCACATGAAGCCAATCCAACCAACAGAAACTACGTTAAGTATATTTTTAAAAAAGCATACGGAAATGACACTCAGACAAGAAAGAATTCCATTCAAAAACTAAACTTAAAATGGTTTTGTTTACATAAATTACAATATTTCCAGTTTCTAAGCAAGACTCTTAAACCAGCATACCTTAATACATAAATAGACTTATCCCCATTTTTACACGGTGTTAGTTAAACTTAGATAGTTTAGATATTTTCGATCCTACACTGTGTTTAAATCGAAATTAAAAAGAAAAAAAAGATGAAAAAGACAAATTTTTGCTTCATTTGCACTTATTAAATTTTATTTACATATTTGTTATATGCACCTAATTCTGTTTTTACGCGAATTTGAAATAACGCGGCGTTTTTAATATTTTTGATTCTGTTTTGACGCGACTAAACTTGATATAAAGCGATTTTTTTATTAAAAAAATTTCAATATACAATTTTTATACGTAGTACATATGTGTTTCTACTCGTATTATGAATTTTTCGATTTTTTAGTTATGAATTACTTTAACAATTTATTGAGAAATGAATTTTACAGTAAATTGTCAATAAGTATTAATTTAACACTAGATATACTGACAATTTTACTTACCTATATTTATCGACACCAATCAAAATGACTGGTATTAGAAAAAATGGATAGTGGTACTTCCGTCTTTATATATTTCTAAAAAATGATAAATTACTTCAATTATAGGTTAATTGTAATATTATTTATGTATTATAAATTCATTTATTTCTCTTGAAATCGAATATTCAGAAGCAAGTTCTTCAGCTAGAAGAAACAAAAACTTTTTTCTTGATATATTTTCACCTGTCGTGTTTTTATACAATATCCAGGCATTTATCCCAGCTATATCTAGAATATTGAAAAAAACTTGAAGTGGCCATCTTCTGGAACCTGATTTGACGCTATATTTACGTGCCATTTGGTCAGTCACATCGACGCCAAACTTAGTTTTGTTATAAAACGACACAGTTTCGGGTAATTTTTTGTTAGTTTTATCAATTGTGATGTATTTGTGCTTTGTACCTAGCAAAAGTACTTTCTTTTTCAGTTTACTCTTGTAAATAGTAAGTGTACATCCATTTGATTCATAAAGCAACGTTGAAGAACGAACCATGCTATCTTTCTCTTGCTTGCAAATTTCTGGGAGTTCCTTTTTATTTGCACGTATTGTTCCAACCAATGTAGTATTTTTTATAGCAATTTGAACGCCAGAGGAAAACTTGTAAAGAAATTGTCCGTTGTTATGGTTCTTTTTCTTTCGTTCTTTTTCTTCTCGTTTTATGGTTCTTTTGTTGTGGTTCGTTGTTAGTTTTCTTACTTAGAATATACTTACAATATATTTTTGAATATTTCGGTACCCAAAGAAATGTTTATTTCCAGTATTCTCAACAAAATTTCACAGTCAACACCACTCAAAGTTCAATCAGCGACTGAAAATTTATAATTTAGCCCAATTATAAGTACCGATTATAATCAAAAACTTTTTGATTTTGAATAAAAAAATAAATCTGACCGCCTAATATTCAATTAAGTATCGCCACAAATGTCATTGCATCGTTTAAAAAAAGAAATTGAGGTTAAGGAGGAATTTGAAAATGAAATTATAAAACCAGTCATTTTGACTGGTGTGATAAATCCAGTGTTAAAAACGATGAATTCCAATATTTTATTCACACATTTTGTGCTATTTCTTGAAACGAGGAACCAGTTACCTTATTTTATATGGATACGGTGTCTTTTTACGCGATTTTTTTACACGAGTTTTTCGAGAACTTATCTCTTGCGCAAAAACTCTCTGTGTACTACACTTTCTTTATAGAAAATTCTTGTTTGTAGATTTCTTTTTATGTTGCTATTTGTTTTTATTTTTATGTTTTCTATGATCTAACTGCTATTTTTGCGTTTCATTGAGTGTGATTCTATTACTGTTTTGTTCATTGAATTACTACAAAAACACAATTATGTAGGTCTTTTCATTTTACACGGTTTTCCATACCATTTTAAAAATAAATCATTTACGTAAACAAGAAATACAATTGAAAATGCTAACAAAAACTTTCGTCCACTAAGAAATAAGCTTTCGTAGCATTTATAGCAATTTATAAATAGCAGTAGAAAACGCAATTGTTGGTGTCTATCCGCTGATAGAAATAACAGCTACTCTACATACGATAATCATAATGACCAGAATCGTTAGTACCACAAGTGACCCGAATTAGGTACACGCAAATCGCAGATAGCAAATGTTTTGATTTGATTTTAGTAAACGCAGAAACTGGTCTAGTACCACAGAATGAATAGTATATATATACTATTTATTCTGTGCTAGTACTATCACCCATAGACTTCTATCATTAAAAAATACTAGCCATTTCTTTTCACTTATTTTATTCATACAGCTTTCAATGTTAATTTCAAAATTTCATAAAGTTTCAAAATGTATTTAATAAAGTTCAAAAAAATATGAATAAGTTATAGAAAGGTATTTTGTTCTTTTTACATTATCAAATGCACACATGAATTTAGAGCATCACTAATTAATGAAGAAATCACGTTAATTATGAATAAATTAAGAATTGTTTTAATGGCAAAATTCTTATAAGTAACTAAAGTAATGAGTGCTGCTATTTTGGAATTAGGGACACTTATGCGCGTGCAGACAAAAAAGCTTTAATTAAAATAATTGTTAATGTTTAGGGCAAATTATGATGAGTTGGGGTTTATTATACACAAATATTTATGCGTTCATATAATTAATAATCCTGCCAAAGGTCTTATTATTACCTGAATGAGAAATACCCGGTTAATATAATTTAGCAGCAATAAATTTTAATATAATTAACATAATTTAACATTATGTATTGATATATAAGAAATATAATTTATTCTAATCTAATTCTAATTCTGTATTCTAATCACACAAAATACTAAATCATAATAAATTGTATATAAAGAAAGTGACACTGAAATTTAACAAATCAAATGGCCGAAATCACATTAGTTGAAATTTTAAGCTTAATTTTTACGCTTTCAGTTTTTTATACGATACCAAATTTCATATTTCAATTTCATATTTGAGCTGATATGGTTACAGAACAAAAATATAAATAGAAATTGAATGCTTAAAACTCGAATTGAATCGTTTATTACGTAAAACGTAATTAGTTACAGATAGCTAACATTATTCATTCAATCCACCTCGGAAAAGACGTAACGTAGACATATTCATACTTTGTATTACTCTACTGTAATCGTTTCATATTTATACATATTTGTTTCTTAGAATAACACTTCGACCGAAATACTTCGAAAATTTCATTCAAGATTTATTATAATTAAAAATTTTTTTTTTTAGTAAAATTTCATAACAGTTCCTTATACACAGCTGTGAGCTTGAGTCCTTAATGCGTAAACAAATTTTGTTTCAAAGTAAAAATTCCGCAAATGTTTTTTTTTTTAAAATATGTGAAGAAATTGAACGTTAAAAAACGATAAATGCTAATAATTTTACAAATAAAAGTTTGTACATATTTCTTTTTCGCGTAAGTCAATACTATAGATAAAAGGAATAGAAAATATGTATAAAATAAAGCTACAAATAAATGTAACACAAATTTATATATTAAACGAAGTCGGTACGTAGTAGAATTATATCTTAATTAGTGCAATTTATTCTTGCACAAAAATGCATAATATCTAACTAAAGAAACAACCGTTTTGAGAAAATGAAAATATTTAAATTAATTAAAAAAAGCAAATCATAAAAACTACGCGATTCGATATTCAATATATATATCGTATGTAAGTAAATCAATAAAAGAATATTATTTAAAACATTAATGATGAAAGCAAATAAATAGATACCCCTAAAATAAAAAAACACTGCATTTTTATTTTTTCGCATAAATTTGCGTTATTTATTTTTTTGAAAAATTAACACATTGTATCACTTTAATGTACGGCATTATTAACAGAATCAATAAGATCATTTTTATGATCAGACGCATTGGGACGCGCCTCGTAGCTGCAGATCGTAACACCGTGATAGTGTGCTTCGCTAAACTCACCACGCAGACCTAACGTACGAAAAACAATCAGAAAACAATTCAATATATATATCGTATGTAAGTAAATCAATAAAAGAATATTATTTAAAACATTAATGATGAAAGCAAATAAATAGATACCCCTAAAATAAAAAAACACTGCATTTTTATTTTTTCGCATAAATTTGCGTTATTTATTTTTTTGAAAAATTAACACATTGTATCACTTTAATGTACGGCATTATTAACAGAATCAATTAGATCATTTTTATGATCAGACGCATTGGGACGCGCCTCGTAGCTGCAGATCGTAACACCGTGATAGTGTGCTTCGCTAAACTCACCACGCAGACCTAACGTACGAAAAACAATCAGAAAACCGAAATTTAAGGCATTATTTTTAGAAACAAACCTATATAATAGATTCGTGTTTTATCGTCACCGTAGTTCGAGGGAAAGTGCAACGACAGGTGATATACAGATGAGAAAGTAACAAGTCTGGAAATTAAAAAATTGATGATTAATTAAATTAAACGATACATGTGGAGGTATAATAGCAATATAGCACAATTAAGCGGTTGTAATGCTTTTCTTGTAATTTTTTTATGTATTTTTTAACACCCCTGTAATATTATAAACTTGATTAGAGTTATATTATATGCATTTACGATATTTTACTTTCGTTTATAGTATACACATTTATACATATTACTAATTTCTTGATACAAAATTTAATATAAGTTCAGCTATGCGAAATTTTTGACTTCAGGATTCAAAAATATGTAATACGTCGTGGAAACAGAGCAAATATATCGGTATGAATAGATATTGGTATTATTGAACCGAGTTATCAAAAAATTAAATATCTAAATACAAACATGTACAGTGGTCACACAATTTATTCGTACACCCTCAGCTTTCAAGTATATGCTGCTGAAACTTTTGGAGGTCCGTCTGGTCCGAAAACATTGAATTTTGATTCATCGCTGAAGATGACTCCTTTACGTAGCATTTGGTAAATTCTAATTTCTTGTTTTTGTTAATATTAGATATCTATGGCTTACGGCGTGCCACTCTGCTGCGATAACCAGCATTATGCCGGCAATTACGAATTGTTTGTGTGCTTATTTTTTTTTTTAAAGACTTGCATATCTTGACATAGTATCGTGGCGGTTATTTTCGGGTTTTGCACAACGGAAGTTATTATTTTACGCTCCTCACGCGGAGTTAATATTTTTGGTCTTCCGGCTTGTTGGTGATTTGCTGCCAATTGCCAACCGAATCGACAGAAAATGCTTAGAAAAACCAATGATACTTCGTTTTCAACAAAATTAGTCAAAATACAGATGTCGATTACCGTTATATTTGCAGCAACAGGATCATAAGAAGAGAGTGTATGAATAATTTTTTTGCAATATTTTACCATCTTTGTTTGTTTTTAATGGAACTCTTCTGTGTGAGCAGTCATAACGGTGGTTTTTTGTGGCAGATCATAAAGAAAACAACATTCTTACATTAATCCAAAAGAAATAATGGACTAATTGCAAATACTTAAAATAAAAAACTGCATATTTTGTATGCAATGCAGGGTGTACGAATAAATTGTGTGAACACTGTATATGTATAGCTTATATGTATATGCTCTTATGTGAATGCTTTCATCCTTGACCCATAGATTATTTTATACCCTACACCTCAAGCCTTCGGACGAATCGTTTTCGTCAGAATTCGCACGAAAGAAAAATGCATGCAGTGTGCCTAAGGATATATTCACTTTGCCACGAAATGTGTAACGCATAGAAATAGAGGCGATAGGTATAGAACAGTACATACAGTAGCGGACATAAAAATCCGGACACCTAAAAAATTAGTATATTTCCCATTAATTTTTTTAACTGCTAATAAATTATTAGAAAACCTTTTACCCATGAATACGTATGTCCTTTAACTACCTGGAACATATAATTAGCAAGGTAATAAAAATCCTGTTTTTTTTTTAAACGATAGAATGTTTATTATGGATTTTTGGTGTTTTTACAACATTTAACAAGAGTTTTCATAACTTTTTTATTACATTCAATAAAAATACAAAATTACACCTGAAAACAATTATAACCCTAAAGATTCTAAAAAACTTTACTTTAATACTTCGTGGAACCTCCTTTGTTTTTTATGACCATATTAATGCGATCAGGCATTGAGTCAATCAATCTAGCGGTCTAATTCA
The DNA here is from genome assembly GCA_949629155.1 of Myopa testacea. Lineage (NCBI taxonomy): Eukaryota > Metazoa > Arthropoda > Insecta > Diptera > Conopidae > Myopa > Myopa testacea. The sequence continues at coordinate 38,540,341 of OX451347.1, read as the reverse complement.
GGTAAAGTCCTGGGCTTTCTCTTTGTAACTTCTACTTTCATAATGTGCCACAGGTTCTCCATTGGTTTAAGATCAGGGTATTTCCAACCCACTTCAATACCGAAATTCCGACTTTTGATAAGTAATCCTTTACCTACACAAAAATAAACCGATGTGACAAATTAAACTTTTTGTAATTAGTCAATTCTACAATCATCCATAAAATAATATTTTATATTTATAAAATACTATGATACTTCCCAATTTTGCACGATGACAAGGCGCAGAATCATCCTGGAATATGACGTTGCCTAGTAGCGAAAAGTGATGCTCCACCGAGGGGATTAAATTTTCTTCCAGTATGCGCTGGTACATAACAGCATTCACTGTTTGGTCTAGAAGAACTAGCTGTCCAACCCCATGGTAGGAAAAACATCCCCATACCATTCGGCTACCACCCTGCCTGAGGGTACCTTTAATGCATTCGTCGCTGTAACGCTCGCCTTTTCTTCGCCTCATGTACGAAATTCCATCGGATCCAAACAAGTTAAACTTGCATTCGGCTAAGAAGATCACTTCTCTCCAATTCACCACAGTCCAATTCTGGTGTTCTTTGGCCCAGTTTAGGCATTTTTGACCCATTTTTGCTGTCAAGAGGGCTTCTTGGCAGAGCGGCGCGTGCATAAGCCGACTTCTGTGAATCTTCTACGAACAGTTCTTGTGCTGATTTGGGTTCCATTGTCTTCTTCAAACTATTTTCTAATATCCTCAGCCATTTTGAAGCGGTTTCGCAAGCTTATGCGTTTTAAAACGCGATCCTCTGCTGCATTGGTCTTTCGGACCCGTCCTGACCCTGGTTTCCGCTGCAAAGATCCAGTTTCATTATATTTTATTAAAAAATCGCTGATGGACGATTTGCTGAATCCAATTCTTCCACTAATGTCCCGGAGAACCAACTTTTCCGCCCGTAATGCCAAAATCTGAGCTTTATCGGCGCAACTAATTTTTTTAAAATTTGCCATTTTTTCGCTTTTTTTTAAAATTTGTATGGCACTTGCCATGCTAGTAACAAGAGACCACGCCTACTATTTATACAGGGGTTAGATCTCATGGAGCCCGGGACGGTTCAACTTGCAGCTTCAAAAATTCCTAGAATTCAATAAGTCACTACTTGATTTCCACAACTGCCGCCCCCGACATTGTGACCCCCCCCCCCAAAATGGACCGCCACTCCCGCCCCACCCTAGCTTCGCCACTGTAGTACCCGTCTGTGATTAAATGTGAATATAAGATAGCTTTCCTTATAAACACATATTTCCTCTAGTTTCAGTTTAAATTTTTTCAAAACTTTTAGGTGTAGAGTGTCTCAGATTCGGCTAGGCCGAATATAGCTTTCTTACTGGTTTATTTTATGTTTGATATGAAAAATGTCTTAAAGTCTGAAACACAATTGAATGAACAAGAGACAAAAAACATTTGTCTCTGTATCTTTTGCTTAAAACACGCACACAATTAGACCTCGCGCACAGGAAACAAAATCTGTTATTTCTCACATTTGACATTGTCAATGGCTGTTTAAAAATAAAAAATTCCTAAACAATTGGAAAATTCAGAAAAAATTTTTTTTTCTATAATAAGTATAATTAATAATAAAATGGATGCAATGCAGAGCATATGAAGATATCGTCTATTGTGTGCATGGTTGAGAGCTATACGAGTATTGTACAACTCCGATTTCAAATCGAATAGCGCGGGATGCAATCCCACAAGTTAAATAATTTTCTCCTCAAGATCCATTCCGTCAGTTCAACTGTTTCAAAATAATATATTTATTTTCTTAACTTAACCTTTGTGTCTACACCCACATACCCGGGTGTGTTTTTCATTTTAAAATTTAAATATTTTTAGTTCTAGCTGCCGTATTGACTTGAAATTCTGGGTAGTCTCCTAAAATATTGTTTTCTATCATATTCCAAGAAAGAAAAACAAATATTTTGTTGGGACAAAATTTACAAGTAGTTTGTGCGATTTACTCCTTTTATCTACAGCCAACACACCCGGGTGTGTATAAACAAATGTATATGAATTGTTAGAAATGAAGAAAAACATTATTGTTTTATTATAAATTACTTTTTTTATACATTTACTAGTATATAAGCCTGACTTCGCCCGGAAGTTATTATTTTTTATTTATTTCGTAACAAAAATTGCGAAGTCTTTTGGACTTTCTCACCTTACACTTTTTTGGTTTATTTATTTTGTAGCATGAAAAGTAAAAAATTAATCGCAATTAATATCGATTGTTTGTATTTTATTCAAATATTGTTTGAGAATATTTCTTTAAAACCAAAATTTTTTCTGGTAACCGCCGTCTCCACCAGCGGGACTGGCAGTTTGAATAGGGAATGGTAGGTGCAACCTCCTTTGACCGCGATTCCCGTGGAGGCCACAGGTAACGCTATATCGCCTTTCCTCGCACCACGTCCAAGAGGGTTTTGTATTGGTAGGTTTTTCCACTTCCCCCAGGTCCATCTAGGAAAAAGCATTTTGATGATCTGCTAGATGTGTATATTGCATCTATAACTCTATTAAAGCAACACCCTGTTCATCGTTTAACCATTCGACCATATCTTGACCTGTTGCTCTTTCTTTTATTATATCAAGTGCTGCTCCGGCATCATGAGGCAAATCTTGAGGTGGAGTTTTAATACCGAAGTCAACGTTTACCATGTAAAATAAGAATTTCTCGGACATCGCGTAGGGCTAAATTTTCACAGTGTGCGTGTGTTCTACAATGATCCGGGTGTTTTCCAGGTAGGTCTTCTGCGGCTCAAATAGGCACCCGAAAACACAGATTAAAGCAAACAATTCTCTGGCTTCCTAGCCAGTTTGGCTTCCCAAACAGAATCGTCTTCTAAGATACCCAACTTCTTGCATGCCTCTTTGAATGTTTTGAATGTGACCCCGTGCACAGTTCTCAAAACTGATATCCCTGTCACATGTAATAGAAGTAGTCTTAGATGATATCGCTCACCTTCCGATATACTAATGTTCATTTTCTAAGCAACTATACACAACGCCGCCAAATAGTCACAAACAAAACAAATTCAATGAAATTAAATTATTATGAAAAATTATAAAATTTTTAAATTATTAAATCTTGAAATTATTAAATTTTTAAATTATTAAATTTTTAAATTGTAAAATTTTTCATAATAAAATCTGACAAATTAATCACCACAATCTAGGAAAAAAAATACAAATTTCCTCCCAATCCGATGTTTTGCAAAAAAATGGCGAAGCCGTTTGGATTTTTTAAATTTGTGATTTTTCTCATCAACATTAGATGCCCAGAAACATCTGTGAAAAATTTCAGGTTTCTAAGAGATGTGGAAGTCCAAAAAAAAGTCCCGGACATATTTTGCTAACAGAAACGCATAGGGATTTTATATATATAGATAATGTTATGAAAAAAAGCCAAAGGCCATCTTTTCGTTCTTCTCTTCGTTGAATATTCACCAAGGCATTTGTCCATATCGTCAACGCCTCCTTTGCTTCTATTGTAATCGAGTATAAGTCTTGACTTTCTTTTAGGACCTTCAAGTTCGGCATTACGGGGAAGTGAAAAGAAGCACAACCGATTTGTTCTTTTTTGGAACATATGAACATATGTTGTTGCTCAATCTAAAGATTGATGATTCACAAAGAAAATTTTTTTATGTGGCACAACACATATTTGCTAAAAGAAAACTCGAATAGCAGAAAAGGGAGACATGATGTGCACAGACTGCGCCAGACACCTAAAATTTTCACTTCAGGCCGACTTTTTCGACGTTCGGAAGCTTTGAGCTCTATGAGCTTTAGCACTCAGGCTTCTAAAAAACCGGTTGCATTATAAAAAATACAAACAAAATACCAAAATGTGTACATAAATATGGCCATAAACGTAACAAAAAAGTAAAAACAAACGTAAAATATATGGGACACACGGGTGTGTTGGGTGTATGTTTATGTATAATTTTTTTGCTATAGACACAAGTTGTTGTGTTGCAATTGAGTACGTGGAAGACAGGCTGAAGTCAGCTCCTTCGGGAGGCTTTGTTTTGAATTCTTTGCGGAAATTGAATGAACTCATCGTCTTATCATCTTAATCCTTTCTATTTCCTATCAATTCCTGATCTTCCAGCTATTGGTCCTTTTTCCACTTTTCTTTTTGCCATTGCTATTTTTGCTATCTTTTTCTTCCCCTTTCTTTTAATTATCTGTCTACTGTAATTTCAGTGATTGTAAGTTTATCAATTATAATTAGTTAACTTGTAGGATTTTTTTCTTGTGAGACATTGATTTGAGAATTGCCCTTTCTGTTTGCACATATTTAAAAGCAATATCTTACTTGTACATTGTAAAATTTGATATGAAATAAATAAATAAATAAACGTTCGTAGTATAATATCCGCAATAGAAATTACGATTCTCTCTCACAGGACAGAATTTTATGAGCACCCGTACATGACGATCCGCTGTCACTGTATGCATATGTTTATTATGAGTAAAAAATAGCGATTTTTGAAGCATCCTCAACAGAATTCTATTAGTATTCACAGCTTAATGGATTTTCTTTTAATAATTTGAATAAGAAAACATTGTTCAAGGTCCATGGACCATTGACAGAAATACTGAATCTGTTAAACAGCGAAAGTTAAAATACTTTGAATAACTAATAAATAAAATACTTTGAAATATGTAATATATGTACAAGGAATATGCAATTTTAATGGGTGATATTTTGTGGTTTTTTTATTTCTGATTGCAATTTGATTTCAATGAAAACTATACTTTAAATTTTCATCGGAAGAGGTATTGTAATTTTTATTTTCCCAGGAACTCCGTATAATCATTTACGAAACAACAAAAAACCTTTTGTACTATATATGTACAAAAGCAAAACAACGGCGATAAAAAACAAAAGCGAAGTTATGAAGCAAATTAGAAAATGAATCGAAATTTGATGCATAAGAACCCACACACGTATAAAAGCGCTCTTAATATTGAGATTTCTCTCTTCTTCACCTTTTCTCTCCGACTCTTTGGTTGCCTCTTGTGTATGCTTCCCTCCCTCATCTAAAAGATCTGAGACAAACTGACTGAATTTAGTGCTGAGATGCGCATTCTGTATATTTTATCGGGTTGGTAGCGATTTCTCGAATTTCAAAATCTTGAATTCAAAATCTTGAAACAAAATCTTGAAAATCAAAATCTTGAAAGCAAAAGCAAAAAATTATATTCTGAAGCGTTTTATGAAATCCTGTACTTCGCTGCAAGTAATAAGGGTTTTAAATTTTTTTATCGATGTAGAAATAAAAATTAAGCAGTAAGAATGTTAACTTCAGTATGGCCAAAGCTCATACATCCTACATCATGTTTTTACATTTATTTAATACGTGGGGATGGCATTTGTCGGATTTTCATTGATATCAAGGAGCCCTACATAGGGGAGAATATTCGTGTCGTATTTCATACCTATGTTTCTACTTGTTCTCACGTTGTTCGGATCACGCCCATTTTTTAAGTATATATTGTATATATATACAGTATATTTTAATCTTACCCTCATATATTCACTTTACAAGCTCATGAAATTCACTATAAACTCGGATGGATTAACATTTTCAGTATAAAGTAGGCGTGGCACTCATCGGATTTTGCACATTTTCAGTTCCAAACAGCCTTAATGCAAGAGAATATTCGTGCCAAATTTCATCGCGATAGCTCTTTCTGTTCTCCTCAAATCGTGTTTTCTACAGACAGATGGACAGACGTGGCTAAATAAACTCAGGAGGTGATTCTGAATACTACTCACATATATGTATACTTTTTTATACCTACCACGCCTTTAAGGTGTTACAAACGGAAGCACAAAGTGAATAAACCTTCATTCCTTCGGATGTAGGGTATATAAATTAGAACAGAAATTGGTTTCAATTTAATTTTTGTTTTAAATTAAAAAATAAAAAAAAAGTTTAAAAAGTTTTTCAAGATTTTTTCAAGATTTTTTCAAAGTTCACTTACTTTCGAACTTTTGCTTTTCAAGATTTTGCTATTCAAGATTTTGCTTTTCAAGATTTTTTTTTTCAAGATTTTTTGTCAATTCAAGATTTTGAAGTTCCAGATTCTACTACGCACCCATTGTATCTTCTTTGGTTCGGGGTAAGTAAATTAAATATTGTTTTAATAAAATTGATTATATAAAATCAATGTTTATACACACGGTACTTTCAAATCAATGGTTGTCAGAAAAGTGTCTGATTATGGATTGGACATTGAAATCGAATATGTGTGCCATCAATTGCACCAGTAGCGTTTTTGAAGGCTTGACTTAGCTTTCCTAGAAAACCTTCTAAGGAAACCTCCTAACCTTCTTTCATAATCAGTTAGTTTCAGTTTCATCATCATCAATGTGACGCAATTTTATTAGCTCTTGAAGAATTCAACCAGTAAGAAAGCTATATTCGTACTGGGCGAATCTTAGATACCCTACACCTAAAAGTTTTGAAAAAATTTAAACTGAAACTAGAGGAAATATGTGTTTATAAGGAAAGCTATCTTATATTCACATTTAATCACAGACGGGTATAACTACATTGGCGATGCTAGGGTGGGGCGGGGGTGGCGGTCCACTCTGGGCGGCACAATGTCGGGGGTGGCAGTTGTAGAAATCAAGTAGTGACTTATTGAATTCTAGGAATTTTTGGGGGCTGCAAATTGATTAACTCTCCCGGGCTCCATGAGACCTAGCTACGCCTCTGTATAAATAGTAGGCGTGGTCATTACCTTTTTCAAAACAAAATAACTAGCTTAGTTGTTTTATTATTTTGTTTAAATTTAAACTTTATATCCGTGGTAATAAACTTGTTTTCATGAGCTATACTGTATAAGTAGTGTAAAAGTGGGCGAACCGCACCCAGTTTTGATGTAATAATGTTTTTTTGAAAAAGAAGTTGTTATCTAAAGTTTTATTCAGGAAGTTTATACAGGGTGTTTCGCATAAGAGTGGTCAAAAGACTAGGGCATGTAGGATGGGTCGAGACAAGAAAAAAATCGTATGGGAGGGTCAATTTCCCCCCGTTTAGGCGGGAGGGGCCTTTTATAAAAATCCGACTTAACACCGAAAATCTTAATATTAAAAAATAATGGTTAGACCTAGATAACTTTTGCTTGCTGATTTTCAAAGCCAAATATCCGCTTCTTAATATCCTTTTTAAATTAGGTTCCTATGTCAAACAGTTTTTGAGAAAATTAATGCCAAATTTAAAATTTGGAAAAAAAATTCCGAAAAAAAAATTTTTGGTCGCAATTTTTTTTTAAAATTACGGTATTAAATATAAATTTTTTGCCGACCATAAAATTCTCTAATCAAAAAAATGAAAATGACGAAGCATACTTTCCTTTCAAATACCAATTTTTGGCTACTTGTGTTTTATTACTGGTGCAAAAATATGAAAGAAGACTGCTCTGGGGAAGGAGTTTAGATCGTAATTTTCACTTTTCTCGTAAACCACAAAACATAGATCCTTCCAGTTTGAAGCATTCTTTTTAGAATTGATTAGGGAATTTTATGGTCGGAAAAAAAATTTATACTTAATACCGTATTTTAACGAAAAAAATGCGGCCAAAAATTTTTTTCGGAATTTTTTTTCCAAATTTTAACTTTGGCATTAATTTTCTCAAAACTGTTTGACATAGGAACCTAATTTAAAAAGGATATTAAGAAGCGGATATTTGGCTTTGAAAATCAGCAAGCAAAAGTTATCTAGGTCTAACCATTATTTTTTAATATTATTTTTTTCGGTGTTAAGTCGGATTTTTATAAAAGGGCCCCTCCCGCCTAAACGGGGGGAAAATGACACCCACTCCCATACGATTGCTTTCTTGTCTCGACCCATCCTACACGCCCTAGTCTTTTGACCACTCTTATGCGAAACAATCTGTATATTTAACAATATAACCATCTTTTGCCTGTGTAACCCAAAAGTGGACGGATCACGCCAAACTCATACTCAAAACGAACGCTGATATCACATTTTTACTAAAAAATAGGCGGGGTCGTGGACCATTTTGCCCATTTTCAATACCAACCTGCACACCACAAGAAACAATATTTCTGCAAAATTTCATCACGATATCTTTACCGGTCCTCCTGTGATTGTGATCTCAACAGACGGCCGGACATGGCTAAATCGACTCAGGAGGTCACGCTGATCAAGAATATATATACTTTTCTATACCTATCGTCTCTATTTCTATGCGCTACACATTTCGTGACAAAGTGAAGATACCCTTAACCTTAAGGTGTAGGGTATAAAAAGGATTTAAACAAAAAATAATAAACATAATTAACCAGGGAGCCTAACCTGTCTGAACTGTTTTTCACGTAATATCATTTGCATCATTAGCATTCTACCACAGAATAAACAGTATACAGAATGCGCATGTCGCCCAACGAAGCAATCTGAATTATTGGTGCGGGCCGAAAGCAATAGGGGGATAACGAATTTGGTTAACAGAGCTTTGTCGCTGTTAATTTGTCGGGGACGAAGTTCTCTGCTGTTATTAGTTAGGCAAGTTTCATCAAAAGAGCGAGTTCAGTGCACACTCTACCAACAAACACACATGATATGAGAGTCGAAGATCTTTTCGAATGAGTATGAAGGGATCGGAAGATCGACTTTGTTCTTTTATTTTGCACTAACAATGCTAGCGAATATGCGTAAGAAGGGATAATCGATGCAGCACTCGTATGTCAAGTAAAGTGTGAAAGAAAGAATCGATCAATTTGTGGTGTACAGCGGGCGATTAGAAGAACGGTGCGATTTGTCATCTTTTGCTTCTCTTACAATAACAAACCATGTGCAGCCGTCCGTCCGTCTGGATTTGTTTTCAATTTTGCATTTTATGGTTTTTGGAAGGAATTTTGCTTTCGTAGCTTTGTTTTGCTTCTTGTTCGATGTCCAGGCTTTGTAAAGCGCTGGCACGATCTCCGTTGCGAGCATAGTGTGGTGTTGAAGAAATTGAATAGACAGATGATCTAATTTAGTCGGCATATCAACATATTGAATACATTATACGAGTAATATTAAAAAGTTAATGGAAACTCTTTTATAGGGTTAAACGAATGTTTTTTACGAATTTGAAATAACACGAGATAGAAAGAAAATATAATTCCGTTTATAAACATTTTTCTTAACAATTCATAGATTATCAATATTCTATGCATTTTTCTCATGATTTCTTCTTTTTTTACACAGTAGTTTTGTTTTAGAAAACGAAAAAAAGTGCTAGTCGAGAATTTTTTAGGAGTTTGCCTGCGAAACACATTCCTACATCTTCCTTGTGTAAACATATATATCTGTACAAACATATATATTGTACGGGTATGTGTGTACATATTTATAGTACAATAGAAATGCTGTAGGAAAAAGTCGACTGAGCAACGATGATACCGAATGATGACGAATTGCCGTCAGGAAATGTTAATCAGCTCACTCGGTTCTGTTAGAAACACCAAACGAGTTGAACTTTACAGAAACAAAGGCTGTTAAATGCTGGTCGTAATTAGAGATGAGCGTTCCAGTGATTTTTTGAGAACGGTGACAGCAGTGACTGCTACATTTCTGTCACCGTGATTTTTACCAGTGACTTTAAGTCACCGTGATTTTGATATAAGTAACCGATATCAGAAATTTTAATACGTTTTAATATCGAATATCGACATTTTTAAAACAAATCATGACTATGAAATAAATTTTTCTGTATAATAATAATAATAATAATAGTACTAATAATACTAATAATAATATAATACATATATTATAATATTGTATTATATATAATAAGAACTTGTTTGGACAATACAAAATAATAAATTTGTTACTGAGTATTTTCTTTTGTATCATTATTTTTATTATTTAATATATTATTATTATTATTTAATTTTTATTATATTTAATTTTATTTTTATTATTATTATTTAATTTTTATATAAATTAAAAATTTATTTAATATTATTCATATTATTATTCATATTATTATTTAATTTTTCCAATAATGTTCGAACAATTGTAATATAATAATTAATATGTATGGCGAAATAAAAATAAGTCACAAGCAAATGTTTAATAGCAAATTATTTAGAACAGAATGTTAAATGTACATACAGGCCTACAACCTACGTTGTTATACAATACGTGAAAAAATATCATATAGCTATTTTACAGCCACGGGAACCAGCCACTGACAAGAACGAATCGTTTCACTGTCACTGTTAAAAAAATTTTTCTCTCCAAAGTAACATTTACAAAATCACGGGTATCGAAATATCGCTCAACTCTACAGAAACCCAACCATGGGTTTTTGTACAATTCAACGAAACAATATGTTACTCCGAATTCACGGCACGGAAACAAACCAGTGAAAGGAACGAATATATAAATAAATATCGTGGAACGAAGACTGTCACTGTCACTGGTAAAAATAATATTCGGTCACTCCAGTGACCAGTGACTTTTAAATCACGGTGACAAAATCACCGGTACGGAAATATCGCTCATCTCTAGTCGTAATATTATTAACAGCGGACGTAATGTTAAGTTAACAGTGGTCGTAATATTGCGACCACGGAACAAAATTTTTTTTGTATGAGATGCGCATTCTGTATACTGTTTATTCTGTGATTCTACATATATCATTTTTTAGCTGCTGTACTTCTGATAAGAGGAAAATATCTGTTTTTCAATATTCCTTTCATGGTCTGTTTTCTAATTTTTTTAAATTGAAATTAAATTTCATCGACGAATGGGCACTGCTATAAACAAAATTTTTACTCACCAGAGTAAAATTTGTTCACCCCTACTGCAAGTAAAAAGTTATTAATTGGAACACGGCCTTATTCAGAAATGGCATAAACAAAGAGGAAAGTGGAATGTAGTTTTTAAATATATGTACATTCATAAAATTTCTCTAAGGACTAGTATCAAGCCTTTGAGCTGACCGGGAATAACACTATCAGAATTTTTCTTACTTGGGGGAATATTCGATTTCACCTTGGCAGTCACGGGATAATTCAAACTCTTGATCGGCTTTTATTCTAGCATCATCGAATGTCATCTTAGGACGGTTTTTAAAACTGAGTTAAGACAAAATGATATGTATTTACTGAGAAAAGTTGTGTATAATTTACTACTTACAGCCTTACTTTATTAGGGTAAGAGTTGTTGTTTGCTCCCGAGATAATGAATCCCTTTAATTTAATGTTACCCGTGAATGGAATATTGAATAGAAGCTCTTCGTCGGCGTCGCTTTGAACAAACTAGACATTTTTTATTTTCGTTACACCTATAATTTTTTATGTAAATTTTATTTTTTTTTATGTATACTTGGGAAACATCCAAGCGCTGCTCATATGGCTTGAATACTTTTTTTCCGCTTCCTTCTGCTTCCTCATTCAAGCACTCTAGGTTTGCGGTGTCGATTTTCTGATACAAGCTGTACTGAATTCCCATTTCAATTATATGGTCTATGTCTGAGGCCTCTTGTCCACAATCTTGACCATGATTGTGTGAGTGTCCATGTGGCATTGTTTAATATAGTTTTTTCTCAGGAATCAATTATTTGAAATCAAGTGGTTTAATAATTTCAAAGCTCTGTGGAAACACTCAGCTTTCATTTGTTCTAGATTTCTGTCAAAAAGTTTTTGACGTTTAATTACAATTAGTTACTAAACTAATGTTGCCACCACTTTCTTATATTGATACCTTTCCAATGCGAATATTACACTACGAACATGGTTTGCCCTCGATGAACCATTTCTGCTCTCAAAATTTTGTGTGGTGTTGTGATTATAAATAGAGCGACCGGCATTAATAGCGATCCGCCCAGTAACGCCAATCGTGTTGTAGTTCGCGGAGCAGACCCCAAGAACAACAAATTCTGTTCCCCCTGGTTTCGGAGTTATAGCACCTTGAAATTTGAATTTATTTGCCTAATATCTCCATAACTATAGAAGATATCTGGAATTGATGTATATTGTTAGAAAAGTAACTTAAGTACCTTTCATTTATGTAAAGCAAGCGGTTTTCCTTTCAAAAATATAAAGAGGACAAAATAAAGTTGTAACTCGATTCGTGCCTCGAGTTCGCTCGATTTAGTGCTTGCATAAGCATAAAAAATCTAACTTGAGGACTGGAAATTGGCGTTACAACAGAATATAACTTTCTTATCGTTAAATAAGAATTTAGAACGGTGCTGGCCAAAACTTATACAATCATATTTTGTGCATGTGTGAAGCGTTGAGAGAGGTTTCTTTGCGGAAAGTTCTCTCTGCGCGGTACACTGAGAAGATTGTTGTTTGGGGGTTGTTAAACTTTAAATTATGCAAATGATTTTGCAATGAAAATGCGCGCCCCACCTTTTTATTGCAAATCATGCATTGCGGTTCGCCTAAAAAATTTTTAAAGAAAAAATAGTGATTCTCCCATTCCTTATTAAACATTTTGCTCAGTGCAATCATAAAATAGTCTGGTGCGATCTTGCTTGCTTGAAGTCTACACGTCGACTGACTCACTTGATACGAACGATCGCTAGTGTCGGTGTGAAAACCCGACGACTTTTGTCGTGTACATGTGAATAGTCGAGAGAAAAAATTAGCACGTGTGCCTATGGCGTGGCCAGCACTGATTTAGAACATAAAAAAGTATATATCTTATCGATAATAAAAGTAGTAGTAAATCAGATGTTAAACGGATATTAAATTAACAGCCTTATAATGTAAATAGTTTCAAGGCGTAAACGAAAACGAAACATATGTTTTTCATGAGTTTTGTTTTGTGCTTTTCGTCATTTTTCGTTTGTTTGACAATTGCGCATAATAAAACTCGAGTGAAATCCACTAAACGAAAAAAGTGCTTGTTATTGGTATTTTTACATGCTTTGCAGATTTTATCAGCTACGCGAGCTATAATGGTTCGGCAGTTTCCAGGAAAAAAGTCGAGAAACCACGCGAAAGCAAGAAGGCTATCGTCTAGTGTTTAATTGTTTGTGTTTTGCAAGTTGTCGAATTGTATGTGTATAGTGTTGCCGACACGCATTTGCACTGAATTCTACCCGAAATCTTTGCGTTTCTAGAAATTACTTATAAAAATGCTTCAAATATTGTACACATGGCAACATTTTCTGTCTGCAATAAAGCGAATCTCTGCAATACGAACGAAAAGCTTCTATTTTACTAGTTTGGCTCGTTTCGTTTTCGTTTTCATTTGTGTTTTCGTTTTCGTCTTGAAACTATTTACATTTTATAAGGCTGTAAAAGTTTGTTTAAATGGTAAAATACTGTAGGAGAACAATCGTGGTTTAGGAAGCACTGGAGCGCATCCAACTTAGCCGGGCTCTGACGATTTTTATATCCTACAGCTTAAAGTTTAGCGTTATTCACTTTGTCACGAAATGTGTAACGCATAGAAATGGAAAAGATAGATATAGAAAAGTATATATATTCTTGATCAGCGGCGTCGTCTGAGTCGATGTCCGTCCATTCGTCTGTTTGTTGAAACATAGAGAAAGAAAGTTATTCTTTCTCTATGGTTGAAATCACGATCACAGGAACCGGTGAAAATATCGTAACGAAAGTTTGTAGAAATATTCTTTGTTATGGTGTGCAGGTTAGTATTGAAATGGGCAAAACCGGTCAACGACCACGCCTATTTTTTATTCAAAATGTGATCTGTTCATTTCTGGGAATAGAGTAACATTACAAGACTCTCGTTTATTTTAGAGATTCCAAATACGCAAATCACTAGTTTAAATTTTTTCGTAGATTTCGCCAGACCAAAAATGTTCGACCATACCAAAACAAGCGAAAAGACTTTTCTTCTACGCCACCCTCTTTTCTATGTTCATGTCCACCGAACACTAACGTTTCAAAGATCGGTTTCTCCTAAATTACTGCGCCGATCTTACTGAAATAATTGCATGCTTATCTTTCTTTATTAATTGAATTAATAAAGCAAATGTCCAATATGAAATTCCGCGTACATTGTATTTCTAAATAAATTCTAAAAGCTTATCGTATATTCCATGCAAAGTGCATAAATTATTCTTATTCGATTTTGAAAATCGCAGAAACTTCTCAAATTGAAAAATATAAATATTTGATCTACAGCAATAGTAGAAACAAAAACATAAAGGGGCGGTTGTTCTATTAATATCGTATTTCCATTATTAATAACGCTACAAACTTGTATTTCAACGTTTTTTCAACATTTTTCAATTTCCAATTATTTAATTCAACTGGTTTAAAACTTCAGAAGTACTTAACTGCGTAAACCGAAACCAACCTTTGTATTAAATCGAGTTTTTTAACAAATAAAAGTAATGTGATTTAACTAACATGACTATAATATTCTGTCAATTACATCAAAAACTTAGTTTTATTTTATTTTTGGGGACTTTCACTTTTATACTTATACAATGTGTATTTATTTATTTATCTCTTTATATTTATTATTGTGTATGAGTTATTGATTTATTTTCATTGTAAAACTTGAAAGCACTCGACACTTGAATAAGTATTGAAGACTTGACAAGTATTTGTCTGAAAATACTTGAGTTTTTTTAAAATTTATTAAAGTATTCAAATAATAACTTAAAGTATAAATGCATTTAAAAGCGATTGCTTTACAGAGTTTAGCAACTCATAAGATTCGATACAAGTAAATCTGATTTCTTCCAAAGTTGGAAGGTTGACAAATATAAACAATACTTGTTGATTATCCCTAAAAGTATTTAAAATGTATATAAGTATGTATGTATATAACTTTTATTTAGTTTTATTTATTCGGTTAAATGGAATGTATCTATTTCAGAACTGAGAATTTGTTACAAAATGTTTTTCATTTTTCTTTTTTTTCCTGAAAAAATTCTGAAGCGTGAACATTCGTATAAATTACAAAATCCCATTTTAAGGTAAATTTAAATAAAAGTCTGTACATTACTCAACTTGCGCTCTCGATCATCATCAATCCGATGCCATTCCATCAATTACTTTGACAGTTCATAATTATAACGAACTGGGAGTGCTTTCGGTGTAATAATGTCGTCTTCCATTTCATCATCATGGATTGGAAAATCAGGGTTCCTGCTAATTTCTGTGAAGAACTTATTTGGAACGATCTCAACATCTGTTGGCGTTCCGGCTGATGTTGTTCGTTCAGAACCAGCGAACGATTCAATGGTGCCACCTTCAGGAGAATTCGTAACTCTCAGCATATCGGAATACAAGACATCGTCAATGTAGAACATGGTGCCCAAGTTATATACGAACACTTCACGCTCGGTTATGTGGGCGTTGTTCACCAACACATTACTGCCATTGGATCGTGAAATATGTATTTGACCACCGCCAATAGTTTCGAAGACTTCGTTGTCATTGAAGTCGCGGTAATAAAGTCGACCACGGATGAAATGATTCAGCAGCATTTTGATACCTCTTGGAGAGGCCTGGGATAAAGAACTGTTATATGAATATTAACCAAGCAACATTTCAAACCAACTAACTGACCAAAGCATCATCTGAAATTCGATCAAATCCAATACGTTCGAAAGCTTTGTCCTCCGGAACGAAAAACGTGTAATTTGCACCAGATACATGAGGAGCGATTTCAGCATTGTTCAGATACCTAGTGCGAAAAGTCATGGTGGATGTTAAGGAGTAAATATCAATCTACCTTGTAATTTGTGTAAACCGTGGGTCTTTTTCCAAGGCCAGAAAAGAATGCGAGAGAAATTGGGCTCCAAACCATGGAAAGGCTAGCAAAGGAGGCGTTTCCTTGTCTTTGTGCATCTGTATGGCGGAAAATTAGAAATATTATAGACATCCTGAAGTACCTTTAATAGTATTTATGAATTTTTGAAGTTATCACATCTATAAAACACACATCTGTTTTTCTATGGACAACTAACTTAAAACGTTTCCATCATCATTGGGTCTACTTGATGTTCAAATACAACTTGTCTTGCATAAATCATGTTTATACTCTTTAGTTTAAGAAATTCGGTATTTTGAATATTGTCTTATACCTGATGTAATTTGGACACAACGGATTCGGATACAAATAAAACTTCTGATATAATGAACACTTGGTTTCCATTCGACAGCGAGTAATCGGATACAATTGAAACGTTGTTCACAGATGGTGTTGCTAAATGGAGTACTTATTAGTGAAATCGTTGGTTACATTTACTCGTGTATTAAAGTCACTTACGATATCTACGGAAGACCACATTTTCACCACCCATTGTTCGTATCATCATCTGATCAATGCTATTTACGTCAGACATCCGCAACGGTCGAGTTGTGGGTAAAATGTGGTTACGCAGTACGCTTTCGGTGAACTCCTGCACGCTGAAGGGATAAAAGCCCCAGTCAATGGGGTGCCAGCGTTGGAAAGCATTGTCGGCTGGTATTAGCACCGTATACGTCCCATTTTCCATTATTTGGGTGAGGTTGCTTTTGGTAAGGAAGTGCTGGAAAACTTTTGTACCGCTCTTCATGCTCGATAAAAAGGACATTAAGGGGCTCGATCTAGATTCCTTGGGAACGGGTTCGTTCTTCATGTGTGTGGTGGCATTGCGCATTTCGAGTGGTTGGGGTTCATTGTAGCGGCTGAAGAAATGAAAACTGTGAAAACTGTTCAATACGGATTCAATTGGCACAATCAGGAAAAACTATTGAAGAAATAAATTCTCCTGCATTTACAAATAGTTTTCGACAATACTTTACCTGTTCGTTTCCTGTATATTTCGTTTAGAGTACGGAGATTTTCGATCTCCCAAATATCCATCAATGCTGATTGCAACTACATTATTACTGATTCTAGTCTTCTGCAGAATCTGGCAGCCGTTGAGGAGCCATTGATTACTGTGTGACTTTTCTATTTTCCGAAATATTATTTTGTGCCCATTTCCATTACCAAACTGCTCTTCGCCGGAGTATGTGTCGAACGCCTTCCCCGGCACTAAATGCTCCAACATAAACTCTTTCAGCCGCGGTTTCTCAATCGTTCGCACGTCGATTTTCGGTATAATTAATGTGAAGGGTACGTCTGAAATATAGGTTAACTGTACGAGTGAGTTTGCGACCGTCGTATAGTTACTTTCGATTTATTTGCTTTCATATTGTTTTTTGCGTCATTCATGACTTGAACATGGATGATTCGGGGAATGAACCCAGTGGCTTTTGTCTCCAAGACATCATTCTCGGCTAATCACGCACGACATAGGCCCGTCGTTGAGGACGTCTGCAAGACAAGCCTATGGTGATTATCGACGACATTTTTATACGAACGTCGTTTTTGCCTTCGACGACAACGTACGACAATGTCGTCAATGGTGTCTTGCTTATTATACTCGTATATGAATTCGTACGAACTTATTAATGTTAATTCGGGTCACTAGGCGTAGAATTCGGGTCATAATCGTTTTCACGACAACCTGCAACAGACCTGTCCTCATGCGGACCTGTCCTCATTGTTTGGAAGACAATGTCCCTAAAGATGTCGTCAATGGAAAATGATTGACGACAAACAGGAATTGTCTTGCAAGACATCATCGATGATGCTTTTGACCACAGGCGAGTTTACAAATTTAGTATCTTCACATCTGATATCAATGCTATAGTATTTATGTACATACTTATTCAATACTATACACTCATACAGAGTATCAAGGTGTAAGGTATTTAAACTTAGGCCAGTTTGAAGGCCACTCTTTCTAGTTTATTTATTATTATACCATACACCCGAAGATGAAACGTAACGTTCGATGTAACGTTCTGAAGGGGCGTGACAGGCATATAAAAGTATATATGTGCATTTTTGATTTCCGTCATCTACTAAGTCAATGTCCGTCCTTTCGTCTGTCTTTTTGACTGGAAATCATAGTTGAGAGAAAACCAATACGTTAGATTATATGAATGAAATTAACACACATAGTTCATGTTGCGTAGAATATATTTGGTACGGAATTGAAAAGGCGCAAATCGTTCAAAAGACACGATCATCTTTTATACAAAAACTAAAGCAACCGTTGCGCGAAGGCTTCCATGACGAAAGCCCTATTCACTGTGTACTAGGATAACAGGTAGTAGGTAGTATGTACAAATGTATGTAGTAACTACAAAAACGTCGTTTCAAAAGCGAAACTAGTACATATGTATACACATATGTATGTATGTATGTATGGAACTGTTTAAGTGTTTTTTACTTAGCTTAATTTAAGCTCATTGAAAGTCTTGCATTGGGTCTGCTCACCTTTTTTTGGTTTGAATCCGTACAACTCCAATACCGGAAGACCATCTTCCATGAATCGAAGAATGTGCAGCCACAATTCGTCGCCCGCGTGAGTCGTTCGAGCCTGCACCAGCAGTGCGATGTCTGGTATAACTTTGTTTTCAATGAGTTTTGAATTCCTTAAACTTTGATCGACTGTTTGATCAACTGTTTGGCTTGAGGCTACAGCGGCACATAAAAGGTACATCACGACCAGACTGAGTGCAACATGAAAGCGAGCCATATTAAATATACTAAAATGGATTCCAATATATGAATCACGAGTTATTTGTTTAATTACAGATTCCGGTACGGCACAATATTTCTTTTCATAGTTAACAAGTGTCCCATATTTCGTTCACTTTGTTAGTTATGTATGCTTAATCAGCTTAATTAGGATTCTTTCAGTTTGCTGCAGTCTATCTGCTATAATACACAAATAATTAGCATTTTAATACGCCCTGAAATCGCTGATCCAAAGACAGGCTATCTATTTGTAATGTCGACTAAAATGTGGAAGTAGTAACGTTGATAATTTGACTGTAAGAAAGTGACTGATATTTGCAGCTTATGCAACAGCTTTCCCACAGCTGTCGAACGCGCAAACCCAGTTGTACGAGTTGCATAAAACTGATCGGCGCATGAGCAAACGTATATTTCATCATGTTAGGCTTGGAGGCAGTAACATTTTCAGTCCAGAAGCTTTCCACGTAATTAAACATTCGAAATTGGCCTGGAGGTATTGTACTAGGTCCACTATTACTACTATTTCTACTATACAACTACAAAATCTATTTAAAGCAACTAAATACTATAAAATGTTCAAAACGTATGGTTAGCAGCAAAAAAGCATAAATTCTATTAAAAATAAAAATGCTAAAAGACGCCGTATTTCATAAATAAATGGAGAAAACGCGCTGGTTGCTTTACGGTTGGGGAAGTCTGTATTTAGAATGAACCTTATATTTTGACGTAATTTTAAGTGCAACTTTCCAATAAACTGATCTCACTTTGTTAAGCGTAAATAATTATCTCCCTATTAAAAAGCTTGTAAAAAGGCGAAGCATTAATTTTCCGTCTGCTTACATTTGATCGACTTTGTCATCGTAGTATTGACCCTTGTTTCGTTTGATTAAGTCGCGAACAATAGAAGAAATATTACAGCTCAAAAAGAAAGTAGAGTTGCTGACTTAGTTAATACACTGCCATAAACTAAGGTTTCTTTATTATTGCTACAATATTTTCATGTGCGCCTGAATCAAAAGTTCCCCTCTTCCTTGTTTCTGCTTGGGATTTTAATTATTTTACAATCAGTTTTTGCTTTAGTTAAATAAAAGTCATTCTATATCGTTTCTTTCACGTTCATCTCACGTTTCTCTGCTTTTGTTAATTACTTTATGCCAATTGCTGTCCAATTGAATTGTCCATATGGAAAGAATGCAAAAATAAAGAAGCACAGCCTGAATGAATAGCTTAAAGATGTGCGATCAGGATAGACTATTGCCGTAGTTTCGACCGCACTGCGCAAGTTCCCGGCGTTGACTGGGAGCCTCTACTGGAGTCTAGTGAGCGGCTTGGCTAACTTGCCACACAATTTGAGGCTCATTATCAATGATTATGCTTTTCGCTTTGCGAAATTGTGATTCGAAACTTGTGCTGCTCTTACAACTTCTACTTTTCGCGTGTTCCAGTAGTTCCAAGTGAACCGGCCGGGGGAACGCTATGCGCCTATGCTTCTTTGGCCTCAGAGATACTTCACCGGCGGTAGTTTGAGTTTTTCATATCACTAATATTTATTAGTTTTTTTTTGGTTTTAAATGTTATGTTTGGTGTAGATACATTATTAAACTTAAACAGTTGGCTGAAATTTGACGGCTTTGATAACTTAGAGTCTTAGATGGTTATAAGAACGTATACGAGTAGATCAGTTTCGCAAAATGTCTCATTACTTCTTTTATTTATATGCTTGCACAACTCAAAATTAAATGATTTACTAACTAACATTCCCCATACCACTTTTTTCGTGAGGGTGATTAGAACCCTCAAAATTTGTGATCTACCTAAAATTGTGTATTTTTATGTAGTGTCTTAACACTACACAACAATACGGATGCAATATGCAATAATATGGAAAGTTCGATTTTTACTAGCCACCGTGGGAACTCTTCTTAATTATCAGCCGCTTACACTTGTTCCTTAGAACAGACTTATTGAAAGCCTGGTGTTTTTATTGCGTCGTAATCAAAGACTACTTTTACACTTTAAGCACATTAATAAATTTAGACATATTCGTAGCCAAATGATTAGAATTCTTTATATCACTATAGATTGCAACATGTCTGGTCAACTGTGAAAGGAAAGTATGGTTTGGGGAAAGGATGGAATGATTGAGGAACACAACAATAGAAATACCGCCAACTAGTTTCAGCGCGGTTCCCAAAATAAATTGCAAATATGTGCTTTCGTAATTCATGCTTCTGCTGCGGTCTCTCTGTAAACAAAACAACAACGCTATAGGACTGAACTTTCAGCTGTGTATTCACATCGAGCGATTTCCACTCACAAATTTCCTCTTCCTTAACCACATATAGCAAAACGTACACCACCTTTGCATTTCAGATGTGTTTTGCAATTTGCAATTTATTTTTCTTAACTAGGCTCTTTCCAACACTCATGCGTATAAATTCAGACAGCCGCTAAAAATGTTTATACAAAAATTCTACGAAGATTCTCGTCAAAACCGCTTTATATAATCCATTTCCACCAGTATTGCGGAGGCACAACAATTAGTTAATTATTTAGTTGATTTTGTACAACTAAACACAACACAATTTCGATGAATCGATGAAAATTACCCTCGCTCAGTAATTCACACAACACACACATGTGCATATAAAGGATAAATTGTGACGCAAGTGGAAAACTCTCGTCTGTTGTGCCGGGAAATTCGTAACGAATTGAATTCGTTCAACTCGTTGCTGGCCCCCTAATAGTCGAGGAAAACAGTTTTCAAATGCTGTACTTTACGTATTGGGCAAGAGAAAGTTATATGGTGTTCACATAACGGATTTTGCTGGATTTCAGCAAATCGTTATTTACTGTCCAAAGAAAACTTGTCTTCAAAACTAAAGTACATAAATTTGAACCACAAACAAATTTGTCAGTGTTGGGACAGAAATTTGATGTGTACAACTCTGTACATTTCCAAGCCATGACAGGAATCAACCATTCGTGCCGGCCTTGCAGCCTACTATTACCAGAAACTAAACGAACCGCGTACTGTAATACAGGCTTCTTGGACAAACAGCGACGAGTCAGTTAATCCTTGTGCTATTTGGGATAGCAATTGGGATTTCCGCGATCCAAAAAGCTTGGTCAAACCTTTAAAAGGTACAAATATAAATGTGTAAATGCATTCGAAAGTTTCCCGCAACCTATGCGGTGAAAAAAGTTTTGACAGAATTTTGTGCCGAATTACGCTTTAACAGAGAGCCGAATTATGTTTTGACAGAATTTTGTGCCGAATTACGCATAACACAGAGCCGAATTATGTTTTTTGGTGCCGAATTACGCTTTGAAGCGATTTGGTGCCAGATAAACAGAAAAACGAACTGGATATAATATAATTAATATAATAATTATTATTAATAATAATACTGGAACAATAATATTGTATTGTATAATATTTCGTGTGTGTCTGCATTTTATGATGTGGTGTATTAGCAGAAACTGAAATAGAAAACAAATTATAGCTGATTATTATTTCATTTTATTCAGACGACCGATCAACCATCAACCAGATCACGACTGCGGTGTAAAATTCTAGGAAACGACCGCCAGGAAATGACAAGACATCCGGATTCACTTTCTGAAAACAGAAAATTTACCGAGTAATTTACTGATTATAGTTTGGATTAAGTTTGATTTAAGTTTGGAAACTAAAAGTTTAGATTGAGGAGACTTTAACGGAAGATAGTTCATTAGAAAGAAAATTGCTACACTAAAGAGAATTGGATGAGACTCAAATCGTCCGACATTTTATTTTTCCCCTGCTAGGGAGAGTAGCCGTTGCGTCATGGAAACAAAATAAGAATTGGTCGGTCCATCGTTAACCAGTTAGTTAAAACCGGTAGTATATTAACCGGAATTAATAAAACATAAATCTTTCCTAAACCAAGTACATCGGAACAATAAAGGCACTTTTTATAAAGGTATCTTTTTTTGAAAAATTTAAAAATCTCCTACACTACTACATCAATTGCAAAAATTCACATTACATAAAAGGATGTCTCAATTGATTTAGAAGATAGCGCTCTTCACATTATGCAAATTCTTGACATTTCTTTTTGTTGTATAAAAAGGCGTAATTACAACGGGCTTTAATTTTGATGACGTTTGAATTTTTGGCGTTGAATAAATAAGTTTTGTTATCAATTGCACAAACCTCGCAGCGTTGCAAACTAATTTTAGCATGGACACAATAGTGATACTACAAGAATTACATAGAATTGGGAATAAATTGAAAGAATGATAGAAAATTAATAGAATGAGAGAAACAAGAACTGAAACATTGTGAAGTGAACCACATACACAAACCTATACATGTGTTTGCAATTTTTTTTTAGTTTCCTGTGTTCACAATAGTTTCCGAAACGGTTTGTATCTAATCTAATCTAATACACATTTCTCAGTCTCAGAATTTGTCTCAGTCTCTTTCGAAGTGGATGACTTTTTCGAAGTCGATGCCTTCGAAATTAATTCGCAACTTCGAAGTGGATGACTTTTTTGAAGTGGACTTTTTCGAATTTCTTAATGCCTTCGAAAACTTTTTCGAATGCTTTCGCAATTAATTCTCTCAGCATCTGAAAAAACTCTCAAAAAATGTGAGCACAACTTTCTGTTGTCGTACATCTTCCCAGCAAAAATTTTTCAACATTTCGGAATGGCTTTGTTTCATCACTGATTCCATAATGCATTACCAAAATGCTAATGGCGATTCTTCATATTCTTCTATGGATTCCACAGAATGCAATAAGAAGCTCTCATAAGCTTTCTCTTTCTTTCTTATAAAGAATGCAGAGACAAATGGAAAAATATTAAAATAAGACGCATATTTTTATTCAAACCAAAGATTTTATACCAGAGATATACGTCCGCGGTGGCGCAGAAGATAAAGTGTGTGCCTTGCAATCTTGAGGACGTGGTTCATATCCCGCTGAGCATGGATGTTTAATATGAGTTGAAGTTGCTAGTTTCGAATAAATAAATTTGTAAATAAATAAAATATGTAGAATGGTACAAATGTGTATCGAAATGTACAAAAATGTACCGAATAACTTTATTTTATTTATTTTTAATTCTTCTAGAAGTAGTTATATAATCGATGAATGGAAGCCATTATAGAAGCTAATCCAAATCTCTTAATTGTAATGCACTACCTCCAATGACATGCCTATGTAAAAAGAATGAGTTCTAGAATCTAGAAAGGAATCGATTGCCAGCGTCTCTCTGGATTCCGCTCTCGATTCCAAGGGAAGCTCGATTTTTGCTGGGTTTTGAAGCAAAGACTATAAGACTGGAAACTCTTCTACTACACTCAAAAATCGTAAAATCAAAAAACATGTACACTATACGTGTAATTTCGCATTGAATTGTTGTTGCCCGTTTGGTGAAGTTGAGAAAAAATTCACATGGCAACGGGTGGAGATGCCAATCTGCTAACAATATTTAATTCAATTTAATTAATAATAAAATGGTGAATAAATATATTTTCAGAATTTTTTATTGCAAATTGTGGGAAAAAGGTTTACGTTGTTTCTCATAAGAATTATAAGAACAACAACCATTTTTCTCCAGCTCATATAGTTTTTAAGTTACAGCCCTTTGAAATTTGAAAGTTTCACGTCTATTTCTCCTAACTTTATTGAGATGATGTTAGATGTTATTATTATCGTGTGAAAAGGTAATCGAATTACCTTTCATTTATGTAAACTATAATTTTTTGGGGTAACTTTTACTTTTAGAGAAAAATAAAATTTAAGATATTTTATATAATTTTTTCTATTCATTAATTTTTGTCTGAATAAAATGTATAAATCTATATATATAAAAATAAGTTGTCCTATGTTCGTGATTTTATAACTCGAGAACCACTCAACCGATTTTCAAACGAGTACATGCGTTGGAAAGGTCTACTTTCACTGATGGTTTATAAAAAAAAAAAACATCGAAAAATTTCTACGAATATGCGTTATACGCGCACTTTTATGATGGTGTGTTTTCCCTATATAAAATTGTTTTTTTTTATGCGAATTACATTTTGTCGGTATAAGGCTCTGATTGCTCACGCCATTTGACTTATTTAATTACTGTGTGTTTATTGATTGTCATTTAAGTTTACAGTGTGAGCATTGACATTTTTTAATTATTGATTTGTAATCTTCCACTTAAAATTAAAATCTTTTGCATAAAAAAACAATTAAAAAAATTATTCAACAATGCCGCGAAGAAGACGTTCACAAATTGGCCGACGAACTCGCCACAGCAGTCAAATATGTTTAAATAGATCTAATCAGGATGAAGAACAGCGATTAGAAAGTAATGAATTAGCAGGGCAACGAATGGCACGATCAAGATCAAATCAAATCAAAAACAAAGAGAAGAACTTACAGTTTTCCGTTCGTTTGGCTTTTGCAATGATTTAATAAAGCTCAAGGCCAGTCGTTGCAAGTTTGAGGAATAAATTTAGAACTTCCTGTATTTTTACACGGTCAACTGTATGTTGCATGTTCACGTGTTGGGAAGCCGTCGTCTTTATTCATTTTTTGTGAAAATGGCAATACTAAAAATGTGGTTTACCACCAAGCTCTGCAATAAATTTTTTCCTTTTTGATGTTCTCACTTTAAAAAATGTATATTATTTTGCACTTCTTTTTCAGGAAAATGTCTATTCTTTCTAGAAAATTTAATTTTTAACACAAAGACGTAAACGTATGTTATTGTATTGTCCAGCAACGCGGGCAGGGTTACTCTAGTAATCTATATAATTTGAAATTATGATCTCTTACCTTTATAGATATATATATAACATCAAGATTTTAGGAGAAAATCAACAATAACACTAAAAAATACCAATTTTTGTCAAACATTATAAAAACAAAGAAACGCTTGCTAAGTCTAAATTTGAATTTTCTTTGAAAAACAAACGTTTTTTCGATAAAAGATTGGTTAATATAAAGGATAGGTATTTTGAATAACTGCCCAACGACACCATTAAACTACAGTTTAGGAGATATATTGTTTTTTAAAATCAACTGAAATAAAAATGTTGTATTTCCACATCACCAATGAGGTATATAACGTGGAGCGTTACCTTTTTTTTTTGGATGTTGGTTCCCCTGTAGGCCTATTGCACCCATATAATTAAATACTTTATTATACATATACATATATACATATCTATATTACATTATAAATTATTTTACCAAATAAAAATTCAATTAAAACTATTCTACGGAAGTTGAGCAAAATCTATCGATGCGAAATGCGAAGAAACTTGTTTTTAAAATTAAAAAGTGAAGCGTCTCTATTAAAAAACCTAAGTACAAAATACATATATCCGTATTCTAACAAATAATGCAACGAAAGCCATACTGCTGCAGTTAATGCAACAAACAAAAGGTACCATACCGATAAGTTTATCAAAAAGGTACTGACTAACTCCTATTCTGTGACAAGCTTCATTAAACAATTCACAAAACCTATCTTCTAATCTAGACACTAATGAAAGGAAACTTTGTGGGGGCCTAATCATATTATACTTGTCACATTGCTTTTCAAAAGCAAATAAAAACTCTCCTGTCACAGCTTCTTCACCGAGGTATGGAAGAGGATTGCGGCAATCATGGAGTTTATACAATTTAAGGAAAAGCCAACCACTAACATAGGCAAAAGCATTTTTTTCTAGAAATGCTTTTTCATCTACGGATATATTTATTTCAAATTGGGTAATGAAGTTTAATTCTGGTCGCGGATTACTTTGGAAGTTTTGCCAAAATGGGTCTATGCTAACTAAATTTGTACTAATTTCTGGCAAAACAATTTCAGATGATGAATCATCCTGAAAGTTTGGTAGAGCTTCACAATTCCCTTTTACAACTATATCTATATAATGTAACCCCCAACGTTTCCGAGGCAGGAAAACATATCGGGAGTTATTCTTGTGTTATTACCCCCACCTTTTCTTATCTGTCCAAAAAAATGTTCTAAGCTATCCTGACATAATTTGCGAGTTTTTCAGCTAACTACTCCTTCTCGTAAAAGATTTTTCCACAAATATAGCAATGCGCTAATATTTAAAAGCCACCCTTTGATAAAAGAAAATCCCTTCTTTATATCTTTTCCTATTCTATTTTCTATTAGCATTGAATTCAGCCGAAGTTTGGCCTTTTCTAAAAGTAAGATTTGTTCCACAGATCCACAAAAAACTTTCTTGGAAGGATAAATTGCATTAACATTGTAGCTGTTAAATACATTAAATAGGTCATCAAAAAAAATCAAGTATTCTGCCGTATTTAGTGTTGTTGGAGCTTTGGAGACGGACAAGACATTGGACTTATAAAGGGATTTCATGGCAGAGGCAACTGTGTTGCTTATCACGTGAGCAGCCAACCGGACGGACATTTTTTGAAAAGTGTTTGGGTATAAATGGGCGACAGTTAGTTTTGGGGGAACATTTTAGGGAAAGTTCCTTATCGATATAAAAATGTACTATGTCGTCCCAGCTAACCCGGCCGCCATTAAAGGTAATCAGATTTTTTTTATCTAGCAAACAATTTCGGCTGCTCTTTAAAAGGTGAGGTGGGTCGTGGAAAAATACAACTTCCTGCCCATTTACCACAAAATATGGTTTATTTTCAGTGACCCCTAATGAAGCTGCAAGTTTTACAAAATTGGAGCCCTGGTCGCAAACAAAATGGCATGGGCGCAGTTTTATTTTATGCAGTTGGCCAATAGCCTCTAAAACATATTTTTTGACAATATCGCCTTTGCAGGAATTTTGTACAAAAAAATATGCAAATGGTTGCAGCCAATGTGGGCCTTGGATACCCTGCACCATGAAAACCATTACGCTATTAGCTAATCTTGAAGTTCGGTTTTCATCCCCAAAATCCTCAAGACCAGTGATCCTATCTCTAGCCCTATCAAATTTCAAATGGACCTTAAGCGACATTTCATCGCAAGAAAGGGTGACTAATTTTTGCTCTAATGAAAAGCCCTGGCATCGAAGCTCCAGGGCTTTTAGATTTATTAAACATAATCCTGGAAATTTAGGCCAATCAGAAGTGAACTCTCTAAGAGTTCTTTCTTCTGGCCAATTTAGGGAAGATTTCAAAAATCGATACGACAAAGGCGACAAGAAATAGACCCCCAAAGCCATTGTCTTCAAATTGTCGTCATATCTCCTGCCTTTTGGATGTCTAGAAAAATTTCTAACACAATTTTGTACACACATTGCCATATTTGTGGGAAGTTTTAGGAGTAGTTCCCTAATATTTGGTTCCTCATCTACTTCCTGACTTAATTTTTCCCTAAGAATTCTGTTTTCTTCAGTCAAAGTCAAATTCTGAATCACTAAACCTGCGTTTTCTATTTTAAAAACCAGTACTTCTTGTTGCGGGTGATGACTTCGAAGAAATAAAAACATGGCAGCGTCATGAAAAACGTCATATGAAAACGTCAACCAGATTGTAGATGTGAGAAAAGGGAATGTTAGTACAGGAATTTAACAAAACATTGTGTCGGTAAAGCAGGACATTGAGGTCAGGTTACAAGTGGTGGTGGAGACAATTCGGAGTACCATCTCTGAAACCAGAATTAGTTTAAAATAATAGGAGGAGCTTGATAATATAACGGTAACAAAAGCTGTGTATGTAATTCAGAAACTTCAAACAAGTCAAAGCTCAAGTGCACGTTCTTTCCGATTGCTGAGGCGTTAGAGTGCGGGTCGTGTAAAAACTTAATTGAAAACAAAACTACCAACAAAAGTTGAACATAGTAATACACGTTGCGTGTGTATATATATATATCGTTCTATAAATATAATAAAATATCGACGCCATTCAGATGCTGTTGATTTAAGCAATCTGAGACACATGTTCCTGAGCAACGTCGGGTAATCGATGAGAAGATTACCGCGGATGACATGACACACGACACGCTTTACTCCAGCGCCAAAGAAGGAAAAAACGTCTAATCCTCACGCCAATCGCCGAGGTGTCACAATACGCTTGATTTGTGAAATTATCCCAACGCAACGTCAGTGCTAAGAAGAAAAAGAAACGTATCATCCGTATGACCACCGCCAGACGACAGCGGCAAAAGCAGTTCAAGCCGGTAGTCAAAAGGAGGACTGTTCCCAGCGAGAGTGTGGATATGGCAGTGCTCTACCCTGCCTACCAGATAAGTTCAATTGAAAATTAAGTCAATTTGAGACCAGAGACACGCACCATTAAAATATTTAACCCGGAAGATGTCGCAAAAGGGCGTCGAAAAGAAATATTTAAGATAGAAAATATATGTATAAATGTAGTTTATTATTGTATTATTGTATTGATCGACTTGTATAATTAGAGCTTCTGCTAATAACTTAAAATATTATACAGACCTTCTGTTGGAATATTTTGGTATATTTTATTTGAATTTAAGCTTTATGTTGATGTAGCCTTGAATAGATTCGATTCAAAATTTAATGTTCTTTGAAATTCGACATAAGTCATAAATTGATATATGGATGTAATTCGCAACTGCACGATATCATGTACAATTTTGACCGGTTAGACTCGAGCCCCAGCGTTAAAACCAAGTGACGGGAAATTCCGTACGCTTTCTTTTTGTGTTTTTTTTTGAGTGGACACCAGGTCCAGAGAGCTCTCGCGATTTGCGGCACCCAAAGTTAAAGTTAACTTGTAATCCGTAAAGAGAATATAGTTTGCGGGCTGGAGTAGCCATAACATTGTGCCAAGGTTCGGATAATCGTTGTAGAAATGTACTTCGTTAAGATGATTGTAGTATTAATAAAAGAAAAACCAAACATAATGTGTTAGTCGTATTGTGCGTAGGATGGTGCGGAACCGGAAGGTGAAGAAGAGGAAGAGAAGGAAAAGTATGGGAATTAAAGTATCAAGTACATGCTGAACACGACAAAAGGAGGGTGTGCAACAATATGGCGCCCAATGAAAAAGCGAGCTTTGCGGTTTGTCCTCCGCAGTGTCTCCCGAACCTGATGGCTTGAAGTGGCAGATGAAGCAGATTTTAACTGCACAGACGAAGGAGATACTGCGGATGAGCAACCGCAGGCTCAAAAGGAAATTTAAGTTTTTTTTTAGTTTCAAACTCTCATTTCTCTCCTAAGAGTATCCTAGGAATCGTGGCTTGGAATGAAAAAAAAAAAAGAAGGATCAAACCAAATGCATTGAGGAAGGGATTATCTTTGGATAGGAATGGAAGTGTGCAAAGTTCAAATGTTTTTTGTTTGAACGCTGCGCAGTTATAGGATGGCGATGCGATTTTGTTTCGCGAGGTTGCCTAGGTGCAGTGACCGAGATAAGCAAAAGGTTTAGCTAAGCTCGTTAGCACTGACGAAGGGAGACGTCGCGTGGGGAAAGCCATCAACCGACCTGTGAGTCTTAAAGAGGCAAGAAGATAACTAAAATAGAGTAAGAATAATTGGTAGGCGGGAGCCACTTCGATCGATTCACAGCAATGCCTTACAAAAGAGAAAATTTCAGTAAAATGAGCAAAAAGCAAGAAGAGATCGTAGAACGCTCCTGCCTAACAAAAGCGGCGAGACCGATTAAATAGTAAGTTATTAATTTCAATACATACAAATTTTCCCTCTTCTGGAGAACTTTTCCGTGACAATCCACCCACCACTCAGAATAATTAAGTAAACAGTAGTTTTGTTATAATAAAGTATTTGTCGTTGTTATTATAAATAGTGTAAAGACTTTTTGAATAGTATCATTGGTGACACATCAATCCATAGAGGAGCGATACAAACGAAGGCACAGCGAATTTGATTTGAACAGATCCTCCCCACAAGTTAAGTGGCACAAATATAGTACCCCGTACAAACATTTGAACATGCAGGGCAATCAGCAATCGAAAGTGGCTGCACCTCCGATGGACAGCTCGATGCGAGATTTGTCCAAGACAATTATAGTGACAAAGTCACAAAAAAACCCGATAGATACACAAGATACATTATCACAAGCTAAAACATCGTTGACTGATGCAAGAAGCACAGGCGCTTATCCGAAACAGCCGACAGAAAAACGTAAGTCTCTTTCAAATCCGATGATACACGATAGTCGCGAAATAGAAGCGATGATGAACGTAGTAAATCAACCTCCAATACGCGAAAACGAAACAGCAGTAGCAAATTTAGTATCACAAGCGTGTAGGGAAATAAGACATACACTCAGTGATGAGCTCCGCAAACAGATAAAAGACGAAATTCGGACAGGTTTAGGCGAAATAGTTGAGCTATTTGAGAATTCACTACGTGTAACGCCAAAAGAAGGATCCGTTCCGATGAAACAGAATCATAGTGTCGGTATGCCACCACATCCTAAACGAAACAACCCTAATCCAGTTCGATTTGCGAACAATAATGAGACGACTGAGAATAATACAAACCGGTATGGAAGAAGTATGCGTATAGACAATCCAGACATATTCACAAATAACGCCGTCGCCTCAGTGCGAGCGATTAGCGGCGTCGACCATCAGGCAGGAACCTATGAAAGAGATTTAGAAAATATTAATAATCCCTCTGATAACGACATAACGAGAAGACCAGTTTACAGACAGAGTGATCCTAGTAGCCATGGCGGGCAAGCGCGAAATGAGATGCCACCGAACGCAGACTTAGGTCCAAATTTATCTCCAAGAGATTCGTTCTCATCAACCAACAGGCACAGTTTCAGTGACAGACCGTATCTGCAATCACCTGTAAAAATAGATAAATGGGATTTGAGTTTTGATGGGCATACAAATAAAGTATCAATTGAAGAATTTATATTTAGAGTAGAACACCTTCAAAAGCTGTATGTATGCGATTGGGAATTGATTTTAAGAGACTTCCATTTGTTATTAATAGGTGAAGCTAGGGAATGGTATTGGCTCCATGTAAGAATGAATATCGTGCGGGACTGGTCTTCGCTAAGACAGGCGTTGTTGAGTCGCTTCCGGAACTTCAGATCCGATTTCGAAGCGATGCGAGATTTAGTGGAAAGAAAGCAACTTTCAGGCGAGTCAGTAGACTCCTTTTTCCATGCGTTGTGGAAACTGAGATCCGGACTGACATATCAGCTCCCAGAGTACGAATTAATTAAAATCGCGAAACGCAACTTAAGAGAACACCTAGCCAGAATTGTTTATGCGATACCAGTTTATTCCTTAGAGCATTTGCGTGAAGAATGTAGAGAGGCTGAACGTAGTTTTCCTCGCCGAGAATTCCGCAATTTGCAACCACTGATGCAACGGGCTATACGTCCAATAAATGAGGTATGTTTTGAGGAGGACGCTCCACGGATAGATGATGAAGAAGAAAATAGCAATAGGTTGCAGCTTGAAGTAGCTTCAATGCAGAATCGAATGTCCAATTTGCAACAACAGCAACCCACGAACCGCATGTTAGTATGTTGGAATTGCCACCAGCTGGGACACGGGTTCATGGATTGTGAGCGCGATCAACAAAACATATTTTGCTTTAAGTGCGGGTTACCAAACGTAATAACTCCGAAGTGTGTAAAGTGTAAACAGGAAAACGAGAGAAGGAACTTGGCGAATGCGGGTCAGCCACGCTCCAGTCAGAGTCCCGCGCAGGATTAAAGAAACAGCCAAATAAAACCCAGCATAAGTCAAGTACGTGTAGTGTTAGTGAACCTGTAAGTAGGAATAAAGTCAGTATATTGAAAAGAGTACAAATAGAAGGTAAACCATTCAGGGAAGTTATAGATACTGAGCCGCTTGAGAATAAAGTCCGTAGATATAATGAAGCACGCGAAAAAATATTTAATAGTCCCTATCGTCAGCCAGGAAGTTATTTGTCCAAGAAAATTATTAAAGCGCGTAATCGATTCTCTTCAAGGCGCGATGTTCGCAAAAGAGTAGTAGAAGCCGTGACAAATGCCCATAGTCTTGATCCTCGACCGTTTGCCATTATTAAAATACGCGGGAAGCAGATACGTGGTCTCTTAGACTCTGGTGCTTCAGTGACTGTATTGGGGAAGAATTGTCGGGAATTGATAGCAGAACTAGAACTTCCGGTAAAACCTTATTTTACGGCGGTGACGACTGCAGCTGGACAAAAGCATATCGTTATAGGCAAGGTGGAACTCGAAGTTGAATATAAAAACAAAGTTAACAAGATCTTATTCTACTTATGTCCTTACTTAGAGCAGAAGCTTTACTTAGGCATCGACTTCTGGAAAACGTTTTCGTTAGCAACGGATATTTGGAAGGTCGAAGAGTTAGGTACAGTGAAAGAATCCCCAATTCTAGAATTGAATTCGCACAATTTGTCGTCAATACAGATGCAGCAACTAGAAACTTACCGAAGGAACAATGCCGGTAAAAGAGAGATATTATCCCGTGTCACCAGCGGTCCAAGAAATCGTTTATAATGAAGTAGACGAAATGCTGAAGCTGGGAATTATAGAAGTCAGCAACAGTCCATGGAATAACAGAATCACGGTAGTCAGAAAACCGGGCAAGAATAGATTTTGTCTAGATGCGAGGAAACTCAATGAGAAAACAATAAAAGATGCGTATCCGCTACAGAATATAGAGGGTATCCTTAGTAGAATAGATGAAACCTATTATCTAAGTAGTGTAGATCTGAAATATGCGTTTTGGCAAATTGAACTTGAGGAAAAAAGTAGACCATATACAGCTTTCACAGTGCCAGGTCGGCCGAATTATCAATTTGTGGTTATGCCATTTGGGTTGTGCAACGCTGCACAAAGGTTGTGTAGGCTCATGGATAAAATAATTCCACAGCATCTCAAGTCAAATGTGTTCACGTATTTAGATGACTTATTGATAATTTCAGCAGATTTCGATACGCATTTGAGTTTGTTAAGTGAGGTAGCTGAATGTCTAAAAGATGCTAGATTGACCATTGGTTTACAGAAATCAAAATTTTGTTTTAAAGAATTCAAGTATTTAGGGTTCATAGTTGGCGGGGGCATATTGAAAACAGATCCTGAGAAAGTATCGGCCAACGGATCCCAGTCCCGCGATCACCTAGGGAGGTTCGTAGCTTTTTAGGTACAGCAGGATGGTACCGACGCTTTATTAGAAACTTCTCAGATCTGGCTGCTCCGCTGAGCGATACGTTAAAGAAGTGCGCGAAGTTTTCGATGACAAAAGAAGCAGTCGACGCTTTCCAAAAGCTTAAGCAAGCACTCACAACTGCTCCTGTGTTAAGACATCCGGACTTCAAAAAAAGATTTTGGGTGGAATGTGACGCATCACAAACGGGCGTTGGCGCCGTCATCTATCGAGTTGATGAAGAGAACAACGAATGCCCGATTGCATACTATTCGCAAAAATTGAATTCTCATCAACGAAATTATACAGTAACAGAGAAGGAGTGTCTTGCAGCAGTGTTAGCAGTTAGAAAGTTCCGTCCGTATATTGAAATGATGGCATTCACTATTGTGACAGACCACGCTAGCTTAAAATGGCTAATGTCCATGAAAGATCTTAGTGGCCGGTTAGCACGTTGGTCGCTACAACTACAAGTTTTCGATTTCAATATCGAACACCGAAAGGGTTCGGAGAA
Organism: Myopa testacea; assembly: GCA_949629155.1. Lineage (NCBI taxonomy): Eukaryota > Metazoa > Arthropoda > Insecta > Diptera > Conopidae > Myopa > Myopa testacea. The sequence continues at coordinate 38,506,132 of OX451347.1, read as the reverse complement.
CGTTGTTGCAGATACACTTTCCCGTGCAGTTGATGAGTTAGATAGTGACGACCCCTTTGATTTTGAAACCACCGAATTTGAAGCACCAGAATATATTGAACTAATAAACACGGTAAAAGATAACTCGGAGAAGTTCCCAGATCTGAAGGTTAGTGAAGGGAGACTTTATAAACGTACGAATGCGAATGCGATTTTGAATGCGATACGGTCGTATTTAGAAGAGGATCATCGCGAATGGGATCAGTACTTGCCTGAAATCGAACATGCGCTAAGAAATTCTGTACATTCTGCCACCGGTGTATCTCCCTTTTTTGCACTATTCGGGTATAATATATTCACGAACGGGAAAGATTACAAGCTAGCACGACGTTTGAAATCTCTGAACGATAGTAATTTTGACTGTTTAAAGAACGAAGACCGATTAGCCTTAATCCGCGATAAGATCGAAAAGAATTTGCATACGGCATATGAGCGAAGCGCGCAAAGATATAATCCGAGAAAACGCGTTGTCCACTTTAGCCCTGGCCAGGAAGTTTTCAAGAGAAATTTTGTCATAAGCGACGTCAAACGAAACACCAACGCGAAATTTTGCAGGAAATTCACGAAGTGTGTAGTGACCAAGGCAATAGGAAACAATATGTACCTATTGGAATCTCTAAATGGTAAGCCTCTCGGTGCGTTTCATGTGAAGGATATTCGCCAGTGAAATTATGATACGATGAATTTGAGAGTAGGTGAATAGGCGGGGTCATCATCACTGTCGGCTGAAAGAAAAATGGAACAAAGTATCAGATCTAGATTCCGAAATGTATATACTTCCCGTAGGTTCGATATAGTTTCACCATAGATAACTGTCTTGTTAAATGTATCCCAAAGGTAGATGCCTAAAAGAAAAACGAAGGAATAGATTAGGTTACTCACCTGATCGCCTCTTTTCGAGCGAACCTTAACCTTATGCCAAAGCTTCTGAGAATACGGAGCAAAATAATATTGCCCGGCTGTCTCAGTGGTGAGCAAGTAGAAGCAGGAGCGTGGGTCGAGGCCTGCGTTGGGCACCTGAGATCAAAGTGAATTCATCCAGCACAATGCTATTGTCTTCCTTACGTTGCACCAATATCAGAGTTTTGTTGCGGGTGATGACTTCGAAGAAATAAAAACATGGCAGCGTCATGAAAAACGTCATATGAAAACGTCAACCAGATTGTAGATGTGAGAAAAGGGAATGTTAGTACAGGAATTTAACAAAACATTGTGTCGGTAAAGCAGGACATTGAGGTCAGGTTACAAGTGGTGGTGGAGACAATTCGGAGTACCATCTCTGAAACCAGAATTAGTTTAAAATAATAGGAGGAGCTTGATAATATAACGGTAACAAAAGCTGTGTATGTAATTCAGAAACTTCAAACAAGTCAAAGCTCAAGTGCACGTTCTTTCCGATTGCTGAGGCGTTAGAGTGCGGGTCGTGTAAAAACTTAATTGAAAACAAAACTACCAACAAAATTTGAACATAGTAATACACGTTGCGTGTGTATATATATATATCGTTCTATAAATATAATAAAACTAGAGTAACCCTGCCCGCGTTGCTGGACAACACAATAACATACGTTTACGTCATTGTATTAAAGATTAAATTTTCTAGAAAGAATAGACATTTTCCTGAAAAAGAAGTGCAAAATAATATAAATTTTTTAAAGTGAGAACATCAAAAAGGAAAAAATTTATTGCAGACCCTGTTGCCTGTCACGTTCAGTGTTACGTTCACGACCTCTTCTGTTTCTAACTCTCACACTTTCAATACGTTCTTCTCTTTGTTCTTGATTTTGATTTGATCTTGATCATTCTTGATCTTGATCAGTGCCATTCGTTGCCTTGCTAATTCATTACTTTCTAATCGCTCCTCTTCATCCTGATTAGATCTATTTAAACGTATTTGACTGCTGTGGCGTGTTCGTCGGCCAATTTGTGAACGTCTTCGTCGCGGCATTGTTGAATAATTTTTTTAATTTTTTTTTTATGCAAAAGATTTTAATTTTAAGTGAAAGATTACAAATCAATAAAAAATGCCAATGCTCGCACTGTAAACTCGCACTTGTTAAATGACAATCAATATACACACAGAAATTAATTAAGACAAATGACGCGAGCAAGCAGAGCCTTATACCGACAAAATGTAATTCGCATAAGAAAAAAAATACTTTTTATATAGGGAAAACACACCATCATAAAAGTGCGCGTATAACGCATATTCGTAGAACTTTTTCGATGTTTTTTTTTTATAAACCATCAGTGAAAGTAGACCTTTCCAACGCATGTACTCGTTTGAAAATCGGTTGAGTGGTTCTCGAGTTATAAAATCACGAACATAGGACAACTTATTTTTATATATATAGATATCGACGCCATTCAGATGCTGTTGATTTAAGCAATCTGAGACACATGTTCTTGAGCAACGTCGGGTAATCGATGAGAAGATTACCGCGGATGACATGACACACGACACGCTTTACTCCAGCGCCAAAGAAGGAAAAAACGTCTAATCCTCACGCCAATCGCCGAGGTGTCACAATACGCTTGATTTGTGAAATTATCCCAACGCAACGTCAGTGCTAAGAAGAAAAAGAAACGTATCATCCGTATGACCACCGCCAGACGACAGCGGCAAAAGCAGTTCAAGCCGGTAGTCAAAAGGAGGACTGTTCCCAGCGAGAGTGTGGATATGGCAGTGCTCTACCCTGCCTACCAGATAAGTTCAATTGAAAATTAAGTCAATTTGAGACCAGAGACACGCACCATTAAAATATTTAACCCGGAAGATGTCGCAAAAGGGCGTCGAAAAGAAATATTTAAGATAGAAAATATATGTATAAATGTAGTTTATTATTGTATTATTGTATTGATCGACTTGTATAATTAGAGCTTCTGCTAATAACTTAAAATATTATACAGACCTTCTGTTGGAATATTTTGGTATATTTTATTTGAATTTAAGCTTTAGAGCTGGACCACAATACGGCAGCGACAGTGTCAGTGTTTCTCTCACTTTCGCTGTCAGCCTACAATGAAAACAGTGGCAGCGAGCAGCGCTATCTGTCATTTGTCATTTGTTTTCACATTTGTATTTGTTTGAGTATTTGTTTTGTTTCATTCCTATAGAATAAGTGAGATTTTTTCTAAAAGGGTTGCAACACTTTTATCCAAAAAATGAGAGGATTTTAATTTCACTGCTCACTGCCGAACTAGAGTCTATAATTTTTCCCCTACTCGGCAGTGTTTTTTCCCATAAGGTTTGCATGGTGAGAGAAACACTGACACTGTCGCTGCCGTATTGTGGCCCAGCTCTTATGTTGATGTAGCCTTGAATAGATTCGATTCAAAATTTAATGTTCTTTGAAATTCGACATAAGTCATAAATTGATATATGGATGTAATTCGCAACTGCACGATATCATGTACAATTTTGACCGGTGTTAGACTCGAGCCCCAGCGTTAAAACCAAGTGACGGGAAATTCCGTACGCTTTCTTTTTGTGTTTTTTTTTGAGTGGACACCAGGTCCAGAGAGCTCTCGCGATTTGCGGCACCCAAAGTTAAAGTTAACTTGTAATCCGTAAAGAGAATATAGTTTGCGGGCTGGAGTAGCCATAACATTGTGCCAAGGTTCGGATAATCGTTGTAGAAATGTACTTCGTTAAGATGATTGTAGTATTAATAAAAGAAAAACCAAACATAATGTGTTAGTCGTATTGTGCGTAGGATGGTGCGGAACCGGAAGGTGAAGAAGAGGAAGAGAAGGAAAAGTATGGGAATTAAAGTATCAAGTGAAAGATGGAGTTTAGTTGGTATTAGGATGTAAGTATTTAGTTTAGTAGTTATTGTGGCACCCCGGATTCAGCATGGCGGGTTAGATCCGCACCCTAACAGAGAAAAAAGGGTAAAACTGAGCTACCGGGTCGATAGCGTGGCCATGCTGAACACGACAAAAGGAGGGTGTGCAACATTCTTTTCCTAAATCTAAAACCTTTTTTCTGAGCTCTTGATTGCTATCAATCAATTTTCTTTTTCTGGGCGTATTCTCACTAAGAGACCTGCATGTTTGAATTTGCCTATCTATTTTTTTCTTTTGGAAAAGCTCGATTATCGGATTGATTGTACTCACTTCCGTAGATAAATTACTATATATATTTTTGGAAATGCTGGGAGGGCATCCTTCGTCAAATTCTTGCCATTGCGCATCCTGGCAGAGAAATGGTTCTGGCACACGTATATGTTCTTCGCTGTTGGTCCAACGTTGCCTAGCCTGCGAAGCCATTCCTTTCTCCTGTAAAAGCAAACACTTTAGAAACTAATAATATATCTTTCGAGTTTTAAACATAAATATTTTCACATCACTTTTTAGCACTTAACACTGAAATGTATTTCGTTGCCATAAACTTTCTTAATACTTTATTACTGAGCACTTTGACCACTTTAATTAATGCGATTGCAATGTTTAATTGTTAAATAGTTGTATTAATACCGCGGAAAACTTGTTTTTTGACTTACCGTTCAAGCTGTTGCATTTCGTCGGGAAATGCAAAGCACGTAGCTTCTAAATTGCATTTTAAAATGCATTTTCTTTTTCGCGGCATTGTAATTTCAATGTGCTAAATTTCGTAATAACAGAAGAAGTCTAATAACGGTACTTGGCGCAGTAACTTACCACAGTTTTTGTTGTGTTTTATTTCGGGGATACCAATAATATAAAATATAAGAAATTTTCTTATAGATTCAATTTTATTTGGTTTAAATATGGTTGCAAACATATAATTTAATAATAAATAAAACTTATTAGAACAAATAAAGTTTGATACAGCTTTATTTAATTTTAAAAATAAAAATATTTTCAATGTTTAAACGCAACAGTCTCAAAAATAGTCTTGGCATCTCATTTCCATGCAGTTAGTTGGTATCTCTGGAGACACAAGCGGTGGTGAGCTTAGACGCTGAAAAAAAAGATGCCGGGAAGCGAAAAATCTTAAATTTTTATTCTAAATTGCTATTAAATAACAATAATGATACTTAGTAATTTGTCAAAAAAAGGTTCCTTTAAGGATTTCGAACATATTCTATACAATTAATTAAGTGGACATTAAAGTGAAAGTGCTCATTTTGTGCTGTGAAAATTCCATCTAAAACGCAATTTTCTTGACACAAAAATCACCTCATTTGTTTTGTGTACGTAAAGACCCCGGGGTTTTATGTAAACAAAAATTTCTTAGCAATTGTTGTTGCATTGCTCTTCGTGGCACGCACACATTCATAGCATTTTCAAGAGTTTCCAGTCTTATAGTCTTTGTTTTGAAGTGTGAAGATTTCTTGGAATTGTTGTGGTGTATTTTCGGGGGTGTCTTCTTGTCTCCTTCTTTTTGTCCAATTAAACTGCACTTGTTTACGATCTTTAATAATTATTTATTTACACTTTTCTCTATCAGATTAACACCACTTGGGGTTAATACTCGTTATTACAACACTACACTTATATTTTAATTAACACTTATTTCTATTTACACTTATATTTTAAAACTAAACTACGCGACTTGATACGCGTTTCTCAAAGAACGACTTCTTCGTTCGGGGTTTACTGCGAGACTCTCGATGGAATCTTCTCTATTTTCCACCTTAGCTCGGTTGACACACCCGTCGACCGAACCAAAGTGGGTCGGTATGCCGTGTTTCGCAATTTCCATTATTTCGCAATATAAAAATTGTAAAATTCGCAGAATCAATACGCGGAAGAAAATCGTTCTCAATTTAATTCTTCCGCGTGTGGATTCTGATCGTTCGTTATTTTAAGTCAAGCGTTTTTATGGTTTGGAAGCTTGCTACTGAAAGCTAGCTTCCACAATCCATTCAAATACGCTGTGGTTTTTATGGTTTGGAAGCTAGCTATCGAACGCTAGCTTCCACAATCCATTCCATACGACGTGTTCTGGTTACTAACTTGGCTTTTGAATTTACTTTAAACGAAGCTTGACTAAAGCTTTTGGCTTACCACGCAAAGTGCTGTGGTTGCATTAATAACGTGAACTTGGCCTTGACTCACTCGCGGAGTAGTATTATAAAACGATAATACTGGCCTTGAAAGTTCTTATCTCCCGGAACTGGAAATTGCGATCGCGACATACAACATCCCTCCACCCTCGGGGAAGAAAAATTTAGTATCGTACAAAACCATATTAAATTTTTCTTGTACATTCGTGGTTTGTTGAATTGTGGGTGGCTTACGTTTATGTTGATTTTGCTTATTGTCTACTTATGTATGGTTGTGTTTTTCTTTTTCTCTCTTTTTTTCTTTTTGAATATGTGTTATGTCTATAGTGTAATTGAGGTAAGATTAGTTAACATGATAATACAATTATTTATGAGAAATAATTACAATAATTACAATGCAATTAATTATCAATGTTGACAATAAAAATTATACTTTATGACTTTACAATAATAATTCAATAATACAATCTATAACTGCAATTCTTTGGTGTCATCTGTGTGTAGGTTGAGAATGATTTCGATGTTGATCTTGACGTTGATGTTCTTGTTGTTGTTGATGATGGTTTGGCTGTTAATGTACAGCCCGTTGTCTCGATGTCTTCTCTCGATGTGTTGTGGGAATGTTGCTGCGGGGTAGCTGACGTGGTAGGTGCTATGCTTGATGATCAGATGCAGATGTTCGTTGTCGAAAGTATCGTTGTCCCGCAATTGAGATCAATTGTTTTTTTGCTTCACGGTAGTTGATGGTTGAGATGTTACCAAGGTCATCATTTGTAACATCTTACTAAACATCTTCAACATTTTCCTTGTCGATAGTTGTGATGCGTTTTTAGATCGCTGCCACTTGAGGTAATGTTGTAGAACGTCATAAAACCGTAAATTTCAAAATGTCGCCGTAAATTCAACTGACGAACCCGTGGCTGCATTAGTTACTTGTCTACTCGCTGCTATTGCGTCGTGATTTTGCTGTCGCATACGCTTGACGGAACTTCCACTTAAACGTAAACTTCCGCTTAAAAGGCAAGCATTTCACTCGCAGGCATTAATGCAAAGCTGCCGTAACTAAATATATTGCCGTACTATGGCGTCGTGCTACTGATGATCGGCTACTTTTCTTCAGAGACTATCTTTTGGTTATATTGCTGTGGTTTCAAGACTGCTGACAATAAGTCATCTCGTAGGTTTCTGATTGTTGCTGCTATTAGCTCTTCGTGTTTTCCTTTCTATGACGGTTGCATTTTCGGTCTCCACGTGACCTCAAGTATACGGTGTATTTGTCACCACTATCACTTGATGATATTAATGTTCAACTGTTGCTGTTGTCGGATCTTTTCGTTGCGATGTTTGTTGTCGCTGCGCTGATCAGCTGTTCCAGCTACCCTTCCCCCTTCGAGTTGGTTGGGCGCTATTTTTGGCCCTGTTGTCATGTGTTGTTAGGATATGAGTGTCTTCTGCTGCTCTCGTGGGTGTACATCAGCATTCAGTTCCGCTTCTCTGCATGCTGCATTCCTCTTTAATATACGTTATTACTATGAATCTTTAATTTTTTTTTTCTTACAATATTTGGTGATTGATTCGGAATTGACATTCTTATTATCTAGTTATTCTATACAATTGTAATTTCCATTGTGTTTATTTGAATTAAATTTTAAAAATTTCATCTCTATCCTAATTCGATATAAAATTTCGTTACATAATTCCTAATATTTATGCAATCAGTTGAATAATTGCAATTCATATAGTATCTCGTTCGAATATTCAAGATGAATAATATTTCTTATGCTATTACATATGTATAAGGTCCAAGACCAAGTTTGACTTCAAAATTCCTACAAGTATTGTAATATGTAATGTTTTATGTACATTTCTTATTCTATTTTTATAAAAAATTTTATTTTAAAAAATTTTGCTATTGAAGGTTCATATTTTACTCTAAATTACAATTTAGTTAAGTTTTAAATTATGTATATGTGTACGTTATTATTTTTATTATTTATGGTTTGAATGTACGTATTTTAAAATATCTTTAAAATATTATTAGTTGTACTTTAAATGGGTTCTATTTCCGTATGTTTCCATTCTGTATGCATTGGTATTCATATAACAATGTTTCTTTAATTTATTTTCTTATTGTATGTACATATTATATTCTCAATTACAAGTAATTTAAGTTTTAAATTATTTTTATATATGTATATGTGTACATTTGTAAATGTACTTTAACTATTGTCTATATATTTATGTGTATAACAACGGTTACATTATGTCTTTGTTTTAGTATTATTTTTATTATTAGTTTCTTAATTCTTTCGCCTATTTTGAAGATGTTCACCTTTGGTGTTTTTGTTTTCTTCATTTGGCTTGTGTTAAAATTTTGATTTACTGTTTTTGTTGTTTTTTTTTTTTTCATTAATTGTTTAACTGACACTGCATTCTGCTCGTGTTCAGTTGCTCTATTTTTGCACCTGCTTTGTTGCAGTGCTTGCGTTAATCGCTCAATTACGTGGAATCTTAATTAACTACGTTTTATACGACCTTATATGTAAATTTTATATTCTTTTAAAAATTTTATTCTGTATAATTAGAAGAATATTTTATAAGAATTAAAGCACTAATTTTTTGGTCTTAGGTTTATATAACTTTTCCTTCTATGTCTGCACATAGGTGCAGATATGGTGCTCAAATTTCTGTTATGCATAAACAAAGTCTTTATGCATAGATTTCATGTGCATTTATTTCTAAAATAATTGCAAATGCAAAGTTATATCGGCTGTTAATTTAAAACGGAACAGCTACTTTACATAAACCGTATATTATTAAATTAAATCATAATTAATCAATTAAAATTAATACAGACAGAAGTAATACAGAATTAAGTTTAATTCAATTTCAAAATTTCAATTTACAAAAGAAATTCCTCAAATTACTCCAATGAATTAAATATGAATTCATTTTGTTATAAGTTTTCTTTTCTTATATTTTTACGCTTAAATAAACAAGCTGTTGCTTATTGAAACGTTATTCTAATTTTGTATTTACTTTCTTGTTGTATTTGTCTTGATTTCCTGTCCTAAGTCTGAAATTAAAATTTAAAATTTCGCTAATACTTTTGATTTTACGTTCCTTGCAAGTGCTTTTATATCTGTAATATATCCTGCTATATTAAGACTAATGCTCCCTGCTTTGTATCGTGGAAAATTGAGACACAATCTTTTTATAATCGAAGAACATGCTAACTGTGTAATTAGATAGATGATTAGTAAAAAGTCTGCCTCCCTTCCTATTATTATTTATGCTTTAATTGTCAATTTATGAACTGTTTCAACTTTATCATTTTGTTCCATCTTTTTTATTTCAATATTATTGTATTTTGTATTTTTTTTTCTCTTTTAGGTTTTAGCATTTTTCACATGTGTGTTTTGGGAAAAGTATCTATTAGTTTTTTATGTATTTTGTCGTTACTGTTCTATTTTATTGTTTTTTATTTATAGTTTATGATCTATATGTGTTATCCTATTTCTAATGAGGTGCCCATTATGATTAACTTAGTTTAATTCTCTGATTATTCCTATAAAATTTTTCTTGTTTAAGTGCTTTTAATGATTACCTACATAATTATCGAGTTAATCCTATACTCCTATTTAATTGCTATTATATAACTTAAGTAAGTTATTGTGGAATGGCTTTTCCTTTCCCTTAATATTTAACACTGTCGTAATTGGACTTTTAATTCCTACTACCTTATATGGCCCTATCCATATGGGAGAAAACTTATTTTTTCTCGTTTGATTCTTAATCAATACACTATCTCCTACCTTAAATTCTACTAAATTTAACTTATTATCGTACTGATTTTTGGCTATTTGTTTAGCCATGTTCTGATTTTTCCTCACTATTTCGTGAGCTCTTTGTATTTGGAATTTTAATACTTTGTTTGGGTCTTCGGCATTATATACCGGACTACACTTCCTTTTTAAGTTAGTCCGCATTTCCGTGTCGAATCCAAACAAAGTACGGAATGGTGTTTGCTTGGTCGTAATGTGGGGTGTGTGGTTATGAACATGCATGGCTGCAGTTAGCCATTGATCCCAATTCGACCCATCTTCTTTCGCAAAGCTTCGCAAATATTCTGCTAAAGGCCTGTGGCTTCTCTCTAATGAGCCATTAGCTTGCGGATGATATGGTGTTATATGTAATTTTTTAATTCCTAACAATTTACAAGTATCTGAGAACAATTTCGAAATGAAATTAGTTCCGTTGTCTGTAATTAAAATCCGCGGAATTCCATAACGCGTGATTACTTCGTCATAAAAAGCCCTGGCGACAGTACTTGCTTCCGCATCTGGGATCGCCGTACATGCCATAAATTTCGAGAAATCATCCTGAAAAGTCAGAATGTACTTATTTCCGGACACAGTTTCTGGTAGAATCCCGACTATGTCCATGTAAACTTTATCGAATGGCCGCATTGGTGTATCTGTTAGCACCATGGGCATTTTTGTCAATTTCGAACTTTTGTTCACTTGGCACTTTGGACAGTTTCTGATGAAATCTTTTATTTGTTTTTGCATTCCTGGCCATCTGAATTGTTTCCGGATTCTTAAATACGTTTTCACCGCACCCTGATGTCCTCCCAGTGGTGAATTGTGAAAATCTTTAATCACTGTTTCTATTTGTTTCGGGTCGGACAGCAATGTTGCTGTGGTATTTGTTCCGTTTCCCGGTTCCTCATCATCCTTGTCGACTTCAACGGATGTTCCTTGTTGTTGGCCTTGGTTCGCTGTTTTTGACCGTGTTTGTACGGCTCCTATTGTTTTGCGGTTTTCCTGAGGAATTCTGCTCAGTGCGTCTGCGTTTAAGTTTTTCTTGCCTGGCTTATATAAGATTTCAAAATCGTATTCTGACAATTTGTGTCTAAACCTTGCCAGTCTTGAGGTTTGGTCCTTTAAATTGGCTATTCCCTTTAGTGGTTGATGGTCAGTAAATATTTTGAAATGTCTCCCTAAGAGATATGCTCTGAAGTTTTTTGTTGCCCAAACTATCGCCAAGAATTCCTTCTCTATTGTTGAATATCTCTTTTCTGTGTCGCTTAGCGCTCGGCTAGCAAACGCTATTGGTCTGTCTTCGCCTACTTCTCCTTGCGAAAGTACTGCGCCCAACGCTTCGTTACTTGCGTCGGTAGTTAACAGAAACTCTTTTGAGAAATCTGGATATGCCAACACTGGCGGTGACATGACTGCTTCTTTTAACCGCTCAAATGCTTGCTGACAGTCTTCTGTCCAGATAAATTTTGCGTCTTTCCGTAGTAATTTGTTGATAGGTAGCGCTTTCTTAGCTGTGTTTTCAATAAATTTTCTGTAGTAATTTATTAGTCCAAGAAATGCTTGTACCTCTTTTCTGTTTCTCGGTACTCCTATGTTCCTTACACATTCTACCTTGCAGGGGTCTGGTAAAGCACCATTTTCCGAGCATTTGTGTCCTAAATAAACTATTTCCTTTCTCAAAAATTTGCATTTCTCTGTATTTAGTTTTAAGTTATGTTCACGTAACTTCTGTAGTACTGAACATAACCTCTCTTCGTGTTGTTTTAGATTTCTACTATATATAACTATGTCATCTAAATAAACAAAACAATCTATACCCTGAAGTCCTGTCAGAATATGATTCATAAGACGTTGAAACGTCGCTGGGGCGCCGGTTAACCCGAAAGGCGTTCGGTTGAACTCAAAATGTCCCAAAGCTGAACTAAATGCGGTCTTTTCCTTATCCGCCTTGTCCATTAGGACTTGGTGGTATCCACTTGCCAAGTCTAACGTGGAAAAATATCTACTACTGCCTAACTGATCCAATATCTCATCTATCCTAGGCAGTGGAAAAACTTGTTTAATTGTGGCCTCATTTACTTTCCTATAATCTATTACTAAGCGCCATTTCTTTTCTCCATCTTTTCCACTCTTCTTTGGAACTAGAAGTAGCGGGGAGTTCCATGGAGATACACTTGGGGATATTAAATCATCCTCTAATAATTTATGAATTTGCCTATTCATCTCTTCCCTATGTGTCTGAGGAATTCGGTACTGTTTTTGTCACTAAGAATGAAATCTTTTGCCGTTGAATTTAGGATTGGTACCTTGACCTCTTTGTTTTCCACATTTGCTAGTGTTTCTCCCAGGTACACTCCTGGTGCAATCTCTTGTTTATGAACTACCACAGTCATAACTTTAGTTTTAATTTTTAACGGCGTTATTCTAACCGTTCTTGCCTCAATTGTTATATTATTTTCTTCCCCTATCTGTTCGATAGTTTTTATTGGTAATTCCAAAATAACCTCTTTCTTCTCATTGAAGAGTGTTAAAATCTTTTCCATTGCATTTATAATGGAGTTGTTCCACAAATTATCCCTCCCTAATATGCCGTCTGCCGGTACTCCTTGTTTAAGTGACACAACGTGTAGCGTTAAACGTAAGGACTGTACCTCATTATGACATATAGTAGTTGATCCTTCTGTGGTCACACAACCTCCAAATGCTCCGCTCAAGTCTTTCCTATTTGACTTGTTTATTCTTGTGCTATCCCTTATTGCACTTTTCTTTATCAGGCTCGTATCTGCTCCTGTATCTACCAGTAAGATGAGTTTTCCATTTATAGCCTCTTCGCAAGGTAATTCGATGAACACGTCATTTAGCTGGGTTTGTGTGCAGTTAGATACCCCTGTTTCTACATTTCTATTTTTATTGGTACTTGCCAACTTATTCATTGAGCAAGGTATTTTTGGATTTAAATTTTCATTTTTCTCTCCAACTTTGAGTGGCATTTCCGAATCAACTGTTTCTACAATTGTATGATTTCTCTCTGTGACATTGCTTTTATTATTATCAGTCTTCTTCAACTTGATATTAATTTTTAAGTCTTTTGAAGTTGGTAACGGTTCAACAATCGCTTCCGATGTCGGACTTACGGTTACCACTTTATTTGTTAAAGTTGGTAACGTATCCACAACCGGTTCGGATGTATGAACTACTGTTACTCCTTCATTTGGCCTTAAGTTACTAATATTTTTGGGTTCCCAGATTATTGGCCTGTTCTGGGCCCTTGATAGTTTCCCGGACGATTATTTTGCAACGTTTCCCAATTTCTTTTTGCCTCGCAATTTTTTATCATATGACCTGGTCTATTGCACCAATGACATATCGTTTGGCTCACTCTGTTTGGCGGGTTCATAGGAGTCTGATTCCTTTGCAAACCGTTGACTGTATTCGGATTAATGTTTATTGCCATTCTTTGGTTCCCGTTTTGTTGAAATTGGTTTTGATTCCAATTTTGCTGGGTTTGGTTTGGCTGCCAGTTTTGTTGTACCTGGTTTGATTGCCAGTTCTGTTGTATTCGGTTTGATTGTCCATTTGGCTGGATTGGATTCCCTTGTTGATATCCTTGATTTCGATAATTATTCCCTTGGTATGTGTTCCTTGTCATCGTTTTCTGGCCTCCCTTTTGGTCACACCTCCAGTTTGGCTCGTGTCCGTATTTTAAACACTTTTGGCAATACGGCGAGTTCTTGCGAGTTAAACAATCATCTCTGGTATGACCTCGCTTGTTACAAAATGAGCATATTATTCTATCTGCCGCTCCTTGTGGAGTATGTTGTATCCTATTCTGTTGCCTGACGTTTTTTCCTCCTGAAGATCTGCCCTGACTTCCATGTTGAATTTGTTCTTGTTGCGTAATCGGCATGGTGGCAAGAAGTGATGAATTCATGTTTACGTTTAAGGGGTTTGCGTGGAAGATGCTACTGCTTTGTATGGTTTCGAGTGCATCTATGGCTAACTCTACCATTTCTTCGATGGTTTTCTCCGTCACATTGAGCATATAAATTCTCAATGCGGCGTTCTTAAGCCCTGATTTAAAGGATTTCTCGACGGCCCCTTCCACCATACTCAAAATTGCCATATCTCCTTTTCCGTCATACTTCGTTCGAATTAACTCTACTGCCTGTGTTCGTAGGGTGTTCAGGCGTCTTGCAAACTGTCGTATATCCTCGTTAAGTAATTGGTTACAACTTTGGATCGCTGTTAACACTGAGTCTAAGGAGACCGTTGGTAAATATGCCCTTTTTATGGTGAGGTAGAAGTCCTCGAGGGTATTGAATCGTTGTGACCTAACTAAATCATATGCATCCCCATGTAGTCTTTGCTTAATGCAGTCTATGTAGTCCTGAATATTGTCTTTACCAACCTCTCTTGCGGCTAATTCGCACCCGTGTATGAATTTATACACTTCGCCGCGTAAGTCTGGCGAATGTGTTCCAGAAAAGAGTGGTACCAGCCTATTTGTATTTTTAGCTATCTCTCCAATACCCATTCTGGTTTGATCTCTTGCTGTCCTAATTTGTGGGAGAGACCTTGCGTTGCCGTCCTTCGGACTAACTGCGGGCGGATTTGGTTCCTTATGAAAGAGTGACTGGTTGTGATCTAGCGACATTTCCTGACTTAGAAGTCTGTTTTGCTCTTTTAGCTCTTGTATTCGTCTATTTGCCTCTTCTAAAGAACTACAGTCTTCCCTTGATTTCTGTGCAAATCCCTGTACTAGTGTTCTATTCAATGTTTCCTCAGTTATTCCCTTTTTCTCTAATAGTTCCCTTAGTTTGATGTTCTCGCCCTCTACGTTCCTTAGTATATCCTCCTGAAATACTTTCTCTACTAAGTAATTATCATACCTATTCTTCAGTGCATTAAATTCTGATTCCCATATCTTGGCATCATCTGCCTTATTCTGTATTATCTGGTTTAGGAATGTAAGCAATTCCTCTACTACTGCGTCTGCTCTTTCTACACTTGTAAGGTCTCCTAGCTCCCCTATTCTAGACTTTATCAACTCTAAGTTCTCTTTGTTGCCTACAGTCCCTTTTAAAATTGCCCAATATTTAGATATAAACTCCCCCAACTGGCGTTTCAGTTCTTTATGAGTCCTATCTAATTCTAAGTAACCTTGCTCCTGTAATGACTCGGCCATTAATTAAACGAACGAAATATAGTTTAATGAAACCATTAAAATTGTTAATATAAAGTTTCAACTTCCTTAATCTGTTTAGATTTCATGTTCGCTTCGTTTACCGAGCGTGCAGTAAACAGTCGCTGTACATCTGTTTATTCGTCTGTACGCTGACGTCCGCTGCTTTGTTTCAAGCAGAAATGAAGCGTCAAAATTTTCGTGACTGCGCTATTCAGCTTTCTTTCAAGCAGAGACGAAGCGTCAAAATTTTCGTGACTGCGCTAAGGTAATTTAAGACCTCACAGAATGGGACGAACGACCTGCCTCTATTTTTAAACGGTCAGCAAACTGCAACGTTTGCAATCTCGTATTCGGACGATTAACCTAGTGAGCTCGCTCGCGTTATTTTTCGCTAATTGCTTACTATTTGAAACAAACGAATCTAACTTTGCTTTGATTCTCCAACCGATATGAAGTCTCTAAGCGCATTACTTTAAATGTTTAACTTCTAATAATGGTTTTTTTTTTTTTTTTTTTTTTTTAAATAACCAAAAACTTCTTTTTAATGTTCATACATTTGCGAATGTATGACGTATTCTTAAAAAAAAATTGTGCGAGTTGAACTCGAATAAAATGATAAAATTATCAATTAATCAACTTAAAATGTGCGACTTTGAAATCAAATACATTGAATGTTAAAATTTATTTAACAATGTAATTTGAAAACAAACGTCTAAGACACACCCGAGAAATTATCCAACGAAAACTTAAAACTAACCCGTATACTGTACGCGTTTTGTTTTAGTATTGGATTGGATTTCTGTTTTTTAACAATTTGCGTTTATCATTTGAATTTTGCCACGTTAAATAAATTTTTAAATTTATTTAAGTTAGTAAAATCAATCTGATTTTCGCACAATCTGTTAATTACAGTACCCAATATTGTAAATTAAGAAAAACGAAAATTCATTAATCCTTAATGTTGGCAACGTTACGTCCTTTCTTTTTGAGTTGAATAAAAAGAATTGACTGTTTGTTAAGCGAGTCACGCTGAATTAGTTTGGCCACCAGGCCTTGCTTTGTTTGACTTTTAAGCGAGCCACGCTATGTCATAATATATGGCCACCCGGCCGTACTTGCTCCTATAGGAAAAGCACCGTAATATATATTCAAGTTGTGTATTTTAAAAGAACACTAGATTTTTGTTTCCCTAGTTATTCCTAAAATTTATTATTTCACTTATTTTTAAAATTTCTCCGCCAAATTCATCACTATTTATTGTTTAATTTTTTCTCTAAATTTTCCTTTTTGTTTTAAGGTCGGCAAATTACAAATTCTCTATTTGCTGTAATTTGCATTTGTTTGTTCTAAAATTAAATTACAACTTCTTTCCTTATTAAATCTAAAAAAAAAAAAAAAATCGTATTTTCTCTAATACTTTATCCTATAATTATAAAAATATAAGAATGACTTCCCGAGTGAAATGGGTCGACCTCAGCAAAGATTTTGTCCAGCTAATGCTATTGGACAGATAAGTTTGCCGTGCAATTAAGCTGGCATCCTTTTGATGAAACCGATGATTTAGGGACCTGAAAGTTATTTTATGTTTTATATAATATATACATATAAAATAATATATTTGATATAGTAATACAATTGAATTCTTTTAATTCTACTACTATTCTTTTTCACTCTTTCCTATTATTTTATTCTACTTTTATTTTTCAATTTTCTAAAATTATTACTTCATTTTTCCAAAATTTCTCTGCAAAATTCATTCTTTATTCAATTCAATTATTATTTCACTTTTCCAAAATTTCTCTGCAAAATTTATTCATTATTGTTTCACTTTTCACTTTATACTTTTTCCTAAGCTACTAATCTTTGTTATATCACTTAATTTTTAATTAATATTTAACTCTTATTTTTAAATTTCGTATTTCATTGTTACTTACTTTTTCCTTTATTCGAGCGATCCTCGGCTCGAAAAATCCGGCTGCGCCAATATGTTGTGGTGTATTTTCGGGGGTGTCTTCTTGTCTCCTTCTTTTTGTCCAATTAAACTGCACTTGTTTACGATCTTTAATAATTATTTATTTACACTTTTCTCTATCAGATTAACACCACTTGGGGTTAATACTCGTTATTACAACACTACACTTATATTTTAATTAACACTTATTTCTATTTACACTTATATTTTAAAACTAAACTACGCGACTTGATACGCGTTTCTCAAAGAACGACTTCTTCGTTCGGGGTTTACTGCGAGACTCTCGATGGAATCTTCTCTATTTTCCACCTTGGCTCGGTTGACACACCCGTCGACCGAACCAAAGTGGGTCGGTATGCCGTGTTTCGCAATTTCCATTATTTCGCAATATAAAAATTGTAAAATTCGCAGAATCAATACGCGGAAGAAAATCGTTCTCAATTTAATTCTTCCGCGTGTGGATTCTGATCGTTCGTTATTTTAAGTCAAGCGTTTTTATGGTTTGGAAGCTTGCTACTGAAAGCTAGCTTCCACAATCCATTCAAATACGCTGTGGTTTTTATGGTTTGGAAGCTAGCTATCGAACGCTAGCTTCCACAATCCATTCCATACGACGTGTTCTGGTTACTAACTTGGCTTTTGAATTTACTTTAAACGAAGCTTGACTAAAGCTTTTGGCTTACCACGCAAAGTGCTGTGGTTGCATTAATAACGTGAACTTGGCCTTGACTCACTCGCGGAGTAGTATTATAAAACGATAATACTGGCCTTGAAAGTTCTTATCTCCCGGAACTGGAAATTGCGATCGCGACATACAACAGAATCAATTAGTAGTTAATATCGCAATTAATTAGTCGTTAATATTGAAATAAAATATTGAAATAATAATAATAATAATTAATAATATGAATAATAAAAGGAATAAGCAGAATACGCGCTCGTCTCAGACAAGATGATCGGACTGACAAAAACCACCACCATTACGATAGTCCACCATAAGTATTTTGTAAAACATTAACTTATATTTACAACATTAACATTATAATGCAATTTGCAAATTTATTTGATGAAACTTAATTTATTGAGTTTTACATCCTTTTCACATGCTTTGCACACTTTATCAGCTACGCGTTGTATTTTTGTCTTAAACCTAATATATAATAAACTATAAACTTTTGTCTTAAACCTAATATATAATAAACTATAATTTCTGTTCGTTTTCTTTTTGCATGGCCAAACTTAATTTATGCATAGAAATATATATTTTATTATAAAATGGAGAATATTTTTTCGCAGAAATAATAAAGAGAAACAAAAAATAAAATCTGCTTTATAAAACCGCTGCACCCTGCGGTTTCCCTCCCCGCCCGTTCCGCATCGTTCGCTGTTTCGGGGAGGGAGGGGATTGACATAGACTACCTATTTTATATAAAGTCGACCTTGAAGTATTAGGTAGGAGTACATTTAGAAAAGCCTCTACCTCGTAGTGTGTCCAAAATCTATATGTCTTCGCAAAAGATAGGGAAGATCCAAAACATTGTTTATAAAAATGTATTCAGTACGATATAAAAATATCCACTTAGTATCAGTAATAAAGTAAAATTGAGCTCAATACAGCAACAAAACAGATCCATTTGTGTTTTTTCATCGGAATTTATACCGGCATTCTGTCGGTTTTCGCCCGAGTATTAATGTGATGGCAGTTGGCAATTTTCATCGGAATTTATACCGGCATTAGTTGGTAAACCAACTTTACGTAGTCTTGCAGACTTCCCCTGCTTGCAGAGCACAAAGAGTTACCATGCATGAAGCATTATTAGCATTTTTACAAGTATTTTCAGGAATCCCAATGAATTAATGCTATAATTGATGTATGGCAACAATTTGTACAACAAAAGCAAATCTGATAATTCGCACACAATGTTTACATATTGATATTGTGTTTATTATCGTGTGCTCTTTATGTGAGAGTGAATATAGCAGCAATATTCCTCGTGCGACTACTAGAGCGCAGCGTCATAGCGTGGAACAAAGTACGGGGATACTCAGAAGAGGGACAATTCGGATCTTTTATATATGCCGGAGCTTCAGTAACTCTAATATTATTTGTTACTTATGTATGCGCATTATTTTATTTTATATAATGAACAGGTTTATGACGAACTACGCATGAAAAAAGAAGTTTTTCTGAATCTTTTGGAGAAGGTAGCGCCATGCATAAAAAAATTGTACGAGCCACTGTTCAGAATCACACCAAACGCGAGCATTTTGCGATCGTCTGGTTTGAGAGACTTTTTCCACGAAATAGCTCATCCATCATGCCACAAATACGTAGTGAAGTCTGCTAAGCATGTAAATTACCAACAAAGGTGCGTTTGCGTTTGGTTCCGCTTTTCGATTGCGTTTGAGATGTTTACAAATTTTTCTCTCTCAATTCTTCGAAAAATACGAAAAGCACAAAACAAAACGCGAAATAAACGCAACGCGAAAAGATACACGATAAGGCTGTAAAGCTTAATTCATTTTTCAATCGTTCGATTTCTTCGCACAATAAACCCTCCAGATAATACTTTCTTTTCTGATAAAATTCCATGCGTATGCGGAAGGATTCGCGCAGGATATCCAAAGTCGTAGGAAAAAATCGTAGGTGGTAGTCACGATCAAAACATTTCATTCCACCAACGAACATGACAGAATTTAATTTAAAAATTCGATAGAAACCGCCTTCTTCAGATCTGATACAATCGAATTCTCCTGGATTAAAACCAACCTCAAAATTTACTGTGATCCAGTACAATATTTGAGGTATCCTTTTATTATGGGCTTGTATTGCTTCGTACCATTCAGCAGCTTTTTAAGAACATTATGTTCATACCATTGCGTCCAGATACGGATTGGTAACTCCGTTATTCTTATTTCTTCTTTTTCCTCCATTATGTGCACGTTCCCTGAACACATGTATCTATTATTCTCTTTATCTTTATACCAGGTTGCATTGCTTTTGGATTTCCTCCGGCAATCATGCATCTAAGATTTCGTATTATATCTTTCGGATTGAAATTAGGCGCTTTTCCAAAACCATTCACCAAAACCATTGGTAGAATAGGTATGTACCATAATGGTTCCATCGTATGTAAGTTTTCCTGTCGGAGTACTGCTTCGTCGTCCGGATGGAAAATATATCGACTTATTGGCGATAGCTCAATTGAAAGATATGGGTGAGAAGCTGCATCTTTACCACCTATGTACCGAGTACCAAAGTTACCGCTAGGTTTGAGGACGTTGATGTTATTAGTTCCAACATACGTTCGTCCTTGGCCAATAATGGAATTGTACAAACAATCATCACTGTAACGGTAATTGGTCTTATCTATTGTGGAACCAGCCACAGTACTTAGTGACATTGGACCTATGGTTTTCTTATTCAAGCAAACAAGCAGTATCATCCTTTGCACGGTATTGAGGCCATCTAAAAGGCATGGAAATGAACGCTGTTTGCTAGTGATTGTAAATCTAAGAAATCAGTTTCGAAGAAGTTGCTATACGTTCTGCTTAACGTTTCTTTGTTAAAAAATGAAAAATTCACATCAGTATTTTGAAATATATACCTATTTTAATCATAAAAACATTAGAATATATTTATTATTATTATTTATTTATATTTTTTATTCAAATATAATTTATTATGATTTACTTGTATATACATATACAGGATGTTTCGCATAAGAGTGGTCAAAAGACTAGGGCGTGTAGGATGAGTCGAGACGAGAAAAAAATCGTATGGGAGGGGGGGAGGGTCAATTTCCCCCCGTTTAGGCGGGAGGGGCCATTTTATAAAAATCCGACTTAACACCGAAAAAAAAATATTAAAATATAATGGTTAGACTTACATAGATAACTTTTGCTTGCTGATCTTCAAAGCCAAATATCCGCTTCTTAATATCCTTTTTAAATTTTCATTTTTCTGGGAAACTACAAAACATAGAACCTTCCGACTTGAAGCATTCTCTCTAGAATTTATTAGAGAATTTTATGGTCGGAAAAAAAATTTTACTTAATACCGTAATTTTTAAAAAAAATTGCGACCAAAAATTTTTTTTCGGAATTTTTTTTCCAAATTTTAACTTTGGCATTAATTTTCTCAAAAACTGTTTGACATAGGAACCTAATTTAAAAAGGATATTAAGAAGCGAATATTTGGCTTTGAAAATCAGCAAGCAAAAGTTATCTAGGTCTAACCATTATATTTTAATATTTTTTTTTCGGTGTTAAGTCGGATTTTTATAAAATGGCACCTCCCGCCTAAACGGGGGGAAATTGACCCCCCCTCCCATACGATTTTTTTCTTGTCTCGACCCATCCTACACGTCCTAGTCTTTTGACCACTCTTATGCGAAACACCCTGTATAAATAATGTATATATTTGATATCTTTTACATTTATGCATGTAGAAAAACCCAAAAATAGAAGCGCATAAATAATGTTGATAGCAAAATACACAATTTTTAAAGTAAAATAACACAGTTCAAAAATCAATGTTTACAGTTCAGATAAGTTAAATGTATTTATATTTCAACTAAAAACTGACTGTAAGCTTTTAATAGACTGTAAGCTAAATGACAATTATATTATATCTAGAGTCATATTAACATTTTATGTAAACGTATTTCTTCATTTCCAAAACAATGCATATTCCTGCACTTTCCAAGATTTTCAATCCAAGTTTTCCGTTCTCCTTTACGTTTCCTTGAAAAGAGCATATCAATGACATCATCATCAGTGCTGCCACTGTACGTGAATGTTATTAAATGTTGATTCACATTTTTAAAATATTTTCTCGATTCCTGACAGCTGGAGGAACCCAAACCTTTTAAATACCTTTCATTGGTATGAGGTGTATTCTTTTTCCACTGCTTATATTTACAAATAGAATGGAATAATAATTCCCTATTATCCATGTCAAACACTTGTATGACGGGAGTAATAAATTGTTGCAGAAATCCCATCTGCAAAAGGTTTGGCCAATACTTGTGTAACAAATTTATTATGAGGCCATTTATGTGAGCCCCATCCACGTCCCGATCAGTCATTAGCATGACTTTGCCATACCGCAGTGTCTTGAGGTCATCCGGACACTCATATCGCTAGTTGTAATGCAAACCAATGGTATTGCACAAGCTATTTATTATTTTATCTCCCTTTGCCTTCTGTAACGTTGCATTACGAACGTTGAGTGGTTTGCCTTCAAGTGCCAATACACCATGCGTTTGTCGTTGTTTTACACTTAATGAACCAACAACCGATGAACAAGCGGAGATTCCTTCCGTCAATATTAAGGTCCATAAATGGGAAATTTTTCCACCTGCTTCATTGGCTTCCAGGACTGCTGTATCACTTTTTGGAATATTCTAAAACGAAATTAATGAAAGAATTATTTTTTTTGTTTTCATTGGAACAGCATTGCTCTGCTCAGGCCATGCTTTACCATCCCATGAACTGTGTTATTTCATTCATGAGCCATTCAAACTTATTTTCTATTGCAAAGAATAAATACTGCATCCAATTCTTAGCATTTAAAGTTTTCAATGCGTGAGTTAAACATAGTTCCCATGTCCGCCAATGCGAATTTTTTCGCAGCCAACATCAACTGCATCACTTTTTTACAATTGAACTCCTCAATTTCAATTTTGCGAGTATAACAATACTCAATATATGTAGGTTTATTAAGAATAAGTAAACTAATATGTAGGTTTACATTGTTGAGAATAACTTAACTAATATAGGTTTACATTGTTAATTCAAAACGTGTTGCCGTGATCAGATCGTTTCTTCGACTGTCAACTGTCTTCGTTCGTTTTCTTGGCGTCTCGTCCAGTTTCGTCCGCTTTAAGTTGTCTGTCTGTTCGGTTGTTGCCACCTATTTGTCCCGGCCAGAGTGGCCGTCCTGTCCGCATCCCACAATCGGCCCTCCTGACTTATTATTCGACTCGAATAATGTTAGCCCATGGTTTCATTCCATCAGCGGCAGCGGTAGTAGTGTTCGGACCTTCATGATCACCCATCTTTGTTACGACATAACGGTCGTGGTTATTGCATTTCGCAACTTTGTAGGGTCCCAAAAATTTTGACTTCAATTTGAGTCCTGGACCAAATTGAGTTCGTTGAACTGCTACGAGGTCGTTGATCTGGTACTTAATTGCTGCCTTTCGTTTCTTATTAAAATTTTTAACACTTTCTCGTTGGATTCTTAAGATATTGGACTTAGCTTCTTTCCTTACGCTACTCCTTTCTTCATCCAATTCCTCTATTTGCTCTTGGTGGAGTGTTTCTTGGAATTTTGGCGGCATTTTGACCTTCATGTTCAATCCAGTTAATATTTTGAATGGTGTTGATTTCGTGCTCCTAGCTGGCGTATTATTAAGCAATTGCTGTGCTTTATCTACGTGTCGATACCAATTCTGTGGATTTTCAATTGACATCTTGGTTAGCAATGGTATTAAAGTCCGGTTAATGCGTTCCACCTGTCCATTACCTCGTGGTACGCCTGTCGTTATCAGCAGGTGAGTGACGCCCTCTTCTTCGCAGTATTCCCTGAAGGCAGTGGAAGTAAATGCCGTTCCGCGATCCGAGATGATCCTTTCGGGATTCCCAAATATCGCAGCTTGCTTTTTCAATCGTTCGATTACTTCTTGGCTGGTAGTGCTTTTTGTGGGATACAACCATGTGAATTTGGTGAAAGCATCTACAACAACTAGTATGTGGTTGTATCTTTTCTTCGTTTGCTCCATAGGCCCAACGTGGTCGATGTGAAAGGTTTGCAACGGACGATCTGATTTGTCGATCGGATCTAAAAATCCTTCTTGCTTGCCCGTCTTTTTTCCCGCAAGAATACATTGGACACAATTCTTCACTATTTTTACAACCTTATCTTTCAAATTGGGTATGAAGTACATTCGTTCCACGAGTTCTTGCGTCTTCTTTGCCGCAAAGTGACCTTCTCTATGGGCTATCTGAATAATTTCATCCTCCATTGAAGCTGGTATGGCGACCAATTCTGACACTGGATCCTTGTAAAGTATGTCATTTTTAATATAAAAATCTTTGTATTGCTCCTTTTCCAATAACTTAATAATTACTTTGAAGTATTCATCTTGCC
The DNA here is from genome assembly GCA_949629155.1 of Myopa testacea. Lineage (NCBI taxonomy): Eukaryota > Metazoa > Arthropoda > Insecta > Diptera > Conopidae > Myopa > Myopa testacea. The sequence goes on along the minus strand of OX451347.1, from coordinate 38,481,963 downwards.
TTTGTGCTTCTTTAATTTTATGACTCATAGTGTCAACAATAAGCATTCCTATACGACTTAACGCGTCGACGTGTTTCATTTTTGACGCCGCTCTATGCTCTATTTGGTACTCGAAATCCTGAAGATATATGACCCATCTTGTTATACGCGAAGGAACTTCTTTCTTGTTCATTGTCATCTTAAACGCATTGCAGTCGGTTATTATTTTTATTGGTTTGCCAATGACATAAATCCGCCATTTCTTTAATGATTGTACAACTGCCAATACTTCCAACTCGAATGAATGATATCTTTCTTCAGCAGCGCTTGTTTTCCGGCTCATGTATTGCACGGGATGGAATTTCTGGTCATCGCTACTTTTTTGCATCAGGATTGCTCCATATCCATGCTTACTTGCGTCGGTGTGAATTTCGGTTAATGCACGTGGATCGAATAATTTCAGTACCGGTGATTCTGATAGTGCCTTCTTTAAATCCGCTATAGCCAGTTGTTGTTCAGCGTGCATCTTAAATGGTACATCTTTCCTCAATAAATCACTTAGTGGCTTGGCTCGTAACGCATAACCTTCTACAAATCTGCGAAAATAAGACGTCAGACCCAAAAATCGTTGAAGCGACTTTTTGTCGTGTGGAATTGGGAAATTATTGACTGCTCGCGTCTTTTCGGTGGACGGTTGGATTTTTCCTTCTGAAATTACATATCCTAGAAAATCTATCTTTGTTTCCATTAGTTGGCATTTTCCCCAATTAATATTCAATCCATTTTCTTTAGTCACCTTTAGTACCTTTTCGCATCGTTTCATCGCTTCGTCATAATTGTCAGCAAGTATGACAACGTCGTCCATGTATACGATTACTATACCTTCATTAATTAGTGGTTTAAGGACCGCTGTGATGAAACGCATAAATACAGCAGGCGAGTTACAAATGCCAAAGGGTACTTTTTGAAATTCGTACTGACCATTATGTACAATGAATGAAGTGTATTTCCTGGATTCAGCTTCAATCGGGACGTGAAAAAATCCATTAACGAGGTCTAAGGTCGTAAATACTGATGCCGGCTGTAGTTGGTCCAGTACGTCATCTATAAGTGGTAGTGGGAAATGCTCCTTAATTATTCGCGCGTTTATTCTCCTATAGTCTACACAAAGTCTTTTTGATCCATTCTTTTTGTTGACCAGTACAACAGGCGATGCAAAATTTGATTGACTAGGCTTAATGATGCCTTTATTCAGCCATTCAGAAACTTGCCTATCGATTTCCTCTTTATCTGGTTGCGAAACTCTTCTGGGTGGTTCATAAAGTGGTGTCTCATCTGTCAAAATAATTTTCATAGCGACTGGTGGCAGGACATCATTTTCCGGTTTATACCCACGTATCATTCTTAGGAGTTTTCTACGATATTCCTCCGGCACGTTATTTAAATTCGGTTCAATTACATCTTTTTCCTTGCTATCAGCCAGCGCACATAAATTTTTGAATTCTTCCGACAGTTCCTTAGTTTCTTCTATCTCTGTTTGTATCTTTTCATCTCTAGAAACATCATCGTTCACTTCTTTCTTCATTGCTTCACTTCTTCGTTCAAATTTTACACCGTCATTGTCAATCATCACCGTAGCCTGTCTAATTATATCGAGTCCCAATAGCAAAGGAAAAAGCATATCTCGTTCACGCACAACATGCAGTCGTGCTTCAAATTCTAAGGCGTCTATATATAATTTTGTGTCAAAATATCCTAATGTGATTACGTCTTGGTTACCTAATGCTTTTAATGATATTGGATTTCGTACGAGTTCAATGTTTGAGAATCTGCACAGCATATCATGTCGACACAATGAAAGGTCGCATCCAGTGTCAATGAGAGCTGTCATCTTTGCCTCTTGTATCCCAATTTCTTTCATTAAATTGGTTTGTTTTGAGCCAAACATAGCCTTTGGTTTTTTGCTGTTCGTTAGATCATTTTTCGTCTTATCTGTCTTACATTCGAATGAACGATGGCCAAATGCGTTACACCTGAAGCACTTGAAATCTGCTTTCGGACATGCTTTTGCCATGTGGGTGGAATCTCCGCATTTAAAACATTTCCTTGAACCTTCTTGTTTGACTGATGGTGCTGCCATGGCTTGTTTCATTGGGGCTGAAGAATATTTGAGCGTAGCTTCGGTTGACGCCTGTTGCTTTATTTTCTCATATACTCTTATTTTCCTCTTCAGCTCTTCAATTGTCGTTGCTTCATATAAAACTATTTTGTTAGATTTATCATCTTTAATACCACTAATAAAATATTGAATCAGTGATTCTTCATCCAAAGCTATCGGCTTCGCAATTTCTATCATCTGGTAAAGGTATTCTCGTAAAGTCTCATTATGGTGTTTACATCGATGTTGCAGTTCTCGATGTACTTCAGCAGAATTTACTGTGGTGGTAAACTCTCTCTTAAGTGCAGCTTTTAGAGTAGGCCAGTTCCGTATGTTCGTTTCTCCATTAACAAAGAGTTTGGCTGCGCCCACAATCAATCGTTTAGCGTAAATATATACTTGCAGTTCATTCCATCCAACCAAGGAGCAAACATCTTCAAATTCTTCCAACCATCTCTCAACATTGTTATTCGAATCGCCTGAAAATTTAGAGATGCTCTCTTCGACATCCTTAAATGTAAACACCGTTGCTGGGTTGGACAAGACTGAATTATTTGTATGTTCCCGCTGATGTGTCACTCTTATCGGAATTTCGGCTTGCTCTTGATAAATGGTTGTATCGTTACTTGTGCTTGTACTTGTCTCGTCGTCGTTATTACAATGTTGTATTAGTCTAAGTTGTAAGTCGGTTTTTTTTCCTGTCGTTGGTAACCCTAATTCCTGCAGTTTGGCTCTTAGTGCCTCTACCTTTAAACTGTGTATTTCAGCTTCGTCCATCTTGCAAAAATATTATATAAAATTTACACTTCTTACAACCTAAAATCAAATATGAAAGTAATATACTAGGTATATAAAGTATATAAAATCAATGTAAATATTAATAAATATCTGCCTCTCTTCGTTTCGTGATGCAATTTATTGATATTTCTTCTTTCTCTTTAGTCGTTCTTCTTCCTAGTTGTCAACCTTCCTTTCTTTTTTTACTTCTTCCCGTCGTTCTATTTGACAGCTATGTTTTCTTCTATTCCTCGTCGTTCTTCTTCGTAATGCTTCTTGTAAATCTTTTCTACTCTCTTCTTGGTTCTTGCTAATCTTTCTTCTTTGTACTGCTTACGTCTTTTACTTCTTTTAACAACTATGTTTTCTTCTTTTTCTCGTCGTTCTTCTTTCGTGGCTTTTGTAAAATGTTTTCTACTTTCGTCTTGCTTCTTGATATTATTTCTTCTTTTACTGCTTACTTCTTTTATTTCTCTTAATTAATGGTTGAATTTTATTTTCGGCTGAGCCCCCATATGTAGGTTTATTAAGAATAAGTAAACTAATATGTAGGTTTACATTGTTGAGAATAACTTAACTAATATAGGTTTACATTGTTAATTCAAAACGTGTTGCCGTGATCAGATCGTTTCTTCGACTGTCAACTGTCTTCGTTCGTTTTCTTGGCGTCTCGTCCAGTTTCGTCCGCTTTAAGTTGTCTGTCTGTTCGGTTGTTGCCACCTATTTGTCCCGGCCAGAGTGGCCGTCCTGTCCGCATCCCACATATATATTAGAATATTAGAATATATTTATTATTATTATTTATTTATATATTTATATTTATTATTCAAATATAATTTATTATGATTTACTCGTATTCTATATATATAAAAATGAAAGGCCTGACTGACTTACCATCAACGCACAGGCTAAACCCTTGGACCTAGAACGGTGAAATTTTGCACATAGGTTGCTTTTATGATGTATACGTCGAATAAGAAAGGATTTTTCGAAATGTTACTTTTAAGGACTTCAAAAAGGACATATACAGAATTTTTTCTTTGCACAGGCTAAACCCTTGGATTTACAGGGGTGAAATTTTTCACGGAGGTTTCTTTTATGATGTATACAAGGGAGAAGAAAGGATTTTTCGAAATTTTGCTTCTAAGGACTTCAAAAAGGACAAACACACAATTCTTTTGTTAGCCATCAAATATGGATTTTCTTTTTTCACGAAAACATCCTGCGTATAAATGCCTAAAAACCATTTTCAGAATTTTTCAAAATTCATCCTCTAAAGGTCCAAAAAAGGACATCATTTGGTAAAAATACACCCAATCACATAATAAAATAAAACGAAGCATGTTATGAATTTTTGTCATGTACCAACGAATATATGTATTACAATATATTATTACAATATTCAAAACAGAGTGCTACGCTCAAGAGAGATTGTAAATTAATAGTTTGGGATGAAAGAAATGGCACATAAAAGCAGCTTCTAAGCACTCTAAAAGATATTACAGTGAACGATGACATGATGGCTGGACTCACTGTAGTATTAGCTGGAGACTTTCGCCAGACTCCATCTATAGCGCCGAGAGGAACTTGGGCTGACGAAGTTCAGGCATCAAATCTTTGGCCCTTAATATAAAAACTGCAAATTAAGAAAAACATGCGGGTGCATTTAAATGGAGATGTTGTTGCTGACCAATTCTCCAAACTACTGCAAATAGGAGTATCTGGAAACTGATGGCGAAATTCAAATTCAACCAAATCTTGCCTCAGTTGTGTCGACCGTTGACGAGCTAATAGAACGAATATATCTGGATATCCAAAACCTACACTATAAAACAACAGATTGGTTGGGCGAACGTGTGATTCTTACACCTAAGAACGATCAGGCATCAACCATTAATGACACATTGCTGAAGTCATTGAAGAAACAGAATATCTCTACAAATCGGTGGGCACAGTATTGCACATAGATAACGCTATACACTATCCTATGGAGTTCATAAATACACTTAACCCACCTGGTCTACCGTCTCACAAACTTAACTGAAAATAGCAGGATTTGATCTTAGGCAAGACTCTTTTCACATGGGCAGTTTTACGTCGCCTGCTCGAGAGTTAGCTCACCTAACAGTTTGGTTGTGTTTCAGCTGATGGCAAAAACTCTAATTTAGTCTATAAAGAGGTACATTAATTAAAACTAAACAGCAAGAAGATTAAACAAAACATTTCTAATATTGTACAATAAAAAATTTTAAAATTAAAATAAACACATAAAAAAACATACAAAATTAAAAATATAATGTAGTATTAAAAAATAATATTTTATTTCCCGAGCAACGCCGGGTAGTTAAGCTAGTATACATATTAGACCGGTCCTTATTTCTTTTTTTTCGAATTCGTATGACGGCAAGCGCTAAAACCATTTTATTTGATCCTAAAAATACACAAAAAAAATTTGAGCTTGATTGGACAATTTTTAGCCGTGCCCCCGCCAACATTGAAATGTTTTTCCCCGGTTTTTCTTGAAATGTATCTGACAGCCCTGTTGGTAAGTACTTATTGAAATGTGTGTGTGTGCGTTTGGCAAATGTGACACACACTTTGCATTGGGATGGTACAATGTTACCAGAAATTAGTGGCAGGGAAAAAGTTGATCGCTTGCCAATCATAGTCTCATCTCAAGGTATCGATAAACTACTTGGCATTCCAAAGTTAAAATCTTCGAGTGGAAAAGAAATATCAGATGCCGTGTTTAATTCAATAAAAGAATATGAAATGCTTGATCGAGTTGAAATTATCTGCTTCGACACAACTGCTCATAATACAGGAGCACAAAACGGTGCTGCTGCTCTGCTTGAAGGAAAACTAGGTCGCGATTTATTATATTTTCCCTGCAGACACCATATTTACGAGTTGTTGATCCGTAAAGTGTTTGAAATTAGAGTGGCTACTACAGCCGGTCCAGAAGTGCTAATTTTTAATCGCTTTAGCAAATACTGGAATAATATTGACAAATTAAATTATAAGAGTTGTTTAGAAGATGAACACATTATTACAGTATTGACAGCTGAAGAACGTGGAACAATTTTAAATTACTGTCTAGATAACTTAAAACAAGCTCATAGCAGACGCGACTACAAAGAATTATTACAATTAGTTGTCAGTTTTCTTGGTGGTACGGTGCCGAATTTTAACACCTTTCGTATACCTGGTGCAACTTCTCATGCTCGATGGATGTCAAAATCTATTTATGCACTTAAAATGTATTTGTTTCGTAATGAATTCAATATGACCAAACAAGAGCTAAACGGTATACGTAGTGTCTGTCTGTTTATAGTTCGTATTTATGTAAAAGCCTGGTTTGGATGCACTAAAGCAATTGAAGCACCAAATCAAGACCTAAATTTAATTAAAAATATTATAGCTTATCCTGAAAGGGATATAGCTCTTGCTTTGCTACAAAAAATAAGCAATCATTTGTGGTATTTGTCGGAAGAAGCAGTCGGTCTTTCATTCTTCGATCCTAATGTAAGTGTTACAATTAAAAAAAAAATGGTTCAGGCAATTAATGTTAAAGCAAATACAGAAAAATGCAAGCGAATAATAACTAATCCAACAAATATCGACACATTTGCGCAAAAAGATTTAAGCGATTTTGTAAATTCCAATACACACGCGTTCTTTGATCGCTTAGAAATTTCAAAAGAATTTTTGCAAGTCGATCCGTCGGATTGGAATGAAAGATTTGACTACGCTCAGGGATCACAAATTTGTAAAAACTTATCTGTAGTAAATGATGCAGCTGAAAGAGGCGCCAAATTCATTACAGATTATAATAATAAATTAACCCACAATGAAGAGGAGAAACAATTCCTTTTTCAAGTGGTTAAAGAATATAACATGAATTATCCCACTTTTAAAAAGACTTCACTATTAAATTAAAATAATATTAATGTTACTATGAGTATGTAATTAATAAAAATATTTCAGTTTATTCTTACTTTTCAAATAAATGCAAATAAAATAAAAAAATATTTTTTTTTTTGCCTTATTTCTCATAATAAAAACAAAAAGGTGCTTGGGGCACGGCTAAAAATTATCCAATCGTTGTCAAATTTTTTTTTATGCTTTGTGAGACTAAAACGAATATTTTTAGCGCTTGCCGTAACATATATTCGAGAAAATAAATTTGTCCATATAAATAAGGACCGGTTGTATATATAAATAATGTATATATTTGATATCTTTTACATTTATGCATGTAGAAAAACCCAAAAATAGAAACGCATAAATAATGTTGATAGCAAAATACACAATTTTTAAAGTAAAATAACACAGTTAAAAAATCAATGTTTACAGTTGAGATAAGTTAAATGTATTTATATTTCAACTAAAAACTGACTATAAACTTTTAATAGACTGTAAGCTAAATGACAATTTTATTATATCTAGAGTAATTTTAACATTTTATGTAAACAAAGCACTATATCACAGTAGACGCGCATTAGTGTGAACACAAAAAAATTTACACTGTTCACGTCACTGAGATATGTTCGTTTTGTTCACACCACTGAAAGTTTTATAACACCTTCAACTTTTTTACGCAAAAATTAAAATAATACACGTATATGGTTCCTAAAATGGCTTTATTAAAAATAAAATATATCTCGAACATAAATTTCGTATATAATAGCTATGTACATTTAGTGAAATATGACGTAATTCTTTGTTGTATTTTTAGGAAGAAATTTTGGTAAGAACAACTTTCTCCATAATGTTCTTGAGACGTACAATTTCACTTACAACAACTTCATTTCGCTCTGCCCAGTGTTGCCAAAGCGTCATCATGGATAACTTTTTTAGGATCTTCATCGGCAATACAGATTCCGCTCTCTGCAATGTCGTCATTACCGTCATTGTTTTCATTTTCAGGAAAATTTTCAAAAATATTCCTGTTCTTATTCTTTGACATAGCAGTGTATTTTACCTTACAATAAGTTTAAATTATTGACGTTATTACGGTCTACTGTCGGTTACTGACACGTCTAAATGCTCACTTTTCCACATTCCTTTGAGTCTGGCCAAAGGTAACTCATCTTCCTCCTCAAACATGTTCCTCCCTAAAATTTTATGCCAACACTTAGTTATAACTGCAGACACGAATTCAGCATAATTAATCAAAATGTGACGAAGGAACAGACGACGAACAACATGGGCCAATAAAAATGTGGGCCAATACTTTTTTGTTTACTTTTAATCTTTATTTGATTTTATGTGGTTTACTTTGATTTTATTTTATTTAATTTCATTTGATTTCAGTTGATTTCATTCGATTTCATTCGATTTTGCAAACCATTCAAAAGACTTAAGACACAAACGCGAAACAATTATTGGATGCTTTGAAAGAAACTGAGAAACGCAAAACTTAAATACAAAATAAAAAATTGAAAATTGTAAAAAATGTGCTGTCTTTTTCGGTGTCTTTCGATTTAATTTCACATTCTCTAGCTTGGCTAAAAGTTTTGAAGTTTCAAATAAAACAACAAACGTAAGGCATAAAAATAAGCAACTCGTTTTACGTTGAAGCTGCTTGCTTCGGTTTACGCTAACAAAAAGCGCGCTTTCATTGCTTTTTGTTGAAAATTGACGGGTTCAGTCCCATCAGCAGCGTTTCAATTGAGTTGTTGGTGAAACGCACCCTCCCTCCATACCATTATTTTGTGTTGCTTTTGTTTTAAATTGCGATTTTCAATTAAACCAGCTCTTTGTAGCAACCTTTTCATTAAAACCGACCAATTTTCATGGGCTACTGCGGGGTTCGTGGAGCGACGCTGTCTACGTAAGGTAACATAACGTCACCTATTATTACACTTCAGCTACGTTAAACATGCGATAATTTATCTCAAGAAATGAAACCTCTTATTGGAAAACCCTTTATATTACAGATTCAGGAGGTATAAAAAAATTATAAGAACTCAAGAAATTGTCAGCTGAACAAATTTATTTTTAACAAATCAGTAACTCAACAAGAATCTCGAAAGCATTTATGGAATATATTGTTCTTGTACGTTTCTGTGACTTTTATTTTTAAGTTTATACATAAATAAAAATAACTGGTGGAAAATAAAAATAGGAATTCTTCTTTTAGCATCATCTTTATAAACATCTTTTTATAAACATCAATAATACAAGGTTTTGTTTTAATTAAGTAGAACTGATAAATATTTAATATAGTTAGTTGATGAGAATGTTAGCCCAGACCATGTTCCAGAATGTTAGCAATAAGAGCTGTGTGAAACAAATAAAAAACAAATTCAATTTAGTGATTTCTAATTTAATAAACTGAAAATTAAGAGTCCTAAACCTTAAACTATTTATTAAAATTTTTTGTTATTATATAATACCGAAAGTTATAATATTTCGATAAAAAATGAAATTGAAATATGAAATTTGGTATCGTATAAAAAACTGAAAGCGTAAAAATTAAGCTAGAAATTTCAACTAATGTGATTTCGGCCATTTGATTTGTTAAATTTCAGTGTCACTTTCTTTATATACAATTTATTACGTTTTAGTATTTTATGTGATTAGAATACAGAATTAGAATTAGATTAGAATAAATTATATTTCTTATATATCAATACATAATGTTAAATTATGTTAATTATATTAAAATTTATTGCTGCTAAATTATATCACAGAATAAATAGTATTAAATAAACAAAATAAAAACAAAAAACAAAATAATAAACAAAAAACAAAACAAAAATAGTATTAAATAGACAAAATTTTGTTTCAAGCTTTTGATTTCTGTATTTTGGTTTTCTTCTCTTGAAAGTTTCATATTTTACATTGCATAGCTATGTGCAGCATCAACAAGAGTTACTGGTTAATTGTAGTGTAGTAAAGAATTACTGGAGAAAAATTAAATATTGCCGGCACTGTGAATCAACTGTTAAATTTCGTAAAATTAAAATTGTTAAAATGTAAAATTTCGATCTTTTTAAGTATATTGGCAGAAAGTCTATTTTTGAAAACAAAATAATTAAATGTAAGCGCCCAGTTGGAAAACATTGATTGGTTTGTCCTTTCAACCCCATTTTCCTCAAACCCATCTACTAAATCTAGTTTGGAATTGTATCGCAATTCCCTTCTAATCGCCATTTCATCAATGAGAAAAATAATATTATTTTTTTCGTACTGGTTCAAATCCCAAGCACTTCTTTTTTATTAACTCCAACTTATGGAACGGGTAGAACAGCTGAGGGGAAGACCAAACAACGTGTGAAGCTCCGAGAGAGCTTGTTTTGCGAAAGAAATCTCTTTCTGAGGTACACTGAAAAGATGGAAGCACCGGCGGCGCACCAATAAAAAAAGGAAAAATAACCATAAACATTAATGGGAATGATATTGTAGTCAATATTGATCAACAAATCAGACATTGTGTTTCGCCTAAATTATTTTCAAAAAACAAAAAGTGATTCTCCCATTCCTTATTAAACATTTTTCACAGTGCATTCATAGAACAGCGTGGTACGACCCTACTTGCTTGATGCCTGCAGGTCGACTGACTGCTCTGCATAGAAACGATCGCTAATGTTGGTGTGAAAAAACGACGAGTGCTGTCGTGTATATGTGAATAGCCGAGAGAAAAACGATGATAGGGTGCCAATATTGGAACCCTAGAACAAAATTTGCTCTGTACGAGATGCAACTTCTGTATACTATTTATTCTGTGATTATATTAACCGGGTATTTCTCATTCAGGTAATAATATGACCTTTGGCAGGATTATTAATTATATGAACGCATAAATATGTATTTATGTATAATAAACCCCAACTCATTATAATTTGCCCTAAACATTAACAATTATTTTAATTAAAGCTTTTTTGTCTGCACGCGAGTTATGTACACACCCTGTGTTTACATTTTGACATTTCACTATACGTGAATTGTGTTCTATTTCATTTTTTGACTCTCTTTTTGATTCCGTTATTTTTGTACTTGTTTATTGAATTGTTCAGTTATGAAATGTAAGTCATTGAGAGTTGAAGCAAATAAAGAAGAACAACTTCTTCTTTTTATTTAATTAAGTCGCAGATTTTGTTTTTTTTAAGTCGCGCATAAGTGTCCCTAATTCCAAAATAGCAGATCTCATTACTTTAGTTACTTATAAGAATTTTGCCATTAAAACAATTCTTAATTTATTCATAATTAACGTGATTTCTTCATTAATTAGTGATGCTCTAAATTCATGTGTGCATTTGATAATGTAAAGAGAACAAAATACGTTTTCTATAACTTATTCATATTTTTTTAAAGTCATTTTTGAACTTTATTAAATACATTTTGAAACTTAATGAAATTTTGAAATTAACATTGACAGCTGTATGAATAAAATAAGTGAAAAGAAATGGCTAGTATTTTTTAATGATAGAAGTCTATGGGTGATAGTACTAGCACAGAATAAATAGTATATATATACTATTCATTCTGTGGTACTAGACCAGTTTCTGCGTTTACTAAAATCAAATCAAAACATTTGCTATCTGCGATTTGCGTGTACCTAATTCGGGTCACTTGTGGTACTAACGATTCTGGTCATTATGATTATCGTATGTAGAGTAGCTGTTATTTCTATCAGCGGATAGACACCAACAATTGCGTTTTCTACTGCTATTTATAAATTGCTATAAATGCTACGAAAGCTTATTTCTTAGTGGACGAAAGTTTTTGTTAGCATTTTCAATTGTATTTCTTGTTTACGTAAATGATTTATTTTTAAAATGGTATGGAAAACCGTGTAAAATGAAAAGACCCACATAATTGTGAGTTTGTAGTAATTCAATGAACAAAACAGTAATAGAATCACACTCAATGAAACGCAAAAATAGCAGTTAGATCATAGAAAACATAAAAATAAAAACAAATAGCAACATAAAAAGAAATCTACAAACAAGAATTTTCTATAAAGAAAGTGTAGTACACAGAGAGTTTTTGCGCAAGAGATAGGTTCTCGAAAAACTCGTGTAAAAAAATCGCGTAAAAAGACACCGTATCCATATAAAATAAGGTAACTGGTTCCTCGTTTCAAGAAATAGCACAAAATGTGTGAATAAAATATTGGAATTCATCGTTTTTAACACTGGATTTACCACACCAGTCAAAATGACTGGTTTTATAATTTCATTTTCAAATTCCTCCTTAACCTCAATTTCTTTTTTTAAACGATGCAATGACATTTGTGGCGATACTTAATTGAATAATTTAGGCGGTCAGATTTATTTTTTCATTCAAAATCAAAAAGTTTTTGATTATAATCGGTACTTATAATTGGGCTAAATTATAAATTTTCAGTCGCTGATTGAACTTTGAGTGGTGTTGACTGTGAAATTTTGTTGAGAATACTGGAAATAAACATTTCTTTGGGTACCGAAATATTCAAAAATATATTGTAAGTATATTCTAAGTAAGAAAACTAACAACGAACCACAACAAAAGAACCATAAAACGAGAAGAAAAAGAACGAAAGAAAACGAACCATAACAACGGACAATTTCTTTACAAGTTTTCCTCTGGCGTTCAAATTGCTATAAAAAATACTACATTGGTTGGAACAATACGTGCAAATAAAAAGGAACTCCCAGAAATTTGCAAGCAAGAGAAAGATAGCATGGTTCGTTCTTCAACGTTGCTTTATGAATCAAATGGATGTACACTTACTATTTACAAGAGTAAACTGAAAAAGAAAGTACTTTTGCTAGGTACAAAGCACAAATACATCACAATTGATAAAACTAACAAAAAATTACCTGAAACTGTGTCGTTTTATAACAAAACTAAGTTTGGCGTCGATGTGACTGACCAAATGGCACGTAAATATAGCGTCAAATCAGGTTCCAGAAGATGGCCACTTCAAGTTTTTTTCAATATTCTAGATATAGCTGGGATAAATGCCTGGATATTGTATAAAAACACGACAGGTGAAAATATATCAAGAAAAAAGTTTTTGTTTCTTCTAGCTGAAGAACTTGCTTCTGAATATTCGATTTCAAGAGAAATAAATGAATTTATAATACATAAATAATATTACAATTAACCTATAATTGAAGTAATTTATCATTTTTTAGAAATATATAAAGACGGAAGTACCACTATCCATTTTTTCTAATACCAGTCATTTTGATTGGTGTCGATAAATATAGGTAAGTAAAATTGTCAGTATATCTAGTGTTAAATTAATACTTATTGACAATTTACTGTAAAATTCATTTCTCAATAAATTGTTAAAGTAATTCATAACTAAAAAATCGAAAAATTCATAATACGAGTAGAAACACATATGTACTACGTATAAAAATTGTATATTGAAATTTTTTTAATAAAAAAATCGCTTTATATCAAGTTTAGTCGCGTCAAAACAGAATCAAAAATATTAAAAACGCCGCGTTATTTCAAATTCGCGTAAAAACAGAATTAGGTGCATATAACAAATATGTAAATAAAATTTAATAAGTGCGAATGAAGCAAAAATTTGTCTTTTTCATCTTTTTTTTCTTTTTAATTTCGATTTAAACACAGTGTAGGATCGAAAATATCTAAACTATCTAAGTTTAACCACAGAATAAATAGTATATTTATATATATGTACATAAACGTAACCTATATATATTTAAATATACATACTGTACTCTGTAAATAATTTTTCATTCCGAGGGTATATGCAGGAAACATGCCAGATATGCGATATAGTACAGACCACGCTGTGCATACATTGACCTTATTTCGGTATGACTGATATGAATCGCGTATGCAATGCCTGAAAGCAAATTGTAGCAGTTTTATGATTGAACTTTTAATCCCTATATGGAGTTAAATTTGCTTAAGGATGCCCTGGTAAAATTTGCTGATTTCATTTCAAGTGTTTTCATATAAAATAATTTGGTACGAGCCATGAAAAACCTGATATTAGCTAGGAAGACAACATAAATCTGAAAGCCTATTGAATATTATGCAAGGTAAGCATATGTTTTAATATAACCTTCTATGTATAAAATTGTAAAAAATGTAGTACTAAATTTTTAAGTAGGCACGTGAACCATTACAGGTTGCTCATTCACATTGCGCATCTTTAAAATTTTGGTACTGTTCTTTAAACATTCTGACTTTGATGAAATGATATACACTGCTGGACAAAATAATAGGTGTGAGCATATTTTTTTCAAGAAGCCACGAAAAACAGCCCCATACCATTAAGCTGCCACCTCCATGCTTTACTGTATTTTTTGTGAACCTAACGTCGAATTCTTTGCCTTTTGGGCACCGAACGATTCTCTCCGCCCCCCTGTGATCCGCACCAGGATTTCTGAATTATGCAGAGTTTTTCTTCTTCCTCAAATTAGCAGTTGTAAGTAGAGGAACTTTGCGGGTAATCCTAGCCGGTAGATTTGCGCTTACTAATCGTCGTCGAACGGTTCGGATTGATATAACATTCCCTATTTCGCTTGCAATTCTTATGGATGACTTAAACGGGTTGCGTTTAGCTAATGTAAAGATTCGATTGTCGGTCACTGAAGAAGTTTTTTTGTGATCCACGCATCTCAATGGGTTTTTTGATTTCAGAGCATTTGTAATGAAATTTTCAAACCGCTTATTAAAACTCTTATTTATCAAGAAGAATTTTTATTGCGGGCATTCCCCCATTTGATTTCAAAACAGTGCTACACTTTCAAATTGGTTTTCCGATTGTAGAATTCCATATAATTTTTTATCTAAATTTAAAAAATGTTTGTGTTCACACACATTACTTTGTCCAGCTGTTTAGGTGGGCCATCGGCTGCTTTCTCTTTGCAATTTTATTTTTTTAAACATACCTAATTTAAAGTTTTTAAACTATTAATTTCTTTGAGAAAAGCAATTTCAAAAAGAAACTAGCCGAAACTGTCAAAATTCGGACTTGAATTTCGCGTTGAAACATCGTAAAGCACAAAATAAAATAAAGTGTGTAAAGTCGAATCGAGGATTTAAAATTTTTGGGGGCCGCTGCTGTTCAAAAATCAATAGCTACGAGTTAACAATTTTTTTATTTTAAGATTCATGGATAAGATTTTAATTAGTTTTTCTTTTTAAAGAAGTAACGTGCTGCATCGAAAGACGTGCTGCATGCTAAACCGAGCGTCTAATTATTTACGACTTACGTACCTTTCACTCTACTAAAGCACATAAAGAGAGGCAAGGAAGGAAAGCAACAAACGAGAAGTTTATATTTAACTTTTATTATTTATTATTATGATTAATATTATTATTATTTTTATATGCTAATCAACACTATTTCAATTTACAACAAGAAAATAAATTGAGTTTTTGAGTGTTGGTAGATACATTTTTACTAAAAACAAAGCAATCAAAGCTAGTAATTTTCTGTGTTGAGCTAAAATTAAGGACTTCCTTATATTTATTCAAGATTTAAATATTTATGTATACATATATTAGAGAGCTGCACAAGATGACTTGAATTGCTGTGCACTGTCGAAGACAAATTCAACGCACAATTCGAATTCGACCCGAACGATTGAAGAACATTTTAACAAACTCACCTGTTTTAGACTTTAACAAAAATTTTTATTTTAAATATTGAAAAAAAAAAATTATAAATTTGTAAACGAGTTTTGAAAAGGAATATTATCGTTTTAACAAATCATTTATTAACTGAAAATTTTTGTAAATTCGATTCGTTTTGTAGTTTGTTGAACTTTAATGTTGCTTTAAAGTAAAAAATTAATAAATGAAAAAAAATTATAAAATAAATCTAAAATTTCATTTTTCTTGAAAAGTAATAGTTTTTCGATAACATATTGTCATACATAAATAAAAGATAATTTTTATACGTTTCCAACCACGCCCACAACATGGAGGTAGCTCTTTAAAGGGCTATAAGTCCTAAACCAGACGAGAGCGGGCAAAATGATGTTGTTGTTTGAGTCTCCGTGAAAACAACAATAATAACGAAAACAACTAAAAATCGGAGCTGCATCAGCGTCCCGGACATGTTCCCTTATATCAGTTGTCACTATTACCTTATCAGTAATAGCAATTATAATTCTTAAGTACCCACAAAAAATATAGAAATTATCATTTGTTACTATCATACCACAACCAGAATCAGCATCATCAAGCTCCATCGTTTATTCCCTCAGAAAACACAACGAAACTAACCAAAGAAAATACGTAATGACGTGAAATTCCGAACAGATATGAATGAGAGTGCTGCCAATCTAAAAACAAAAAGATTTGCTCGAATCGCTGCAGACGCGCAATTAAAATTCAAAACTCGCGATACGATTTGAATAGACCTCGTATGTACATATATTAGATCTATTTGAGGTTTAATATAAATATATCCCAACACAAGTCCAAAAACTCTGGATTCCGATGTACACTATCGATGTACACAAAATAATAATATTGTTTGCTTTTAATAATAGTTGTTAAAAACAACAGCCGGTCATGCCAAACAAAACCAAAATACCCAAAGAAAAACACGAATTCCCACCACGCCACATCAATGTGGATATCTATTGATATCCATAGATAAATTAAGAACGTCTTTATTTACAACCACAATAGTAATATGATAAGTTCTTGAAAACACATGAGTTCACAAAACAATGTACGATACAGCAACAATGAATGCTTTGACTAACATATCTTTAAAGTTCACTATTAACTAGGAAATATTTAGAGCAATAAAAGTTCAATATATTGAGATTATCATCAGAGCGTTAAATTTGCTGAAAGAAGAAATACAATTTTGTAACTACAAATTCTTGTTTTTCGAACAATATTCGTCATCAGGCACCTTATATATCATATAATGAAAGTGCGTCCGGTTAGGCCTCATCGACTTCCTGAGTCTTCCGAGTGGGCTGCAAGATGTTATGTTATAGTACTATAAAGATTAAATGCCAAATTGTGCATACCTTGGGATGCATCAGTATGAAAGGCAACTCGGCGCACAACTCACCACCCAATGCGCCTAGAAATAGCTTAACTTTTATAGCATATGAAACAATGATGCCGAAGGCATCACGGGCATCCTGGCTGGTGATCCTGTCAAAGGAATAAAATATACATTATTCTGGTAACGCACAGTCAGCTGTACCATGTTTTCTTACAGAGTCGTAGAAGCCAAAGCGGTTTCCTTACGCTTGATGTCGCCCTCTACAGCGATACCAGCACGATCACAATTAGACACTAGATTGGGCACCAAATACATGATTTTCTGCAGGCTCGAGCCCGGGTTCAAGGGACACCCCTCGCTAGTCTCCGAAAAAGCGATGGTGTTGCGAAATTGCCCATTCTGGAAAAGAACAACATCCACACCCTGTTGCACCATGGCCTTGATTTTCTTCACGACTTTGTTTGAATTATTGCGCACGCACACATTCACTGAAATTTTCTCCCCATGGTGGTAAAGTTGTTTGTCTAGAGTTACTTCGAGTTCTAGTTCGCCAGGGGACAGTAAGAAGTCCTTCCTGACCACAGTGCAGGGTTGAATGCCCTGCTTGGTAGGCGCATACTGCACCTTTCGAATGCCTAAATTAACGGTGCTGCGACGATGGGATCGATCGCACTCGCTCTCACCGGCGAAGACCTTGACGGAGTATTGAACTCCGCAGGGCTGCGTGTCGTCGTTGGCCTTTTGCTGCAATACCACCGAAGCTGGCGAGCTTAGGGGCATCTGCATTACAAAAGGGAAAGCATTCGGGCCAAGTTTCTTCAGCAAACGCTCCTGCATCTTGGTCAATTGCATATCGACTTTCTGCTGAGGATGAACCTGCATGGACACCAGTGTGAGCTCTTTTTGAAAGCGTAGCCCAATCATTTCATCATCTTCGCGACCATAGCGAAAATTGCAATTCAGCTGAACAAAAATTTTACGATTCTGGCGAACATACTCGTCGTTCAATACCACGATACCATCTGCAAGTATATGAGACATAAGCTGAAACTTTTTTAAGGTGTATTTGGGTAGATTGTAGGCAATGGATGAAAACCAAAACCATATTTAGCGCACCTTATTTAGTGTTTATTGAATGTCATGATGCATTCATCTTCGATTTAGCGGAAGCACTAAAGCAACAAAGCTAAATCTCAAAGTACGTAAGCCTATTTTACTGGTTCAATTTGAAAGTGTATAAAAATTACATAAAGTCGATAATATACATACTTAAATAAACTGCTTTGACTTAATTCAAGAGCATAGAGGCATAAGTTATAATTATTATGGCTGCAACCTACCGACTGGTTCCACCACCGTCACTGAATCAATAAACTCCCGCCTGTTCATATACAAAGTCACCATGTTGTTTGGCGAAGCCTTCTTGAAAACCTTGAAGTTGACCACCATTTCGATAATGTTAATTTATTTGTTTACGAGTTCTGGTGATTTTATAACAGATTTCAATTCGGAAAATTAATTCTTTAATGTGCTGTAATTTATTTTAACATTCTCTCTTCAGTGTTAAGCGTTCGCTGAAATTTCAGTTTGGATTTGGTTGCTGTCCGCGCCTGCTATATATACCTTCTGTTTCGCTGCAACGAGGTTGTAAATTAAATTAGAGACGATTCTGTTTTCAAATGTTCTTAAAATGTTTGAACATTCTAAGGTTTCATTGCGTGATATTGATTTCTGACTTTGGGAATGCACTCAAGTCTTGGAGGCGTTGTTCAAAGGACCAAGTCATTAACCCAATTCAAGTTTAAGGTTTCTTTAACTTGTAGTGTATCGTATGGGTAGCTAGACACATACTCGTATGTATGTATGTCAGGTCAAATTGGAGGTTCACAGTGACTCATTTTCAAATGGTGAAAATACTTGTAAAGCCAAGTCAATACTTGTCAATAAGCTAATAATATGTATCAATAACATGCTTTTATAAAGGGTCCGCCATCTAAGGTTTTTTTTCAACTAGTGCTTATTTCGTGAATGGTAACACTTAATTCATGTCTGATTTGACAGATAATTAGTTTTATCCTTCCGCTGAACGAAGGCGTATGGTTGTGTATACGCTTGAACAATGCTGGGAAATATTGCGACATTCCTTTGAAAATCATGGTAATGTTGCAGAATGCAGAATGTTAAAAATGCAGAACCTCATTTTGATCTTGGCGGGTATGTAAACAAGCAAAATTGTCGCATTTGGGGCACAGAAAACCCGCACGCATACATTGAAAAGCCGGTGCACCCAAAACGAGTCACTGTTTGGTGCGGATTTTGGTCCAGAGGCATAATTGGGCCATTTTTCTTCGAAAATGAGCAAGGAGTGGCCGTTACAGTCAATGGCGATTGTTATCGAGCCATGTTGAACGAATTTTTGTTCACAAAAATTGAAGAGGAGGATATTGGCAACATTTGGTTTCAACAGGACGGCGCTACGTGCCACACAGCCAAAGCTACACTCGACTACTGCTACTACTGTTTTGCGCCCTGTTTTTGAAGATCGCATTATCAGCCGCAGAGCTGATGTCGTTTGGCCACCTCGGAGGTGCGATTTGACACCGTTGGACTATTATTTGTGGGGTGCCGTCAAAGATAAGTGTTACGCCGACAAGCCAGAGACAATTGACGCTTTAAAGGACAATTTTCGTGAAGCCCTTGGTGAAATACAGCTGCACACAATCGATAATGTGCTTAAAAATTGGACCGATCGTGTAGGCTACTGCATGGCCAGCCGAGGCAGCCATTTGCATGAAATTATTTTCCATTATTAACCGGAAGGATTGTACTTTCAAATAAAAAAAGAAATTTGAGAAAATATTCAGTAGTTTTTTTTATAGCATTTTCAAAAAAAAAAGTTATTTGGCGGAGCCTGTATAAATTTCGGCGCCACCGTAATCGAAGTCCTAAAACTTTCCTCTTATTATGTGTCTTTCTAAAAATTGTTTGGAGCACAAGCCAAATTAGACAACAACCAGTGAAAGTGAAAAATTTAACAACGAGATGTCGTTTCATCATTAACAAAATGTCAAAAACTACAAAACGGGTAAAATGTCTTTGTGAATAACAAATTTTGAAAACACTTTTTTAAAGTTTTGTAGTTAAAAAGCATTTTAACTACAAAAGGTTTGTAAGCATGTTTTGATTTTTTTATGAATGTACGAAACTAATTTGGTTATTTAACTTCAAAAACTTTATTTTTGAATAATGTGAATGCATTACAGATGTGAGAATGTTTGAATCACTAATTTTTGTACAACATCTCTATCGGCAAATGTTTCGACGTTGTACTTCAAAACCAAAAACTTTACTTCTTTCTTCCACACATTCTTTCTTCGTTTCGCTCGTTACTCGTTGCGCTAGTGAGTTGTTATACTAGTTGCCCTTACAACATGCCTTAGCGAGGGAGTCCGCTATTTAATTTTGTTCCGTGCCCACATGTACTGTCACCCAACCAAGTGTTACTTTGTTCTGTAGGGCATACTTATTAGCTTCTGGACTGCTTTTAGCACCAGATTGGAGCTGATGTTGGTCCGCTCCATACTCTTAATCACCGCCTGATTATCCAGTGCTACAACGATTTTAGTATAATGCACCTGATAGCCAAATATGTGGTCAGGTGATGTTACAATTAATGTTGAGAGATATTTAAATGTGTAGGTTTTTGATTTAGATCTTATCTAATCTATCTGAGTTTGATTTATTTCCCAAGCCTGACTGTAAACATTTTTATATATTTTTAAGAAACAGAAAATTTCAAGACTGATCTTTATTGAACATTTTAAAAGTGGTACCAAAATATTTTTAATATATGATTTCTAATTTTAAGATCCTTTACTTGCATTTGATTGTATCATATCTTGGCCCGCATGTCCCACCTTTCCCATTAATGGAATAAAAATGTACAGCTAACTTTAATAAGAAACGATTATAATCTGAAGGGACACCAGTTCAGTGGAGTTCAGGCGAAGTTATACGGCTCCCAGATGATTCATTTGGAATGGATTTAAATCGTTAGAGATTCACCGTTATGTTCGGATGCAGTAATGTTTTTGGAAATGCGGTTGAATTCGATATCATTGGTAGGACGGGCCTTGTCTTTTTCTGTAGTCAAAACAACAATAATTGCGTCTGCCGCCTGTGAAATTCGATCTGGTTTTACGGTTGCAATTGACGGTACTTCCGGAGCTGTGGATACATTAACAGAGGCGTTGGTGGTGGAGGGATAATTAATCTTATAGTTGCAGATGGATGGACTTATGTTCTTCTTGTAGGCAGCGCCATTGTGCAAGCAAAATAGAGCACCTTTGGTGGGTTGATCCTGCTCGCATAAGTCCCCAGCTGGCGGCAATATGAACTCACCGATTGTACAAACGCGATCTTCGATAGGGAATTCAAATTCGATTTCGTTCTTTCTGACGTTGGTTGCTGATGCTTCCAAACTCTTTTCCAAACACTTGACTTCACCTTAGGGAATGAGAAAGAAATGGAACATTTAATTTTTTCTTGCAGAGAGATATTTTCTAAACAGTGCTATCTTCTGCCTGACCGTCGCTTAAATACCCTACACCTTTATACTCTGTTTGTCATGTGGAAAAGTAGGAAAACGCATACCATCTGTGTTTATAACTGCCTTCTTAAATCTCTGACAGAACAAAATTCTTTTCTTATAAACTCTTCCCCTAGTACAGACACTTTTCCGGCTTACGAAAATAAGCCGTAAAATGCAGCAAATTGCGTTCTCTAAACTCGAAGCATGCTAAGAATCTAAGGATCCTTTAATATAAAAAAAATTAAACGAAGAATCTTCAGATCATTCCCGATACGTCAATAAATTCCGGGTTGAATACCAACAGTAGCAAATGTAACAGTACGGGCAACTCACCTCTATTAAAACTATCTTCCCGGGGAAAGTATCTAGCACGATTCCTATTAAAATAGACAACCATGGCCAGGATGATGATAGCAGTTAAAACTAAAACAACTCCAACCAATACTGCAAATGTATTTATAACATCTGAAAGAAAGAGACCGTGATAGAGGGACCTATGGGTGGTCCCTTTAATGTTTTAATTAAAGGTTTTACATGCATGATTTGAGATTAAACATTAATCTCAAATCTCAAATCTTGAGATTAATGTTTAATCTCAAATCATGCATGTATTCACCATATACTCGTATATATAACACATTCAAAATATACATTCAAGTTGTCCTAGGGTCAAATTACAAACTTACCTCGCTTATGAAACTGATGTGAGATGTTGGCAGCATTTTGCCCCTCATCACTTATGTATTCCAGGCACAGATCCAGTCCTGCCATATCGAGATCTGTTACTTCGGCTCCACGCAAACTTTTGGGCAAAAAGCAAATCGGGTACGTGTCCCACTTCCAGTGCAACTGTAATTATAGAATTGGCGGGTAGAGGAAATTTTATTGGAAGCAGTAATAAAAATATTGAAGCAGTGTTTTTGGATACTGAAAAATATAAAGTCGAATCGGTGGAATGCTTTTGAACAACGTTCACAGCGCATAGCTTCGTCCTTTTCATGTTGTCAGGTTTGAAACGCCTTTTCGCCGTTTGCCGTTTATGGTTTGCGTATGAATCAGTTATGCCTTCGTGACTTAATTTTAAATTAAACACAATTTAAGCTAACTTACATGACGCACGACATTAATCAACTTTCCCATATGACACTTATCGCAAATCAGCGGGTTATTATCTAGTCGCACATTGCGAATTTCCTGAATTCTCAACGCCGTATCTTCGTTAATGCCGTAGAGGTGATTTCGAGACAGATCAAGGAACTGTTTAAAGGAAAACAAACAAAATTAAATGCAGTATTATTTATTCACTGAATCGAATTGGGTAGATAACCCTATGAATTTAGGAAAGGTGTGTCCACCCACGAATAACAAAAAAACTCATGCTATGAATGCTACAAATATTTTGCTTTTCTCTGATACATTTTTTGTTGGGAGACTTGGGAATAATAGTAGTAGGGATAGGCGGGTTTTGGGCCAACGTAGCTACTGCACTGCCGAGTGGAGCGTTATGTGTAGGAGTGAGAAAGGGCTATATGGATATGTGAGAATGAGTGAGAAGGAGATACCTTCTGCCCGCAGGCTGAAGCGCTGCCTTGAGCGGGCCATGTCATGTTTGTAATCATGATGCGTGCATCACTCTCGCGATTGGTTAATTCAGGGGCATGTGGGGTATGGATCGTTGTGGCAAAAGTGGGCATGAAAATGGACGTGACAAAAGTGGGCGTGGGAGGCAGCGCAGTCGTTACGTTGGCCCAGAACCCATCTATCCCTACTACTAATTATATATCGTAAATCAATATGTCTGTGTGTATAAAATGTACATATAACCATATATATACTCCATATACATATGTAGACCATGCATATATAGCGGACGTAAAATTACATAGAGGTTATCCTTACTAAAAATTAGTTGGGTAGATTCTATGTTCAGAACATACCTGCAATTCTCGGCAAGGATTTATTACTTGCAGCGACATGTTGTCCAAGTGATTTCCGGATATATTCAAATAATGTAACTGCTTGAAGGGCACCAATAGACCTAGTGGCAGAACGCCCATGTCGGCGATGGACAAATGAGTCAGTTGTGGAATTAGCTTCCATGGGAAATAAACGTTATATTATTTTTCGTTACAGATACATACATATGTACACAAAACGGAATTTAAATAAAATATAGCAATACACAAACTTAGTAAATATACGCAATTGATTTTTACATTTGATAAACTGGATATTTTTGTGGTAATATGCTATACAACTGAATTGGCAAGCAAAATATTACCTTGGAGTGATAAACATTGATTATTAATTATTTATAACGAAACGAGGACAATTGTAGTGACATATTTCGCCGATGTTATTTATTAGTTTTCACGCTAGAGGCAGAAACATTTTAAGTTTCGTTTACGTGTCCAGGAAATGCAGGTTTCACAGATAGTAAAATTTATTAAACAATCACAAATTTGACAAACCTTTTCATAGTAAATACTTATTTGTATGTAATTATATAACCAGTGTGTAAGTATGGAACCATTTCTATTATCCTTTTTTATTTCGAACCTACTAAGCTTACCTCAAAGGTCTCTCGCATGTCGTGTAGATGCATCAGAGTGTTTCCACTTATATTCAGGATTCGCATACTGTTTAAACGTCGCACTGATAATGGCTCCAGGCGCACCAATTTATTATATGAGAGGTCAAGATAGGTTAAGTTTGCTAAACTTTGGAAAGCGTCGTTGGAAACTTTGGCCAAGCGATTGTGGGAAAGGTCTAAAGTTTTAATAAATAAGGAAAATTGGTGAAATAAATGTCATTAGCAGGCATGGAAACCAAGCGCTATTGCTTTCTTACCTAGGTATTGAAGATTAGACTGTAAACGGAAGAGCTCGTTTACCACCACAGATAACTGGTTTCCATCGAGCGCAACTCGCGTCAAGCGCTTGACGTCTCGGAACTCGTCTTTGTCCAAGAACTTGAACTATAACCGAAAATGTTTCGTTTTTTGTTTCTGCAAGTTCTTAATATGCTTACCTCGTTGCAACCCATATCGAGTTCGGTGAGGTGTGGCAACAAATTGTAGAGTTGCACATTGATTTTCTTCAGTTGACAATTTCGACATTTCAGTACTTTAAGTTCCTGTATGGCGCGATCGAATTGAAATGCAAATTAAAAGTCGATCATGCATTTTGGGTCAGATACGCTTTTCGATAAAAACACCGCCGGATACTCACCGGCACATCCCGGAATACGTCCGGTAGTAGATCTTGTAGTGGATTTCCGCTCAAATCAATATATCTCAATTTGTTTAGCATGAAAAAGTTGCGTTGCATTAATTCTACGATTGAATTATCAGCCAAACTGAGGCGCCACAGATCCTGTCGGAACGAATCCATAAAATTAGCAGCTATATACACATACATGCAAACTAATGTTTGTTATTAACAACCTCATTCACAAGCTCACCAAGTGACTCTAGGCGTAGTGTTCTGGGGAGTCACTTTTTAGCAAACGTCTATGCACAAGCTGCCTTCTGCCAGCGGTGACTCGATCTTACGTTGCGCTCACCTCAGTTCGTAAGTTCCAACACTTTCATTTAAAGGAAACACATCAACAAAGATCGCTGATGAGAAACTTTAGCTAGTTTCGAAAAAGCTATCCGATCTGCCAGTTTAAGTTAAAGATAAATTTGTTGGTGTTTTTTAAAATAAATACAACAAGGTTTGTTGTTGTAAATGCAAATTCTTAGTACAGAATTTAGAAAACGAAATAACGTTTTCAATTGACTTAGAGCCGAAATACTATTATTTTATTTTTAAAAATTATTAAGCCCGGCGGAAGAATGTATACAAAAATGTTATTTAAAAAAGCCATGTTCTATTGTGCTTGTGTTGGCGATGACTCAAACACGGCGTCGTGCTTGTGAATACAGAAAGGTGATTTAGGGTCGATTTACACGACGACGACGTTAAAAGTGAGCTTGTGAATAGAGCTGTAATTGTAACCAAAAAGTGTTATCTTTGCCTGGCCGAAGCTTATGTCAGCCCATTTTTGGATGAAATATCGAATCATCCAAATTCTTTTTATGACTGAAAAAGAATATCTATACACTGAAATCTTTTATCAGGGGTATTATAGAAAACTGAACGGATCAAGCCTAATGACTCTTGGCCGAATGAATATTTCTGAGACTAAATGTGCAGATATTAAATTTTATTTCCTTGTTGACTTCGATCTGTTCAACGAAAATTTGGGCTGATCACGCCTATACTTGTTAGAGTACTTAATACTGATATCAAAAATACATAACTTATATTTTGTTACTCTGGTACGTTATGATTAACCGTATTGTCACGTCATGGACTCTTAATAATACAACTAAGGTAAAAGTTGGTTTTGAGGAGTTGTAGTTAACCTTGATACAGGTAATTAACTTTGATTTCCTTGTTCGGAAATTAAATGTTGTCGTCCACCCTCAATTGTGATTTCAACGGACAGGCAGACAGCTAAATAGACAGAAGGATGGGTAGATAGGTGGTTAGATAGGAGGTTACACTCATCGTATATAATTGTTATACCTGCTGCCTGAACATAAGATACGGAAGGGCGGGCTTTATACGCCATAACTCCTTCAGCTGTATATGTGGATACAAACTATAATAAGTGTAGCAACAAACGAAAAAAAAAGTTACGTATGCTGGTACTTTTGCGCTTCTATCTTACCGTTAAGTGGCGAAAAGTTGAATTCTCCATGCGTAAAATATTATTTTTCGATAAATCCAATTCGTGCAAATTATCTTGTCCACGAAAATCGTTTTCGCAGATGGTTGTTATATTATTTCTGGACAGATCTGACAATCGATTCACACACGCAATCACACATCGATTGACATCAGCGCGGGAGAATATAGAGTAATGAGGATGACAGCAAAATTATCCAGTATACGGCACCCCGAAAATGGTAAAAGAATATAGCGAAACGATTTATTAAATTTAAAGAGATAGTATCGTATAATTAAAAGTATTGTAATTGAATTTATTTATATATTCAAACTTGATCTACGAAATGATTAAAAACTAATCTAAGAAATAAAAAGCACTTAAAGCTAAATACGATACTCATCGGGTAGCAACATATTCACATGGAGCTTCTCGAAAACAACTTTATTCACAGTAAATACCAGCTAGTTGGCCACAAAATTGTTAAGACCATAATTGGTTATTGGTGCATTGTATAAAAATATCCCTCTTTCCCTGAGGGGTAAGCTGGCAAATTCAATGAAATGAGGGCAAGTCACTGGGGAGAATTCCTGCCATCAGTTATATCTATATCTATTATATATTTATAATATATATATATTTATAATATATATATATTTATAATATATACATTTATAATATATAATATATTATAATATATTATAATATTTATATATATATATTATATATATATAATATTTATAATATATATTAAGTATACATTTTTTTCCGACCATAAAATTCTCTAATCAATTCTAGAGAGAATGCTTCAAAACGGAAATATCTATGTTTTGTAGTTTCCGAGTGTAGTTTCCAATACACTTTAACACTAGAACGACCAGAACGGGTCAATTGACCGTTTTTAAGTTTTAATTGAATTCTAATGTCAAAGTTTCATAGATACGACTTCCAAGTTTCCTAACTTTTATTGTTACTGCTATCGTGAGTAATCAATTGACCGCCTACGTATTCGTTTTCAATCGTTACACATTTTGCAGGTAGCACGGTAATGATATTTTCAGTAATGATGAGTACATTTGAAAGTGAAGGAATTGTAATATTACAGATATAATAATCGCACGCGATTGTTCAAAACAAGTTATTTTTCGCAATTTAAAGTAAAAAAGGTTTATACAGAGAACAAACAGCAAATACATAAAAAGCTATTAACCTAAAAAATGTCCTAAAATATAGCATAGCATAGCATATAGCATAAAATATAGCATCTATACATATAAGAATCATATATATAATTGATATACATATATACATACATGCATATAGCATGGGAGGAGATTTTACAGAATTCGTGTTATACATATGAAAATCCAAGATATTGTAATCTACCAAATGTTACAAGTAATGTTTTTGTAGCATAAGACATTACTTTTTTGGAATAGCATAAAGCCTTCCTAAAGCCTCCATCTTGCCTTTTAAAACATAAATTTCTTGGATTTTATATGCCGAAATTTTTGGATCATGAAAAAAATTACAAAACGTCAAGCTCACCTAAGATTCTCAAATGTATCAGTCCCCAGAATGACTCGCTGCGTATGGATGAAATGCTGCATTCCGTTATGCGCAGCACTTCTAGCTTGAGAAATTGACGAAGTTGCACACTGATCGCTAAAGCGTTGCGTGAGCCTTTAATGATTATCTCCTTCACTTCGGGATCCAGTTGATTAGATGGAAATGAAGTTAGACTACCTAGAAATAAATAACATTATTCACTCTTTCAGCTTAAACTTATTATGTACGTTTTAAGTTGAACCAACGAAAGAATAATTCGTCTAAACCTATAACTAGAAATCCTCCTGTGGTAATAGATCAAATGTCATCATTCATTACAGCTGTTACTATGGCCGATAAACTGGGGTCTAATATGGATTTGGCTCCAGTTTCTTCGTTACAAGAACTTTATTGTGACGTAGAAGTCCATTATTCATTTTACTAATTGGAAAACGATCTTCCGTCTTCTAGCTTCGAAATGAATAGGGCACTACTCACCTTTAGCAACATTTTGTTGGAATAATTTAGAACATCCGAGCCAATGAGAAATACCAACTTTATTGCAAATTGCGTACAACTACAAGTTTTGTATCATATAGATCCACAAGATATATGTATATATAGAAGCCGGTGTAAAGAATCTTATGATATTTACTATATACAGTAAAATTTAATATACATTCTGATCCCAAACTCTTTTGGAATTTTATTAACAAGAAAAGGAATTGCGAAATTTATCCGGCACTTATGAAGTATGAGCAAACGCAATCTAATAACATCGAGACTATTTGTAATCTTTTTTCTACGTTTTTTATGTCGACATATTCATCATCAACTTACACTTCAACCTGGCCGAATCGCCATTTCCTCAGGATCCATTGCACCCCCTGCTTTTGATGTACAGATAGTCTTAAATACCCTCAAGGCTATAAAGTGCAGCTATATTTCAGGACCGGACGCCATAGCATCATGTTCGCTTCGAACAGGTTATTTTCCAAAGGCGTGGAAGTCTTCGTATATTATTCCCTTGTATAAGCCTGCTAATAGAAGTAGCATAAATAATTATCGCGGTATTGCCAAAGTTAGTGAGCTGCTAAAACTTTTCGACTAGATAATTACTTCCCATATTACAAGGAGTGTTATAACTTCTTCGGTATAACAGGGATTTTGCTTTGGAAAGTCTACTACCTCCAATTTACTAGAATTTGTGTCGAAAACTATCAAGAATTTTATTGGAATATGCCTCAATAGTCTGGAGTCATAACTTTAACTGGCATATTTCTGGTATTGAATCTGTGCAGAAACAATTTCTGCTGTTTTGTCTACGGAACCTACGCTGTAATCCTAAGGTTACTATCATACGAAACTCGTCTGAAGTTGATATATTAACCTGCACTTATGAATCGACGAAAAATGCTCAATGCTACTTTTATTGTAAACTTGCTTTATGGTTCTGCCTCCGCGACTCTGTTTTTGAGCACCTTTTATACACATTTTTGTTATTGCAGACTTTGCAGAATGTAATATCAAAATCATGTTGTGTAGTTTAGCAAAGGTCGTGTCAATTCGACGAACAAAAGCGTGCGAAAAAGTTTCGAGATACAAAATTTGGCGCAGCTTCGTCGACAACCACGTTTCGAGTGAGTCACTATTCATGATACGACCCTTAACTGACACATACGTTTTATGTGGCTTTTGTACCCTTGTAACTTGTAGTGTTTTTAATTAGATCCGCCAACATGCGGATTGCCGTTTTTCCCTATTGACGTCATAAGCTTACTTTGCAAAAGATTACAAATACTCACCTTTTGTGCACAGGGCGCGCTGACGGTTGATCTCGTCCAGGTCGCAGACACACTCCACAGGACATCTTTTAGTTCCTGTTAATACGGGCATTACCCAAAGACACAATGAGAACCACTTGAGCAACATCTGAGATTGACATGAAAATAAAAGTGTTTAATGAAAAATTATACCATCTCTTACTTCTAAAGGTTACTTCAACTCATGAAAAATTTACTTATGTATATATATATCGTACATATGTATGTATATACAGGGTGCATAGCATAAGTTACGCCAAAAAGCTAGGACGGGTAGGTTGGGTCGAGACCAGAAAAAATCGTATGGGAGGGGGAAACATCGGAAAAAAATATTAAAAAATAACGGTTAGATCTAGATAACTATTGCTCACTGATTTTCAAAGCCAAATATCCACTTCTTCATATCCTTTTTAAATTAGGTTCCTACGTCAAACAGTTTTTGAGAAAATGAATGCCAAATTAAAATTTGGAATAAAAATTCCGTAAACAAATTTTTGGTTGCAATTTTTGTTTTAAATTACGGTGTTAAGTATAAATTTTTTTCCGACCATAAAATTCTGTAATATCTATTTCTGGTGCGGAATTTTTGGAAATCAAGTATTGACTTATTGAATTCTAGGAATTTTTGGGGCGGCAAGTTTATTAATGCCCCGGGCTCCATGAGTCCTAGCTACGCCACTGTATAAATAGTAGGCGTATGTAACCTAAAAGGAGGATTACGCCCATATTTTGCATTTTAACGGATAATGTCACTCTTTACCCAGGTATGAAATTTTGTTGTCATAACTAAACGAACGCTGATATCACATTTTTAATAAAAAAACACTTTCAATACCAACCTTCACACCAAATTTCATTACGTTATCTTCACCGGTTCTCCTGTGATCGTGATTTCAACAGACACACAGGCAGACGCACGGACGGACATGGCTAAATCGACTCAGGAGGTGACGCTAATGAAGAATATAAATACTTTTCTATAACGAACTTCTCTATTTCTATGCTTTACACATTTCGTGACAAAGTGACCCTTGTGCATAATTAAAGTAATAATTAGTTGCTACGGCACTGGTGCAAACACAAATTGAATTCAATCCATACACGTGGTATTAGTATACTCATCAAAGAATGGACATGGGCCGACCCCTTTAACACAATCTTACTTATTTATTTATTTCAGATCATAAATCCAAGTCAAATTACTGCACGCGTATGTGAACACGGTAAGGAAGTGATCTACGAGTATGGTTGCATTTGGGGTCTTAAGACCAGCTCCCCAACCGTATTTTCAACCGTGACTGCATGATGACAATTTCTTTTAGTGAAGGGATCTAAATCTGTTTAGTGCCAAATTAACTTTGAGAATAACACAAATTAATTGGTTTTAAGTAGCCAACATTTTAACTCTAAATAACTTAACTTAAATCTATGTTACTATATAACTAATCATTTGACTTATAGACTACGAATTAAAAACTAGTACATAGTTTTTATATTTAATTTTTTTTAAACAGTTAATTGAAAAAATTGAAATTTGGAACAAATTAGCGTTTGCACTGTTGGCAGATGGTAAAAGCGTGCTCTCCACAAATAGCCTTGTTGAAGTAGTTGCATACGTACTTTGTCTGCGTTTCTCAGATTGACAGAAAGTATAAATTCTTCGCAGTTTGCCGCACTTTTAGTCGTGTCTTCTGTGGCCTTTTCAATATTAATAATATCTTCAATATTGATTATGATGGAACGCCTTTTAGAACTGTTAGAACACGATTATATATAGCATATCTTGGAAAGTAGCAAGTGTATATTTTACATACCATTATGAAAGTACTGTGTGACCGGAACGGAAAAATTTCGAATTCACAAAAGTGTGAGTAGTGATTAGACGAATGTTTACTTATCTAGGGTTAAGTTATTAATTTAACAAACACTCTAAAAGAGTGTAGAAAGCTGAGCTGAGTTGGATAAGATGGTTCGTAAGATGAATGCTCATTGAAATAATACAGTTTCGCCCTGAATAATAGTTTCTAATTCTTCGGACACACGGTGACTATATACAGGAACAAAGCGGACAATACGCAGAGTTGCTGGTGCTTGAAATGCCGTCCAGTTTTACAGTCTTCAACACTTAAGTTACTTTTGTTAGTTAGCAGCCGTTGGAAAATAATTTCTTCTATATTACATCTCTAAACAACCTTCGCCAACAACTAAATACCGGCATTGAATTACATTTGTTCGTGTCACTTAGCTATGTACCTGTTTTAAGTCATGCCTGGATTAATATCTGGTTAGGTTTAGAGTAACTACTTTGCCTTCGTGGTCGGATGTGCTCCAAACGTGGGGTGGTCACATGTGAGCAATATACGAGTATGCAGAATTCTGACGCGCTTATAGCATTTCCATTCGACGTATGATTTAATTAATAATTTTCAATGCCAATTTATTATTATTATAATTTATATAGTTTGTTATAGTTATAGTTTGTTACTTCACTTCATATCATAGATAACTAGATAGGAAAATTGGTTTGATATCTAATTGGCAATGTCTAAGTCTAATAGTGAATACATTATTAAATTATATACAGTACAACTTCGACAGTCCGGACATGCGCCAGCCCGGTCACTCCAATAATTCGGACGCCTCGATGTTTCGGACAATTTAAAATTTTTACCTCTACAATCCGGACAATTTTTTTTATGCAAGAATAAATGTTAAAATTCGGGGGTTTCCCGTTTTTTACTCGCATGTTTTGTTATTCATACTTTGATTTACATTTTGCACTATCATTGCTTCAGTTTCAGTTCATTCTTTCGCAAGCGTGTTTGCCTAATTCCATTCAAAGTGACATGTTTTTAAATAATAAACGCAAACATAAAACGCTAACCTTAAAGGAGAAGTGTGATATTTTACAAAGTCTTGATGAGGGAAAAACTATTAGGCAGGTTGCCGAAAATAAGAGGGAAAACTCTATAGTCCGGAAAACTCGTTAATCCGACCGGCCCTAAAACTATATGTGTCCGGATTGTCGAAGTTGTACTGTATTGTAAAAATATAAAATAAAGAATAAAATCTTTTATTGATGAGCGATGATGAAATTTTGTGTTGTAAAGACAAATTTTGTTGTTGTTGTTGAAGATGCACACCACCTCCGAGTTAGCCACTGGCCACTTCATCCTGACCACTTACTCACTTCATACTAAAATAGCAAATTTTCAAAAATTTTAAAATAAAATATTCAGAATTCATTAAAAATGGTTTTAATTATTATTCCCGTGAATAATAGTTTAATGAAAATATTTTCAGTGATTATTGCAGACATTTTAATAAAATAAAAAATTCGCTATGTAGCTAACTGTGGTAGATTTGAAATATATGGTGTGGTGAATTTTTATATTACATGTCCGTGCTAAGTTCGCTAGGAATTTAACTTCACGCAGTTAACTTAAATTTTGTTTTCGTAATTCATGCAGCTCCCAGTTTTTAATACAGATGAAAAGTTAGTAATTTAAAGTCACAGAAAAACCTAATAGCAGCATTCGAAAAAATATGTGAATAATGAAGAGCTAAGCTCTTTTGTAACCCAATTTTCACTTTCATTTGCGCATGCTCGCTAGTTGATGTGGCTCTTTACGTATATATGTATATCCTTCACCCTTTCTATGAGTTTTTTTTTCAGAGAATTTAAATTCCATTGTGGGGTGTCACACTAGGCATCTTGACGCCAGACTCGCACGCACCGATTAGTTGATTACAAAAAGTGGAGCTTTCGATCCACGTTCGTCTCGACGTTAGCGCCAAAATTTTGGCTGCCTCAGGAGCTTCAAACACTAACACATGTATACAAACTCGAAGCACAGTCTGAAAATTTTTCTTATCTGTTGTGTTCTCATTTTTGTTTTGTTATGCGTAGCAGTCACAGCAAGGGCTTTGCTTAAGAAAACATGCATGCCAATAGAAATGAAAATAAAAAGCAAGATGCAGAAAAAGGTTGCTCTCTTTCCGACAACCCTTTCAGCGTGTTCATTTTTACAACTTGGAAATTCATTTAATAAAGGAGGCTGGCGAAAAATTAAAAACAGCTGAAGGTTATTACAAGAAATAATGGAAAATACAATTAAAAAATTTCAAATAATGCGAACTTTTAAATGCAGGTAGATTCCAATATACGGTAGGTAGACAGACGCGTCTGACAGACAATCTAGACGGTACGTAAACGACAACATTACTGCTGCTACTGACACGTCAAATCAACCACTCCGCACAGTGCTTTCGTTGAAATGAAAGCGCTTGCAAACACACTCTCAACCGCTTGCACGTACACGAGTTTTTTTTTGTATGTTTTGTATTGTGACAGCGTGCAACTTAGGCTGCTCGCACACTGCATGCGTTTTTCGTTCGTCCGAATTCTGACGAAAACTATTCGTCCGAAGTCTTATTTAGAGTCCGCACGATCCCATTCAAATGGGATCGTTCGCAATTCGCAACAATTCTGACGACGGAACAGTGCTTCAATGTGCGCATTTACAATCAATAACATGCAATGGGATCGTTCGCATGTTTTCGTCAGAATTCGGACGAACGAAAAACGCATGCAGTGTGCGAGCAGCCTTAAACAGCTTTTATTGAGGCGGCCTCAAGATGCCTAGTGTGACACCCCCCCTTAAGTAAGTTTCTGCACATGTTTTTTCGAATGTTGCTTCTAATTTTCTGTCACTTTAAATTTGTAACTCTTTCTCATGTTACGAATTGCATAAGAATGCAACCAACCACATCCGGCAAACAGACCGAAGTAGACCTCAAGCCATGCTACAATGAGTAGAACATAAAATGAAAGTGATGTGGAATGGAAAGAAAACGTGAGTATTATTGGTGGAAAAGCGGTCAGCGGGAAAACGGATGCAAAATAATGTTATAATTCTGCTTACTGCTTACTTAAATTGTTCATCCTTCGAAACAGTCTTATTGTATTTTTATGATATTTATATGACAGATGATATTTATTTACGTTTCGTATGGGAGGGGGTGGTTTAATAGCCCCTGTTTAAGCGGGAGGAGAATAATTTCCTTTAATTAAATTAATTTAAATAATAATTTCTGGATTTCTCTTTTAAATTAGGTTTCTAAGCAATTTTTCTTTATTAAATTATCGTTATAAGTATAGGTGCAGACGCGGACGAACATTAAACGTTTACTAAGGTCGGTCGTGGTCGAAATTTCGAACAATAACAATTCCCATTTTTAAATAATTCTCTTTTATTATAAAGCCTTTTAATATAAAATTATATAAAATGTAAATTGACATTGACAATTGGCATTTTCACTTCGTCTTCAAACCAAACTCGGAGCTGCAAGTCATTAAGTAAGTGAGTGTCCTGCATTTTTCAACCTCAAGAAGAAGCTGTGAGGAAAACGAATACGGAAGTAAAACTAGAACAACCGCTGAAGGACGTAAAATTTAAGGATACACCAATAAAAATAAAAACAAAAAACACAATATGAAAAGAGTTGAAATTTTGCCACTAAATGTTAACACACAAATCAAGATTAAATGAATTAAAGGTCTGATTATGCTCATTTAACAAAAACTTAGGAGACATGGAATGCAATGGAAATGAACATACTTCGTGTCTGCCGCTCCGCTTTGTGTATACTAACTGATGTTGCCTAAACTATTTCTTTGTGGTTATTTTGAATTTGTGGATTTTTTAATTTGTTGAGTTTACGAAATCTTATTACGCAATTTATTTACTAGTAGCGTGGTTTGCCTCCAAACCAAACTTGAGCACTATCCAGTAATCTGGACATTTAAATTTTTCGGCCAGTTTAGAAATTTTTCCTCTATAGTCCGGACAAATGTTCTTTTTTCTCAGTAAAATTTCTTCGTTATTTTACCGCTAGACAAAATAAGCATTGTGTGTGAGCAAGAATTAAAGAATGTGTAAAATATTTTAGTTTACTTGAGTTTGCGTGGAGTTAAGACGTAAATATGGCTCCCGTAAATAAACGACAACATAAAATATTAACGTTGGCAGAAAAGTGCAAAATATTGGATACAATTGATAGTGGAAAATCAATCAGACAAGTGGCAGTAATTGCTAACCAAAATATTGAAGAACTTGATAGTTCGTTGGAGGAGTCTGAAAATGCTCAAAACAAAGTCTCACATAAAGAGGCAAGTGAACTGTTTTCAAAAGCTATTTTATGGGCTGAACAAACTAAAGCGACAGATAAGGATATTTTATTTTTAAAGGAATTTAAAAATAAAGCTGGCAAATTACATAAAGATACATGTATTCAAACAAAAATTAATTCTTATTTTTCTAAATGAATATTTTCGGTCACTTTTAGAATGTTCCTCTATGTTTCTGTAAATTAATTCAATACAAATGAATTCTTATGAGTACTTATGTTTCTTTTCAGTAGTAAAAATAAATAATATATATGTACAAATATGTATTGCGTTTAAAATTTAATTTTAACTCTAGTCCGGACGATCCACTAATCCGGACAGATGCTGAAACTATATCTGTCCGAATTAGGGAGGTTGTACTGTACTTCATTTCACTACCCTGTCGGAAAACCAGAACTATTTAAACAAACATTGTTTAAATTAATATTTTATTGTTACGAAGAATATTTAGTACCTAATATATTTATCATTATAATACTTTGAAGTAAAAAGTGATACTCATCGTAATGAGTAGAGAATCAAGCTGGTAATATGATTTCAGCTACCATTCGCCAGTAGGATCGTTACTCTGATCGTTATCGTTAAAGTAACGAAGTTACTTTGAAGTGAATGCGTTGAAGTGGACGTGTTGCAACGCGAACGGTGGAAGTATGAGCAGTTGTTAATCCTTCTTGAAGCGGTACTTCTTGCTTCTTTAATGTTTAAGAACTCTAAGCTCATGCATTGATGTCGTTGGTTATAAGTATTTTTAGAGTTGGCCTCGGTACTTCTGCCTTAATATGAAACGCATCTCATTTTTTCCGATTGTGGCTTAAATATAAACCATGGAAAATAATTCTATGTTATAGTTTTCAAATTAGGAAAAAATTTTTTTGGGCTTAAATAGGGATCCGCCTGGTAACGCCAGGTGTGTAACGTGTTCGTGTTTTCTCTGTTGTTACTTTTGATGCAGACCCCAAAAACAACAACAGCATACGCCGGCGCCCTGGTTCATAAATTATTATAATGTCCGGTTCCTATTAATATCCGGTTGGTATATATACCATTAAAAAGGTAACGCATATTTTTGGAGAAAAGCCAAAATAAAAAATTAAAAATTTTTCATTGATTTAAACATTTTTTTTAAATCCATTTCATTCATTTTTTTTTCAGTAAAATGTATAATTAACCCACATAATTTGTAGAAAATAGAATTCTAGTATTGGTACACCAGAATAGCTGCAGTGTAATGCACCAGAGTCGCATGTTTGGAAGAAAGTAAAATAATACGTGAAGTGATGTGTTTTATAAACTCTAAACTGAGTTTTCTCCTAAAATACTGCACCAATTCCCATGGAAAAAATATGAATCGAAAGCTAATAAGCCTCTCGAAATCGAAATAAGCAAGCCTCTAATGTCTTGTTTTCTACAACTATCTGGGTTAAATATAAATTATACTTAGAAAAAACTTAATTAATTGGAAAAAAGTACTAAAAATATTAAGAGCTTTTCTCCAAAAATATGCGTTTTTCGGAAAAATTTTACTTAACATAAATGAAACATATTTAGTTTACCTTTCTAACGGTATATATGCCAATCGGATATGTTCCACGGTCAAATTTCAAATTTCAAAGCGCTATAACTCAGAAACCAGAGCTGGGTACGTTGTTGTTGTTGTTGGGGTCTGCTCCACAAGCTACAACATGGTGGGCGTTACCGAGTGGAGCTCCGTATCTGCTCGCTTTTTTGTTTGTACTTATAAGTTGAATTACTTAAGACCGAATATAAGTAAAAACTAATGAAAGTCAGGATTACAATGTGCGTTCAAATTTATTTAAGAGCTATTGTTAATATTATTTTTAACTTAATTTAATTTTTCGAAGACGACGAGTTGTTTTCCACGAAAACTTGTAAGGATTATTATAGATAGACTATGTAAGGTATGTTTTATAGGTGAACACACATTTAGAAGTTAAATTTGAACATATAATAAGAATTTAAATGTTGTACATTTATTAGCAGAACACAGTTTTTTGCATCCCAAGTGGATTTCCCGAAATTAATTGTCTTTAATTTTATATTTCTGCGCAGTTCAAAATTATTTCTCATCGTTACTGGTTTCTAATTTTGGATACCAGCGCTCCAAACTTCCGCATGTTTTGACAATTCATTTGACATTTTATATTATTTTGTGGGTACATTAAACTAAATACATAAGTCAACAACTCTGCTAACCGTTACCACTCACTTTGAATTGACGAGGAGTACTGAAGTTTTTTAAACGGCGATGCTGGTGATAAATGTTGAATTCCCTTCTGAAGACTCAGCTGGCACAATGTTGCCAGACTACAGTCTGTTACCCCATATCAAGGTATAGCAGCATATTCCATCGTCCGAGTTTCATTTCGCATATGCTTGAGCTGATTATTTTAACCACATCTCTCTCCTCTGGGTGTTTAAAATTTAATTTCTGAATCAGAGAAGTGAAACGAGTAACGAATACATATTCCTGCATTCGCGCATTCGTATTCCTAAATTTAATGCACGGACCTGTTTCGCAATCGTTCTAAAGCGAACAACGAAAACAATAGGCAGAAAGAGTTCGAATCAACAAAACAATTCTTCTTTGTCCTTGTTTTCTTGTTGGCTTTCAGCTCGTCGTCTTACACTGAATTTTGAATTTGGTATTTAAGTTTTTGAGCTTAATAAAAATTTTGCGAATGCTTGCCAATTTGATGAAAAACATGCCATGTATTTTTTTTTAATTTTCTAATAGATTATAACAAACAAATCTATATAAAACCAAATTAGTATAAAATTCAAGAGCTATTGTTAATTGTGGTTCATTTTCGTATTTTAATAAGAATCCTACTAGAATACATAACACAAATAATAACACATATTCATATAACATTATTATCATTATTCATATAACATCCTATATAAACCTAACCTAATAGCTAAAGAGCTAAATTATACCAATTATAGAATGCACTGCTATTCATTGACGAGCAATCGATTTGAATTTTATATTAATTTATAATATAAAGTTTATATTAAAAAATTTTATAATAAAAAGGATTTTATAATAAAAACTTTATAATATAACGTTAATTCAGTGGTCTCAATGAGCAGCCATTTGGGCACTTAATTTTTGAGTGCCATAATATGTATACATTGAGTGTGTTTGAAGAAGTCTCGTCAGTAACTCACAAAGGCCACAATACGGGAAACTCTTTTCTGTTCACTATACGTGAACGCGCGGAGGGACATTTTTTTTTCTCGCTCAGGAAATGAGAGGCATTTTCTCAGTGCTGAGAGAAAAGATAAGCCCAAGGCTTATGCATAAAAAAAATGTTATAGTATGCGTTTGGACATCACTGTCGCTGTATAAAATGTATACACAAAACAAAAGCAAACAGAGTCTGAGTGTAAAATTCCCAACGAGTTTGCACGATAGCGTAACCACGGCCTATTGGACGAGAATTCGACCACCATATAATTAGGTTCAAGTGAAGACGAAGTTTTCGTCCAAGCATACATGATTTTTGTTCCAATGCATCTAATTTCCCTAAACTGTAAGAAACTACTATTGACTTTAATCTTCTGCACTCTCTTTGACAAGTGAAATCCTAACAGTTGTATTGCTGTGTTTCACCGAACCCAAAAATATAATTCAATTTGCAGCAGAGTATTCCCGATTAACGACTTGGAAATCTTTGAAAAAAATCCATATGTGTCTTACATGTCCATTTTTAGTTAATTGTGGTAAAATAAGACCTATATATACCACTCTTTGCTTGCATGTTGCATTCAACTAACGGACTAACTAACTACTGGAGCCTGTTGATCAATCAACGGAATGAATTATGTACAGAATGCGAAGGTGCGTTAACACTCACCAACATGGAACTCAGGCCAAGGCATGAAAACCTCTCTTCCGCAGGTCGCCTCCGTAATTACGACCAGCAAATCCACAAATTCGTCAGTAAAGAACCGCTTTGAAGCCGCGTCCAAAAGTTCAAAAAATCGCTCCAAGATTTTTAAAAAATTGGTATACCGTTTGGTTTATAATAGTATAAACCAAGGCCA
The DNA here is from genome assembly GCA_949629155.1 of Myopa testacea. Classification (NCBI taxonomy): domain Eukaryota; kingdom Metazoa; phylum Arthropoda; class Insecta; order Diptera; family Conopidae; genus Myopa; species Myopa testacea. The sequence continues at coordinate 38,442,150 of OX451347.1, read as the reverse complement.
AGGCATGAAAACCTCTCTTCCGCAGGTCGCCTCCGTAATTACGACCAGCAAATCCACAAATTCGTCAGTAAAGAACCGCTTTGAAGCCGCGTCCAAAAGTTCAAAAAATCACTCCAAGATTTTTAAAAAATTGGTATACCGTTTGGTTTATAATAGTATAACCCCTACGTGATAATTTTTGATGGACAATCGAAAATGAACCTGTTTTAAATTCTCTGAAAATTCGCATAACTTGTGTTTTTTTGGCCTATTTTACGTGTTGATATCTCGGAAAGTAGTTAATATAAGTGAATAAAGTAAAGTGTGTCATAAAATTTGGAGATTTTGTATATGCTAAAATGAGAAAATATGTTTATGTCGGATGAAAATATTTTTTGATAATTTTTAAAGAAAATGTAGTTTTTTATATAAATTTCAATTTTGGGAGATTACAAGTCTCAACCGTTATAAAGCCCTTTTTCATTTGAAAATTTTACCTACCTATTTTGAGTATATTCCTGAATATCTGTTGACTTTATGAAAGTGTGTGTTTTCATTCCTGTTTGTTCGAGTTTTTCACGGAATAGTGTTTAACCCCTAATTATTTAATTTCATTAAGTTATCGTTTCTAATATAATAATCGAGTATTTATTATCTACCTATTAAATAAATCATTCAGACAGGTATGAGTATGAAAATAATTGCTCTAGCCTTTATTATCTTTATCTCATCCAATCGCATGAATCATTGCTAAAAAATAAAAAACAAGAGACGTCTCAAGAAAAAAAAGGAAAATTAACACTATATCTGTTGCTTACTCTTTTGTGGCTGATCTCCACGTGACAAAAAAATTATAATGACCAAAAAAAATTACAACGTGGACGACATAATTGGGGCAATAACGGTAGACAGCGTTTTGAATAGCAACACGCTGAATGCATTGAAAAATATATTATAATAAAATTTGGTTCATTTTAAAGAACCTCAAAGTTTATTATAAAAATTGCTGCTATTCCAGAAGTAAAATGTATAAAAAATACATAGACTGGTTAAATGAGGACTTCGAAATAGATTTGGAGGATGAATATAGTGACGACAGAGAGGCGGAGATGGCAAAGGATATTGGAAGATCAGAAACATCGTTTGAAGACTGTTCTTATAGGAGAAAAGAAAGAAAATAAACGAAATAAGAACAACGGCATTACTAGTCCACTGTGCAAAGTTTCACTCTCTGCCGACCATTCCGTTCACCAAGGCTATGGACTGTGTACATATGTCATAGATGAGTACATATTTCATATTCAAAAGCCAATTGCAATGACCGGAATTAAGAGCTGCAAGACAGCGACCCGAGTGGTTCAATGGACCCTTGCCAGTCATTAAACAAGTTAGGAGCGAACGCACTATATGGTGCGTCTCAGAAGCTTCCGGTGTGGGTGTTGTTCTTCGTTTCAGCTAATTATTTATTGTACGATATTTATTGTTGAATAATTAGCGAAAGAACGACCGGACGACAACCGTTGTATAGCAGCAAGAACGTGATAATTGTGAAGACCGTTTTAGATTTAGGAATTTCAAGAAGGTTTGGTTGTTTGTGCTTAAGAAACGCGCTACCGCTTATTATTAGCAATTCTACAATCGCCTCGCTTTAAACAGCAGGGGATCGGATTTGCTCACTTGGGCACGCTTGCAATTCTTGCGTAAAAAACATGAAAACTTTCGTTACTCTTGACTCGCGAATAATGAGCAAAAACAAATTTTCAAAGATCTAAAAAAATTATCGTTATTAATCTCTCGAGAGACACAGTTCTCTCCACAGTTCGCTACAGTGCATTCTTTCTTCAAAAGAATTTTAAAAAGGACTTTTCATTTTAAAAAAGTCAGAGGAAAAGTCATCAAAAACGTTTTTCAATGACTTAAAAATAAAAGTCTTTAAAATAATTTTTCAAAGACTTTAAAAAAAAATAAAAGTCTACCGATAGGGGGCGCGAGTTACGTATTCTCACTGTGTGTAAAGTGTTATAGGCAGACCTTGAAACTTTTATGACTTTTATCAAAAAAGTCATACCCATAACTCTTATCCATGACTTTTATATATAAAAGTCATACCGATAACTCTTATCCATGACTTTTAAATATAAAAGTCATACCCATAACTCTTATTGAAGACTTTTATTTTTAAAAGTCATTGAAAAAACTTTTTCGATGACTTTTATTTTTAAAAGTCTTCAATAAGAGTTATGGGTATGACTTTTATTTTAAAAGTCATCGATAAAAGTTTTTCTGATGACTTTTTCTGCTGACTTTTTTGAAATAAGAGTTATTTTAAGAGTTATTTTGAATAAGTGCGGAGAAGCATGAATATGTGGTTAGGTTTGGAATAAGCTGCTTGAGAGTGAAAATAGTTAGTTTTAGAAACTGTGTGCCGCTGAGATTTGTTGTTTATTCATTGATCGCAGTGTTTGTGTATCTAGCATTACGTCGACCGTAGCCCTTATCGGCAGCAGGTACAGTACAGCGGCGACAATGCTTTGAAACAACAACAACAACTCATCGTTCCGCTTGTGTGTGAATGACTGTGTTGTTATTGTTCGTTGTTTTCGTCAAACGGTTATAAAGAATTAAAGCAGAAATGCAGACGCAATTATTTAGATAGAAGATCTATTATTTGTATCAAAGTCGAGTTAGTCGCATGTCAATTGAAAGTTAGTTAACTCCTAAACGGCTGCACCGATTTTGATGCGGTTTTCACCATTCTGCTCGAAACTATGAATTATTCGTATTTGTAAGGAAATATTTAATTATTTTGTGACTCTAATTTTGCATCCCAAATGGGATGATATTTGTTAATCTTTTGGGCCGCTATTTCGCACAAAGACAAATAAGGTTTCGCCTATGAGTGCATCTATTGTACGATTTATTGGCGTCAGGTAGAAGCATTGCATTCCAAGAGACAAAACTAACGGGATATGCTTTTGTCGCTGATATTATATTCATATTATATTCACACACAAGCGGAACGATGAGTTGTTGTTGTTGTTTCAAAGCATTGTCGCCGCTGTACTGTACCTGCTGCCGATAAGGGCTACGGTCGACGTAATGCTAGATACACAAACACTGCGATCAATGAATAAACAACAAATCTCAGCGGCACACAGTTTCTAAAACTAACTATTTTCACTCTCAAGCAGCTTATTCCAAACCTAACCACATATTCATGCTTCTCCGCACTTATTCAAAATAACTCTTAAAATAACTCTTATTTCAAAAAAGTCACCAGAAAAAGTCATCAGAAAAACTTTTATCGATGACTTTTAAAATAAGAGTTAAACTTTTAACTTTTATTTTGAAAATAAAAGTTAAGAGTTAAACTTTTAACCTTTATTTTCAAAATAAAAGTTATGAGAACAACTTTTAACTTTTATTTTCAAAATAAAAGTTAAAAGTCTAACTTTTATGAGGAAGATAATTGGAATAAGAGTTATTTTCAGGCTCTGGTTATAGGAGATAATAACAACAACAACACACAAGAGATAAGAGACAAGCAAACTATCAGGAACACAAATATTTTAATTACTGTTAGATCTACGAAAACTGTTGAAAACTGTTCGAATGTTATTTTGGAATTCAAAAGAATGAATGTAACAGAATGTTAAGAAGATATTGCGATGCAAAACATGTAACATGCAAAGAAATGTTATTTTACGATCCTAAGAACAAATGTATTTTATTCTTTCGCCCATAGAAAGGGCACAGAAATTATTTTAGTGATTTAATTTTATTCGTGGGGCAACTTATTTCGTGGGGCAGATAAGCGCACCGGGCAAAGCTAGTATTTTAATGATTAGTAAAAATTAAATTTCTTTTTATCACAAAATGCAATATTATGTAATTATTACTCGGTATTATTATTAATAATTATATGAAAGTATAAAATGCGTTTAAATTATTGTATATTTTTCTTTCAAAAATAAGTTAATTATTTGTATACTTGTCCTCTACAGTATTTCCAAATTTAAATGAGGAAAGGCCAATTAATAAAGAGATTTTTCATATGTGAATGAGAATAGACCAATTGACAATATTTTTCATATGTAAATGAGAATAGGCCAATTAATAAAGAGATTTTTAATATTGTTCATGTAATCAAATTGTTATTTACTTTTATTAGCCACTAGCTGAAAGGTATTTATTAAGATTGGTATCTGCACAGATTCGAAAAGTAATTGTGAAGCCTCATGTATGCTTTGCTTCTTTGGCCTTTTTGGCATTTAAAGCGGCTTTGTCATTGTGCCAACTTACATATGGTTATGAATGATGAACTCTAAGGCCAAGCAAAGAGCTAACCATATACCGTTGCAGATACATAAGCCAGCGGTCACTATATTCACCTTTGCAAGATAACGTTGATGGTGTCTACCGATCAGTTTAGACTAACAGAACGGAAAAGCAAGGTATGCCAAGAATCTTTTGGCATGTGCTTGGATATCCTAGTGGCTCGATATCGAAGTCCCCTGATTCGGGCCACCTTGAGAACCCGAGATTGTGCAATTACTAAGCGACCCAACTTTCACAACGAACTAAGTTTTAATATTTTACTGGAGGAGAACGAATATCATACACCCTTATTTTTGCAATCATGTTGTTAAGCAGATCTTCGAGTATACACACAGCAATAGAGCCTGTTTCTTTATCTTCAACTAGTTTTTTCTTACGTGATCCGTAGCAGTACGCTGGAACAAGTGGAGTGACAAGGGGCTAGATTCATAAGAAACTTACTTATCATTTCATTTCAAAACATTTTAGGCAAGTTAAAAGTTTTTCAGGTGTGTCCGATCATTCAGTTCTAAGCAAATAAATGAACCAATTTTTTGCAAGATACTCACATTTAGCAAAAGTATCACCACTTTGTTTCTTCTGTTGATGTCCGTTTCTTTTCACAATGTTCTGTAACTCTGGCCACGCAACTTGCTTACTTACTGGTGCACCTGACACTTTATATTAAGTACCAACATGTTATTGTGGCTCGCTTGAGTCCACAAAGTAACGAACTCAGTTCACTACAGATGCGTCTTGGCCAAGAACGAGAACATTATGGATACGAGATTTTAATAGACAGTGAGAGGCTTTTAAATCATGCTTTATTCGTACCTGTTTTGGAAACCCGATCAGATGCTCAAACGCTCCGATTTTGTTGTTGTTTTAGTTTTATACGGTAACTCCCTTTCACAGCGCATTTCATTACTGATCTTCATTCACAAGCATTTCCATTAAAAATTATAGCTACAAGTGGTGTGTAGGCACCTCGAAGAAAACTGAATAGTATAAAGACGATATTTTATCATTTGACGTAGCTGTCAAACGAAATAAGATAACAGTCCTGCTGGAGGCGCAACCTCATTAAGCTGTTTATTTAAAATAATGTTTCAATACATTTGTATTTTTAATCCTCTTTAAAATAATGAATAACCCATTTTAATAAACTAAAATTACAACAAATACTAAGAATGGTTTAGTTACTAAGAATGGTTTACATACAAAATCCTTTAGTTCTTGTTTTTAGTCATTTTCTATCAACGAGAGGTTAGTTAATTCGATGTTGGTGAAAACAAAAGTTTAACTACCTACTGGCTAACCGCTAACTTAATCGGATATTATGAAATCAGGCCTTAGTATAATATTATACACCTGGAATTCATGACCAGTACTTTTACGGACCAACACATATTATAGGCCGTTACCGTATACATATCAAACTAATATATCGTATATACATACATATAAATTGGAAATCACCCCCATTCTAGGTATTAAGAAAGCTTAACACACTCATATGTATGATCGTGTTATATTAGACCAGTACTGTATGTAACCTCATGCTTGTTGCGAGCACAACAAATATAAACAAACACCTGGCGTTACCAACATGGGAACATTTGTCTAGTCAACGTTGTCGTCAGGCAAAACAAAACCCTAAAACTGAAATATTCGTAAATTTCAGTGAGTTTGTACAGTCGTTAACTGGCTTTCAAGAAGCTGTTTTTCTAAAATAAGCAGATACTTGTACTTACGATTTTCAGTTGGATTTTTTTAACACAAAATGTCCAACAAAGTTAAATTTATTATAAACTCCTCCGGTAAGATGATAAATTCCTACTCCAATAAAACACCCATCGTCGAAACCAAATTTAATTCGCTTTTAATCGTATATACTTTGAATGTTTATCGTTGAATTTTTCGAAACGATGAAATTTAATTTACTGTATTTATATAGAATATATTTTGTATGTTTACAGTTGAATTTTTCGAAAAGAAGAAACACTCTGTCTCTGCAGTGGACCAGAACACTGTCGTCGAGTTTCTAGAAAACGAGGATCTCACGGTAATTGCTGCTGTCCATGACAAATCCAATGACAAAATTCGATTCCATTATCACATACCAAACGATGAAGTGTCTTTGTTGTTCTACAAAGTATCGCAAGCATCAGAGACGGAAAATCAACAGCAACCTCTGGGGATACTAACACTGGAGGTATGGTTGGTTAAGTCCATTTACTATTCTATTTCACGTATATTCTCTGCAAAACTGAGGTGAGGATTCGTAACCAGTTTACAGTCAGTGCTTTTGAAATTGATTAGGTATCCAGTGGTTGGGATTTTAATGCCAATTTTTTTTTCGTACATCTTGCGGATATGTTTACATTTCGTCCTCCAATTTCTTTATAATATGTTGTTTGTTGTTCCAGAGAAACATATATAGTCCAAAATTAAGTTCTTTATTGGAGAATCTACGTGCTAAACTTAAGTCGGGCCTGGATTTCCCACAAAGTGGTAAGTTACATAATGCGTGACAGTGCATTGTTAGTGTTTGTGACTCAAAGAGAAAGAATCCCTCTAATTCAGATTTCTTATACAATCTCTTTCAATTTGTAAATTTCTTTAAGGGGTTCTATCTCTTAAGGACGAAATCCAATACTGGAAGCAAAAGTTTGGGCACAAAGCCAGTTCTCGCGTCGATCGCGAGATGGCGCAGATTTTCAATGAAGTTCTGGAAAATATTGACCGGCAAATGAGGTTAGTTATATCTTGCACATGACTGCTTGTATCTCGCTGTGCTTGTAAATCTCAAAAGCCAACTTCTCTCAGTTCCATTGATGATATTAACAGCACGAGTATTGAAGATTTCCTGGACAGGGCACATAGCAGTCTAGATGAGCTCTGGCGCTTGCCTTATAATTTCCCACAAAGCCACATGACGGATATTTTAAATATTATTGGTATGATGGTATACATTTCGATCCCATATTACTAATTATTATTTACCAATTTGAAATCTAACAGGACTATTTTATGTGGATTCTTTCAGGAAACCATCTGTTGAAGTGTTGCATTGAGCAACTGCGTTCTGGTGACATCTGGAGTCTGAATTCATACCGGGTGAATAATTTGATTAGTCATTGCAGTGATACAGTTGATTCCTGGGTGCAATTGTGTGATTCTTTAACACGTCTCTTCTGGCCGAACTACGTTCAACACTCCTGGATTGGGGAGCCACATTCGAACAAACGACTTCAATTGTTTAAGGAACGCTTGACCGAGATACACAATATCAGAAACCTGTATAAACAGATAACCGTCCTGCTGGACGAAGAAGAAGTGAGGATATTGTTTTCGGCAAGCTCACCATTTGGAAGTGGTATTTTTCATAATTTAAATAAGAGCTAATATTAAAAACTGCTTCTTTCAATGACAGATGAGGACATCTTTGATACAACGATTACAGGACAAGCCAAGTGGACTAAGATCTTGCAGAAATTTGAGCAGTTGCTGCAACCCATAGATGAACGTATAGCAGCAGTTCTGAAATCGAAACTCCATATTCATCTTAATAATGCGAGGCAAATAATTTGTATACTCTCAGAATATGAAAATTTAATACAGAGACCTACCATCTTCGAGTTACTGACCATTGAGCGAGGACAATTTCTACAATCGCTACAAATTCTGCTGCGAGATTTGCGCAAAGAGATGGGCGAAACTACCATAGCACAGGACATGCGACACATCAGCGTGATCTGCAACGAATGTCGTTGGTTAAAGGTGATTCACTACCAGGTACGTTCAAAGATGTATCCAGGCCAGACATTTCACTAATCCCGAGTACAATAAGTAAATAAAAACAGCAATCACTTGTTTTCAGTATACTATACATAGGTTCTAATTTGTACCTTTACAGATTCAAGAAGTGAAGAAGGTAAGCCATTTAATTAGTGATTGCAAAGGTTACGAAGCCATCAACAAGGAGGTACAAGAAATTGGGGAAGAAACCGAGTCACGCTTGCGGACTAACTTCGAGATATGGTGTGTCCAGAATTCCGCAGTTGTAAGGAGTGGCGAGTTGAAGTAATCCAATGCAATCCAATCTTATATGTAATCATTTATATGTATTAATGATTCTTCAGATTGCATGAGGACCAGCCGGTTGTGAAATTCGATAAAGAGGGACGTCAGCTAATGCGTGTAACATTTAGTCCGAAGTTACTCAGCTTTTGTCAGGATGTCTGTGAATTTGAAAGCTTGGGCTACAACGTACCTCTTGATTTGCATTCTGCCGCAAACCATGCCTCCAAATTTATTTCGTACGCTCGACACCTACAGCAAATCGCCACATTTCACAACACCATAGGGGATCGAATGATACCCTGTCAACGTCCCATAATGCTGCAAAATGCAGTGGAACTATCCAAACTGGTGCAAGGTGAAACCGTCGCTTGGAACGATGAGGAGGCTGTTAAGCGCTACGTCAACATCTTGCAGTCCGCAATAACTAAATTATCCGCTGACAACACGCTGTTGGTTGGTTACCATGAACAAGCAAAGAAAACTGTAAGAATCTAGAGAATCTTAAAGTAACCGTCTATAAAAATTTCTAAAATTTTTTAAGGTGTTAAAACTAATGAATATAGATTTAGTTTTGCAAAGTCAAGTTTGGAAAGATGAGATGAGACGTTTGCGTGCCCTTGTTGCTTCTCTGGAACGGCAGAGCTTCACAAATTTGGATGCTTTGAAGCTGCACTGGGACCATCAGCTCTACAAAGTGTTAGAGTACCAGTATCTTCACGGACTGGTGGATATGAACAACAAGCTGCTAGATATCCACGTGGACATAGTTTTTCGGTGGATTCAAGTTTTAAAATTTCTTCTTTTTCGTAAATTCTACGGCAGTATATTGCAGGCAAAGACAGCTGCGTTTTCGTCCTCCGAAAGAAGAATTACGCGAAAAATACTTTACACAACTAAGACGCTTTATAGAACGCCCTGCTGGATTTCGAGGCCTTTCAGAAAAAAGCAGTGATCTCTTTAGATCGATTGTTGAAAACAACCGCAATTATTTCGAACCGCTATATGAAAAAGCTGAAGAACTCTTTGATAAATTGGAGTATTTTCGAAAACTCTGGATGCCTTGGGTATCTCTGGGCTGTGTTGACGTGGAGGAACTTTGCGGAGTGCATATTAGTTCGGGTTTGGATTGGGACCGCAACTTTAAGGCTTGCAAAAATTTCAGCCAAAAAATAGCTAAATTGCAAAAGTTAGTTTTGGAGTTTTCACATCGGCCCAAAATATAAACTTTGTCTACAGTTAAAAAACGATTATTTCAAACAGAAACTTAATCGTTCTAAACTTTAGAATCTAAAGCGAACAACGAAAAAAATATCCACGAAGAGTTCCTTATCCACTTATATTCCTTTCTCACACTGAAGACGTGGACGGACATTAGGCCTGGCTAGACGTAGTATCTTTCGAGCGGTTTCAATACTGGTATGTTGATACCATCGGCGACTACACACTGGTGTGTGTGAAATGCACTGAATATCCAAATGTTGGCCAGAGTGAGATAAAATATGAACACGCGTTCGGCAAACTACGTTGCTCTTCTTTCGTTTCTTGATACCCTCCCAGAGGGTTTCTTCTCTTCTAGAAATTGAGTGGAACCGTTTCAAAAGATACTGTTACAGAGTGCGTCTAGCCAGGCCTATTTTCTTCACCTCGCTCACGAAATTGAGAGCACTTTCCAGTCTTGCAGACTTGCTCTCCACCAGTCTTCCACTGAACATTCTCTCTGAGGGAATGCACCCGAGTAGGATTCGGCAGCTACTTGCCAGCAAGTAATGCCTTAGACTACATTACAAACCATTCTCATACGATTTCTATAGGAATTTACTGGCCAAGCTTGGCAAGTGGATTTTTACTGGCCTAGCTCGCTTGGCCAGTAACTGTAACAGTCATTGTTAGTTTCAATTTAAGTTTAAACTTTACGTTAACCATAAAATAAATCTAAAATAAAGAGAAGATTTAGAAAAGTGGCGATTATTTTCGTTGTTCGCTTTAGAACGATTACGAATAAGGTTCGTGCATTAAGTTTACGAATACGAACAACGATTCGAAACTTCGTTTTTCAGTATTCGTTGCACTTCTCTGTTACATAATTCGGTATTATGTACTTTGATTAAAAAATAAAAAATTGTTCCTGTTATATATTCCTTAAAGCTCTGAAGAATCAATTGATTGCTTTGTCATCAATATTTTGCCGTTACGATCTGATATTGAATTTATCAGCCGTCGTTATTGGGAAGCTCTCTCAAACAGTTTGCGAAATTCTATTCTAAATGATATCTCAACGATTCAGGAATTTCTGCAATTATCTTTGAAACTTTCAAATAATGTTACTGTGGATGAGGACGCTATCAGGGAGTCGTGTGCGAAGTATGAACAAATAATGAACGTCTTCCCAAAGGTGATCAATGATGAGTTTGATATAATGATATAGAAATAAACTACTACCTTTTTTATAGATGTCGGAAATCCTCTCCTCGGTCAGAGAGAAAGATACTTGTCTAGCTTGGTGGTGTAAAGAACATGTTTCTGCACTAGACGACATTTTAATGCAATGGGAGAAGCTTCAACCTGTAATCAAGAATCATACCAATAAACTGCAACATCAAGTCAACCTCATGAAGGATCAATTGCAATCAAAAATACAAAATCTACAAAATGAAGCTGAAAACTTTGTACTGCGCTGGGAGTCAATGATCGACGAATTGGAAGTGAATGACAGTACCACCCTGGAACTCTTTAAAGAACGCAAGGAGAACTGGAGTCAAATACAAAGCAAGAAATCAACATTAATTGAGGAGTGCGCCAGATACAACATGGAATTCCCTTCGGATAATATGCAGTGTTTCGCCGACATTGACTGCAGGATACAATCACAATCCAAACAATGGGAAATGTATGATAAATATTTGACCGAGTGGGATGGCATATCGGCAGAGGATTGGACCATATTCCGTAAACGTCCCTATGTTCTAAATGAATTCATAAGTCAATGGGAATGTCTGGTACAATCCTCAATCGACTTGTGCTCGAAGCGCATTAGACAGAACATAGAAGGACTTCAAAGGGTGCTGCCAGTTCTGCGGCAGTTACAGTCAGACGCTTTAAATGAGCGCCATTGGACCAAAATATTCATGCTGTTACACAAAGCAGACACTAAACCGTTTCACAAAATTACGCTAAGGGACATTCTGGAAGACAAAACTGCATTGCAGCATGCTGCGACTGAAATAGCGGTAAATTTCATTCTCAGAAACAATTAAAGCAATTTAAATTATTCTGTCCAAATAGAACATAGTTAAAATAGCCGCCGTGGAGCAAATCGTACGCCAGGCACTTGTGGAGTTAGATCAGTGGTCAGTAACAGCTAACTTTAAACTCGTAACCTACACCGATTCTTCGAACAACACTATAGCACTTATTAAGGACTATCAAGATGTGCTCAATAAAATAGGCGATAACCAGTCCTTGTTGCAATCTGCTAAGAATTCATCTGCCATCGAGCCCTTCTACGATCAAGCTGAGTTGTGGGAAAGGCGCTTGAATACGTTAGACACACTCCTGGTCAGTCTGAGTCAAGCGCAAAGAAGGTACAATTCGTAGGGGTCGATTTTTCTTAAAAGATTTCTGAAGTATACACTTCTCTGTTAGGTGGATTTATTTGGAACCCATCTTTGGCTCTGGTGCGTTAAAAAGTGAGGAAGCCATGTTTAAGCGCATTGATAATTATTTCCGTCATGTTATGCGTGAAATTGAAGCAGATCCTCGCGTTATATCGTTGATAAAAATCAATAATATATCAGACATTATTAAGTCAATTGAGTTCCAATTGATGAGATGTCAAAATAGTTTAGTATCTTATATAGCGGTAAGTTGATGAGATATGTTATTGATATTTTCTCAGTGATACATAATTTTTATTGATTAGGAAAAACGAAACCTATTTCCACGCTTTTATTTTCTCAGTGATGATGATTTACTAGAAATTTTGGGTCAGGCTGCAAAGGATGTCGAAGTGATGTTGAAACATATTCGAAAATTATTTCCTGGTTGTTTTAGTTTAAAAATTGAGCAGTCTGGAAATTTCGAACGACCCCTAAATACCATAATCGCAGTACAGAGTGCGGAAGGTGATACTCTGTCATTGAAACACCGCGTTGATATGAAGGGCGCCGTTGAGGTTCGGCTGCTTTGAGTAACTTCTTTTCAGTGTTAATTCATGTCTTTACCCGTACAGGTTTGGCTCAACAATTTGGTTACCTCTACACAACTTACATTGCAAGATGAAATTGTCGAATGCTACAAATCACAGGAGTATTGTTTTATCGAAGCAATTCTAAAAAAATACCCCATCCAGGTACTCTCCACCACGCGTTCAATAAGCTTCACTAAACAGGTAGAACAATCAATTGTCGCCATTTCTTTGCCGAAACTGTTGAAATCGTTAAATGATGAAATTGCACGGTACACGACGCTAAAAACCGAAACAACCGACAGCCTACTGCAGCTTAAGTTGCGCTCACTGCTTTTCGATATGGTGCATTTCGTAGCCATAGTTAAACTACTTATAGACAACAATGTGATGCACATCAGCGATTGGAATTGGCTGCAGCAACTTAAATTCTATCTGGGTGGCAAGGATAACCGTCAGGTTATCATTCGTATTGTTTATGCCGAATTCGAGTATTCATATGAATTTCTGGGAAATCCTCAAAAGCTGGTCAGCACCAGTCTCACGCAGAAATGCTATCTCGTGCTTACGCAGGCGATACACATGGGCTTAGGTGGTAATCCTTTTGGACCGGCTGGCACTGGCAAGACCGAGTGTGTAAAAGCATTGGGAGCGTTGCTGGGACGACTAGTCCTGGTGTTTAATTGCGATGAAGTAAGAGAAAATTCGTTTGGCTTTTGGGTCATAAAACACCCTTGTTTTATTTTTTTAACAACAACATTAGTTTACAGATTTTTGACAATTTTCCGCTCCAACAATAAAAGTAAATCTTTCTAATAAGGTGTTTCCATAAAACGATATTGTTTAGGCTAAACTGGCCTTCGCTCCGAAAACCATTGATAAACCAGTTGGTAGTACTTTAGAGAAAAAATTTTTGCTTCGGTTTAGGGCTAAACTGTTTTAAACCGCACCCAAAACCATTCATAAACCAGTTGAAACTGTTGTAAGTTTAATGCAAACCCGATATGCTTTTCGGCTCAGCTAATGTGCTAGAAAGAGGTAAATATTGTAAAGAAAAATATTGAGTACCAAAATCACACATACTCACAATTCTGTACGCGTATCTATCGATTCACTAAAATGAAGTTTTACAATATAAAAACCGATTTTATATGGAATCAACTTGATCGATGTTCGAAAGGCTTAAATGAGTTTTATATATTTATGGAAACACCATATAAAGGGAAATTGTTTTAGAATTACAAATATGGCATCCGACTTTTTTATCAAATATACAATAATTTTCGAGATATCCGACCCAAAAACATTATGTTGAGATTTTTTTGTGATAGATTCAAACAATTGACAATAGCTTCAGCTATTTTTCACTTTATTGGATATGGTGGGCTTTCATTTTAAGCTCTCATATATCAACCAGGGACCGAGTTTAGATTTTTTTTTTACTTCTGGCACCCAAGTATTCTTTTATCCATGAAATAAAAAAAACTAGTAATGATGTTGTCTACGGCCTGGCCGTAGCCTAAATACTCTGCATCTTCAAACTTCCGGTAGATATTCGGGTAAAAATGGGCGTTGAGAAACATCTACTAATAGAAATAATTAGTACCCGTACTTTAAGTAAAAAATATTAAGTTTTGTTAAACATTTATTCCTATGGTAATAAATTTTTTATGGGCTATACTGTATAAGTAGTGTAAAAGTGGGCGGACCGCGCCCAGTTTTGTTGTAACAATGTTTTATTGGGAAATAAAGTTATGTTTTTTATTCAGGTATAAAGTTTTATTCAGGAAGCTTATATATTTAACTATATAAACATACATATTAACGGATGTTACTCTATACCCATAAATGCAATTTTGTTGTCACAACTAAAAAACTGACGTAACTGCAGTCTTTGTATAAAACGAAGTTGCCCGATTTTGCCCATTTTCAACACCAACCTACATAACAAAGGATATTTTATTTCGATACCGGTTTTTCTGTGATCATGATTTCAAAGATAGATAAACGGACAGACATGGCTAAATATACGCAGGTTACGATGATTAAAAATATACAAACTTTTATCTTTATATCTCTATTTATATCCTTCTTCTCTATTTCTATAGGTAACTCATTTCCGGTGTTCTACTTTACCGGGGTACTACTTTTAGGTGTATGGTATAAAAAATAAGCTATTTTGTTTTTTGGATATCTCGAAAAATATAGCGGATAAAAAACTAACATCACATTCGGAATCATTTATATATATTTACATTGTTATTATAGAAATGATATAGTTCTTTCAGGAAATCCTTGTACAATAAACTAGTGTATTCTTTCTTTTATCAAGATTATATGTGATGATGATTGAAACTTAATCATCAGAATAATCATATCTTTCTATTGCTTACCAGCAATTAATTTCAAATGTTTCTGATAATCAGAATTTAAATTATAAAAAAATGGGTGAACAAAGGTATATCCGCTGTGTTCGGATATATCGACTCAAAGTGTTTATTGAATTGTATACAGATTAACATTACTCGTTTATACATAGAATTGATCTCTCCATATTGGTTTTTGTAGATCTACGTACCATGGCATGAGGCATGGATTTTAATTATATTTTTCCCGTAATCATTTTTTAGGAATCTGTTGAAGTTGTTAAATTTAAAATTTTATAATTATGTGATAATGTTTTGTAGTAATGAGCTTGCATTTATTGTGTGAACTATAAACTCTTTATTTAGTTTAATTACATATAAATAAACAACAAATTTTTACATGGGTAAGGAACTTAGAAAAAAATTCAGAAATACTTCATATTCTTAAATTATTTAAGAGTGCTGATAAGAACTAGAGGGCAACAATGTATGAATTTTGTGTACGTCCTTTTTATACGTAGAAGATTCACTTTCAAGATAAAATGTTATTTCATTTTTTACATCAAGGATTTCCTGAATTTCACCCGAGTGTTATTTCATATTAAAGTACCAGGTGAAAGCATGAATACCGATGAACAATTTTTTGATACTCATATATGTATATCCCAGTAGAATTTTAAATGCTGTCCCCAAACTTTTCAGTCTTATGCATCAGTCTTTTACATCAAATTGAACAAATTTCATATGACCTTTCACGCAGAATTTGGATACCGAATCGATGAGTCTCATTCTGACCGGTCTGATACGTTGCGGAGCTTGGGGCTGTTTTGATGAATTTAACCGTTTACAGGAAGCCACACTTTCAGTTATTTCAATGCTTATTCAACCAATACAAACAGCCTTAAAAGACAGAAAAGAAGTGGTTACGATTGCCGATACAAGTGTAAGAAAATGAGTTTAATTTGACAGTGTTTTCACAGTTAATTATGTAGTTCTTACCAGATCACTCTCAATCATCACTGTGCTATCTTTGTTACCTTTAACCCAGCTAATGCAGAGTACGGTGGGCGTCAGAAACTCCCCGGTAGCCTTCAATCTCTGTTTCGTCCCATTGTCATGCAGGAGCCACAACCACTTGAAATCGCCCGTGTCATGCTTTTTGTGGATGGATTTCAACATGCATCGGAAATCGGCGATCGAATGGTTGAGCTTTTTGAACTCAGTGCCAAAATGCTTTCCAAGCAGCGTCACTACGATTGGGGATTGCGCGAGCTTAAATCCATTTTGCTTGGGTGTGGTACACAATTAAGAGACCACATTCTCATCAATACGACGCAGACAGCTGACGATAATGAATTAACAAGTGAACTATCACTTGTTCTGCAGTGCTTACGAAACTCTACCATGTCAAAGCTGAATTTGTGCGATGTCCCACGTTTCGAGATGCTGTTGCGTACTATATTTCCGGAAGTTGATAATGCCGTGCAGCAGAAGTCTGCCTTGCAAGAGGCTCTTGCGAATTCATTTCTACCACTCGGTTTTTGCGTCAATGAGCCTCAGATAACTAAAGCACTGCAGCTTAATGAGCAATTAACAAAACGGATGGGAGTGATTGTTGTTGGGCCGCCGGGCTGTGGTAAATCAGGAATTATTACATTATTACAACAGGCTTTGGTTTCACTGTGTCCGGTGGGAAGCACAGTACGTTGCCATTACATAAGCCCAAAATCGATGCAACGAGACCAGCTACTGGGCCGCCTTGATTGTGATACCAGGCAGTGGATGGACGGCGTGCTAACTAAAACAGCAGCTATGGTGAACGACGAAAACCCCCATGTGCATTCATGGATTATTTGTGATGGCAGTATTGATCCGGAATGGATTGAAGCTTTAAATTCTGTGCTCGACGATAACAAGTAAGTACGATTAAAAAATCTCGTTTATACGAGTATAATCTCAGAAAGCAACATTTGCCGTATATTCGTAATATTAAATTGCTTTATTATCAGTTTTATATATGTAGTTATTCGTATGTAAATATCATAATTTTATTGTATAGTGCTAATCTTAAAAGTAGTTCAAACTTCTCCCAGGTAAATGTAAATAAATCATATTTTAAATTTAATTAAAATTTTAACTTTTTTAATAATTACTTAAAGTATTAAAGACGTGTATATACGAGTATGTAAAATAATTCCGCTGAACGATCGATACATACTATGTACTAAAACGTGTTGAAGTAAAAGAATGGTGTATAATGTTAAAAAATTATGAGAATTAATATAGATGGCGCCTACATAAAAGCACTTAAAATCAAAACATTTTTTGCCGTCTAATATTATTAAATAAAATTGCGTTTTTAAGATATACATCACATTCGATCTATCGGTATGTGACAACCTATTTTTCTTTAAATCATTAAGAACTTTTATTAGATGCATAGTGCTGTAGTTGTTGTTGGCTGGCATTCGCATTTGCTTGGGAATGAGGCGGAGGTGGGGGATGTGCATGTGCGTGCGAGACTCGCATGTGTGACATGTGAGCTTGAGGCGTCATGTGCTGAAACATGCTGCAGTGTTGTTGGTGCAAGTGGTGCGTGTGTGCGTGATTGTGAAAGTGATGTGGCGCCGCTATGATATCTGTAGATGTTTGCAGTATGATTTCTGGTTCGATCAGTGCCGCCTCCTGTTCTTCGGCGGCTGTGTTTCCGTCTCCACCACCACCACCACCACCACCTGACATTTGACCACCAGGGTTGGATAAAGACGACTGGGTTTCAGACTGACTAAATTCTTGCTTTATGCCGTTAGCTGAATATAGCGAAGCGCTCAGATTTTGATGCAGTATTGGGTGGCAGAGCTGAGGCATTAACGTAACGCCCGCGATTGGTAATGGATGATGGGCGAAACCAGGCGGTGGGTAAATGAGCCCTTTGTTGATTTGGGGAATATGCGTGGTGGAGGTCGACCCACTTGTGTTGGTTGAAGTGATGTTAGTTGTGGCACCATTGCTGTTTCCATTATTCGAGCCGTTCCTTATGGCATTGCTGCCGTTGTTAGTATTACTGCCTTGTGCGTTTGCGGTTATGTTATCAGTTATGATCACTTCCGGTTCCACGGACGCTGGAGTTATGGCCACGAACTCCGAAGGTAGCGAATTATTCACAATGATTCCCTTTTTACGTTCTTTTCGCAATTTGTCACGTAACTTTTCGAGTTGCCTGAATGCTTCATTTGCACGACGTGCCTTCTTGCGATCACGGTCACGTTCCTGCTCTAATTTTCGGTACTCGGGATTCATACGTTTCATCCGCTTACGCTCCCGATCACGTTCACGCATAAGCATTTTGTTGCGGGTTTCTTCTTCGGGCGTTAGCTAAAAATAAAAGCAGTTAGAAGTTTAAACAGTTTCTCAATTAATCACAATATCTTTTCAATGAATGTTGGTACTCATATTAGCAAATTTTAGTTTAATGTATCTTTTCACAGAATATTGACACTCCCCTCGGGTTGGAGAATACAGTTTGGAAACAACGTCAATTTCATTTTTGAGACGAATGATGTGAGCCACGCTTCACCAGCTACAATATCGCGCATGGGAATAATTAATATGAGGTAAAATAGTCCATACTTTCCTTGCAGTGCCAAAAATTTATGTGTTATCTTTAAAGTTATGAAGACTTTCCACAAATACAGATAATGAACTCTGTGCTGTCAGAGAATGAGCTGGGTAATCTCTACATACAAGATTTGCTACTACAGGTAGTTGATTGGATAGAGGAAAATACCTAGTAAGTCAATTCCACTAACGAATATTTTTATTACAATTCCTTTCTGACACTGTTTCAATATTTATTTGATAATTTGCAGTACTAGAATTCATAGCAGAAATTGTATCTTACGTTCATTTTTACTGCACAAGCCTAGCATACAGTGCAAAGAACAATTATGTATTATACTCTTCAGATCACTCTGTGGTTTCGTGGCTGTTCAACGCCACAATGAGTTCGCCAACTTTATTATGAGTCGAGCAAATGTTTACATCGCCAACACAAATTTTACGGAGCTCAGTTACTTTGATCATGTTAAAGGCACTATTGAACATTTTAAATCAGTTGACCATTATGAAAATGGAAACGTCGCCTCCGATGAAGTGCTACTAGTACAAACCGCATTCGTTAAACCATACTTAGCGATTTTGGAAACATTCTTGGAGTCGGCACTCTGTACGCCATTTCTTATAGTTGGACCCTCTGGTGCAGCGAAAACCATGCTCTTACAACAAGCTGTTTCGAAAAAATCCGGCTATGATTTGGTAATTGTTAATTGCTCCAATCAACTAACACCAGCCTACATCGCCCACTGTTTAAAGAAGGTGCATATATTTTATAACTAACTCTTCTTCCAAGTTATTTGTGGAACGGTATTTTTTCGCAGAACTGTCTGACAGTTTCCAGCACGCGAGGGCGCCAGTACAAGCCGAAGCAAGTGCGAATTGTTCTTTATTTTAAAAACTTAGATCTCTGTTACCTAGATGCGTGGGGGGCGAGCCCGGTTGTCGAGTTTTTGTTGCAAATAATACAGCGTTCTGGATTCTATGCCGATAATTTGGATTGGATAACAGTTAGTGGTTTGCAAATATGCGGTTCTATCGCAACAGATGTGGCACTGAACAAAATAGCGGCACGTTATTTAGCCATGAATTACTTTCTGCGTGTTGGATACCCAAAGGATACAGATATGCTTACCATACTAAAAATTCGTTTGGAGCCAGAGATTGCCCGCTTTCAGAACGTTTCATACGTAGAATATGTGGTGGAGACATTGATGGCCTTCTTTACTAAGGTAAATCAAGATGTTTACAAATGGCAGTTGAAATTGGAATGGTTTCATTTTTATAAAACATACTTTAGATGCAAGAAGCTTTTGCACCGAAGATACAGGGTTATGTTCACTATGTCTTTAGTCCAAATATCTTAATGAAGCTAGCAGACAACCTAAAATACTATCCAGATGATGCATTCAACGAGGTAAGTATTTAGATGCCTTTCATTTAGTGAATTTGTTTCGAAAGTATACATTTCAATAAAAATTTACATTTTAGGCATTTATTTGTGAGTTGTGTTCCAATTTCAAGGACCGTCTTATCTCTTCCGAAGATGCACAACAGTTTGATGTAATTTTGAAACAAACAATGCATAAACTTTGCGGAAGAGAGGTGTGAATATTAATAGATATGGTTTAATATTAAAACTTTTTGTCTCTTCCAGAAAATATACTTTGTTCCCAAAAATTCTACCCACACATCTGTCCTACAATCCTGTGATCATGACACGTGGAGGGGCAGAGTTGAGGAACAAATTATTGTTTGCAGTATGTATTTTAATTTAACAATTCAAAATCGTCATTTAGAGACGAGAATGTTTCTCGAAGATAAATTTCTTAGAACATTTTTCTATATACATATGTACATACTCCTGTATAACAATTTATTGAAATATCGCATTTAAAAAATTTCTAATTCCAATAAAATGCGTTCCCTAAGATAACGAGGTAGTGATTATTGACGAACCCATTACCAAGGAACTTCTAGATTATACAGCAAAAATAGCCCGTATCTTGATGCGAGATGAAACTAACTTATTTATTCTTGGGCAACCCGGTGATAGACATTTAGATGCAGTGTATATTGCAGCTACAATGCATGAAGTTACAATATATACTCCAAAACCTAATGCAAATTACTCTGTTTCCGAGTTCAACAGCGATTTAAAATTAGTATGTATTTCAGAAGCAAATCACATATTAAAGTGATCTAAATTATTCCAATTATTTTAAATAGGCAATGCAAACAGCTGCTTTGGAGAATAAGTGTACTTGTCTCGTTATCGAACAGAAATGGACCACGTTTCTACCTGAAATTATGAATGCTATTGAAGCGATTTTAGAAGGCAGTGAAATCATAGACTTATTTGGGGATGATTTGGAATCTGTGGCAAGCTCGTTGAAGCATGCAGCAGAGTTGGAAGGCTATCAAGAAACAGTTAGTTCCTACTTCTTCAAAAGTAAATAAATTTTCACATAGTAATACCATTCACCTACAAATTCATAAAATCTCTTTAAGGAATTAGAAGAAACCTACATTTGATATTGTTAATTGACTCAACCAGTCAAAAAATTAATGAATACTTTGGCAAGTATCCAGCTTTGTACCGTAATATGGAATTTCTTTGTACTAAGCCTATGTCCAGCGAAACTATCAATTCGCTTCCTACGAAATTAATTGAAATGCTCGATGGTGATATAAACGCAAAGGAACACGTACCTGTTCCCAAACTATCTATACCAGCTTTGGAGGCATTTATAACACTTCAGGCACCCCAACGTTTTCATCAATTTATTAAGACGTACTATGTTATTTACCGGAGCTTCTCACAACATATTATTCAGCGTTTAAAAAAGTTGCAAGTATGTGATCGATAATGGCCACATGATTGAAAGTCAATCTGATTATTGTAAGTTAATGGCTTGCGAAATTAAGGTTAAGGTTTTTCATCAAGAATGCTCTTCATTTACGGTGCAACCTATAGTTATATATATCCTGTAAGGTCCTATATCCTATCCTATAGAACTTTAAAAAAAAATCAACTATAAATCAGTATTTTAAAATATCTACTTAGTTTAAAACGATTCTGAGAAACTGAGTAATTATTTTCTATATCTTATATAGCTCGGTGTCGAGAAGCTGGCAGCGACATACTCTGTAGTAGACTCTTTAAAGTCTAAAGCCATGCAGCAGGAGGACGCTCTTGCTGAAAAACGTAAACTTGCCAGTGAAGCCCTGGAAATGATCACAGCTACAATGCGCAACGCCAACGAACAGAAATCGAACATGTTGGAACTAAAAAACAAGGCACAAATCAACAACGAAAAGTTGAAGGAACGACAAAAGACAATCCAAAAAGAGCTCAGTGAAGTGGAGCCAATTCTATTAGAGGCGAGTGCTGCCGTAGGCAAGATAAAGTCGGAGGCACTTTCCGAAATACGTTCATTGAGGGCACCACCTGAGCCTATTCGCGACATACTGGAGGGTGTATTGCGATTAATGGGTATTAGAGACACTTCATGGAACAGCATGAAAACATTTTTGTCGAAAAGAGGTGTCAAGGAGGATATACGGTCATTAGATCTAAGTAAAATAAGTCCGGAAAATTGTGAAGCTGTAGAAAAGCTGCTAAAAGTCAAGGCGGATTCCTTCGAAATGCGAAACGCTAAACGAGCATCATCAGCGGCAGCTCCTTTGGCTGCTTGGGTGAAGGCAAGCGTGCGTTATTCTAAAGTAATTCAAGGCGTTAAACCTTTAGAGAGAGAACAGAACATGCTGCAACAAAGCCTGGACACAGCTGAAGGAGAGCTGCAATCTTTAATGAGTGATTTGGACGATGTAGACAACCGCGTAAAACATCTCTCGGCTAAATTAAATGCTTATACACAAGAGGCTGCTATGTTAGAGATAAAATTAGAGGAGGCGAGGAACACTTTGAATTCAGCAGAGTTACTAGTAGACAAACTTAGCTCAGAATTTAAGACATGGAACATGCAACTGAAGGATAACAAACATGATCACAACGTTCTGGATACTAAATCGTTGATTATATCATTGGTGATAAACTACTTTTCGGATATGTTGCTGGAGAAAAGAAAGTAAATTGTAGTTATATTTATCAATCAATTTTTTTATTTTTCTTGCACGGCAACAATCGGATTTTTTTAAGCTATGCTATTATATCGGGCGAAGAGACACATATTCGGTGTAACTTTCAATTGGCCGACTGGTTCCCGAGTTTTAGTGTCATATAACACACAAACTAAAAAAACGAATAACAATTATTTTACATTGATTTTAGTTCAGTTATTATTAGTTTAATATTGATAGTTATTACATTTATTTACATTTATTACAATCTATTACATTGCTATATACGATGAAACTGTTGTATTTAATGTATTTACTTTCAAATTTAAATTCAATATCTAATGCATTTATACATACATATGTATACAGTGGCTGCAATGCACTGTTAGATTACATAGTTAAGCAATGCGTCAAAGTGAGCTGGATTGCATAAACGATTTAACAGCCCCATCCGCCTGAAGTTCACCCTGTACATCATATATTAAGCTTTTAAATTATTTGGTTTTTAGCTACTTACTGTTTCACATAATATGAATTACAACTTTCAGCGCATTAATAGATCGAGTGTCTTTAAATCTGCAACAACAAATCTCATTCGAGCTACGAAATAGTCTTCTTACTGAACAGGAGCAAATTATATGGGAAGGCATGGGACTGGCACGTGATGCACAAGTAATCGAAAACGCCGCGCTTGTTAGAAAAATTTTGGATTTGCCTTTCTGGACACACCCGATTCCTCTCATATTGGACCCGACGGAAACCGGTATAATTTGGCTGACAGAATACTTAAGAAGTAAAGGAAGAACTTTTGAAGTAACATCCCAGAACAATGATCGCCTTACGTACTCACTAGAGCTGGCAGTGCGTTTTGGCAAGATTTTGGTGATAAACGATTGTCAAGACTTACGTGCACCTCTTATACAAATAGTTGGGGGACAAGTATTTGTTAAAATCAACAAAAAACAGTTACAAATCGGCAGTAAATTAGTAGATTTACATGAAGAATTTCAACTCGTTCTTATTACGAAGACAAACAGACTAACAATAGGGCCGGAGACATTAACGCACATGACTTGTATCCCTTTCACAATCACTACAGTGGGGTTAACTGACCAACTCCTGTCGAAAGCCATTCTAATGAAGAATCCTAAGCTTGAACAAAAGCGTATTCATTTATTGAAGCAAACAGGAGAGCTTCTAAGGCAGCGCATGGAACTGGAGAATAAGCTGCTGGAACAACTGGCTACAGCACAAGGCGATATTCTCAAGAATGAGAACCTGTTAAATACTTTAAACGAGGTAAAGGAATCCAGCAGTTTTATAGACAAGTCACTTATAGAGAGTAAGATGGTTAAGGAAACATTTACTGCTGAATGCACTCAGTTGAAAGAATTCTGTTTCATGGCTGCACAGTTTTATATGGAGCTCAGCTCGTCATATGATATAGCAGTTTCTACTTACATTCACATTTGCTTACATTCTCTGGAACGCTCAGAAGTTCGAGATGCAAACAGTGTTCTTTTGATTTATTCAGAGCTTGTACAGAGTAGCTTTCAATACTTAGCAAGATCAACTATGCGAGACAATCACTTGACTTTGGCAATGATTGTTTGCAGAAGTGCATACCCGGATCGCATTAAATTACCGGAGTGGGAATTATTTGTAACCAACTTTATGTCATGTGCAAATGGAAGCGTATCTAATGTAATAGGTTGCCAAACAAACTTTCCTGACTGCATCAATAAAGGAGCAGAAACCAAGTTACAGACACTACTTACAGAAGCCCCGGAATTAAAGGAACAACTACATTTGCACAACGAAGTTATGTGGCGGAACTTCGTGGCATATCAAGATCAAGCATTTCCGGGTAAGGAACAGAATTATATACATTTTTTTATAAAATCAAAACAATATAACATTTGAAATTCTTACTTATAGCTTATAATTTTGTACTTTCAAAACTAACTTGAAACATTGGCTTTTAAAAATTTTGTTTTTGATATTTTTCAAAATTTTGTCAACACAACTTTGCAATTAGAATAACATGGATGGTTAAGTGTTTTCCGTAAAGTTTAAATTTTAAGTGAAATGTGTTCAACTATTTTAACTCGTTCGGGCCGTTTATTTGAAGATTGAAAATCGAGCAAACGAATACATATTAATAATAATATCTTTATAATTATTATTCTTTTTGGTACTAAGGTGAAATACGCCTTTCATTTCATCGAGTATTAATTGCGCAAATATTCCGGCCAGATTTAGTAAGCACACAGTTGAGAAAAACTGCCACGGAGATATTAGGAATATCGCCAGATGCCATCGTCCAGCCAACAATAGAGCAGCTCGTAGATGACGTCACCACCGATAAAGCGATTTTAGTAATAACGAAGACCGAAAACGATCCAGCAACCGATATCAAGAGTGTAGCAATGAATAGAAATGGTGCGGAAGGATATATAGAGTGCTCTATTGGCAGAGGTATGGAGCGTCAAGTTTTGCAGTCGATCAAACATGCTGCAACTAACGGACAATGGATTTGCATTAGAAATGTTCATTTGGTATCATCATGGTTGGTAGACTTAAATCGGGAGCTTGAAGTAATGACTAAAGTTAAAGGCTTCAGACTTTGGTTACTGTGCGAGTCTACGCAGGGATTTAGCAATGCCGTGATGTCCAATTTTGTGATGGTATTTTATGAGTTTCCACTTGGCATCAAAAATAAAATCCGTCGAATGACGCACAACTTTGTTGCTACAAATAAAGGATTAAAACTTAAAGATCCTAAATTATTAAAGCTATATATAGTGTTATTTATTACAAATGCAGTTCTGCAGGAACGACGAAAATTTATACCGCAAGGCTGGTCCACGTACTACGATTTTGGTGAAGCCGACTTGAAGGCAGCGGAAGAGATACTCGAATGGTTGGGAATGACTGCGAGTGCAAAATACGATTGGAACATCGTCAGAAATTTGTGCGAGAATGTCGCGTACGGAGGACGAATAAGCAATTGGAAAGATTTATTGGTACTGCAGTTTTACTTGAAAGAATTCTTTAACGATCAAGTATTGAACAATTGGTGGACACCGTTAAACATGAAGGTGGTGGTTCCTACAACCACAAACATGCAGGACTACCTTGCTGCTTTCGACAAGTTCCCAGACGTAGATGAACCACACATATTTAAATTGTCTAAATATTCAAACGAAAATCGAGAAATAAATCTGTTAAAAACAATCATAAATGAATTAAAATCATCGCATAATAAGAATGAGAGAATTCAGTTTATAGAGCCTGATGTTCCGAAAAACCAACGCGTAAGGAATCAAATCGAACCAATACTAACACTATGGCGCAAGCTGACGGAGGTAACTTTATAATTTATTATAATTGGCTTATACAACTTACTTGAATTTCCTCAAACAGAAATCAACAGTAATGCAAACCGCAGGAGGAATGAGCGAATCTGCTACACAAACTAATCCCTGGGAATCTTTTGTTGTATTGGAACTAAAAATTGGTGCAAGCACCTTCCATGAGGTTCACTCTACGCTTTCGAAAATTCATAATTGGTTCAAAGAATTACCAAGAACGACTAGACAATTGACAACAGATGACCAACAAATTTGGAGAACATTAGCTGATAATCAGGTGCATTTATTGTTAAATTTAAGTTATCAGTTTAGATAACTTGCTACTCCCTTAGGTTCCGCAAAAGTGGCAGAATCAATGGGATGGTCCACACACAGCTGTGGAATATATCAAAGGCTTGGTCATGCGAGCCAACGCTGCTGAAGAACGTTACCATCGGCAATCAACTCGCGAATTTATCGATCAAATTAACCTTACCACTATTTTCAATTGCAAAACATTTTTTTCTGCTCTCAAATTGGTTATTGCTGCAAAATCAAACAAATCTGCTAAAAACTTGTGTTTGGCTTCAACTGTGAGCAGTACCCGCCAAGGACGAAACAAACGTGAAGCTGGTTCAGTTTTGTTACATCCTCTTAAAGTGAGTTAATCCGTTTTATACAGAACCCAAATTGTTTATGTTCACAACAAAAATGTTTACCACAATGTTACCAAGTTTACCACTACTTCCCGCAGAAGTGGTTGATCGTCTAGACAAAAATATCACCTTTCTATACACTGGCGGTTTTTAACCAAATTTCAATAATCCAGAACTTACCTTTCCCATTTTCGCCATAAAATGGTGCTCCAGTTTGCTTCGCAAAATCTTTTAATTCTCCCCAATTTTCTTTAAATTATTCTAGTTCGTTTCAATTTCGTCTTGGAGCTGAAAATTTTTCGTTTTGATTGACATTTCGGTAAAAACTTTGAAGTATTTTGTAATAGAACAAAGATGATAGCGGAGTCCGAAAAAAAGGAGAGTAAGGCCGTGGTTACGCTACCGTTCTTGCTTGGCAAGTAGGACTTCTTTTTCTTGTTTTGTTTGTAAAGGAGGGAATGGGATATTTTTCCGTTCCCAAAACCATTCTCACACCGAGCACGAAAACTTTGTCTACCGTACACCGAGGACACCGATCCCACCGGTGTTGCTTAGTCTGAATATTCACAAAAGTATTGAAAAATGGTATACAGTGGAAAAATGTAATGGACTGATAAATATATCAATTCGATTCCTCTGATTATCGTTGCAAAATATTATGGTATAAGTGTAGAATAGGTGCGTATCTCAGATTTCTTTATTTTTTTTTTACCATCAGGAACGGAAGTGGCTAGTTTTTTTCGGGGTCTGGTCAGCCATCTTGAAGTTATGACCGCTTGAAGATATTTTGGATACCTTTAATTTATGTAATATACCTTGTGAGCCATAACAAGGCGGTTAAGGAATAATATTGATTTTTGGAAAAATAGGACAATTTTACTTTGAAACAAAATTTTTTTTCTCCCAAACGCACACATTAAGTTATATGACAAATTACATTTAAGGAAAGCTTTTTCTTTTACCTTTTAAACGATAATCAAAGATAATTTTAATGCTTTTTAAACCATGCCCACAACATGAACGTAGCTCGTATAGTTTCGGAGATATGGGTTCGAATTTTTCCAACTTTAAAGGGCTAAAATTCTCAATTTGCCTTTTTCTATCGAAACTATAAGGTTCGATAAAATATTATATTACATAAATGAAGAACATTGCAAATACCAGTGAAATTATGCTCACATCAACCGGATATCTGCTATAGTTTAAGAGATATATTCCGATCTTTTCAAATTTAAAAAGGCTATAACTCCGAAACGAGGCGAGAGCAAGGAAAACCGATATTGTTGTTGGAGTTTTCGTGCAAAACAACAACAATAATATAGGTCTTCGGGTTAAACTAGATGTTATCCCATGGAGGCATAAAACATTTACAGCCTTATTCCAAGAGTCACGGTGACTAAGACGAGTCACGAGTCTGACGAGTCACGACGACGTAACAGACCTATTCCAAGAGTCACGGAAATCGTCTCGTCTTGCTCTTACGTCGCGGTCACGGGACTATACGTTTATTTTACAGCCATTGTTATTTGCCAAAAAGGTTTGTGCATAAGATGCAAATTTTAGTGATGGTAGACGAAAATTGAGGTTAATTTCAATTAATGAAAACCTTATAAATTTGTTTTTTTTGGCAACAAACGTTGACAAAATATAGAATAAACTTGGCAAATTATATGTAGATTGATATAAGTGCTATTGTATATTATTTCGTTTAAATTGTAGCAAAAAATTGTTTTTCTCTTTTTGTTAGTTTGCAACCATGAAGCAAATGGTAAACAAAGATAGTCTCAATTCCACGCGGAGAATTGAGCAATGTTAAAATGCTTTTATAAGTGTTTTTAAACAAACACATAAAACATAAAACAACACACTGCATTTTTATTTTGTGCGTTGAGTTGTGCGCGAAAATATGGACTCTGTCGATTAATTTTGGGTTGTCGAAATTTCGTGAATTTTGTTTCCTTTTCTAGAATCATTATAAAAATTATCAGTTTCATATACAGTCGAACTTCCCTATAGTGAATCTCCACGGCGACAGACAATTATTTCACTATATAGAAACTTCATTATATAGAAATATTTTTTTGTGTGTTCTGTGATTCTGTGTTCTTGATTTTAGTTCATAATAAGGAGAACTCCATTGTATAGAAGTTCACTATAAGGAAGTTCGACTGTATGTAGCTACATTTAACTAAAAAATATGGCTTAAATAGGGCGCTTGTCTACCCCACCGATGTTGTTGTTGTTGCTGCTGCAGTTGTTGTTTTTGGTGTTGACTCCAACAACAACAACAACTTTTGTTGATCTCTTGTCGTTCCAGAGTTATAGACCTTTAGAGTTGAAAAAGTTCATGCCTGTATCTCCTAAACCTTACAAGATACCTGTATGTTATTGGTATTGGTGGAAAGGTAATTGAATTATCTGTCATTTATGTAAAATAATATTTTGTCGAAAAGCGTTCAGTTTTGGAGAAAAATGGTAATTTAGATTTTTCGTACTATTTTTTTCCATTCATTAATTTTTTTCTAAGTATAATGTATGAGTAACCCACATAATTATGCCAATAATAAGAAAGTACAGCCATTTGCCTTTTTATAGACGTATATATCTTTGGAATCAGTGTAGGATCTCAGGAGAAAACGCATTAATTGCATTCAGGTACTTTCATAAAAGTGAAAAATTTTTATGAAAAATCGCGCGATTTTTCATAAAAATTTTTCGCCTGCGGCGCTACTACTCTCTCCCTCCATTAAAAGTTAAAAATTATTATTAACAAGCACGAATACCCTTCGTCGCAGGGGTATTCGTCGATTACTTTAACTAAAGTAATCTTTGAACCAAATTTATCTCTGTTTCTATGTCTTTCGTTGCCCTGAAAAGGACAGATTTTCGTTTCTACTGCTTATAGTATGTCAATGCTTACGCGATTGATTTTAAAAATTCGTTTTCTCCTAAGATCCTGGACTGATCGCGATGAAAAAAACATCTATCGAAAGCTAAAAGCCTCTACTTTCTTATTATTGGCATAATTATATGGGTTACTTAGACATTATATTTAGAAAAAAATTAATGATTGAAAAAAAATAGTACGAAAAATCTAAATTTCCATTTTTCTCCAAAACTAAACGCTTTTCGACAAAATATTATTTTACATAAATGACAGATAGATCAATTACCTCTCCAGCAATACCAATAACATACAGGTATCTTGTAAAGTTTAGGAGATACAGGCCTGAACTTTTTCAACTTTAAAGGGCTATAACTCTGGAACGACAAGAGATCAACAAAAGTTGTTGTTGTTGTTGTAGTCAGCACCAAAAACAACAACAACAACAACAACAACAACAACATCGGTGGGGTAGACAAGCGCCCTATCAGTTCCAAAAATATTATATAAAGCATAAATACGAAGTCCAGTTTTATATTGTGCACTAACTTAATTTATGTTTTGTATGAGACGACAACTAAAAAGCACTCGTCTTATTTAAGACGATAATCGTCTCTAAATCGTCTCTTAGAATACCTCAAGACGACCAAAGCTTACGTCGTTGACGATTGAGAGACGATTTTCAAGACGACCGTGACTCTTGGAATACCAAAGACGAGTGAGAGACGATTTAAAGACGATTTAGACACGATTTAGAGACGACCGTGACTCTTGGAATAAGGCTGTTAACATCCACAGAAGGCATGTTCTTTTACCTTTCAAACGGAAGCAGGTCGGGAGACGCTCGGCCATATTGTTGTTGTTGTAGCTTGTGGAGCAGACCTCAGCAGCAACAACAACTTACCCACCGACCCTTAGTTTCTAAGTTATAGACCTTTGAAATTTGAAGTTCCTTGGACTATATTTCCTTAACCGTAACAGATCTCCGCTATATGGATATCTTTCATTTATGTTAAGTAAAATTCCTCCTATAATCGCATATTTTTTAAGAAAAGCTGATCTCAATATTTTGAGTGATTTTTTCCCATTACATTTACACTTATCCCATTTTGTGGAAAACAAGAAACTAGATATTATTAGCTTTCCATATATATTTTTCTTATCGTAATCGGTGCAGTATTTTAGGAGGAAATGATCTTTGAAGTGTTTCATTTTATTTAGCGCAGCATGCGAAAAACTCGCGCGATTTTTCATTAAAATTTTTTATTTTCTCAGTGTGGCGCAGTTAAATTCTAGTTTTGATACACCAGCATAGCTGCAGTGTAATATGCCAGAGAACAAAGTAAAAAAAACATGATGTGAGGTTTTTTGCAAACTTTAAACTGCGTTTTATCCTGAAATACTGCACCGGTTACAATAAAAAAATAGGTATAGAAAGCTAATATAGAAAGCTAATATCATCTAGTTTCTTGCTTTCCACAAAATTATGTGGGCTAGAAAAAAATTAATTAATAAGAAAAAAGTACTAAAAGTATTAAGATCGGCTTTTCTCCAAAATTATGCGAAATTTTTCTTCGCATACGATGTGAAATTTCTATCTACGCCGAAATGGGCATAGCAAGATTTAAAATTAACATCATTTGGAAACTATGAGGGCCAGGAAGATGAAATTTTGCATGATTATTAGTCCTGCAATGCAAAGGTGCACTGGAATCATATTTTGTAAATTACTCCCATAAATGGTTCAAAAAGACGTGGAAAAATTACAATAATTTTGAAACTACATGAGCTAGGGAACGTAATTTTTTACAGTAATAATTTAATTACGTTGAAAAAAATTTAAAGAAAGAAAGCAGTAGTTTAGAAACTTTCTATGCTGAAGCATTTAAAAGTGTGAAGTAGTGATGGGTATAGGGGGAATGAGGTAAACAGAAGGCGGCCCAGAAAAGTCCGGCAACGGGCAAGCTAGTGTCTAATAAAATATATGTAAAACCTGAAAATAATTATTATGCGAACCACATAATAATAAACTAAAAGAAACCCGGGAAAGTTTTTGCATTGCTGGACTTGAGACAGTAACGGCTATTACTGCTATAAAAAAATCGGACAGGTGGACCTAAATTTTGTGTAAGCCAAAAATTATACTTTTTTAATTCAGAAATTGATAACAACTCTTTTTATCTCTATAAAATAAAAGTGCACATTTTTAGGAGTAAATTCACTTGAACTGTAACTCACGATCTATATTACGATGCAAAAATTAAAATTTTTTCGAAACTAGATTTATATAATAGAATATTTCACAATGTATGGACATTTTTAAAATGTCTACAATCTATGTTATTATTAGAGAAGTAATACCCTGCCTTAAAATAGTTGCTCGATTATATTTATTTTAGACCTTGTAACTTTTATGACTTTTATCAAAAAAGTCATACCCATAACTCTTATCCATGACTTTTAAATATAAAAGTCATACCCATAACTCTTATCCATGACTTTTAAATATAAAAGTCATACCCATAACTCTTATTGAAGACTTTTATTTTTAAAAGTCATTGAAAAAACTTTTTCGATGACTTTTATATTTAAATGTCATGGATAAGAGTTATGGGTATGACTTTTATTTTAAAAGTCTTGGATAAAAGTTTTTCTGATGACTTTTTCTGGTGACTTTTTTGAAATAAGAGTTATTTTAAGAGTTATTTTCAATAAGTGCGGAGAAGCATGAATATGTGGTTAGGTTTGGAATAAGCTGCTTGAGAGTGAAAATAGTTAGTTTTAGAAACTGTGTGCCGCTGAGATTTGTTGTTTATTCATTGATCGCCGTGTATGTGTATCTAGCATTACGTCGACCGTAGCCCTTATCGGCAGCAGGTACAGTACAGCGGCGACAATGCTTTGAAACAACAACAACAACTCATCGTTCCGCTTGTGTGTGAATGACTGTGTTGTTGTTGTTCGTTGTTTTCGTTGAACGGTTATAAAGAATTAAAGCAGAAATGCAGACGCAATTATTTAGATAGAAGATCTATTATTTGTATCAAAGTCGAGTTAGTCGCATGTCAATTGAAAGTTAGTTAACTCCTAAACGGCTGCACCGATTTTGATGCGGTTTTCACCATTCTGCTCGAAACTATGAGTTATTCGTATTTGTACGGAAATATTTAATTATTTTGTGACTCTAATTTTGCATCTCAAATGGGATGATATTTATTAGACTTTTGGGCCGCTATTTCGCACAAAGCCAAATAAGGTTTCGCCTATGAGTGCATCTATTGTACGATTTATTGACGTCAGGTAGAGGCATTGCATTCCAAGAGACAAAACTAACGGGATATGCTTTTGTCGCTGATATTTTGTTGCTGCTTTTCACTTTCAAAGTTTGTATTGTAAAAAAAAAATGCAATTAATGGCGGGAATTTCCATTTGCCGCCCTTTAAGCATTCAAAATACAGAGAACGGTGCAGGACAATAAAAAACATTCAGATTTGTCCTGTCCAGTTCCGAGAATCGATTTACTGATGCACTTTTGAGATGTCATTCAACTTTTATGATGATTCTTACTTATTCTTATTTTTCTTACAAATACGAATAATTCATAGTTTCGAGCAGAATGGTGAAAACCGCATCAAAATCGGTGCAGCCGTTTAAGAGTTAACTAGCTTTCAATTGACATGCGACTAACTCGACTTTGATACAAATAATAGATCTTCTATCTAAATAATTGCGTCTGCATTTCTGCTTTAATTCTTTATAACCGTTCAACGAAAACAACGAACAACAACAACACAGTCATTCACACACAAGCGGAACGATGAGTTCTTGTTGTTGTTTCAAAGCATTGTCGCCGCTGTACTGTACCTGCTGCCGATAAGGGCTACGGTCGACGTAATGCTAGATACACATACACGGCGATCAATGAATAAACAACAAATCTCAGCGGCACACAGTTTCTAAAACTAACTATTTTCACTCTCAAGCAGCTTATTCCAAACCTAACCACATATTCATGCTTCTCCGCACTTATTGAAAATAACTCTTAAAATAACTCTTATTTCAAAAAAGTCACCAGAAAAAGTCATCAGAAAAACTTATATCCATGACTTTTAAAATAAGAGTTAAACTTTTAACTTTTATTTTGAAAATAAAAGTTAAAAGTTAAACTTTTAACTTTTATTTTCAAAATAAAAGTTATGAGAAAAACTTTTAACTTTTATTTTCAAAATAAAAGTTATGAGAAAAACTTTTAACTTTTATTTTCAAAATAAAAGTTAAAAGTCTAACTTTTATGAGGAAGATAATTGGAATAAGAGTTATTTTCAGGCTCTGATTTATTTTCGTTGTATTCAATACATTTTCAATATTCGTATACATTTCTTAATTTTCTCTTTGAACAGTGTGTAATTTTCTCTTTGAATAAGTGTAAATTCATAATTTTTGCACATTTTATTTTCACAGGTAGATGGAGCTATCTTTGTTTGTGGTAAGTTAGTAACAACTACATCGAATATTTCCCCTGATCAGCAGAACATATCGCCGGAATTCAACATAACGTTTGTAGAGAAAAGAAATGAACCGTCATCTAGTCAACATCCAATCGAAAGCTTGAGCTTGCCAGTGTATTCGAACTTAAGCCGTCAGCAAGTAATATGTCATTTGAATGTACCCACTTCAGAAGCACCGGACACGGTTTTGCTATCGGGAGCAGCGCTAATTGTTCCACATTACTAATAAAATAGCACTAAAAGTAATAAAATAGAATATAAATGATTCGATAGGGAAAGTTGATAATCTTTTTACTATGTACAGTAGTGTTGGGCATTATAGTTCACTGCAGAGAGCGATCTTTCTAGTTCAATCAGCTGTCGTGAACTAGTTCGTTCATATAGTTCACTCGGTCATTTAGTTCAGTAGTTCGTTCGCTCATTTAGTTCAGTACTTTACTCGGTTAATTGCAAAAATTATATTTAATTTCGATATTAATGTCTAATACTGAATACATGATTAAATTAATTATAATTATATTTTTAGTAACATTTTTTTCCATTCATTAATTTTTTTTTAAATGGACATAACTCGGAAACAAGACGAGAGCTCCACTAACTCATATTGTTGTTGTCGTTCCAGCTATAAAGAAACAAGAACAAAAATAACTACAAAATCGGAGTTATGTCATTATGCCTGAATTGTGCCAAGATTTCAAATAAAAATTTCGTATGGAAACATCTTCTGAAATTGATCTAACCAACTGAAACATACAGAAAAACTAACGAGCAGCTGAACTGAAACGAACTAACGAACTGCTGAACTAAAAGAACGAGTGAACTAAAAGAGCAACTGAACTAAAAGACCGAGTGAACTAAAAGAGCAACTGAACTAAAAGACCGAGTGAACTAAAAGAACTAAGAACTGTGAACTAGATCTCATAGTTCACGTAAGTGATTCGTTCAATTGAACTAGTTCGTTACGAACTACCCAACTCTAATGTACAGAACTACACAGCTGCGGGACGCGATGTTCGCGTTTTGTCTTTAGTGCAGTGATGCCCTAACGGATATTATAACATTTTGTGTGTGTTGGGCATATTTTCTCTCAGCATTGAGATAAAAAATGGATGCGGTGAAATATGAAGTATTTGTCTGAATATGTGTATTATATCATATGCGTGATATTTATACATACACCATCCATATTTTTCCGGCTGTTGTAAATACCTAAAAAAACACCGACAGAGACCGTTGACGAGGAACGTTGGCATGTTCCGAAATACCTATACGATCTGCCTGTCGAGTTGGTTCAAATCCTGTTGCAAATGAAACGCTCAGCCGGAAAAATGTGGCTGGTGTATGTATATACATACATCACGCATATAATATAATACATATATTCAGATTTTTCAGCGTTTAGAAATATGCAAATTAAATAATTAATTTGCTGTAAATATAATATAATAATAACACATAAAAGTACTTGTCTTTTTTGTTTGAAATTTATGAAATTTACTGAATGTCCGAATTTTGGCTAGAGTGAGAGAAAATCTAAAAACACGTTCGGCAAACTAGGTCACACTTCTTTCGCTTGGTTGGGTGCGTGAAAAGAAACTGTGAAACAGTCTCGATTTTTGCTTCGAGATTTCTCTACACTTGAAACCAGAGTGTAGATTTTTCCCTTTCTTTCTCGCCACTCTACAAAAAACTGATTGAAGTGGTTTCAAAAGCAAACTTGTGTGCGTGTTTTAAGCAAAAATTACAAATACGAATGTTTTTTGTCTCTTGTTCGTCCAATTGTGTTCTAGGCTTATACATACATCAATTGGAAGAGATCTTGTGTCACAATAGGCCTGGCTAGACGCAGTATCTTTTAAAAGTTGTGTTGGTGGCTACACACTCTGGTTTCTCATTTGGTTTCAAAAGTCGTAAACATGTGATGCCAATGTGTTTGTGGAATTCACTGAATATCTAAATGTTGGCCAGAGTGAGAGAAAATATGAACACGCGTTCGGCAAACTACGTTGTTCTTCTTTCGTTGCCCTAATCTTCGCACATGAAATCACGGTGTTGCCGGCAACAATGGTTATGCTCGTTGAGCAAAAAGCTATCGTTTAGTCAGTGGCGTAGCTAGGGCGGTTAATCCACTTACCTCCCCAAAAATTCCTAGATTTCAATAAGTCAGTACTTGATTTCCACAAATGTCGCAACCGAAATTGTGCCGCCCGGGGCGGACCGTGCCCCCTCTTCGCCCTAGCTACGCCACTGCGTTTAGTGTAGAATAGTTTGCGCTTTGCAAGTTCTTTGTCGAATTATGTTTTATTTTTAAAGTATTTCTTGATTACATGTTAAGTGAAAAGGTTTTAAGATAGTGTTATTATATGTTAAGTGAAAAAGGATTTTGTTGAGTAAAAAGATGTGTGGTGTTTGGTCATGTTTTGTGTTAAATTGTGTATACATACATTATTTGGTTCTGTATTATATAATGTATATTATGTATGTATAATAATATGTATTATTTACACCCTTATAAACGATAAACGCTTTTTCCGTTTAACACCCGTTGTGTTTTGTGCTTTTCGTAGTTTTTTATATTTTTGATGTTATTAACAAACAAAATACCAACAAAATACGAAAAAGGAGAAAACAAAACGCTTGATAAACGTAAATTACGTCTTTCATTATAAGGCTGTTAGGGTAACGCACTTGCCTTTCAACCTTGAGGACAGTGTTTCGAATCCCCGGCATGAATGTTTAAATTGTGTTTGCTATCTTTCTCTCTCTACCTATCCCCTTATCAATCGATGGCCATAGCTGCCAGTACTCTTACTTGTGTAGTAATTAAATACTGCATAAGTAATAAATAAATAAATAAAATAAAATTTGTATTATTTGCTTTAACTCAAATATTTATCACAAATAATAAATAAATTCTTCAAATATTATACACAACCTTGAGGACAGTGTTTCGAATCCCCATAGGCATGGATGTTTAAATTGTGTTTGCTATCTTTCTCTCTCTACCTATCCCCTTATCAATCGATGGCCATAGCTGCCAGTACTCTTACTTGTGTAGTAATTAATTACTGCATAAGTAATAAATAAATAAATAAAATAAAATTTGTATTATTTGCTTTAACTCAAATATTTATCACAAATAATAAATAAATTCTTCAAATATTATACACATGTCATCATTTTCTGTCTGCAAATAATGACAATCAACAAATTTACGTAATGGCGAAAGTAACCACACGAAAAGGTTACATTATACTAGTTTGGCTTAGTTTCGTTTTATATTCTTATAATGAATCTTCACACAAAAATATTAACGAAGTAAGCCAAGTTAGTATAATGGAAGCTTTTGGTGTGCTTTTCCTTCGCGTGGTTTAGCTTTTTTTTGTTAAAACTGTTTATCTATTATACAACGAGTACGAAATGAAAGATTGAAAGTATCAGTTATGGTCTTTTGTCAAACAAACGAGACATTACGAAATGCAAGGAAAACAGAGCCACTGAAAAACGAAAAATGTGTTTATTCATTAATGCTGTAAACATATAGAATGTGGCTCAGAGACGTCGTTCTCAGCAAATTGTCAAAAATCTGCGCTGCTGAGACGCCGCAGAGAACAGCTGGTTTAATTTTTACAAAATCAAATCCGCAAAATCTATTCGGAAATTAAAAACTAATAGATAAATGAAACTTAAGCCCTTATAAACGATAAACGCTCTGTCCGTTTAACACCCGTTTTGTTTTGTGCTTTTCGTATTTTGTTGGTATTTTGTTTGTTAGTAACGTCAAAACTACGAAAAGCACAAAACAAAACGGGTGTAAACGGACAGCGTTTATCGTTTATAAGGTGGTTAATTTAATATAATTAACATATAAACACTCACACAGTACGATTTCGCCTCAAAATATTAACTCAAATGTCAAATATCATGTAAACAATCATAAAGAGAAGGAGAACAAGAGCAGCGACAGCGACCAAATTGGAAAATTTTCCGAAATGGTCGCCGTCATTGGCAGAGGCAGCGGCTACCTTTTATTTTTTTCTCGTTTTGCATAAGGGCCTATGTAATTTTGACAAAATGCAGCGACGAAGGTCGCTGAGCTTCATTCTATGTGTTTACAGCATAATGGTGTTAGTTTTAGTTTGCGTTTTCGCGTGAAGATACGTTATAATGCCATATACCATCCGTGAAATTCGCCTGTCTTAAAGTGTTGCCTGTTTAAAAGTTCTTGTCGCCTCATTGTTGTTTGCCATTCTGTACACAATTTGCAGCGCTTGTGAACGTAGCACATATAGTGTATAAGCACATCGAAGCGTCAGCGTCAAAACTTCCTAGTGTCAAAAGAGTAGGCATAAAATGAATACGCGAAACGCTCGTCAAAATTTGGTTACATCATGTTCTGCGTTTCTGTTATTCGTGTTTTTTCGTCAGAAAAATTATTGTCTTTTTTTCGGAATTGTGGTTTGTTTGCATATCAAAAACATGTTGTATTTGTTTACATTTTATGTAAGAATTTGGCACCATTTCATTATTCTCGACCAAGGTTTATAGAATAAAAGGTTGCGCCAGTAAACAAAGAAAAGTGGTCTCGTTCTGCGCATCTAGGTCAATAAGTATTTCTAAAATCACTAGGGTCACACACGGTACAAATGACAAACTTGAAAAGTCGTATGAAGAAAACTTGGAACAGGTTTACTGTTACTCGAACGCTCCGATTTTGTTGTTGTAGTTTTATGCGGTAACTCCAACAAAAGCAACATTTCTTGTCGTTCTCGTATGTTTCCCTTTGAAATTTGGAAATTACGAGAGTTTATCTCTTCAACTATACAAAATACTTACATGTTCTTCGTATCGTTGGAAAGGCATTTAAAAGACCTTTCATTTGTGTAAAAATGTATAATTACTTTATGCAAAAATGTAAATTGTATAATTAACCAACAAAAACTTAAGCCTTTACGCTTAAGCTTTAGTACTTTACGTTTAGCATAAACTAATTTTGTGCACGTTATATGAATTAAAAAGTTAAAAAAAATAATAAATTTACGTACCCATATTAATTTGCTACTCATTTTCAAAGCAATTTACATTAAAATTATCTTCACAGATGCCTGCACGTTTGGTTTTGAATTGTTTTTTTCGCTGGCAAAACTCCCACCAAATTTTTGATAAGCGAACAACTGATGGAAATTGGAAAACCCTGACCACTAACATTATTGCAAAAATTCACAGAGCACTTCATTATTAGTATTATTCAATCACCAAAATTTTACATTAAAAATTATTGTTATAACCGGTGTGCAGGCGCCTCGAAACAAAATTTCAATACAAATACTTATTGACGTCATTTGACGTCCCTGTCAAACGAAAAAAAATAACGGATCTGCGCGTGGCGCAACCTTCTTTCTATAAACCTTGATTCTCGACGGAGACAATCAAGGCAACACCTTTCCGGCAAAAAAGAGCATAAGATAGGCGTCAGTAAGAAAATAGAATCGATTCCATCGAAACGTCATGACGCCGAGCGTCAGTGAGCAAAATTCTCCCATAAGATTTCTGCAGTAAATTATTTTCTGACGCTGACGCTGTTCGATGTGCTTATACACATATTCTTCTATATATATCTTGCTATTGCGGTTTGCAGCGAGAGCAGTCAAACGAATGTTGAAGACGCTGCCGCTTCGCAAGGATTCTCTGATTCCCTCTCGCTTTATTATGTCGATTGCGTTGCTGGTGTCAGGACGACTGAGTGCTTAGTGTCAAATGAGCGGAGTTTTTTTTGTTCGGAAATCTCATTTCTTAAAAGCAAAATTTAACTTTAGTGTAATATGTCCATTTTGTGATTAAATTTGGACTGGGCTGTACAAAACAAAATTTCAATATAGATGAAGAATATCGCAGAAACCAGGAGGAATCCTGGATGAACATTTCCGAAACACTTAAGAAAACAATTCTATATATAACAAATATAAAGCACCGGTTTTGTGAGAAAAATTCTGTACGAGAAAAACTACAATTTTCTTTCTAAAAATCGATAAATCGGATTAGCTGCTGTGAGAATCAGATAGTAAGAGAGGAAAGATGTAAGAACATTTTTCATTATTGACAAAAAATTGTGTATGCTGGTACTTGTCGTGAGGGTGGAGTGGTTCTGTAAATACTCTTATAAGTTTGTTCTGGAGTAAACTGATTTTTAAATCGTGTAATTTGTTCACAATTTTATTTAGTTATGCTTGGTGCAAAATATATATAGAAAGCATTTTTACACCAAAACCATGAAATTATTTTTTTTCGAGGGCAACACGCCTTAGGCTGTGCATATGATATCGAGCATACTCTG
This sequence comes from Myopa testacea, assembly GCA_949629155.1. Lineage (NCBI taxonomy): Eukaryota > Metazoa > Arthropoda > Insecta > Diptera > Conopidae > Myopa > Myopa testacea. Next base: position 38,401,789 of record OX451347.1, on the reverse strand, counting down.
TGCATTTTACTCTCACTTTTGTGATCGGAGTGCGTGCTTAAAATATGATTCGCTTGTGCTCCGACTGCTGGCTCGACCCAAAAAATGTTTTTTGTCATAAATAGTTATTTGTTTCACCTTCAACAGCAACCTAAACTGAAATGAGAAAATGAATTAGTTGAGATAATAACTATAACTTTTTTCGAACGATCTCTCGATTTGACGTTTGAAATAGACCCCATCTGCCATTCGAGTTTTTCTCACTGGCAATTTAGCTAACGTCACTGCATTCGAGTATTTCTCGAACACTCAATTTTTCAATACTTTTGTGAGTATTAACAATATTCAACCCCGGTGTACTCGGTCTACTTGGTGTAAGCTAGACCGAGTTCTCGTGCTTGGTGTGAGAGCGTGGTGTTAAGAACGCACCCCTACGAACGAAAAATCCCATTCTCTCTTTTACACACAAAACAACTAGAAAAAAGTCCTACTTGCCGAGCATTCCCGATAGGGCCGTGGTTACGCTACCGTGCGTGCTTGGCAAGTAGGACTTTCTTGTTTTGTGTGTATCCCATTCTCTCTTACTCATAAAACAACAAAAAAAGTCATACTTGCCAAGCAAAAACGGTAGCTTAACCACAGCCCAATTCAGTTGGTGGTTTCTTTAATTCAAACAATTAAAATGTATTATCGGCAATAAAATTAATTAGGACAAACGATTTCCTTTGAATCCAATGCAAATTACAATACTAATTTATTTTACATCTCGTTACTAATTTATTTTACATCTATTGTCTCTAACAAAAGAAATATGAAGACAAGAAATGTTCACACGCATTTTCCTTAGTTCTCTAAAGTATTAACATGCATCGATTTGAATAATTAGCTGCGTTCTTTTAATTAACTGGATCTCCAGTTATTCAACAACAATTCGGTAATTTCGCTAATAATCTTTCAAACGCAGCGTAATATTAATCGCAATTCTTTAATGAACTACACAGGTCTCCATACAAAATTGTCTCATTTATTTTTTGACGTTGGCTACATTAAACAAAGCGGAAAATCCTAAAATTTCCCTATAACCCATATAGAGACCTTGGTAAGTGTCAGTTGTGTGGCGAAGATCTATACAGTTCATTAAAAAAACGCAGCTATTAATGTAACATAGGGCGAGATTTTCAATGAACGATCACTGTGATTCTCCGTACTGCTTGTTATGTTCGCGTTGCCGTTATGTGTTGAACACAGAAAATCGCGCAACGAATTTTATGGTGCGAACTGTCAGAAATCATCTGCCGCAAGAAAGTTTTGGCTTGTCAAAGTCGATGTAAACACACAAAAATAAGAAGAATAAGAGCGACGACTGCGAATAAATCGCATCCAGATCGATCGCAGATGCGATTTATTCGCAGTCGCAAGCAGAGGCAGCGATGTAATTCTATTTTTTTTTCGTTTCCTATAAGAGGCCGTGTAATTTTGACAGTTCGCACCGTAAAATTCGTCGTGCGATTTTCTATGTGTTCAAGGCAATAGTTTGTGATTTTGACTGAACGAGCAGCTCGTTCGATAAAAACACTTCCTATACTTCTTAGGCCGTGATTACGCTACCGTGCAAGCTTGGCAAGTACGACATTTTTGTTGTTGTTTTGTATTTATCCCATTCTCTCTTTTATACACAAAACAACAACAAAAAAGGTGGAAGAGTAAAATTCCCACCGAGTTTGAACCATAGCGTAACCATGGCCCTATGAGTTCTTGCTCTTATGTGGTATTTTCAAGCGTTATTGGAACGAGAAAGAAGCGATATGAACTGCCAAATGAAACGACTGGTCAAAAGTTGTCTTGTGTTTCTAAGAAAAATTAAAATACAGTACGAACTCGGATAACGCAACCCTCGATTCGCGCAACTCCTCGATTTTCGCAACACTATAGTCGTACCACGTATTGACTCTATAAGTGCAACTTTTCAAAAAGGTTACCTCGATCAATGCAACTTGTTCATCTGTTTTTTATTTGTATGTTCTCCTTTTGGTTGGTTACGTCTGCCGTTATTTTACAGTAATTTAGTTTCGTGTGGGTCTAGAGTCCAGAAAAGTGCTGGCCAAAACTTATACAATCATATTTTGTGCATGTGTGAAGCGTTGAAAGAGGTTGTTTTGCGGAAAAATTCTCTCTGCGCGGTACACTGAGAAAATTGTTGTTTGGGGGTTGTTAAACCTTAAATCATGCAAATGATTCTGCAATGAAATTGAGTTTACTATTTCTCAATCTATTCCTAATTCAGATTTTGAAACATCTTTTTTAATAGCAGACTTTAACTTAAATATTAATTGTGCCCTTTCTTCATTAATAACCTTATCATAATCTAAATGACACGTGTGCAACATGCGGGTGCATGTTTTTCTTAAGGTGGAGTTTTTATATTAAGGGCCAAAGATTTGATGCCTGAACTTCGTCAGCCCAAGTTCCTCTCGGCACTATAGATGGAGTCTGGCGAAAGTCTCCAGCTAATACTACAGTGAGTCCAGCCATCATGTCATCGTTCACTGTAATATCTTTTAGAGTGCTTAGAAGCTGCTTTTATGTGCCATTTCTTTCATCCCAAACTATTAATTTACAATCTCTCTTGAGCGTAGCACTCTGTTTTGAATATTGTAATAATATATTGTAATACATATATTCTTTGGTACATGACAAAAATTCAAAACGTGCTTCGTTTTATTTTATTATATGATTGGGTGTATTTTTACCAAATGATGTCCTTTTTTCGACCTTTAGAGGATGAATTTTGAAAAATCCTGAAAATAGTATTTAGGCATTTCTACGCGAGATGTTTTCGTGAAAAAAGAAAATCCATATTTGATGGCTAACAAAAGAGTTATGTGTTTGTTCTTTTTGAAGTCCTTAGAAGTAAAATGTCGAAAAATCCTTTTTCTCCCTTGTATACATCATAAAAAAACCTCCGTTCAAAATTTCACCTTTTTAGATCTAAGGGTTTAGCCTGTGCAAAGAAAAAATTCTTTGTATGTCCTTTTTGAAGTCCTTAGAAGTAACATTTCGAAAAATCCTTTCTTATTAGACGTATACATCAAAAAAGAAACCTATTTGCAAAATTTCACCGTTCTAGGTCCAAGGGTTTAGCCTCTGCGTTGATGGGAATTCAGTCAGGCCTTTCATTTTTATATATGTATATAGATTACATTTACATTACTCATTACAAGTTAATTTCCGATCTTATGTTTCATTCGAAACGTACTGCAATAATCCAAATATGTAGCGTGCAAACAAACAAAAATCCAAAAATATTCATTCTTTGTGTTTCAGCGCATATATTTTTCTCAGTGCTAAGTGAAAAAATTTACAATACACACTCAAAATGTGATAGTGTGTGTTTGGACATCGCTGGTCTAGACAGAATTCTTTGTAAATATATTTACACATCCAAGTGTGATTCCTTAGATGGGTTCCACTTTCATTAGTACCTACGTTCAGGATGGGTGTTACAAGAAATATTACTAACATCCTTATAATGTAAATAGTTTCAAGACATAAACGAAAACGAAACATATGTTTTTCATGAGTTTTGTTTTGTGCTTTTCGTCATTTTTCGTTTGTTTGACAACTGCGCATAACAAAACTCGGGTGAAATCCACTAAACGCAAAAAATGCTTGTTGTTGGTATTTTTACATGCTTTGCAGATTTTTTCAGCTACGAGTGCTATGATGGCTAGGCAGTTTCCAGGAAAAAAGTCGAGAAACCACGCGAAAGCAAGAAGGCTATCGTCTAGTGTAAAATTGTTTGTGTTTTGCAAGTTGTCGAATTGTATGTGTCGAATTTGTATGTGTATAGTGTTGCCGAAACGCATTTAAACTGAATTCTACCCGAAATCTTTGCGTTTCTAGAAATTACGTATAAAAATACTTCAAATATTGTACACATGGCAACATTTTCTGTCTGCAATAAAACGAATGACTGCAATACGAACGAAAAGCTTCTATTATACTAGTTTGGCTCGTTTCGTTTTCATTAGTGTTTTCGTTTTCGTCTTGAAACTATTTACATTATAATGCAAGCCATACACGTTACAACCGTTGTTACAACATGGTTAGCAATCAAGTTGTGTGGTTTGCCCACAAACGATACAACCTCTTTGTACAACTTCATTTTGCAAACAATTTTTGAGTAAAGATGACGTCTGTTGTTATTGTGTGCGCAATAATCGACGAAGTGTTGGAGCAAGAAGAAGAAGAACGTGAAAAAAGGGCTAGAAAAGGTGCTTTTCCCGCAAAGTCAAAATGAGAATGAAGTACCAAATCGCATGGTCAGCCCACAAACGTTACAACCGACTTGTACAACTTGCCAAAAAATCAAAAAATTTTGATTTTTCGTACAACCGAAACACAACTTCATACAACAGCCCACAAACGTTACAATCTTGTATACAACCTGCTCAAGTTGTACCAACGGTTGTAACGTGTATGGCCTGCTTTAAAAAAAGAAGTGAAATTTTATTCGAACTTCATAAGGGTGTTTCAGTAAAGCTACTTTGTGAAAAATATAATGTGCACAAGTCAACAATAAGCCGGATAAAAACAAAGGGAAGCAGTCTTAGACAATTTGTGGCGAGAGCTGAATCTGAACCAGGAAAACGCGTTACACTTAAGACTTGTGAATATCCACAACAACAATAACGATTTCCTTTCGTTTCAAAAATGTGTTTTGTATTTCATTGTCATTTTTTATATAGAAATATGTATAGACATTTGACTACCATTTCTTATACAAAAAAGTGTGACCCAGTAAGTGAAACAACCTCGGTTATTTCAACCTCCGTAATTTCTATTAGTTGCGTAAACCGAGTTTATACTGTAGTTGCATTTATTTATTATTCATTTTATTAACACAAAAGTTACGAAAATAATAAAAAACATGACATACCTAAAATCGTGATATATTTCGGCTCGAAAGAAGAACACATTCCATTCCTAAAACCATGTTCTTTGTTTGTTTTTATGTATTAATTATTTCATTCAATTTACTTTGACAGTTTAAAAATGTTCACTTCATAGTTTCAGCAGTTGTCAAAATAAACATATGGCGAAACTCATAGTAAAATTGTAAAGCAATAAAACAATGCGAAGGAGAGAGAAATCCTATGAGCGAAAATGTAAATCAATGAATTAGTGCGAAGAGAAATCCAAGTGTACCTTATAGAAATTAAAAACCGCTTCTAAAATGTAACGAGAATTGAACGAGTCACTTCGTAAGGCCGTGGTTATGCTGTCGAGTTTTGCTTGGCAAGTAGGACTTTTTTTTGTTGTTTTGTGGGTAAAAGAGAGAACGGGATATTTTTCTGTTCTCAACATCACTCTCTCACAACGAACACGAAAACACGGTCTAGCGTACACCGAGGACACCAAGCAAACTGGTGTTGCTTAGTCTCAATATTCACAAAAGTACTGAAGAGTGGAATGGAGTGAAAAAATGGAATTAACTGATACATCATTAACTGATAATTGATTACATATACATCAATTATATTCCTGTGATTATCGTTCCAAAATATTACGACTTAATATATGTTAAACACATTTCAATTAATATAAACATTTGGTCTTCCATCGCGTCGAAAACAACATCTAAAATAATACGTTTTCTCATTTGTGTAGTAGACGGGTTGTTGTTAAAGCATTAACCACAACCAAGGCTACAGGCTACAACATACTAACTGCAAAAGTAGCTAACTTCCAGTGATAGCGGCGTGAAGCCAGCAGCAAATGTCAAAACGCAAATCTTTTTATATGTAAAACGTAAACAAACACAAAAGAAGAAGAAGAAGCATACCTACGCCGCCAGAGAAAAATAGAACTCGATCGACTGCAAGCGGCGTGAAGCCACGCTATACTCGCAACGTACATCGTGCCAGCGCTTTACAAAGCTTTGGCATCGAACAAGAAGCAGAACAAAGTTACGAAAAGCAAAATTTCTTCCAAAATCATAAAATGCAAAATTGAAAACAAACGCAGACGGACGGACGATACATGGTTTGTTATTGTAAGAGAAGCAAAAGAAGACGAATCGCACCGTTCTTCTCATCCCCCGCTGTTCTCAACAAATTGATCGATTCTTTCTTTCACACTTTATATGGCATACGAATGCTAAAGCGATTAACTCTTCTTACGCATATTCGCTTGCATTGTTAGTGTAAAATAAAAGAAACAAAGTCGATCTTCCGATCCCGTCATGAACCATGAATGAAAGCATGCCTACATACACACGTCCGCTCAAATCGAGCAATGATCACAGGCTGCCAACATAAAATGTGAGAACGCAACCAACGACGAAGTTCATGTCGGGAGCCAACGAAGCCGTACGAAGTTAGAAAAACCCGACTGGGACCTAGCGCTCAGAAAATTTTACGAACCACTTTTTTGTCGATTTGAGCTATCTATCTGTTATGTGGTTAGTGGTTGTGGTTAATGCTTAAAGGTGAGAACAAATATACATATTTGAAGAAAGCAAGCGTGGGTCAAGCACAAGCCTAAACATTCTTTTTGCACGGACTCCGGTCACAAAAATTAGAGAAATTTCCCACCAAATTTTGCTCGATAGCATAACCACGGCCTAAGGCCGTGACGACTTTTTTCCTTGTTTTGTGTGCAAAAGAGGGAATGGGATATTTTTCCGTTCTCAAAAGCACTCTCTCACACCGAGCAGGAAAACTCGGTCTATCGTACACCGAGCACACCGATGTAATATGTATGTGTATGTAAAGGATATGTGGAAAGCATTAATATTGGACCGCTGCTATCTGCTGAAGTCAAATCACTTAAAAATTAATTAACTTACAAAATCGCATGAAAAAAAAATCAATTAGTTAATTAACTAATGAATGTTAAAAGTGTTAATATGTCCTACTTACAACTTAACCCTTAAACGGGAATTGATGCATATATGAATCGTCTTCAAAATGCTCTCTAAAATCACTAGGTTGATGTAAAATTAATTATTTACTGGACATAATCTCTTATAATTAATCAATTAAAACTTCTAATACGTTCTTTGGTTTATTGTTAAATTATAAATAAATATAAAACCCGAGTAAACTGAAAAAATATTTTTTGCGAATTTATCATTTTTGGCAATGTTTGAACCAAAATTATTTGTACAAAATGCACAAAAATCTTACAATAAAATTATAAATTTGCAAGATTGATGTGTGTTTTAGCGAATTGCATTTAAAATTTTAATAAAATGATTATACTTTAGTGGCAGCGGTAATAAATTAAGACGATTCATATATGCATCAGTGCGCATAGCGTCATACTTTTCTTCAGTGTGCCTTTGTCGACTACATTTAGAATATGAAGGGGTATGATATATTTATGTGCGCCAATAAACTCATTATAGTTTAAATAAATTGAATTCAGAGTAAAGGGCTTTAGGTAATGAGTTTTCGTCAGAATTTTTTAGAAAATTTATGATGGTAAACCGTTTCGAAACGTTAATGGGTCTAAAAAAAGGACAGATAACCCTTTTGCAAATTTGTATGATCTATTGAAAAGAATACCTGACCTTTTCAAAGGCCATTACAATGGTTACCCAGTCAATCATATTTCATTGGATGTTATTTCATTTTTTGAATATACAATATATACATATATGCATAAAAAGCGAAGAATAAAAATTCTTCCGCCATTTGAATTTTGAAATTCTAGAAGTGTGCATATGTTGTGATTTATGAAAAAATAAAAAATATGTTGGGAAAAAGTGAGAGGCCGAAGAAATTGCATATATTTTGGCTCAAATTCCATTCGGACAGCGATATTGAAGCAATTGACACTGACCGTATACCGATCTCAGATGAGGATTTGAGCGAAATTGCGAATGGTTTATTTCTTCATGATCATAAGACTGACGATATTGATGTCGAGCCCTCTTCACCACTCACATCAACTGAAACATTTCGGGTACCCTCAAAAAATCAATTGGAAAGGCTCTTGTGGAAAAGAAAAAATTTGATACTAACTGAACATGAAGTAAAATTTACAGGATGATCTTCAAAATTTCCCGATGTAATCGGAGATTACAATAAGCATATGGGTGGATGATGGACAGTTTCATTGGAAGTTATAGGATCACCATCAAATAGAGGAAATGGTACATACGAATATTTCATCACCTTTTGGATATGACCTGTATCAACTGGCTTCTATATAAAAAGGCATGTCAATTAAAGGGTGTTGTTCGATTTAGCACAATTTCTGTGTCACCATCGGTTGCAAGCCAACATGACGCAAAAAGGAAAAAGTCGATTACAACTCAACCTATTCCGCCTATTGACGTACGCCACGATGGTATATCCCAGTTTCCAGAAGTGGTAAGCAATCGGACACGATGCAAACTGTTTAGAACAAACCTTTATAAAAAGTACAAAATGTAATACAGCCTTATGTATAAATATAGATAGAAACTGTTTTTTACAGATTCATTCTATATGAAAATAACCAAATTTAATATTAATTTATTTAAATAGTATTACATTACTTATAAAATAAAAGAAATAAATAATTAAACAAATTAAAATTAATAAAGAAATTAAACACACAAAAAATATTTTTCATGTACAAGCAGGTTTTTATACGCTGGCGGGCAGTGATGCATATTTGAATCAACTAGTTTTTCTAAAAATTTAGCAGTAAAATAAAAAAATTAAGAAAAACTAAGAATGCTACTGGTCTCAGGAGTGCCTAAATAACCCACATTAATTTTTTTATTCAAATCGGAGATGTTGCCCGTTTAAGGGTTAAACACGTAACTTATATACCATCCTGACCTATGGTCATATATCATATATGTATTAATATAAATAAATGTGAGTTCACGATAGTGTATGAAGTGAAATAAAATATGATATCAAATATTAGTCAAAATTATTATATGATTGTGTCCAAGGATTAAAATAATAATTATATAAAACAATAATAATATGTGAATAAAGTTTTAAAACGTAAACAAGTTTAACAAGTCTAAAGTATAAATATGTATAAATATGAACACTGAAGGCAATGCTGTAGGCGGAGTTGGCCAAATAAGGCTTATTTATTTATTTTATGTTACCAATCGCATTTTAATGTTACCATCTGTGTTTGCTTTGTAGTTGCGTTTAAGGGCCTTATTTCTGAACCGCGATCGTGAACAAAAATTACGTTCGCTTCTCATCATTTCGCTTCCTAAATACACATTTCTTAACTTTTATGAAGCGTATCGTCATTAACCACATAACGGATAGATAGCTCAAATCCACAAAAAAGTGGTTCGCAAAATTTTCTGAACGCTTGCTCCCAGTCGTATTTTTCTAACTTCGTACGGCTTCGTTGGCTCCCGACATGAACTTCGTCGTTGCTTGCGTTCTCAGATTTTATTTGGGCAGTCTGTGTCAGCGCTTTACAAGGAATGGAACAAGCAGCAGAACAAAGTTACCAAAGGCAAAATTTCTTTAAAAAACCAAAAATGCAAAATTTAAAACAAATCCAGGCGGACGGAAGGCTGCACATGGTTTATTATTGTAAGAAAAAGACAAAAGCAAAAGAAGACAAACCGCACCGTTCTTCTCATCGCTCGCTGTACACCACAAATTGATCGATTCTTTCTTTCAAACTTTATCTGGCATTCGAGTGTTGGATCGATTATCTCTTCTAAGGAATATTTCCTTGAATTGTTAGTGCAAAATAACAGAAACAAAGTCGATCTTCCGATCCCTTCATACTCTTTAAAAAAGAGCTTCCGAACCCTTTACTCATTAGATCATTTAATTTTGCTTTGCTACGAGCGCAGGAGTCTTGAATTATGAATGAAAGCATGCATACATAAACACGTCCGCGCAAATCGAGCATGATCACAGGCTGCCAAAATAAAATTTGAGAACGCAAGCAACGACGAAGTTCATGTAGGAAGGCAACGAAGTTAGAAGAATACAGCTGGGAGCCAGCGTTCAGAAAATTTTGCGAACCAAATTTTTTTGGATTTGAGCTATCTGTTATGTGGTTAGTCGCATCGTTGAACTAACCACTATATAACTAACTAACTATTTTCGCTGTTATGTCAAAGCTGTGTTATGTTTTACGTGGGATGCACAATTTGTATAATCGGATTTTTTTTTTCCACGTATGATTTTATTGCTTTGATGAGTTTGTTGTTATATCTGTTTTCTTCTTAGCGGTGATATATGTACGCTAGGGTGGACCTTAGCTGTACTGGGCGAAAATTTTTTGCAGCATTCTTTTACGCCGCCCCCTAAAATTGTTCCATTGGATAAAGAAATAATTTCTGTAAAATATGAAGTTGATCGGATAACAGAAAGACGTGGCACATTCATATGAATCTTGCAAAACATGCGAAATTTGTATCAACGAAAAGGAATAAAGCACACATTTTTAATAATGGTTAAATGTTCTTCATATTCAAGAATATGCATAATATTAGTGATACAGTATAGTTTTTTTAGCATAATAATTAACTAATACCTGCATTTTTTAAATTATAGATATTAAATTTTATGCATCTTTTTGTGACTTTCCTTTTTTTTAGTTATACAGGTTATACAGGTTTTAGTTATATATATATGTTTCGCATAAGAGTAGACAAAAGGCTAGGGCACGTAGGTTGGGTCGAGACAAGAAAAAAATCGTATGGGTGGGGTGGTGCATTTCCCCCCGTTTAGACGGGAGGGGCCATTTTCTAAAAACCGAAAAAAAAAATATTAAAAAATAACGGCGATATCTGGATCACTTTCGTTTGAAGCCAAATATCGGCCTCTTAACATCCTTTTTAAATTAGGTTCCTACGTCAAACAGCTTTTGAGAAAATTAATGCCAAAGTTAAAATTTGGAATAAAAATTCTAAACAAAAATTTTTGGTCACAATTTTTTCGTTAAAATACGGTATTAAGTATAAATACTTTTCCGACCATTAAATTCTCTAATCAATTCTAGAGAGAAAGCTTCAAACCGGAAGGATCTATGTTTTGTACTGTCCGAGAAAACAATAGGTTTGAACCCAAAAATTTTTAAAATGTAAAGAAAAAATTATATGGCATGTTCTACAATCGGAAATCAAATTTGGAATTGTGGTAGCACTGTTTTGAAATCAAATAAGGGAATCCCCGCAATAAAAATTCTTGATAAATATTGGGGCCTGTGTATTTGTTCGACCTTCAAATTTAGTTGGACAAAAAAATATGTGCGTTTTAGTAAAAGTTTGAAGAAAATAAATTTAAACTATTATTTAGAGCCTTATTCCAAGAATCACGGTCGACTTAAAATCGTCTCTCAATCGTCAACAACGTAAGTTTTCGTCGTCTTAATATATTCAAAGAGACGATTATCGCCTTAAATAGGTCTCATACAAAAAATAATTATTTAAATAAAAAACTGTTTTATATAAAACATTTTTTAATGAAAGAAGTTTAAAATAATTTTTCTAGCGCCATACAGATTCGCAACTCCATAAAGATGTTAACATTTAAAACGAAAAACCTGGGGCGCTTATAGAATTAGTACCTATGATTATAATCCGCCCCACGTTTTTCGTTTTAAATCTTAACATCTTTATGGAGTTGCGAATCTGTATGGTGCTAGAAAAAGTATTTTAAACTTTTTGTTTCATGAAAAAACGTTTTATATAAAACAGTTTTTATTTAAATAATTATTTTCTGTATGAGACTCATTTAAAGCGATAATCGTCTCTTAGAATATATTAAGACGACGAAAACTTACGTCGTTTTTTAGTGAACTGTGCAAGATATTTTAAAATTGATTGAAATTGCAAGATGTCACAGTTATTTTAATTTTTTGAAAATATTTTTAATTCAAAATTATTTCAATATTTTGAAGTCAAAGTTATTTCAATATTTTAAAGTCAAAATTATTTCATTTATAGTACGTTTACACCGCTTGTTTTACTTCCAATGTGCTTAACACTAAACAAGACAATGTTTAATATTTTTTACAGCTTGTCATTTGTTTCTTCTATTGTGTACATGTTCTAGTTATTTATATTAATTTGGTTTTTATAAAAATGGGTTGCGAAGACATAATTCAAGCAATTATTATTGAAAATGCAACTAGAAGCGTAGTAAGAAACTCTATATTAGCTCGGTTAAGGAAACGTAGAGTATTAATGAGAATGTTAATGGGAATCAACAAAACAACAAAACAACATTGCATTGGCTTCACACATTGGCAAAGACTAAAAGACTGGAAACTCTTCCACTACACTCAAAAATCGTAAAATCAAAAAACATGTACACTATACGTGTAATTTCGCATTGAATTGTTGTTGCCCTTTTGGTGAAGTTGGGAAGAAATTCGTTAACATGGCAACGGGTGGAGGTGCCAACCTGCTAACAATATTTAATTCAATTTATTTAATAACAAAAAGGTGAATAATTATATTTGAAAAATTTTTTTTTGCAAATCGTGGGAAAAGGTATTGTGTTTGTCACAAGAATTATAAGAACAACAACAATTCTTCTCCAGCTCATATAGCTTCTAAGTTACAGCCCTTTGAAATTTGAAAGTTTCACGTCTATTTCCCCTAGTCTTTGTGAGATGCACATATAGGCATATTATTATCGTTGAAAAGGTAATCGAATTGCCTTTCATTTATGTAAACTATAATTTTTTCTAGTAACTGTTACTGTTAGAGAAAAATAATATGTAAGATTTTTTATATAATTTTTTCTATTTAATAATTTTACTCTAAATAAAATGTATAATTAACCTATATAATTACCGTAATAACATCATAATCGGTGCATTATTTTAGGAGAAAACCAACAATAACACTAAAAAAATACCAATTTTTGTCAAACATTATAAAAACAAAGACACGCCTGCCAAATCTAAAATTGAATTTTTCTTGAAAAACAAACGTTTTTTGATAAAAAATTGTTTAACATAAAGGATAGGTAATTTGAATAGCTGTCCAATGATACCAATAAAGTACAGTTTGCAGCCATATAATTAAATACTTTATTATACATATACATATATGTATTACATTGCAAATATTAGTTAGTTGTTAGTTGGTATCTCTGGATACACAAGCGGTGGTGAGCTTAGAAACAGAAAAAAATATATGTCGCGAAGCGAAAAATCATAAAGTTTTATTCTAAATTGCTATTAAATAAAAATAATGATACCTAGTAATTTGTCAAAAAAAGGTGCCTGTAAGGATTTTGAACATATTCTATACAATTAATTAAGTGGACATTAAAGTGAATGTGCTCATTTTGTGCTGTGAAAATTCTATCTAAAACGCAATTTTCTAGACACAAAAATCACCACATTTGTTTTGTGTACGTAAAGACCCCGGGGTTTTATGTAAACAAAAATTTCTTAGCAATTGTTGTTGCATTGCTCTTCGTGGCACGCACACATTCATAGCATTTTCAAGAGTTTCCAGTCTTGTAGTCTTTGCACATTGGTGCAAGAATCCATAGGCATAGGAATATGTTGACACAAACAGCTGTTGTGACGCACAATTTTCCAGTATAGACGTTCCGATTTCGCTGTCATCAGGGTTGTAAACCAAATTTTATGTGTTAACAATGTGTTTTATTTTTAAACATGTTCTTAAACATGTTTAATTTGTATGGCTAAGCATGTAGTTAAACATGTGTTTAGGGAGTTAAGCACGTTTGGCCGAGTTAAAAATGTGGTGTAAACGTGCTATTATTGAAAATTATTTTTACGTGAAAAAATATATGTATTTTTGTAGACAAATTTCAAAATTGGCAAATTTCCCGCCTTAAAATGGGCTGTGGCGAGTAATTATGCTTTAGCTATGCATTGTCATCCAGTTCTAAGCTATTGTCAAAATTTCAAAAGCCTACCTCATCGGGAAATGGGCAAAAATTGCTTTTGCAATTTGCTAGAAAGCGACCTAATAAAAACGTTTTAATAAATTAATTTAGTGCACAATACAAAGGTGGATTTCGTATTTATGCTTATTATTAATGATTTTTGTAATTATTTTAGAAAAGGAAACAAAATATACGAAATTTTCACAACCAAAAATTAAACTACTCCATACTTTCGCGCACAACTCAATGCACAAAATAAAAATGCACTTATTTATTTATTTAAAGGCATTTATAGATTGCTCATTTCTCCTCGTGAAATTGAAAATTCTTTGTTTATAATTTGCTTCAGTGTTGGAAACAAACAAAAAGAGAAAAACTATTGTACATTTTTTGCTACAATTTAAGAGAAATAATATTCAAAAACACAAATATTAATCTAAATACAATTTGCCAAATTTATTGTATATTTTAGAAACGTTTGAAAAAAACCAATTTTATAAGATTTTTATTAATTGAAATTAACCACAATTATAACATTTTCGCCTACCAACACAGAAATTTTTATCTTGTACGCAAACCTTTTTGACAAATAAAAATGGGTGTAAAATAAACGTAAAGTCCGGCGACCGCGACGTAAGACCAAGACGAGATGAGTTCCGTGACTAATGGAATAAGGTTGTTACGTCGTCGTGATTCGTCAGCGACGATTGTCGTCTTAGTCACCGTGACTCTTGGAATAAGGCTATTAGTTGCAGAAGGCAAAATTTTGGGGAAATTAAACTAATTAAAGGTTTAATTATAATATTGTAATAACATTAGATGGGTCGTGGAGCTCACTGCAGTGCAGAGGAGAAAAGAGCACCTAAAAAACCGCCTCAGTGACCGAGAATCGAATCGTTACATTAGCTAAACGCGACCTTTTCAAGTCATCCAGAACAATTGCTGCCGAAATTGGATGTTTTATATCATCACGTACAATTTCGATCATCACGACGACGATTAGTAAGAGCAAATCTATCGGGTAGGATTGCTCTCAAAGTTCCTCTGCTTAGAACTGCAAATTTGAGGAAGAGGAAAAACTTTGCATTAGTCTACAAAATCTGGTGCGGATGACAAGGGGGAAAGAAATTGCGCAATATTCTCAGGAGTGATGAAAAAAAAATAAATTTGTTTGGTAACGATTCGGAAAGAAACGTTCATTGCCCCAAAGGCAAAGAATTCGATGGTTAGGTTCACAAAAAAAAAATACTTTCCTTTCAAATACGAAATTTTTGGCTACTTTTGTTTATTACTGGTGAAAAAATATGGAAGAAGATTGCTCTGCGGAAGGAGTTTAGTTTGTAATTTTCACTTTTCTCGGAAACTACAAACCATATATCCTTCCGGTTTGAAGCATTCTCTCTAGAATTGATTAGAGAACTTTATGGTCGCAAAAATTATTATACTTAATTTATATTTAAAAAAATGGTAATTGGGTTTTGTTTTGATTTTTTATTCATAAATATTTCTGACTGTGACTTTTCATACGGCTTAGATCTCATCTCGGTATACTGTCTGGTACACTCGCAGCTAAGAAGTCAATAACAGCGGAGTTAACAGTGCTCTGTTAAAGTTCGTGACGTCGCGATCTTAACAGAGAACAGATCTCTGTTAAAGTTCGCGACTCTGTTCAACTTCACGCACTTTGATTATAATACAATATTTATGATGTTATGCTAAGTAAATGTAAGTTAGGAACAGGGAATGAAAGTATAAAACCACATTTTATAATGTATTACTGCAATAGTTCTTAAGATTGGCGACTTTGTACCCTGCAGCCGATCTACGTTCCACAAAAAATTGTTTCTTGAAAACCCAAACATTTTATTGGAGTACTGAATAGCATCCTCGGAGATTTGGTCTAGAGACTTCATGCCCTATCTCCAGTATTTAAAATGTTCTTTTTCGTTCAATTTCGCAACAAAAAAAGAAATGAAACTAAAGCAAAAATAAAAAACGAAAATATCGCACTGCACGGCACCTTTGCACTCAAATGTATGCCATCGTAAGGTTTTTACCTAACGCTGGATATGACAGTTCAACGATAAGCATTTACGTTCGTTGGAAGTTAAAAAATGTCTATTTTTATAGGAAAAACGTAACCAGTGTGGAAACTGTTGTTGTAAAGTGGTAAGAAACGTAATTTACGCTTCTGAGCGTAGTTTACGCTGAACAGGAATGTGGAAGAGCTGTTAAAGCGTACGTATGATAGCATAACGAAAGCTATCGTACATAACGAAAGCATAACGTACGATAAGTGTTCCGTTCGTTGTTCAGAAATAAGGCCTTAAAATTGTAATATTAGTTGCAAGAGATGATGAAATAATGGTTGCACATTAATAGTTAATCTATATCGTATTCTTTATTTTGCAGACATAATCCTGGGAATAATAGACTGCTTCGTACATAATGTTTGAATATCACAGAAATGAAATAAGGGAATAGGGAAAGTATAAGTCATTTACTTCATGAAGCCTAATGAACACAAAACGTCTGTAAAGATGATCCATATGTCAACACATAATCATTGCGTAGGATCAACATGGGGTGGTCTTCCGTTGTGTCATATGGAATCGCAATCGTCCGCGAATTCGCGTAAAGTCGCATTATGTAGTCGACGCATTTACTATTTACTCATTATACTCTCGGTTCTGTTTACGTGTCACGTACCACCAGTTGAAGCTTTCGATTCGAGTGGAAAAAGCGTCCACAGATATCTCACAGCATCGAATGCTACGCATATGCTGATCGGCAAAAATGGAGCCAATGATATAGATATAGTTCTGCCCCATGACACATACCCTGGCTTCAGCATAAAGAATTTCAAAACCGTGCAGACTCCTAACGATTCCCATACGGCAATACGATCGGGTTCCTATCATATGGGGCATAACGACTATTCAAAGTATTTCACTGTTTTGGAGGATGGTGTCGTAATGACTACATCAGACATTTCTCCATTAGTTAATCGTCCAGTTAACTTGGTCGTAGTCGAAGAAACCCCGAACACAACCAACACTCACAATTTGCAGTTGTTCGTCATGCACCGCAACGATATGTTGCGTTTCTCTGGCGCACTGCTGGATGTATGTGGGGAGGTGCGCGAAAACCGGCCCTCAGGCACACGTGTTCGTGGCATTCCGCTTATGCAAGCCTTCAGTGGCGATGTCCTTCAAGAACGCATGCTTAAGAAAAAAATACACTACACCATAAGTAATGGCAATGAGGACCACGCCTTTGCACTTCAGAGTCGCAAGTGTAGTAAAGGTGACGATTCAAGTAATACCTCCCTGATTTTGGATAGCGACGACGTATCCGGAGTCTGGCTTGTCACTAATCGGCCATTAGATCGAGAGTTGAAATCGCAGTACGAACTCTCAATACAGGCATCCGATTTGAGAGAAATCGACAAAGCAGTCTTAAAAATAGCCGTCACGGTGTTGGATGAAAATGATAATCGCCCGGTATTTAAGGCCTTGGACTACAGATTTGCTTTTGCTGGTCAAAATGCTAACATAGACAGTAACTCTTCTGTTATATGGAAACGTTTTAGTATACTTGGTAAAGTAGAAGCCACTGATGCCGATGGCGATAAGGTTGCCTACCGCCTCACTTCTCCGAGCAACGTAGTCATAATCGTACCCCAAACCGGTGAGATTATGTTGGCCAATGAACCTTCACATCCCGAACTATTTATTGAAGTTGAAGCACATGATCTACGCTATCCCAGCTTAGTTAGCGAAAAGCCCGCTAAAGTCCGCATCGAATTTCTCTCGCCCGAACCTATTTCGTTCGTTATGCAACATCTCGAGCACCAGACAATAAGTGACCAATCACATAATCGTGAAAAACGTAGGGTAACGCGAGCGGTACGCCCTACAAAGCGTATTGAGTTCACCGAAGCTGATGGTGACACCGAAGGAAAATCCGTGTTCCAACTAGAGAAGGAAACAGATAAGGAAACATTTAAAATACGCGATGAAAATCCTTGGGTCACAGTGGAAACAAACGGCGCAGTGCGTGTAAAGAAGAAATGGGACTACGAGGAGTTGGGCCCAGAGAAGACGATTGACTTTTGGGTCATCATTACAAATATTGGACATAATGGTGAGTACTGCCTATACTCGTATTATTACTGTTATAATTATAAAAAGGATTGAGAGAGAGAATCCTTAGAGAAATTGTGTGTCATAAATAACCTAGTTCTTTAGATCTGTGAATGAATCATCTTTAACTTAATTCAGTACGTAAACCCGAAAATGTTTATCTTAAGCAAAATATCATTATAACATGGGTCATATTGGCTTGCGAGCAATGGATCTCAAGTTATAGTTTTTTTGTATTTTTTGAAAAAAATAAGTATGGAATTACGAAAAATAGTTTTTATTTCCTGACCAAAAATTTTGAATTTTAGTGTTTTGTTCAAAACAACATGTTCTAATATTATAAACGAATCCGCATTTCCTTATTAAAGGTAAATGTTAAAAGCTATTTTTAATTTTACTTAGTTTTACCAGTGTAAGATGCCATTGGCGAATGCGCGTCTATGTAGATATATTCATACACAAGTAGGATTTCCTTAAAATCATTCAAAATGAGTTGAAACACTTGAAAAATAATTCTAATATTTCAGCTGTCACAGCATATAAAAGCGCACATCGATACCTTGAGGGAGGTTTTACCTACAACAAAATCCTGATTCATTAGCTCTGAAATTTCTTCGATAAAGTTGTGCAAATATTGATCAATATTACGCGGCTTTTGATTCCGTAAATAACAACCTATTAAAAATAACTCAGAACTAAAACATACAACCTTTGTCTATAAAGTGATCCAATATAGGCCACGAACTGGCCATTGAACTTTTGAATAAGGGGAGACCGTCAATACCACATCTACAATTAATAAAAATGAATAATATTTCGCAACTTGGATTTATTGGCCTCTAAATAAGGTTTTATTCCTGCTTGTAAATATTGTTCACGTGCCACTGTTCGGGTCTTTGCTTTTTGTTGTTTAGGAGACTGTATTAGGGTATTAGTACTGCAAGGAACAAGAATTTTTTCTGAATTTATAATCTGCAAAGGTTCATCACGATACCTGCGATCACAATCCAGGCTTTTGGTACCAGTTTGCCAGATTGAATTGAAGAGAATTTTCAGTGGTGGAAAGTGGTTTAAATTTATCCAATTCTGGGGCATTAACTTCATTATTATTTGATGTATTGCTTGATTCAGACTGAGAAAGGACGAAATAGAATGCGGCTGTTTTCGCAAGTTTACAGCTAGTCTGCGTAAATTTCTGCTTGAAAACTCATCCATTTTATAACTGTGAACAAAAAGTAAAGCCAGTTTGTTTCTAACTTAGAAAATTTTTATTTATTCGCCCAAATCTATATCATCCCCTTCAAAGTAATCAGAATCCGAGGTGTATTACCTGTGACAGCGATTTTGCCAAGTCACGTGGAGCTAAGTCAGACGAATACGGTGGTCGTGCAACAATATGCATCGATTTTTTTATGAAAAAGTCTCGAAATCACTTATAAAAATCGAAAAATTTACTTTTAGTTGCTCAGAAAACATAACGAAACTAACCAAAGAAAATACGTACTGACTGGAAATGCTATACAGAATGAGTGACAGTGCTGCGAAACTAAAAACAATAGCAGCAAAATAGTGAAATAAAATTAATTTGAAAGTTATTGAACTCAGAATGAATCAACAAAGGAATTATAATTATAAAAATATTGCTGTAAACACATAGAATGTAGCTCAGCGACATTGTAGCTGCATCTTGTCAAAATTACACAGGCTCTTATGGAAAACCAGAAAAAAATAAAAGGTAGCCGCTGCTTGTGCTAAGAACGGCGACAATTTTGTAAAATTTTCCAATTTTGTCGCTGTCGCTGCTCTTGTTCTCCTTCTCTTTATGATTGTTTACATGGTATTTGATATTTGAGTTAATATTTTGAGGCAAAATCGTACTGTGTGAGTTTTTATATGTTAATTGTATTAAATTAAGCTTTATTTATCTATTAGTTTTTATTTTCAGAATGAATTTTGCGGATTTGATTTTGTAAAAATTAAACCAGGTGTTCTCTTCGGCCTTCTCAGCAGCGCAGATTTTTGACAAGATGCAGCTACTATTGTCGCTGAGCTACATTTATCTGTTTACAGCATATAGAATATGTAGTTTGGGATACGATTGAAGTTTTAGGTTTGGGAATTTTCTTTTTGTGGGATACTTGAAATTCGTGTGGAAAAATCAAACGTGGCAACGTTTTTCTCGTCTTGTTACCTATTTTTATCTTTCCGCTCAATGATAAGCTGAATAGAAAAAATCGACTGAAAACATTTTTACAGAAAAATCTTGAAAAAATAATCATGAATCATGAAAAAATATTTCAATGCTACATAGATTTACATGTACATATATATTTACAACAAGTAATTTGATTAAAGTATAATTCCAACAGCAATAACATCATTCTTGAATTCTTCCGGCGACCATGTGCCCGGAACAGTTTCCGGCTGATTTCATATTATTCCTCTAATTCGGAAATGTAGTTCCGTACACACATTTTGGTTCTCGATTTCCTTCTGATGACAATGTAAGCGAAGATTTACAATCTTGGTATGAATTGCACTTGTATTTTCGTATAACAACCCGCTTACATATAAAGTATGTACTTTGAATTTGCTCAATCCATCATTATGCGCTACTGGATGATTTTCAAACTACTTTCGATTCTTTACCACAGGATGTGTTTATTATGATTAAAAAATTCCGATTTTTTTGAAGCCTCCACAACAGAATTCTATTAGTACTCACAGATTAATAATATTAGATTTTATTGTATTAATTTTAATAAGGAAACATTGTTCATGGACCATTGACAAAAATACTGAATATAAACAGCGAAAGTTAAAAATACTTTCGCATTGAAATATACATATGTATGTACATATGTCCAAGGAATTTGCAATTATAATTGGGCCTACGCCACGACAAAATTACGATGCTAATTTCCACCTCTCTAGACATTTAAATAAACAAAACACACGCAACAGACAATCCTCGTGTTCTCCATGAGACACCACTCCATCCGAAAAAAAATTGACGGTATGATAGCGCTATTTACTCAGAACATGTGATTGGGTCATACTTTTTTGAAGACGACAATGGAAACGCGGTAACCATCATTGGTAAACGGTACCGCACCATGTTGAAAGAGTTCTTAATTCGGAAACTGAATGATTGGGAATTGGAGGATATGTGGTTCCATCAACACGGCGCCATCGCCATCGTTTTGGATGGTGCTTAATCACCAAGACAGAATGAATTCGATCGATGCACTGTTGTGCTAGGCCAAATTTCAAATCGTAAAAAATCATCCCACGAAAATTTTCGCCAAAAATTTCCATTCTTATAATAAACTGATTTATTTAAGACGCTACAAAAATTGCTTTATAAAACTAAATGTCAAAGTTCAAGGAAATAAAATTGAAATACAGTGCAATGTCCAGTGTTCAATTCCAGAATATTTAGGGGCTACCTCCTATTTTATATTCTATTATTATTTCTATATATTATATTATTATTTTATATTCTATTCTGTTTTATATTCTCTTATGGTTATTTTCAAGTTTTTCATAATTTCTTGTTACTCTTACATTAGCTGGTCTAAAGTACACTGATAATCAACGAGTCATCATCCATGTAAAAGATGTAAATGACGAACCGCCCTATTTCATCAATCGTCCTCTTCCGATGCAGGCGGTAGTTCAGCTGAATGCGCCTCCAAACACACCGGTTTTCACTTTGCAAGCACGGGATCCTGACACCGACCACAATATTCACTACTTCATTGTACGTGATCGCACAGGTGGACGGTTCGAGGTCGACGAGCGTTCCGGTGTAGTGCGTACCCGGGGAACTGATCTCTTTCAACTCGATATGGAATATGTGCTGTATGTTAAGGCTGAAGATCAAAACGGCAAAGTGGATGATCGGCGCTTCCAGAGCACCCCTGAGGAGAGGCTGTCCATTGTTGGAGGCAAGCGGGCGCCGCAATTCTATATGCCGAGCTATGAAGCAGAAATTCCGGAAAATCAGAAAAAGGACTCAGAGTAAGTCTCACTTAGTGTGAGAAGTAGAGAATAGATAAGGCTTGAAATGAATGGTCATCATCTTGAGACGAATTACCATCCTTCTGTTCCAAGTTTTACTTTATTAGAAAAGAATAAGTTATTACAAAAATTTAATAAATTTTATCAAAATAGTTCAAAATACATCTTCTAAAATCTATTACTGGAATACTAACAAATATAGTTCCGACATTGCTCATTCAATGTTAACAACTTTTGCTCAACAAATGTTCAGATATCCGATTTATACTTTTTAGACGATAGATGGATTTTGCATGAAAACTCAGCAACATGAGCTGATATAGAAACAAGATATAAAGTTGAAGGTCGACTCTTTTTAGGAGGAAACTTGTGCATGTCTGGTCACTTTTTTTCGTTACAAACGAAAAAGCAAGGTTTTAACCTTTACGCAATCTTTCTTTTTCTTGAAGTGTTTCTTTTCCTAAAGGTGTTATATAATAATTTTTTCTGGGTTCAAAAACGGCCAAAAGCTAAACGTAGAAGTTTCATTCTCTAAGAACTTTTGGGTGAAATTTTGTTATTTATTCCTATTCTTTACATGAGTTCCAACTTAAACTTGAAAGATGATGGATTGATGATAAAGAGAAACGATAATGAAATATGCTGCATGAAAAGTTTAATTTCTACCACCTTACAAGTTTATTTCCTTAATTTTATTATTATTATTAATATTGATTTTTGTAGTATCATATCAGTTAAGGCGAAATCTTTCGCCGACCGTGAAATCCGCTACACGTTAAAAGCCCAAGGACAAGGAGCTGGAACATTTAATATCGGGCCTTCGTCAGGCATCGTTAAATTGGCAAAGGAGTTGGATTTCGAGGACTTACGGCAGCCCCATGTTTACTCATTGATTGTGACCGCCACCGAAGATTCCGGCGGTTTCTCTACTTCTGTCGAGGTAGGTGTGGAATAGCTGTACATGTTTTCATGCACATTTTTCTGTAAGAAATGTTCAAGCAGTAGTTTTCTAATAGTATTCCCAAAAAGGAAATGTATGAAGTTTAATTAATTTTCGGGGAATGTATTATTATATTATTAAAATTTCGTGATCTATTTCCTCCTCCAGCTTACAATACGCGTCACTGATGTGAACGATAACGCTCCTAAATTCGAACTACCCGACTATCAGGCTCATAATGTGGATGAAGACATTCCGCTCGGAACCAGCATTTTGCGCGTCAAAGCCATGGATTCAGACTCGGGCGCCAATGCGGAAATAGAATATCTTGTCTCTGACGATCACTTCGCTGTGGACTCCAATGGCATAATAGTCAATAACAAGCAACTGGATGCTGACAATAACAACGCATACTATGAATTTATTGTAACGGCTAAAGATAAAGGTGAACCATCGAAGTCCGGCACTGCAACAGTGCGTGTCTACACAAAGAATAAGAACGATGAGGAGCCGAAGTTCTCACAGCAGGTTTACACGCCAAATGTGGATGAGAATGCGGGTCCGAACACACTTGTAACCACTGTGGTTGCTTCCGACAAGGATGGAGACAATGTCCGGTTTGGCTTTGTTGGAGGCGGCACCAGTTCGGGACAGTTCGTGATTGAGGACATCACAGGAGTGATACGACTACACAGTAAGGCCATCTCACTAGATCGCGACAAGTATGAGTTGAATGTGACCGCAATGGATGACGGTTCATGCTGTGTGAATGGCGACCAGATGATACACACTTCGACTGCGGTGGTCGTGGTCTTCATTACAGACGTAAATGACAATAAGCCAGTGTTTAAGGACTGCGGTACCTACTATCCAAAGGTAGAAGAAGGAGCACCCAATGGCAGTCCCGTAATTAAGGTTCAAGCCACGGATGAAGACAAGGGAGTCAACGGACAGGTGAGATTAAAAAAGAGATCAGATAATTTTGTAATGAATTGTAGTTCAGTCACATATTTTAAATGGAAAAAATAGATACGGCGTTTGTCATTCATCGGCGTTTGTGTCTACGTACGTATATCTGATATTAGAAACTTTAAGTTATTCATGGTCAGGTATTCAAACCGTCACAATGTTGCTATATATTAACCTCGCAAGATTTCTACAAAATACCTCTGCTTATGGTGCAAAATGTATTGCTTTTTTGGTTTCGTCTTCTTACGTTCCGAACAATTTTATTCCATAATTTCTCGTTTTTTCTTTTCATCAGGTTAAATATTCCATTGTACAACAGCCCAACCAGAAAGGTACGAAATTCACAGTCGACGAGGAAACCGGCGAAGTCTCCACCAACAAAGTGTTTGACCGCGAAGGCGATGATGGGAAGTTTGTATCGGTTACGGTAAAGGCAACCGATCAGGGCGAGCCTAGCTTGGAAGGTGTTTGTTCTTTTACCGTAGAAATAACTGATGTCAATGACAATCCACCTCTCTTCGATCGACAAGTAACATAATCAAATCTCTATTCGCACAGAACGTCCACTAATTAAGCCCACCAATCAATTTCAGAAATACGTTGAGAACGTGAAACAGGACGCCAGCATCGGAACCAATATTTTACGCGTCTCTGCCTCCGATGAGGATGCAGACAACAACGGCGCTATTGTATACAGTCTAAGCGCACCCTTTAATCCCAACGACCTGGAGTACTTTGACATACAGGCAGAGTCCGGTTGGATAGTGCTGAAGAAGCCGCTTGACGTAAGTGTTTGATTTCCGCATTACGAAATCTACAGCTTCTCGATATATTTACTCGTATATCTTCTTGATTTTTCCTGCCAAAATTTAAACACTCCTCTTAATCGTACTAACCAGTAATTGAGAAACCCTCTTAATAATTATTTAACTGTTGCATTTTGAAAATTAGTAACACGAGTGGAGTAGGCTCGCTTTGGTAGCAGTTAAAGGGAACGCAAAGTGTGAGTGCTCAGTCAGATACTGATACGGAAATTGTTTGCGAATGAATGTCGATTTATAAGCGAAAGAATGTCGACAAGAATAGATAAACAATTGAATCAGATTTATTTCTATGAAATCTCTGAATATTTATTTAAATTTTTATATAAATTTGTAAAATTTTAAGTATTTAAATTTTTAAATCTGGTTAATTTAATATCCTTAAGAGCACTTTCTTATTTTTATAAAAAATAACAAAATGTTTTTTATTTATGTAAAGTTGTGTGCTTCTTTTCAATAAGTTTTCGTTTTGTAATGTGCTTTCATTTATTATATTTCCTGCAAAAAATACAAAAGTTATTTTGTTTCATTGTAAGCAGTGCAAATTTTTGGAAGAGAAATAAAGATATTAAAATTAGTACATACAGATTTTAAAGCTAATTTTAGTAAACGCGGGATTTTTGTGTTGAACGACCACCATACAAATAAAAACCACTTTCGTTTGATTTAAAGTTTATATCAAATTCGTAAATTCGGTGACTTGTCAAAAAAAAAAAAAAAATAAATAAATAAAAAAACCGAATAACTGCAAATAAAAAAATGTCTATATTTTTTTTGTAACATTTTCAGCAAACATTTCTCCAAATTTTTTATCACAACAGCGATATGCAATCATTTTAGCTGTAAGGCTTTTGGGGTGAAGAGTGTGCTTGACCTAATACAGGGTCCGCCAAATAACTTTTTTTTTTTTTTGAAAATGCTATTATATAAAAAAAACTACTGAATATTTTCTCAAATTTTTTTTTTATTTGAAAGTACAATCCTTCCGGTTAATAATGGAAAATAATTTCATTCAAATGGCTGCCTCGGCTGGCCATGCAGTAGCCTACACGATCGGTCCAATTTTTAAGCACATTATCGATTGTGTGCAGCTGTATTTCACCAATGGCTTCAAGAATATTGTCCTTTAAAGCGTCAATTGTCTCTGGCTTGTCGGCGTAACACTTATCTTTGACGGCACCCCACAAATAATAGTCCAACGGTGTCAAATCGCACCTCCGAGGTGGCTAAACGACATCAGCTCTGCGGCTGATAATGCGATCTTCAAAAACAGGGCGCAAAACAGTAGTAGCAGTAGTCGAGTGTAGCTTCGGCTGTGTGGCACGTAGCGCCGTCCTGTTGAAACCAAATGTTGCCAATATCCTCCTCTTCAATTTTTGTGAACAAAAATTCGTTCAACATGGCCCGATAACGATCGCCATTGACTGTAACGGCCACTCCTTGCTCATTTTCGAAGAAAAATGGTCCAATTATGCCTCTGGACCAAAATCCGCTCCAAACAGTGACTCGTTTTGGGTGCACCGGCTTTTCAATGTATGCGTGCGGGTTTTCTGTGCCCCAAATGCGACAATTTTGCTTGTTTACATA
This sequence comes from Myopa testacea, assembly GCA_949629155.1. Classification (NCBI taxonomy): domain Eukaryota; kingdom Metazoa; phylum Arthropoda; class Insecta; order Diptera; family Conopidae; genus Myopa; species Myopa testacea. The sequence goes on along the minus strand of OX451347.1, from coordinate 38,375,457 downwards.
CGGAGCTGACGGTGCTTCTGTTCTTCCAAAATCCGTACGCAATTTTCGCACACATTCTGCAACATTACCATGATTTTCAAAGTAATGTCGCAATATTTCCCAGCGTTGTTCAAGCGTATACACAACCATATTCGTTCAGCGGATAAAGCTAATTATCTGTCAAATCAGACATGAGCTAAGTGTTACCATTCATGAAATAAGCACTAGTTGAAAAAAAAAACGTTAGATGGCGGACCCTTTATATATTTTGGTTTTATATCTAAATGGTAGTCATAATTGCCCAAAATAAACCCGTGACTTTTTCGTACCATGCAACTAAAATGTAATCAGAAAAACCAACTATAAAAACATCAAATACATATGTATATTGCTTAAGCTGGCGCTGCAAACGTAATTTTCCGTACATCGCTGCAATGTACTCATTTCGTTTCTTGAGTAAGGAACCATTTAATTGATTTTGATTGTTATTTAAAGCTAAACATATCCCGCCTGTCTAAATCCTAATTTTTTACTAACATCCCACTCTTCTGGACCAGTTATTGAATTTTTGGTGCGGCTAAACGCTTTTTGAAGCCCTACTAATTTGCCTTAAACAAAATTCTTATAAAATAAGTATACAAGTCTGCAGAGGCGAGTGGTTTATATAATTTTTATTAAACTATATTTGCTTTAATTTAACTGCACCTTTTTGTGTTATGTATATTTAAGTTTATGGTTTCCAGTTACTTAAGTTTAATAGTATTTAGGCTAACAATAGACGTACTTGAAAAAATTTTAAGTCAAGTGTAAAAACTTATTTTCATATTTTCTTATTATTTACATATCCCAACGGCTTCGAAAAACTTATACTGGGTACCTCTCATAATATTAAAATACAGAGTTGCTATCCCGTAAGTACGAACACTCTTCCGTACTCACTCATTCATTTAGACATTTTGGTCAGTCACTATAGTGTAAATATTGCCCCACATAAGAGGCTATCAATTTGTCTAACTTATTCCAAACCACGTCTCTCTAATTCTGAGCTGTGTTTAGAAGCCTGGCAGTTAGTCAGCAGCTTAGTTAATTTTCCATAATCCATAACAAGAAGTACTGCTTCAAATATTGTATATGTAATCCTCATGCAGGTTAAAACATAATCGTAATTGAAACGGTCATAAATGACTTCCTGAAAATACTCCTGAATATACTTGAATAAATACTCTTATGAGTTATGGTACAGTTAGTTAAATCAGAGGCAGTTAACAAAATATTGAGATATAAATGTTCGTGACCTTTGTTGTAAAGATGGCCTTATTACATAGAGCTAATATTTAGCATTATGTAAATATGTAAAAAACGATTAAACCTGAATTTTCTCTTAATAAAACCACCACCAGTGTCTTTGTACACACCTTTCGCATAGCTCACAGATAGTATATCAACGAGTACGTATTTAATCAAAGGATATAAAGGTATAAAAGCCATATGAACATTTACCCATATATTTGCATTCTCATTTGAGTTTCCAAGAGTTGCTAATTCTGCTTTAGATACGTCCGAAATTTGCTTTGAACACCATAACTGTTAGACAATGGGTATTGATGCATGACAATTAAACAATTTTCGAAATGCAGACATTACGAGCGAAAATACAATTTCTCGTTTATAACATTAGACTTGTTTTTACAACAAGATAACTCTCATTCTTTGGCATTTTCTCAATTTTTGGAGTTGTTTTGCAATTTACTATTACAATAAGTACTAGAAAATAGTATCACAAAAGAAATAGTAAGATTTTAACGCCTCTTCAAAAAACCAGAAAAGATAAGATGACACAACAAGTAACACATGCATCAATACCCATCGTGTAATACCTATCATAAAGACGTGGAGACAACATCACTGAAGGTTCTGATGTAAACATAAATGTGTGGCGACCTTCCCTTAGTTACCCTCCTTTCACCAAAATACAAATTAAGTATTTTATTAGTTCGGGCTTGGGGTAAAATTGTATTTGTAAATTAGACATCGTCAAAGACTGTCCACCACATCTATCCAACGTTAAGTCCATTCTAATCCTCAATCATATGTAACAATTTACATCGATTTACATTAAGTTAGCATTGATGTACTAAAATCTTTTGTTGTTTATATTTCTATTTAAATAAATTAATTTAACGTTTCTTTCATTTCATTTTTTATTAAAAAAACTCGACTTTAATTGTTGGCGTAATTATTGAACATAAATAACATTACGACCACGCCATGCACTGACGTTATTGCGTCACGTAACAGAGAGACCGTTACCGTTTGCGAGTGCGCGCCTCTGATAGAGGCGACCCGCCTTCTCTCTCTGATGTCGATGTCGAGCTTGATGTCGTCGACCGCAATAACAAGCCTCCAATTTGGGACAAAAGCATTTACGGTCCAATCCATATACGAGAAAATGTAACAGTTGGTACAGTGGTAACATCGGTGAAGGCAAGGTTTGTATGCTCATCACCCTAACGACTAAATCAGGATGTAGCTAAGCTAAGCATTAACAATCTGCTGCATCTGTAGTTCTAACAAAAGTAAAATAGTAGTATTTAATACGTTTCTTCTACCTTTCTGTACTAAATACTGTCTACTACTAAACCATTCACATACGCGTCACATGCGGAAATAATTTTTGGAATTTCCCGTTATTTGTGATGTGTTCTATATAACTCAACGCTCGGCGTTTGCATTTTGCAGCGGCCCCATTTCCTAACATGGGGTAAGAAAATCCATTTTTGAATTTTGACTAAGCTAAAATGAAACATACTCTTAACATCATTAGTTTGAAAACGTCCTCTTCCCCAACGTAAAACGAATTTGTTAAACCACTAAAATGTTAAAAAACCTGGTCAACCCAAATCAATTGTACTCACAAACACGATCCCCGAAGCGCTTACATTTATACAGGGTGTTGGTACTTGTGGCAGGTGGTGTTGGTTCACATGAAGTGATATTTCATAAGTTCTTTCGCAGGCGAGAAAATTGTTAAAACCTATTTTAGGCACAGGTTTAAATTAAAAATGAGTAACCGCGAAGTCTAAATAACACTACTATTTTCTTAGTATTCCTATACAAAAATACATTTTTAGAAATATGATTGCACAGTGATATTATTTATGGTTGGTTTCACTTGTATGTATGTGAAATAATGCATACCCATTTTAAAATTTTTATACATATATACTTTCCCCTTTTATTTAACAAACTACGTTCAGTCATTTAATTTTATTATAGTATTTTACAGGTTTTAGTTTTTTTAGTATTTTTTTTCTGGTGGTTAGCATTGATATCCATCATAAAAAGTAGAACTTGATAAAAGCTTTTTACGTGGAATATGATTTTGAAAATCCGACAAAAACTATACTCAATAGCAAGTCAATGAACTCAATTTATGAGTTCAATAATTAAATGCATAACATAAGTATGCATTTAATTATGCAAGTGTAATTACATACGGTAAGATCGGTTTCATTGATTTTTTTACTTTTTGGCATTACATTTCGAAATAATGTGTTTATATTTACATTATTTTTAGACACCGATCTGAGTACTTACATTTATCATCTTTATTAATTTTATACAATTACGTTCAATGAATTAGCTAAGCTTCTGCATATATTGACATGTACTCATGTATACAAGTACATTCTATGGTTATATTACTAACAATTTGCACTGCTACGTTTTATTTTTGAATGAATGGAATAGACTCGTCGTAGTAGGGTCGTGTTGCGCTGTAGGATACGAAAGCAACAATGAAATTTATGAATAGGTGAATGGGTTTTCAAAGTAGACATATGTGTCATTACTAGCAGCAATAATTTAGCAGCAGTTACTATCAACAACTAACTTGGTATCAGGCGATTAGTGCTTTTTGTTTAATTTATTTTTTTCATTTTTTCCTGTTTATCAACTAAATTCTTCACATAAAAATAGCTTTTTATGTACCTAACTAAGAAATAAACGAAATGGATTTGTTTTTTGCTTATTTTTATTTCAAACAACATTAATGCAACCACAACGTCGACAACAACAACATGTTCGTTCAAAATTGACATATTTTTGCGACGCCATTTTGAACAACAATACAAACCAAACAAATTTTTGAATTTGCGCACTTATGCACAACGCAGAGAGAAACGTACAAATTAGAAGCAATGGCCCAGGATAAAGGCTATCCGCCATTGTCGCGTACTGTGGAGGTGCAGATCGATGTGGTCGATCGCGCGAACAATCCGCCCGTCTGGGATAATACCGTATATGGGCCGATTTATGTGAAGGAAAATATGCCAGTGGGAGGCAAGGTCGTCTCAGTCAAAGCCAGGTCTGTTGCACTAAAAAAATGGTTTGCAATATCCTAGTTTATATCCTTTAAATTTAGTAAGTTTTTTATAACGTAATTCACAAAAGTGAAAACATCCGTAGGTCTATTTTCAGTTCTCCTTTTTCTTTTAGCATCTGCTTTTTGATTTGTGTTTGTGTATTGTATTTCTGAATGTTGTTGATGCACCAAATCCATAAAATTCTTGCTGTCGTGTGCTAGTCGTGTAGCTATACTTGATTCCTGTCATTATTATCCCAAAACCATTTCTTGTAGTTAACATCCTAGCTCCTAAACTCAAATATATTCCAATTTAACATTAAACATCCATGCACACTTCAGCCTCATCCACACTAGCCAAGCATATACTTGCTTTTGCTGTTATTATTTTTACTAAGTCTCACTTTTACGCTTCACATAGGAAAGCACCTGGAGCATCACCATCTCGTCGTGTGTATATACATATGTAAAGCAAACATAAATATTTATTTATGAAGTTTTGTTTAAAATTGATAACAGCTATTGCAGCTTTTTCAGTTTATTTGTTTGTACTGTGGTTCCATGAAACCGTGGTAGTTAAGCGTTGAACACAATCGGAGCAACAGGATACAGCAACATTTCCAGGCAACAAGAAATTCCATGGCGTTAATTATAATGGCTGGGCAACTGTTGCTCAGCAACAAAAATTTCATATGTCAAATTCTTAATGGTGGTGTAACACTAGGCCACTTGAGGCTATCTTAGAAAACCTTCAACTGTTTCTTACATTTTCTCCAGCATCCTTTTTTAGAGGATTTTCCATTTCTTTTAGCAATTGATAAATATTTTGAGTAATTTTTTTTAAACAGGAATGCCGTATATTTTCTATTTCAGAAATAAATTGCTTGTAATAATAATAATAAAAATTTCGTTAAATATTAACTTAAATAAATTGGCATTAAGATGCCTAATGTGACACCCCCCACAATGCAAATTGTCAAATTTTACATGACACAATGTAAACAAACACCGAAGAAGAACAAGAATGATTTTGTTGCTGTCAAAATTAGAAATTAGCCCGGAGACAAGATACAAAATGGAAAGCAAACCAGAGCAACAAACTGGAAAGCAAATTTTTTCTCGATCTCCATAAGAGCCCATGTAAATTTGACAGCTACAAATGTATCTTGTATCCTGTTGCTCCGATTGTGTTTAATGCTTTAGACTTTCTTAACACTAAACTGTTTCTGCACATGGAATCTTTCCCGTGATGATTCAATATGAGTGGCATACGCAGCAAGAAATTGGCCTTAAAAAAACAATTTTCTAATGCGCAGAAGACAATGAAAGTAGCTTTCCAACGACATCTCGCACGTAACTGTATTTTATCTGCTTTAAGAAATATTGACCGTTATGCCTTGAACACATAGAAAATCGCACGACGAATATTTCGGTGCGAACTGTCAAAATTACACGGCCTCTTATGGGAAACGAGAAAAAAATAAAATTACGTCGCTGCCTCTGCTTGCGGCTGCGAATAAATCGCAGCTGCGATCGATCTGGATGCGATTTATTCGCAGTCGTCGCTCTTGTTCTTATTTGTGTGTGTTTACATGGACTTTGACAAGCCAAAACTTCGCTGCGGCAGAAGATTCTGACAGTTCGCACCGAAATATTCGTCGTGCGATTTTCTATGTGTTCAAGGCATTAATTGGCTGATCTTCTTCGACCTTCAACCGCCCATAAATCCTAAACAGAGGCCACGCCCCAAAAAGGGACGGATATTTCCGAGAATAATGGTCAAAAGTAACGGTAAAAAAGGTCATTAAAATCGTTTATTACCCGTAAACCCTAGTTGTTCTCAGCGTCATGAGGCTTCGATCGAATCGATTCTATTTTCTCACTGACGTCGAGTTCACGCAATTTTTTCGGAAATGTGTTGTCTACTCTTCGTTGAAAATAATAAAGTGTTGCTACAAGCGTTGAACACAATCGGAGCAACAGGATACAGCAACATTTCCAGGCAACAAGAAATTCCATGGCGTTAATTATAATGGCTGGGCAACTGTTGCTCAGCAACAAAAATTTCATATGTCAAATTCTTAATGGTGGTGTAACACTAGGCCACTTGAGGCTATCTTAGAAAACCTTCAACTGTTTCTTACATTTTCTCCAGCATCCTTTTTTAGAGGATTTTCCATTTCTTTTAGCAATTGATAAATATTTTGAGTAATTTTTTTTAAATAGGAATGCCGTATATTTTCTATTTCAGAAATAAATTGCTTGTAATAATAATAATGAAAATTTCGTTAAATTTTAACTTAAATAAATTGGCATTAAGATGCCTAGTGTGACACCCCCACAATGCAAATTGTGAAATTTTACATGACAGAATTATAACAAACACACCGAAGAAGAACAAGAATGATTTTGTTGCTGTCAAAATTAGAAATAGACCGGAGACAAGATACAAAATGGAACGAAAACCAGAGCAACAAACTGGAAAACAAATTTTTTCTCGATCTCCATAAGAGCCCATGTAAATTTGACAGCTAAAAATGTATCTTGTATCCTGTTGCTCCGATTGTGTTTAATGCTACATTCTTAAAAAAAATGTAAACAAAAACCATATGTTTTTGATATACAAACAAAGGAAAATCACAATGCCGAACAAAAAGTAAAAATCCATTGTAATAATTATTAGTTTCACAATTATTAGTCCACAAAGAAAATTTTTGTATGTGGTACTATAAAACAAATTGCTGAAAAACACGAATAGCAGAAACGCAAAAATGCTGGACATGATGTAAACAAGTTTTGACGACCGCCTTGTCAAAATTCATTTTGGCCAACTTTTTGTACGCTAGGAAGTTCTGACGCTGACGCTGTTCGGTGTGCTTCAGCATTTAAGATCTCAGCTTTCAGATTTAATTTCATGCAGAGAGGATGAACTTCTGCGAGGCTCAAGAAAATGTTTTCTGTCGGTGAGGCCAAACTGTATACAACAGTATGAGACTTCAACTTGTTGTTTTTGTAAATATTGCTATTTGTTTGCTCTATGTGTAACCACAACAGGGCAAATTATGTTCGCAGTGTAATATCGGCATTACCTCTTCTAAAATCTGCCTCTCATCGCTTTTATTTCCAATCTTCGACACTTATATTGTTTGTACTTCTGGATTGTACTATATAGTGTACTGTTCTGTGAGGTTTTTTATATCTGCTGCTATTTGCCGTAAACTTTTATATTGCTTATGCAGAACAAGAATTATTTATTTTTCATCATCACTAAGTTCTTTTGTTTTTCGACCCATATTGCGGATTATGCATGACTGTGATTTATCTCGTCATTTACTTTGATTACTATGAAGTAAGTTTTTAAATATTTTATTGGCTGCGTATTTTCGTTTCATTTGAATAATGGTTTATCATTTGAAAATATGAGTTCGATTGTACATAATTTCCTCACGATTTGTGTGCAATGTTTTAAAATGTTTTACAAAGTCATAATGTTGGATTTTCTTTTTATTGTGCCTGTAGCTACGAAATGCAAGGTGTTCAAGTACTTTATTGACCCATTGAAATGTAGCTGCGTTTTGGGAACAACCAATCCAATCCGGATTAGATTAAGTTCTCGAGCATCTGCAGAAAATTGTTACAGTTATTACGAAACAATATTTAGATGGAGCTTTTTTCTTGTTTGATGTAAATAAATATATGTATGTTATTATATAAACGTATGTATGGAGATGTAAAGGCAGGCATCCACCAAAAATTCAGCACGCGAACTGTTCGCGTTCTGACCGCGTTCCACCAAAAATCAACACAAAAGCTGCTCGAGATCTGATAGCGCGCAGCTCGCGCGCTGAACGCGAACAGCTTTCCGAAATGTTTGTGCGTCGTATCCACCAAAATACGAGTGCACGCATGAAAGCTGCACGTCGCTTTTTGTTTCGTTTTTCCGTGGATACTACCAAATTCTTGAATTTCTGTTCGCGTTCTGTTTGCGATCTGCTTTTTTGCTATCCATTTGAAATGGAAAGCAAACGAACAACCGGCGAACAAATTAGTTTGATTTTGTTGGTATTCAATCATGGAGTAGACAAATCAGCGCAAACTTGCACGTCTTCTTCTTTTCCATATTCTTCTGAATTTGGTCAAACAACAAAATTTCAGAACGCGTACAGAAATGGAAAGCAAACGAACAGTCGGAATTCAGAACGCTAGCAGAACGCGAACAGTACGCCAAGTATACTCACTAAAAAACATGTACGCGAACATCACGTATTTTATAGACGTGCAAATGTTTTTAGTGGATATGACACGCAAGCAAAGTTCGCGTTCAGAACGCGCTCAGTTCGCGTTCATTTGCTCTTCCGTATCCACCAAGCTAGCGGTCAGAACGCGTTCAGCACGCGTGCCTTGGTGGATGCGCACCTTAACGTCCATTAACATTTGAAACTACACAGTGATCCGAGAAGCGCTTCGGCAGCACATCGGAATCGCTGGTTTGCCAGCGAACAGCGTTTTAGCTTGGATGGAATAATCAAATTCTGAGAATAATTTGGAGAGCGAGAAAGAAAGAGAATTTTTGTTTTCAATCACTTTCACATTATTTTATTTTCTGAGTTCTGGGTTTGAACCAAAGACTACAAACTGGAAACTCCTCTCATTTCGTGAACGAATGAGAGCCTTGTTACAAGCTAAAAGCGGCTATTACAAGATACGGCAAGATAACTGAAAAGGTAAACCGTTTTGGTTTGTTACCCCACCGTCACAAAATGATGGGGTGAGTTAGTGAAAGGGGAACAGATAGCTTTTACATAACAATGACACACGGTGTTGTTGTTGTTGTTGTTTTTGGTGCTGACCCAACAACAACTCCAAAAAGGTGGCCTACGGTACCTATGCCAATCCGATATCTGGTATAGTTTAGAAGATATAGGCATTTAAATTTCAGATTTCAAAGGGCTGTAAAACCGGAACCGGAAGTTGCCACCCCTTTTTGGGGTTGTTTTTGGGGTTAGCACCACAAACTACAACAACAACAAGAACAACAACACAGTGTGTCATTGTTATGTAAAACCTATTTAAGCAATTAAGTAAATTACATTAAAGTAAACTAAAGCACAGTTTAATATTCAACAAAACATGTTGAATACGTTGTCATCTCTTCCGGCTAAAAATACGTGTGGTAGGTTAAAAACAGCTGACTACATTTGTAAATAGAGCAATTTTTATGAAAATTAACTTCGTTTTACTTGCAAGCTATTGAATATTGTGCAACTATATGAAAGTGAAAAGAGTTTCCAGTCTTGTAGTCTTTGGTGTTAAGGGACCGGTAAAAGAACCTGAAGACACACAAACCCATGTAATTGGATAGGGTTTGACAGTTCTTAAGTTTTCTGAATTAGCATCACAGCATGTACAGCTTCTCAGAGCATGCACATTTTACTATTATATTACGGGTATCAATAGATCTTTTTCGTATCCTTAGAGAATTGTATAAGCTTCATTTTGCCTCACGACTTTACAACGAAAGTCCTGATACTCTGATATTAATAGAAGATGTGCGTGTGTCGTCTGCTTTTATTACTATATGGCATTTGATTTATTTTTGTTGTTGTCCACTTTATCGAGGCAATGCGGCCTTTTAATTGTTCTCAGACGATTGCTAATCCGAAGTGCCTCTAAAAAAACACTATTCAATATAATATAATAATATTTTGAAGAAATTACCTACATACAGGACGGAATTACATAAAGGATTTTTATGTAATTCCGTCCCTGTTATACGGATATACATTTTCTGTATTATTTGTATTTCCTATTCATTGCGTAATGTTTCTAGAATAGTGTTACTCGTATTAAAAAATGTCTCCTACTAAATTATTCATTCATTAAAACTATCGATTGGAACGAATATCCAAGTTTTCTTGTGGAAACTAGAATCGTGATGGTGTTGATTTGACGGAAACAGTTTGTATCTAATTTGAACGATTCTTTGAGTTATATTAATACTGCAATAGTGAATTTAAGCAACAGCAATCTGTGGCCCACCCACAAGGTACAGCAATCAATGTGTGACAAATCTGTGCTGGTGCACCGAAATATTCCACCAGGAAAGCTTAGCACTCAAAATGAACCACAGGGAATTCGTAACTGGATTGGGAACTTAATAAAAAACACCTGAATATATCTACTCAAATGTACTACATATTTATTAATGTACATATAAGTATCTTATTTAGACCCATGGTACCACACTCTGATATACAGCAATAATACAACACATCCTCTCTGTCTCCCCCCAGTTTCGCAAACCTAAACAACAAAACAAAAGACCTATGTACCTATAATAACCGAAATTGTCGATTCGAATTTTTTTAACAAAGTTTTGTTTCTCCCAAATAAATGTAACCTTTTGATTTCCCGAAGAATTACTATACTATTACTTGTTAATTTTCAGTGGTTTTCTGTATTTTTGCGACCAGGAAACTTTTGATTTTTAAATGATACACGCAGCAGATATTTTCAGTTTTATGTACGCCGAACGTAAATCAACTGCACTGAAATCATTAGTTTGTCATGGGTTTCTGTAACATAAATATGGCTATTATTTTTTTAAGCCATTCACTTGAATCACTGTATATTCAGACTAGTTTTTAAATGTGCATAAATATGAAGTTGAAACGATTTTGTATTTTGGTTGAACATCGCATGTTTTATCGATATTATTTTAGAGCGACTTAAATTTTTGAAATATACGGTATACTAGATTTTTATGCAGTTTAGAATGCAGCTTTTTATGTAGTTTGAACCCTTCAAACGTTATATATTTGAAAAATTTTGATTTTTTCGAAATAAAATTAACATAATCCAAAATATTTGAATAGAAATAAGAGTCGAAGTCTATTTCGAGGGGTGCCCTCTGGCCCACTTTTTTTGCAATAAGCCTAAGTGCTACTCAATAGTCATTAGTATTTATATTTCCAGTATTTATAAGCCATTCGAATACACTTGACTTTTGCGGTACCAAAATATTCATTTTTAGTTTTTAACAATTTCAGTTATTTGAATATAAAGTGACATGAACATTTTTTGTCGAAGAAGTTTAATGCACTTTAAATATATTTGCTTTTCATTTTACTTAACATTAAATTGTTTTAATCGTACATATGTATATCACAAACTCATTATAATGTGAAATATTTTAATTATCATAACACTGGAATGATAGCTCTCTAAATGTACATATTTTAAGGAGTATTCAAATATTTTTAAGAACAATCCAATTGTTTAATTTAATTCCATTGATTTCTTTAAGTGGCTTATGTTAACAAAAACCGATTTTCAGTTTTCACTTTGAATTCCATGATGGTCGTACTAACATTTTCGTCTTTTCCCCTGAATATTCCGTAATAACTCTCTACAGCTCCGGCATAGAGGGTAACCCGACAGTTTTCTATCGCCTAATGCCTGGGTCCACTGCACAAACAAATAAGTTCCACACATTCTACCTGCAGCAAAGACCAGACAACGGGGACACATGGGCTGATATCAAGGTGAATCATCCACTGGATTACGAGAGCATAAAGGAGTATAATCTCACAATCCGGGTCGAGGTGAGTACAGGCTAATATTTTTAAGAAAAAATTTATTTTAAGGAAATATTTTATAAACCTATAGTCTAAAGATTATTTGATTTATGTATATAACTGAGTCAACTCTTCAAGATTACCTCATTTAAACTAATTACTATTTTTCTACAAACGAAATGAAACTATTACAAACATGGTTTGATTCACGGCTTTTCTCATCGTATTTCTTCACCGATTCTATATAATTATACATCTTGTATAGGAAAAACAGAACCTGTTGCAGCTTCGCTATGCCAACCCGAACATTTTTCTGTATTGAAAATTGGTACAGTTTTTAATCTTCTAGAACTTAGAGAACTTAGAGTTAATTAAGCTAATTTTGCAGTATTTATTGGAACTTTCCGAACCATTCCTAAAACTCTTGCGTGAAATTCTCAAAAAATTATATTTTTCCGTGTCAAGTTTGGTTTGTAGGCAAATATAAAGTTTCCATTCAAATATAACGCAATCACACGTTACGTTTGAATTCCATTTGGAATAACTTTTGTTGTATAAAACTTAGACGCAAATGATTGTGGTAGCATATTTTTACATACAGATGCGTGCATACAAAAAATATGCGTATTTTTACATACAAAGAATATGCGTGCAGCCTTCCTCTTTAATTTAATCTTAGTTGTAATCGAATCGGTTACATATGTATGTCAGCTGTAGTAGCTCTTCAAGTGGATGGACCTTAACGTAAAGTCGCCAAAAATTTCAAAAACGATTATCTCGAAAACGGCTCGTTTCATTTATTTTTCATTTAATTATTTGATCATTTTTGGAATCAGCGGACCAAAATCCTTTAGAATATGCTGCCACACAGCCCGTTACAAAATGGCTGTCGGCCAGTGTTATTGGTACTAGTATCAAATAGTGTGTAGTAAGGTAATTTACATCCTGACAGACGCACGAACCTACTTTATTTATGAAGAGTGCATGAAGTAAATGTAACTATTCCTTAAGCCAAACTATATATCTCTATAAATTTTTCGCCACATTCCAGAACAATGGTGCCCAGCAGTTGGCTTCGGAGGCAACTGTTTATATTATGCTCGAGGACGTCAACGATGAAATACCGCTATTCACCGAACGCGAACAGGAAACAGTACTAGAAGGCGAACCGATTGGTACGAAAGTTACACAAGTGAATGCAATTGACAAGGATGGTACTTTTCCAAATAACCAAGTGGGTACAACTCAATAATTACTTTTAAGTACACTACCGGCCAAAAGTTTCGAAGCACCACTCCTGTTCATAGAAAATCGTGTGACATTTCTATATTATTGTATAAATTTTGATTTTTTCTTTTTTAATAGGATGGTTGGAAAATGATAACTGTAATATCGAACCCAAAACGGGTTTACGACATTCATTGTTTAATTGCATGCTCAAGCAATGCACTAAGTCAAGAAATTGGGTTTTTTTGTTTATTGCACTTGCCATACAAAATCGAGAAAAAGGGTTATAAAAAACCTTTTTCAGGTACTCAGGGTAATTTTTTTTTATGGGGTAATTACTAAAGGTAATTATGAATAATTATTACCATCCATTTTTTACCCTGGGTCAAGTATAAAAGGCTGACCTAGAATATTGACACCATTCTTTGTTTCTCTAGATTCGAACTGACCAAACGTTAAAAAAACCGAAGCCATGCCAAAAAAAAAATTGATATAAGATCTGCAGTGATTACTCTTTATAAGGAAGGCAATTCCGAGCGGATAATAGAGCAAAAATTAAAAATTTCGACTAGTTCTGTGCATCGCACCATACAAATGTACAAGGATTATAGAACTCTGGAGGTCCTTCCGCGGTCCGGAAGGCCAAGATCGACAAGAAATCATGAGGATAGAGCAATGACAATATCAAGCAGACGGAACAGGAGAAAAACGGCTCCAGAAATACAAGCTGAGATCAATAACAGTCGATCAAACCCGGTGTCACTAACAACTGTAATAAGGCGGCTAGAGATGCTGGTCTTTGTGAAAGGATTGCTAAAGAAAAACCCTTACTTCGACCACGAAATAAAAAGAGAAGACTTCAATGGACTCTAACCTATAAGAAATGAACCGAAGAGGACTTCAAAAATGGTCTTTGGAACGACGAATCAAAGTTCGAGTTGTTTGGGTCAAATCAAAGAATTTTCGCCAAACGTAGTGCCCAAGAGAACATGCTGCCGGAGTGTGTAATCCCAACAGTGAAGCACGGCGGCGGTTCCGTTATGGTCTGGGGATGCTTCTCAAGCAATGGAGTAGGCGATTTAATTCGAATCGATGGAATTATGCGAAAGGAGGAGTATAGAAAGATATTGCAGCACAATGCCATACCATCAGACCTACGATTGATCGGCAAAGGTTTCGTGATGAAACAAGATAACGATCCCAAACACAGCTCCAAATTGTGCAGAGGCTATTTAGAGAACATGCAAACATCTGGAATATTAACAAATATGTTTTGGCCTGCCCAGTCACCCGATATGAATCCAATAGTGCTTCTATAGGATGAGCTGGACGGAAAGTTGCGAGAAAAAGCGACTACGTCGAAAGAGGAAATGTAAAATGCATTGTTGGAATCATGGAACAATATACAACAGGAAACCATAAAAAAATTAATCGCCAGAATGCCAAGAGTTGTAGCAAAAGTTATTCAGTGCAAAGGGGGCTTTTTTGATGAAATATCAGATTAGACATTTTTGTAAAAATTTTTGATAATAAAAATGTTTCTAAAATTTAATTTTAATGTAATTTGAAAGCAAATACAATAAACCAGAGCCTGAAAATAACTGTTATGGCAATGGCCTTGAGCAAAAAAGTCAACTTTTAACTTTTATTTTAAAAGTTAAAAGTTAAAAGTTAACTTTTAACTTTTATTTTAAAAGTAAAAGTCTTTTGAAGACTTTTATTTTTAAAAGTCTTTGAAAAAAGTCTTTTGAAGACTTTTATTTTTAAAAGTCTTTGATAAAAGTTATTTTGAGACTTTTATTTTTAAAAGTCTTGGGAAAAAGTCTTTTGAGGACTTTTTCGTTTAACTTTTTTGAAATAAAAGTCTTTTTTAAAAGTCTTTTGAAGAAGAAATGCGCTGAGGCGAACTGTGGAGGAACATGATTGAATACATATATCGCTATCAGATTTGGTGCGAAGTAAAGAATATTTGCTTGAATCGTCACTCAGCGCACGCTGCGTGTGTGTATCAATATCTCGACCGAAGCCCCTATCGGCAGCGGGTACAGCGGCGACAATGCTTTAAAACAACAACACATTGCTCAGCTTGTGTGTGAATGGCGAGTGATACACGGGCTCATCATGATGCGTGTCTCAAATAAAGCTCTAAAGTTGCTCAGTGATACACGACAAAATATTATGCATGACTCAAAAATCGTGTACGTGCAAGCTGTTGAGAGTGTGTTTGTAAGCGCTTTCATTTCAACGAAAGCACTGTACGGAGTGATTGATTTGACGTATCAGTAGCAGCAGCAATGATGTCGTTGACGCACCGTGTGTTATGCCTGCATTTATGAGTTCGCATTATCGAAATATTATAATTGTATTTTCCATTATTTCCTGTAATGACCTTCAACTGTTTTCTACCTTTTCGCCAGCCTCCTTTTTTACAGGTATTTCCAAGTTGTAAAAATGAACAACGGCGAAAGGGTTAGGATATATAAAAAATAGAAAGAGAGCAAGAGCATGGCGACCTTTTTTGTATTTTGTTTTTTATTTATAATCCTAAAAAACGTTTCATCCTTACTAATTCGTTAGTTATGGGTAAATATTTTAGGTGAGTTTTTTTTTTAATAGGAGTACAAGTATTTTACATTTCAAAACTAAATTGTTAGATCTACAATGGATAATAAAATAAAACAATTACAATAACAGTAAATTTCTAAGAAAACCTAAAAATAAAAACCGAGTTAATTTATTTATTACAATTGGTTTGACCAACAGTAAAAAAGCCGACGGCTTTTCAATACATTTTTTCTTGCTACCTGCATGTACATATGTTCGCTTCCGCGAAGCCCTTGCTGCGGCTGCTGTGCATAGTAAAACAGGAATAAAAGCACAAGAGATAAGAAAAATTTTCAGACCCTGCTTCGAGTTCTGTATGCATGTGTTTGTTTGATGATCGTGAGACAGCCAAAATTTTTGCATCAAATGTTATGAGCGTTTGGATCGTAAGTTGTTCCACTTTTTGAAATCAACCAATCAGCGTGAGTGATGCGCTCCCACTGATGAGCCGTGTATCACTAGCCAATGACTGTGTTGTTATTGTTGATTGTTTACGTTATAGGGTTATAAAGGATTTAAAGCAGAACTACTAATGCAATGAATTTTGATCGAAAAATTGTTATTGGTATCAAAATCTAGTTAGTCGCATGTCACTTTAGAGTTAGTTAACTCTCAAACGGCTGCACCGATTTCGATGCGGTTTTCACCATTGTATTGCAAATTTTTAATTCAATCGTATTCATAGATGAGATGAAAATGGTGGAATGCAAAAATGATCATTATATTACAGAGCAATAAAAAAACAAAAGGACAGAACAGAAATTTTCTTAGAAATTCTGAAAAATTACGCTGGCATTTTAGGTACCATGTTTGGCGGCTTAATAAAATGTTGGAAAACAATAACGAAAATTGTACACAGTGTGGGAAAAAAGTGAAGATAAGTGTTGAATTTTCTGAGAAAGAGGTTCTGGCAAAAATTGATTCGCAATAATTTCAGTTCTTTGTGCAACCAATATTTAATGGTTTGGGTATGGACCTTGTCACATAATATATTCAAAATCAGCTCAGTATTTAAAATCAGATATTTTTTAGGAATAAAAGTATAGTGACAAAAAAAAAATATCATCTATTAAAACGATTGAATTAAAAATTTGCAATACAATGGTGAAAACCGCATCGAAATCGGTGCAGCCGTTTGAGAGTTAACTAACTCTAAAGTGACATGCGACTAACTAGATTTTAATACCAATAACAATTTTTCGATCAAAATTCATTGCATTAGTAGTTCTGCTTGAAATCCTTTATAACCCTATAACGTAAACAATCAACAATAACAACACAGTCATTCACACACAAGCTGAGCAATGTGTTGTTGTTTTAAAGCATTGTCGCCGCTGTACCCGCTGCCGATAGGGGCTTCGGTCGAGATATTGATACACACACGCAGCGTGCGCTGAGTGACGATTCAAGCAAATATTCTTTACTTCGCACCAAATCTGATAGCGATATATGTATTCAATCATGTTCCTCCACAGTTCGCCTCAGCGCATTTCTTCTTCAAAAGACTTTTAAAAAAGACTTTTATTTCAAAAAAGTTAAACGAAAAAGTCCTCAAAAGACTTTTTCCCAAGACTTTTAAAAATAAAAGTCTCAAAATAACTTTTTCCCAAGACTTTTAAAAATAAAAGTCACAAAATAACTTTTATTAAAGACTTTTAAATATAAAAGTCACAAAATAACTTTTATGAAAGACTTTTAAAAATAAAAGTCTTCAAAAGACTTTTTTCAAAGACTTTTAAAAATAAAAGTCTTCAAAAGACTTTTTTCAAAGATTTTTAAAAATAAAAGTCTTCAAAAGACTTTTTTCAAAGACTTTTAAATATAAAAGTCTCAAAATAACTTTTATGAAAGACTTTTAAAAATAAAAGTCTTTGATAACAGTTATTCAAAAGACTTTTTTGATAAAAGTTATAAAAGTTTCAACCTCTGCAATAAACTTTAAAATGTATAATGAAACTTTTTATTTTTAAAAGCTTTGGATAACTATTAGTAAGATTTGTAGAAATTTCAAGGGTGCTTCGAAACTTTTGGCCGGTAGTGTATATATTTAAGGAAATTCTGCCTGAGCTGTCTTTCACAGTTCTCCTTTTAACTTTCAATTCTTTCAGGTTTACTACTACATTGTGGACTCGCCACGCAACGAGGGCAAAGAATTTTTCGAAATAAATTTGCAAAGTGGCGAAATTTTTACCAAGACCGTATTCGATAGAGAAAAGAAGGGTGCTTATGCACTGGAGGTGGAGGCGCGCGACGGCGCACCGTCGGCACGGCCCAATAGCAATGGGCAGCCAAATTCAGGTTCGTGCTCTCATATACATATATAGTTATGATTACAAGAGACCCACTTGTGTAGCTTTCGGAATTTTACAAATTTTGAAATCCCCTGTTATATCAAGAGAACCACAAAATGTATTCTTTTGCGCTAACCTTGAGTGATATATAGTAAAAATATCTCTTTCAAAATCAAATTGATGAGCTTGTAATGAAGTTAGAGTGAAGAACAAATTTCAAACCTCTTATTAATAATCTTAGGGCTATGTATGTTAGAATTATTTTATTAGGTCATTCAGTATGAAATGTGCGATTTTGAAACGAAAGTTTAGTTTATTTGATTTCCGCTTAAGTTGTCGATGGTGTTTTGCCATTTTAACGGTCGCTTTTTTATGCCTGCAGCGAACACGTCTGCGGGACGAGAGCCAGTGAAAGCCGAAAGGCATCTTTCACAACTTCTTGAGAACTGAAGGATTTTCCTTGTAAGAACTGGTCCAATGCCTAGAATAAGTGGTAGCCCGTTGGTGCAAGGTCTGGTGAATACGGTGGGTGACAGATAGTTTCCCCGTCTAGCTCCTGTAATTTGAGTAGCGTTGTTCGACCGACATGTGGTCGCGCGTTGTCTTCTAAGAGGTTGTCTTGTTATATCAGCGCTCGTTTTTGAGTTATGACAACAAAATTTCAGAAGTTATGATAAGATAATAAGACAGAAATATTGTTGGAATGAAATTTTGATTTTTTTAGTATAATCTGGTAGATAATTTCATGGCATATGTCCGCCGCGGCTACGAATTACATGGTCCATTCGATCAGTCCAATTTTGGACAATTTGGACAATTTACTGCAAAGGAACAATTTCTGTAATTCAAGAAATCAGAAAAGCCACCACCAAAATGTGAGTGTCGCGGAGTGTCTCCGATATGATCATATCGCTTCAAACCATACACAAATCTAGTCGTATTTTTAATTAACACCCTCATTTTATGGGAAGATATGGAATCCAGATTGCAGGAAATAAGCTCAGCATATTGGGCATGTTATAATGGGGAGAATAAGTGTCAAAACCAGTTTCCTCCGAGTTTCAGTTGGAAGATATTCCGCAGCATAACGCAAGTTACGCAGCACACAGTGGGCTTTGCCCACCACTGTATTAATGTGATCAGTGCATGTTAACGTAGAGTTGACCAAAAAACCAAGATTAGTTGCTTTGGAAAGAAATTTGAGCACCGTATCACCAATGAATAAGGGTGGCAATGCAGAAAAATTTGGAACATTATTAAATATCGGCATAATAAACGATCTAGTAACATTTAATTTTAAATAATTTATTTCTTTCAAAGTAAATTTCCACAATTCGGAAGCGTTGTTCTGGCGTTAAACGAATCATGATCACTAGCCACCTTTCTGAACAGAGATGTCAACACAGTTTGACATTCACAGCTTTCAAACCATAGTTATCGATATCGATAGTTCTCATGCAGCTAAAAAACACCCTTTACATGGGGTCGGAGTTTGTTCTGGAAGTAGCAACTCTTTTATTTCATCCCACGCTGCATGACATGTAAATGTAATGAAAAGATCAGGGCGATCATAGTTCCTCGCATACGTAATAGAGTCCTGTAGCTGCATATTCCTCGCGGACTTCTAGTATACATAAGTGGCAGGCAATAAAATGCTATTTCTTTTGTTGCTTGTATCACCGTCATTATTTACCGCGTCTCTCAAATGTATTCTTCTCATATCAGTTTCTTTTGATTGAGCCTAATATATAGTAGTCATTCCGACTAGAGGTGAGCGATTCCGTGATTTTTCCGGAGCAGCTCCGACCTGTGACTGTGACTGTGACAGTACTGTCACAGGTATAAAAACCTGTGACTCGTGACAAGGCATTCGCTATAAAACGAGTGCGCAAAAACGTGCTAGATGCATTCAAAATAACGACATTAATTTAGATCTGCTTTGGTTTCGTTCGCTTTTGCTATAAGAACGAAGTGAAGCTATGAACATTCGTTAACTTTAAAAGCATTCATATTTTACAGAAGTATGAATTAATACAGACACCAATTTTAAGTAATTGAAACTACTGATATATACATATTTTATATGCAAAAAACATTCTTGTATTAAAATTTTATTACCAAAATCATATTTGTATTTTTTCAAAATAATGAAGACAAAATCGTATTGAAAGTGTAACATGTTATTAAGTTAATTCCGTATTTTACAATACGCATTTTTAAAATTGGTATTTGAGCTGCATGTTCATAGTCTAAAGTAGAAAAAACAATTGCTACCTAGATATTTACACATAGAAACTTTCATTAATGTCTTCAGTAGTATCCAAAATATCGAACAAATATCGCAAAATATTGAGTAAAACACGTAATTCCACAAAATCCAGACAGAAAATCCCTGATTGCGAAAAATTGCAAAAAACGGCATCACTGCTTCTAGTTGGGACAATAACTCGTTCTAACAATAACGAAACGCTAGAACAGCAAACTGTTACTCGTGATTTCATTTCAACGAATTCGCAGGCCGTGAAATACAGGCTGGTATTGAAACGCTCCGAACCTGTGACAGGCCGTCACACCAACCAACTGTGACTCGTGGTTGCATTTCAATGAAATCACAGTTCGTTAAATATCGTTCCGCTGTACCTGTGACGGCGTGTCACAGGTTCGGAGCGTTTTCAATCGCAACTGTGACTCGTGATTTTGTGTACCTGTGACAAAATCACAGGTCGTGAAATATCGCTCAGCTCTAATTCCGACTAAATTTTCACGTACATACCGACGATGTAGTGATGGAACGCATTTCAGAATATGGTTATCTTCATTTTCACGTACCATAATCCGATAGGTAATTCATTGCACTCATTTTTTTCCTGTGCGTTCACCTGTGACTTTGTTTATCATTTTGATGTTGAAATGGTAACCATAATTGGATATTGCAATGGATCGTAGCACCCATGAGTGTCGGCAGTTCTTATTAGCTGCTCATTTCTGCGCTGCAAAACGATATACCGAAAAAAAAAATTCTTCTCCAACAATGACAAGTGCCACTTCATCAATTATTGGCGCATTATATCGTCTGACATGCTCATAGGCTGGTGTTTGATCAGCAAGAATAATAACTCTATTGCTATCTGATGGCATGAGATCAATCGCATTTTCGAACAAATTATTGTTGCCATGTAACATTTTTTTCAAGATCTCAACAATTCTGATTCCAGTTGAGATTTGGCAGCGTGCATTCAATTTTTCACTTTCATCAAATGTTTTGAATCATTAGTAATTCCATTTATCGAACTTCTCAGTGGTTCTTTTGTCTGCACAAGTTCAAGTAGCTTCAATTTTCCGCTCGCACAGCATATTCCCGCATACGCTGTTGATCAAATTCTTCTTTGCGTTGTTGAGACGATTGTGCTGCTCTTCTTCTTCTCGATTCAGCTCTTCCCTTCAGCTACTTTGAAAAGTACTTACCCTAATACGTTCATTATGGTCTTAACATTGTTGATCATTGCGGTTTGATCTCCTTTGACGTTGTGTGATTGTGTTTCGAGAACGGCGGCCTATGTTGGAATGTGGGCGTAAAATTATAACGAATCAATATAATATAATATTTACATCTTATTTATAAATTGTCAATTATCATTAGGGCATTGTATGTATAAAAATTTTTTTGTATTTTTGTATTGGGGTACAAAACGCTATGGCGTGTAGATTGAGTCGAGACAAGAAAAATATCGAATGGAAGCGGTCAATTTCCCCCCGTTGAGGCGGGAGAGACCATTTTCTAAAAACCCGACTTCAAATCGGAAAATAATATTAAAACGTAAAATAAAATATTAACGGGTATACCTAGATCTTTCCTAGGTATTCATTCATGAATTTGAAAGCCCGTGAAAGATTTTTACACAAATACAGTGTTCCACTAAAGTCTTCGTACAGCACTTCGTCAAAACTTTATTGATATAAAAAGGTAATGTGTAGCAAGAATTAAAAAAAAAAATTAATACAGCTTTGTTTATTAAGCCATTTCCTTAAATTTAACAAAAAAAGAATCCAATTTCATCAATTAATCGAAAAGTTATTAACTAAAAACGCAACAAAGTCATTGAATTAGCTCCAATAAAGTCTTCGTACACTCGCAAACAAAGTAACTAAAAATCCTTAAAAACTGTGAATTGTTTTTTTTAATATTTTGTGGGGTAGCCTTTATTTTTAATAACGGCTTTAAGATGGTCCAGCATCGATTCCACAAGATTCTGTGCAAAGCGTGGTTCGATTTTCACCCATTCCCCCTGAAGAATTTCTTTTAGTCGAGACTTTGAGCTTATATGATTCGCCCTGATCTTTTCTCAAGCATATTCCAAATATACTCAATGGGGTTGAGATCAGGACCCTGTGGTGGTGTTTTAAACATGTGTGGAACATTGTACGTCAAGTACATCCTGGTGTTCTAGCCATGTTTTTGGGATCATTATCTTGTTGAAAATAATATCTCTGAGAAACGCCCAATTTTCCAGCACTTGGCTTCAAATTTCTCTTCAATATATCAATGTATACACGGTCCATAGCTTCTTCAATTATCTCCAAGTTTCCAACGCCACTAACAGCCATACACCAACATACCATCACCCCGCCACCGACATATTTTACTTTTTTCTTTATCCTTTCTTTGAAGGATAAATTGCATTCTTTGCATGTTTGCAGCCAATGTGGTCCTTGGATACCTTTACGGGATTACACCTTTAGCTAATCTTGCAATTCGGTTTTTATTCCCTAAAATCCTCAAGATCGGTGATCTTATCTCTAGCCCTATCAAATTTTAAATTAACCTTAAGCGACATTTCATCACAAGAAAGGGTGACTAATGTTTGCTCCGATGAAAAGCCGTGGCATTGAAGCTGCAGGGCCAAATGACCCCCAAAGCCATTGCCTTCAGAGTTTCGTCATATCTCTACTCATTTGGATGCCTAGAAAAATGTCTAACATAATTTTGTACGCACATTGCCATATTTGTGGGAAGTTGTAGGAGTTACTTCCCTAATATTTAGTTCCTCATCTTTTTCCTGACTTCATTTTTCCCTAAAAACTCTGTTCCCTTCAGTTAATGTGAAATTGTGTGAAACTAATACCTGCTCTTTCTATTTTAAAAACTATTCTATTTTTTTTATTTATCAATTTAGTCTTTCTGGGCGTATTCTCAGTAAGAGATCCACGTGTTTGCACTTGCCTATCAACCTGTTTCTTTTCAAAAAGCTCGGATCAATTGTACTCACTTGCGTAGATAACTTATTATACATGTTCTTGGATATGTTGACATCTGGGACGGCATCCTACACCAAATTCTTATCATTGCGCATCCTGATAGAAAAATGGTTTTGGCATACGTAGATGTTCTTCGTTGTTTGTCCAACGATGCCTAGCCTGCGATGCCTAACCAATCCTTTCTCCTGTAAAAGCGAGCACTTTTGAAACTAATAATATATTTTTCGAGTTTTAAACATTATGCATTAAGCATTAACCACAACCAAGGCTACAGGCTACAAGATACAAGCGGCATCTGTCAAAATTGCATTGTCCCTTAAGCATTAAACACAACCAAGGCTACAGGCTACAAGATACAAGCGGCATCTGTCAAAATTACATTGTCCCTTATGGGGAACAAGAAAAAAAACATTGATTTCCAGTGCCGCTACGTATCTGCGGTTAGCCGCTACGCATCTTGCAGCTAGCCGCTAGGCTTCACGCCGCTTGCAGTCGATCGAGTTCTATTTTTCTCTGGCGGCGTAGGTATGCTTCTTCTTCTTTTGTGTTTGTTTACGTTTTACATATAAAAAGATTTGCGTTTTGACATTTGCTGCTGGCTTCACGCCGCTATCATTGGAAGTTAGCTACTTTTGCAGTTAGTAGCCTGTAGCCTTGGTTGTGTTTAATGCTTTAAGCGTTGAACACAATCGGAGCAACAGGATACAGCAACATTTCCAGGCAACAAGAAATTCCATGGCGTTAATTATAATGGCTGGGCAACTGTTGCTCAGCAACAAAAATTTCGTATGTCAAATTCTTAATGGTGGTGTAACACTAGGCCACTTGAGGCTATCTTAGAAAACCTTCAACTGTTTCTTACATTTTCTCCAGCATCCTTTTTTAGAGGATTTTCCATTTCTTTTAGCAATTGCTAAATATTTTGAGTAATTTTTTTTAAACAGGAATAATACAAATTTCGTTAAATATTAACTTAAATAAATTGGCATTAAGATGCCTAGTGTGACACCCCCCACAATGCAAATTGTCAAATTTTACATGACACAATGTAAACAAACACACCGAAGAAGAACAAGAATGATTTTGTTGCTGTCAAAATTAGAAATTAGCCCGGAGACAAGATACAAAATGGAATGCAAACTAGAGCAACAAACTGGAAAGCAAACTTTTTTCTCGATCTCCATAAGAGCCCATGTAAATGTTTTAAATCCTCAGCCAACACAGAATATACTCGTAATTAGGCCGTTCCAGATTAATTAAAATATTTTAATTTACTGCTCATTAATCAATTAAGTAACCGCCATTGACTTACAGCCTTATCGCGTATTTTTAAACGCAAACGCAAACTCAAACGCGACTCAAACGCAATGCGTTCCAAATGGTATGATCAAACTTTTTCGAGTAGACTGCGTTTCAGTTTTGAGGAGAAACACAAAGGTAAACAAACTTTACGTAGTCTTGCAGACTTCCCCTGCTTGCAGAGCACAAAGAGTTACCATGCATGCAGCATTTTTAGCATTTTTACAAGTATTTTCAGGAATCCCAATGAATTAGTGTTATAATTGATGTATGGCAACAATTTGTACAACAAAAGCAAATCTGATAAGCCGCACACAATGTTTACATATTGATATTGTGTTTATTATCGTGTGCTCTTTATGAGAGAGTGAATATAGCAGCAATATTCCTCGTGCGACTGCTAGAGCGCAGCGTCATAGCGTGGAACAAAGTACGGGGATACTCAGAAGAGGGACAATTCCGATCTTTTACATATGCCGGAGCTTCAGTAACTCTAATATTATTTGTTACTTATGTATGCGCATTATTTTATTTTATATAATGAACAGGTTTATGACGAACTACGCATGAAAAAAGAAGTTTTTCTGAATCTTTTGGAGAAGGTAGCGCCGTGCATAAAAAAAATTGTATGAGCCACTGTTCAGAATCACACCAAACGCGAGCATTTTGCGATCGTCTGGTTTGAGAGACTTTTTCCACGAAATAGCTCATCCATCATGCCACAAAAACGTAGTGAAGTCTGCAAAACATGTAAATTACCAACAAAACTGCGTTTGCGTTTGGTTCCGCGTTTCGATTGCGTTTGAGAGGTTTACAAATTTTTCTCTCTCAATTCTTCGAAAAATACGAAAAGAACAAAACAAAACGCGAAATAAACGCAACGCGAAAAGATACACGATAAGGCTGTTATACATTATTTAACAGGAAATAATTATAAATTTAGATCTTTAATAAAAACAGAATCCAGAAGAGAATAAAAGTGTGTGCTTTGTACAAACATATAAATAACTGGACGAATCCTGGACGCGTCTGTGTTATATATCAGCAAAAAGTTCGTTACAAACATTGGCGTAGCGACGGCCAAACTAAAAAAAGATTAGATTGTGAATAACTATTGAACGCGCTTAATTATTTGGATTTAATTTTGGTTATATTACCAAAATCTTAGTAGTATTTGGATGTATAAAAATAACATCTGAATAAACGTATGATTCTTCTCTTCTGATTCATTATTCTTCTTAAATAATATAATGAAATTACATTTTTTTAAATTTTAACTGTAGGAATATATTAATATTATACCTCTTTTAGTGGGTTTCTGAACTTATGCAATTGGATATTTGAAAACCAATAATTTTTAGAACACTTCCACTTCTGATTTTAAAAACTTCCCATATTATTCTCTGTAGTAACGAAATTTATTCGGATTGGAATAGCTGATAAAAACGATAATCCTCCGTATTTCGACAAATCCCTGTACGAGGCCGAGGTCGATGAAAATGAGGATATCCAGCACACGGTGCTCACTGTCACCGCCAAGGATCATGACGAGTGTAAGTGTATCGTTCACGGGGCTTTCGTATAAGCTTTATTCGTTATGTGTATAAGCTTTATTTTAAATTAATCTAATCCAATCCATTAATCTAATACAACTAAAATATTTCTTTTGATTTCTTCTGCTTGTATCCTGCGGCCATCGTGTATCTGGAATTTCAATCAATGCAAACGGAATTTCATTGTCTTATTAAAAACAGCTTCCCGTATACGCTATGAAATCACAAGTGGTAACATTGGCGGCGCATTTGCTGTGAAAAATATGACCGGTGCTATCTACGTGGCCGGCGCTCTTGACTACGAGACCAGGCGCAGGGTAAGTCTAAAGATGCTACTGTTTCTGAGGTGGGAAAAGTCATGCAATGTTTGAATTACACTAACTAAATTGATTTTAAATAAACTATTGCACATGAAATGAACTACCTTCGAATCAAATTAAGTTACTTTCGAACTAATGGTCGACTTTTAAATAAAATAAACCTTTTAAATTACCCAAAGTTTTCATATCATTATTACGACCGGTTAAGTGTTGTAGAAGCTATGTGTGCGGAAGAAAAAAATCCTCCGATCGAAAGTTCGCTTAATGCTAAATTACAATATTTAGTGCCTAACAATTATATGTGTATCGAGCATCAATGCATACTCGTATATCGAAGTTGAAAAAATAAGAATTATTGTAATAAGAACTTTTTGCTTGGTGGTTTTTGACATAACTTAATTAAAATGGAAACTTTGATTAAAAATTATTTTTATTGAAAGTTATACCTAAACATTTTACACAAAAACTGTTATGAATCTTATCGCCTTACTTTTCGCTCCCGCTGCAGTACGAATTGCGCTTGGCTGCCTCCGACAACCTCAAGGAGAACTACACGACGGTTATAATCCACGTCAAGGATGTTAACGATAATCCACCAGTCTTCGAGCGCCCCACCTACCGCACTCAAATCACCGAGGAAGATGATCGGAATCTCCCAAAGCGTGTGCTACAGGTCAATAGCTCGCTGTTTAGCAGTTTTAAGTGTTTGTGTAGCTGTTGTATATCCTTATTTTGTTTTATTTTTTTTCTTGGTATGTCTTGATTATCTATTTCATCTTATAGTAAATCAATAGTTTTTTTCTTTCCATTTCAACTTTTGCCCCTGCGTTTTCTGCACTTGCCTCTGCTGCTCTCTTACCTTCACTCAATTTATTTTAGCATAGAAAAGTAGAAAGTTTCCTCGCTACCTTTTTTATGTTTAAATCGCCTGCATGTTTCAATGCCACAAATTATTCTAAAAAGTGATATATTTTAAGTTATTGTTTTTTTTTTGCTTCGTTTTGCTGGGAAAAAATAACATTTTTACAGTACATTTGTTGTAAATAAACTGCTGAGTCGGAAAAATATCGGTGGTGTATACAGGGTGTATCGCATAAGGTACGCCAAAAAGCTAGGACGGGTAGGCTGGGTCGAGATTTTCCCCCGTTTAGGCGGGAGGGTCCATTTTCTAAAAACTCGACTTAACGTCGGAAAAAAAATTACGAAATAATGGTTAGATCTAGATAACTTTTGCTCGCTAATTTTCAAAGCCAAATATCCGCTTCTTCATATCCTTTATAAATTGGGATCCTACGCCAAACAGTTTTTGAGAAAATTAATGCCAAAGTTAAAATTTGGAATACAAATTCCGAAAAAAATTTTTGCTCGCAATTTTTTTTTTAAATTACGGTATTAGGTATAAAAAAAAAATAAAATTCTCTAATCAATTCTAGAGGAAGTGCTTCAAACCCGAAGGATGTATGTTTTGTAGTTTCCGAGAAAAGTGAAAATTACGAATTAAACTCCTTCCGCAGAGCAATCTTCTTCCATATTTTTCAAAAAATTAGCGTAAAAACAGAATTAGGTGTATTTGTTTTTCTAAAAACATTATTTAACTTACCGTTATAAAGAAATTTCTTTTATTTATGTAAAATATAATTTTTTTGAAAAACCATTACTTATAGAGAAAAACGACTTTTTATTATTTTTAATACTTTTTTCTATTTTATTAATTTTTTCCTACGAAAAATGTATAATGTATAAATAGCCATTAGCTTTCTACACGTGTTTTTTCATCAAGATCGGTGCAGGGTTTTTAAAGAAAATGCTCTTTGAAACGTAAGAATTGACATATTTTTCCTAAAAAAGAAAAAAAACCTCTACTCTTTTAAAATTAAAAAAATTATATGGGCAAATTTCTGAGGAAAAAATTAATAAATGGGGGAAAAGTACTAAAATTATAAAATGTAATTTCCTCCAAAAGTAATGGTTTTTTTGTACATAAATACAAAATTTTATGTACATAAATAAAAGGTATTTCAAATTCCTTTATAACGGTGCCGATCCTTTCCGGATATCTTTAACAGCTTAAGCGCTATAGTGATAAGATTTTCAATTTTCCACGGGCTATAAATGGATAACTTTGCGAAAGCCCAAAAAGCTGTTGTATTTGTAATCAGCATGGAAAGCTAAAACAACAGCAACAACAACAACGAAATAGAGTAGAATTAGTTTTACTTGTGTATATACAATATTGAAGCAAATTAAAAGCTAATAACTATCTTCCTTTGCATGTCTCTTTATTAACTTCATTGTTTCCTACATAAATATTTGTATTGTCAATAACAGCTTGCAAGCTGATCTAACTAAACTATGGCAAAACTATTCGTAAGAGCTTTTCTGCTACATCAAAGCAAAGTAATACTGACATTTTTTACTGTTTCTCCTTATTTCTCTTCTCGAATTACACCGAAACCCAACTGTTGGGTGACTTTAGGTAACGGCAACTGATGGAGACAAGGACCGGCCGCAAAATATTGTATATTTCCTCACGGGCCAGGGTATCGATCCAGATAACCCAGCAAACAGTAAGTTCGACATAAACCGCACAACGGGCGAGATTTTCGTACTAAAGGTGAGTACAACTACAGAATAAATAGTATACAGAACGCTTATCTAATAAAAAACAAATTTGGCGTGGTCCGCCAATATCTGCAGTATTCTGCAGCGCGTGACAATATTCTGATTATTTTGATTTTCAAAATGAAATATCGCCCATGTTTATATAAAGCCACGACAATATTTAATTTTTCTTTGTAATAATGTTTTACTAGAGCGCTACAATTAACCAGTAAATCCTGCTGTTAATGGGTATAGCTATGCAACATAAAATACCGAACACAACTTTCAAGGGAAAATCATACCAGCGCAACGCCATTTGCGTTATGCTTTGTTTTATTCGCTTAACAGTTTTTCCAAATGCCTGATCCAGAGCAAATTTCTTTCCGCTTCCACTCAGCAGCGTAAAGGAGTGTTCACACAGAGTCCTTTTTCTGTTGTTTACTGAACCGCTTGTCAATTGTATTACACGGTGTCTTATGAGAAGCGCCATACAGAGAATAACATTGTTTGCACTCATCAGCTAATCATTTTACGGGCTTCGTTGCAAAAATGTACAAACTGTCATGTTGTCGGACACGTGTTTTGAGTGTAGTAGTAGAGTTTATGATATTTTTAGAATTGCCACACAGTTGTCTTCGAGTGTTTATAAAACGTTTTGTACGTGGTTTTATTCCTATCAAAATGCAATGTGATGCGTTGCCAACCAACTTGCACGGAGTCCAATACCAATTTACAACAATAGTTTCCACTCCTTACGTTGTTTCGGCAAAAAATGTATTCCATAGCTTAAAACCAACGCAAATACGTACCGTTGAACTGTCAAATCCAGCTGTAGGTAAAAACCATTCGCTAGCATACAGTTGAGTAGAAAGTTGTAGTGAATTGCGTCTTGTGCATGTTATCGGTTTTTCAGCCTTATTCCATACCAACGCAACGCAACAAAATTTGCGTTACGCTTCTAACCACCGGGCTTCTTAAATTTGTATTCGATAACTCTTACGATGATTGCGTTCAGAGAACTGAGCTTTACGTGTTTGCTGGTATGTCACAACGGGTTTTCTGTGGTATACACAGAATACAGAATATACTCAGATTTCTCTTTTCCTGTTATGATTTTATGGCTTTCAAGTTTTTGTTGTGTACCACGAACTTTTTCCCAGACCCTACTTGCCAACTTTCGGTTTCTTACAAGAGGAAGGAAGAGCGTAATATAATATTATATCATATAACTTAGTATATGATATGAGTACTGGTTTAATCTTCGTTATGTCGTGGCCTCTGTAAAAATCGATTCTGTCACCGACTTGACCAATGTTTCAAAATGTTTATAGCTACGAACTGACAAATACTGTTTTTACTTGCAGCCTCTTGACCGCGATCAACCTAATGGTCGTCCACAATGGCGCTTCACCGTGTTCGCACAGGACGAAGGAGGTGAAGGTCTGGTCGGCTACGCTGATGTGCAAGTCAATCTGAAGGATATTAACGACAACGCACCAATATTCCCACAGGGAGTATATTTCGGAAACGTTACCGAGAACGGCACCGCTGGTATGGTGGTTATGACAATGACAGCTGTGGACTATGACGACCCGAACGAGGGATCGAACGCGAAACTTGTATATTCTATAGAGAAGAATGTTATTGAAGAAGAAACTGGCTCCCCTATATTCGAGATTGAGCCAGATACAGGTGTCATTAAGACCGCCGTCTGTTGCTTGGATCGCGAACGTACGCCAGACTATTCTATACAAGTGGTGGCTATGGACGGTGGAGGGCTAAAAGGGACTGGTACAGCTTCGATTAGAGTGAAGGACATAAATGACATGCCACCTCAGTTCACGAAGGACGAGTGGTTCACGGAGGTAGATGAGACAGACGGGACGAATTTACCAGAAATGCCGATTCTAACGGTAACTGTACATGATGAGGACGAGACAAATAAATTCCAATACAAAGTTATCGACAACAGTGGCTATGGTGCAGATAAATTCACAATGGTGCGCAACAATGACGGAACCGGATCGCTAAAGATAGTTCAGCCACTGGACTATGAGGATCAGTTGCAGAGCAATGGATTCCGATTTCGCATTCAGGTCAATGACAAGGGTGAGGACAATGACAACGATAAGTATCATGTGGCCTATTCGTGGGTGGTCGTTAAACTGCGTGATATCAATGACAACAAACCTCATTTTGAGCGCGCTAACGTTGAAGTATCCGTCTTCGAAGACACTAAGGTTGGCACAGAACTAGAGAAATTCAAGGCTACCGATCCTGATCAGGGTGGGAAAAGCAAGGTTTCCTACTCCATTGATCGCTCATCCGATCGTCAAAGACAATTTGCTATCAATCAAAATGGTTCCGTTTCAATACAACGTTCTTTGGATCGTGAAATTGTCCCTAGACATCAAGTGAAAATCCTAGCAATCGACGACGGTTCACCGCCCAAGACGGCCACGGCTACCTTGACAGTCATTGTGCAGGATATCAATGACAATGCACCCAAGTTCCTGAAGGATTATCGACCCGTACTACCAGAGCACGTGCCACCACGCAAGGTTATCGAAATTCTGGCGACTGATGATGATGACCGCTCTAAAAGTAACGGACCACCCTTCCAGTTCCGACTAGATCCTAGTGCTGATGACATTATACGTGCTTCGTTTAAGGTCGAACAAGATCAAAGTAAGTAATGCTCAAATTGTTTACGAGTATCATTTCAAGAATTTATTTCATTTAAATGCAATCAATACCTGAGCTGAGAAATTAACAAACTGCTTCCTAAACTTGGATCTAAAATAATTAGAATCGATAAGGGTTGCAACCTTAAAGTATGAAATTCAAATTTAAAATATTGCATAGTTCTTATTTACTGTAGTCGTAGCAAAGCTCATTCTGTGGCCTCAAGTTATTTTAACATTACGAACAGGATTTCTGATGATACTCGTACTTCCTAAATTGTATTTTTTACAAAGCCGCCTAAACAGTTCGAAATACCCACCACTACCAGCAATTAATTAATATTTAAGAATAAGCTCAGAGCTTAAATTCGATTTTAGAGAACTTGTCTTTTAGATTTACACATTTTTTTAGATAAATTTTCCTTAAATCCCTTAAAATAGTAGGGCCGTAGTATTTACACAACTCTTTGTACTGTTTCATATATAACAGAGGGTGCTAATGGAGATGGCATGGCTGTCGTTTCTTCGCTCCGTTCCTTCGATCGTGAACAGCAAAAAGAATATCTAATTCCAATTGTAATTAAGGATCATGGATCGCCTGCAATGACTGGTACTAGTACACTTACAGTGGTCATTGGTGATGTCAACGATAATAAAATGCAACCAGGTTCAAAGGATATATTCGTCTACAATTATCAAGGCCAATCTCCCGATACGCAAATTGGAAGAGTCTATGTTTATGATTTGGATGACTGGGATTTGCCAGACAAGAAATTCTATTGGGAAGCTCAGGAACACCCACGCTTCAAGCTGGACGAAGACTCTGGCATGGTAACTATGCGTGGCGGTATACAAGAGGGTCGTTATCATCTGCGATTTAAGGTCTACGATCGCAAGCATACACAGACCGATGTTCCTGCAAATATAACGGTAACTGTACGTGAGATTCCTCACGAAGCCGTGATAAACTCAGGTTCAGTAAGGATTTCAGGCATTTCGGATGAGGATTTCATACGTGTGTGGAACTACCGCACGCAGAGTCTAAGTCGTTCAAAACTAGATCGATTCAGAGATAAATTAGCTGACCTGTTGAATACGGATCGTGAGAATGTGGACATATTCAGCGTGCAGTTGAAACGCACGCATCCTCCACTAACTGACGTTAGATTCTCAGCACACGGATCACCGTACTACAAGCCGGTGCGACTAAATGGCATAGTTTTGATGCACCGTGAGGAAATCGAAAAAGATGTGGGCATTAACATCACGATGGTAGGAATAGACGAATGTCTGTATGAAAATCAAATGTGCGAAGGTTCTTGTACGAACAGCCTCGACATCACTACGCTGCCATATATGGTGAATGCAAATAAAACCGCTTTGGTTGGCGTACGCGTCGACACCATAGCCGAGTGCACCTGCGGATCGCGAAACTTCAGCAAGTCTGAGTCCTGTCGCACAACCCCTTGTTACAATGGCGGGCGCTGCATAGACACACGCTATGGGCCGCACTGTGCTTGCCCAGCGGGTTACAGCGGTCCTCGTTGCCAGCAAATTACTCGCAGTTTTCGCGGCAATGGTTGGGCCTGGTATCCACCACTTGAGATGTGTGATGAATCACATCTGAGTCTGGAGTTTATTACCCGAAAACCCGATGGTCTGATTATATACAACGGTCCGATCGTGCCCCCTGAACGTGATGAAATGCTGATATCTGATTTTATTTCGCTGGAATTAGAACGCGGATATCCTCGATTACTGGTTGATTTTGGCTCGGGTACGTTGGAATTGCGCGTAAAAGCTAAGAGGACACTTGACGATGGTGAATGGCATCGCATCGACTTATTTTGGGACACAGAGAATGTACGCATGGTCGTGGACTTCTGTAAATCCGCAGAGATAACTGAAATGGAGGACGGCACACCGCCTGATTTTGACGATATGTCCTGCCAAGCTCGTGGTCAAATACCACCATTCAGCGAATATCTAAATGTTAATGCGCCACTTCAAGTCGGGGGTCTCTACAGGGAACAATTTGAACAATTACTCTACTTCTGGCACTACTTGCCCACATCAAAAGGATTTGACGGCTGCATACGTAATCTTGTGCACAACTCCAAACTCTACGATTTGGCACACCCCGGCTTGTCACGTAATAGTGTCGCCGGTTGTCCACAGACAGAGGAAGTCTGTTCGCAATCCGAGCAGACAGCACGCTGCTGGGAGCACGGAAACTGCGTCGGCTCGCTCTCAGAGGCACGTTGCCAATGCCGTCCTGGCTGGACTGGCCCTGCATGCAACATACCCACCATACCAACAACTTTCAAGCAGCAGAGTTACGTAAAATACGCTCTCAGCTTTGAACCTGATCGCTTTAGCACCCAGATTCAGTTGCGATTCCGCACACGGGAACAACACGGGGAGCTCTTTAGAGTCAGCGATCAGCACAATCGTGAATATGGAATTCTGGAAATTAAGGACGCACACCTCCATTTCCGCTACAACTTGAACTCATTGCGTACCGAAGAGAAGGACTTGTGGCTGAACGCTGTAGCAGTGGATGATGGTCAGTGGCACGTGGTACGCATTAACCGCTACGGTTCCGCGGCAACTCTGGAGCTGGATGGAGGAGAGGGCAGGCGTTACAATGAGACCTTCCATTTTGAAGGACATCAGTGGTTGTTAGTGGATAAACAAGAAGGCGTATATGCTGGTGGCAAAGCTGAGTACACCGGCGTGCGTACATTCGAAGTTTATTCTGACTATCAGAAAAGCTGCTTGGACGATATCCGGTGAGCCAGTCAATGAAAAATATGATCAATGATTAATATTACCGTATTCACACTTTTCAGGCTTGAAGGGAAGCACTTGCCACTTCCGCCGGCCATGAATGGAACTCAATGGGGACAAGCTACTATGGCGCGTAATCTGGAAAAGAGCTGCCCTTCGAATAAGCCCTGTTCTAATGTCATCTGTCCTGATCCATTCGAATGCGTTGACTTGTGGAATGAGTACGAGTGCACGTAAGTGTCACAATATATATATTTGCCTCATTGTGAATTTCTCTTTGTTGCATTTTTGTTGATTTTTTACGAATTTCCTCATTTCATTTCAATTTCCCATTTCATTTAAATTTTGAAAAATACACTACCGGATATAAAAACTACATAAAAACAATTAAAGAAGTTCCGAGGGGATTAACAGATTTGATGAACACATAATTATATTGTATAGTACAATAATAGTTACCAAAATTAACTGCAATAATTATTAAAGAATTGCCAGAGATTGAAATCAGAATAGAATACTAAGCCGTGCAGGTTGAGTCGAGACAAGAATAAAATTGTAGGAGAGGGGATCAACTTCTCCCCGTTTAGGCGGTAGGGACCATTTTCTAAAATCGTAAAACAATATTAAAAAATAACGGTCAATCCTAGAAATATTGAATTGAAATTGGAATTGGGACTGTTTTTTTTAGTATAACACTGCATCTAGAAGTCGATTCGAGATGTGGTTTTCAAGAAAAAATTCACTTTTTGTATCAATTCTGTTGGAAAAAATTTCTTACTTAAAAGCTTCCAAATAAATTGAAAGTACTTTGAAAAAGTAAACATTTAAAGTCGTAGTTATATGTACTTATTAAGATTTAGCGGTAAACATGGCAGATTAATCTTTTCTAAAAACATGTACAAGAGTGAAAAAATATTCGATTTCAAACTATGTAATCATTTCAAGAATGTAAGCTTGCAGTAGAACACAATTGGTCATAGCTATACATACATACATATATACACCAAACATACATATACCGACCCTACCAATTACTAACTTTACACCTAGGCATAATCTAAATGCAAGAACATCCTTCACTATTTTATTTTATTCTAGTGTTTATCTGAAGACAAAAAAAAAATTAAGTATTAATTTGTTAGCACTCCTTTCAATACAAAAGTTTTAATATTCAATTTCCATTTTTAATGCAAAAATATGTTTTACGGTTAAATTTGATGTATTTCTTTAAATCAATTAGTACATAATATTAGATTCCACTCGCATTTTAATATTTCAAGCTGTGGCGAAGGACGCGTCATGTCACCAGACGCCAAGGGCTGCATGGACCGTAACGAATGTTTGGACTTACCCTGTCTAAATGGTGCGACGTGTATTAACTTGGAGCCACGTCTGCGGTATCGCTGCATCTGTCCAGATGGCTTCTGGGGTGAAAACTGTGAGCTGGTGCAGGAAGGACAAACACTAAAATTGAGCATGGGCGCATTAGCGGCCATTCTTGTTTGCTTGTTAATTATTCTAAGTGAGCATCAAGAGTTATGTTCTGTACGAATTTGTTCCCCACAAAACACCTTACAACTAATGCACCTTTTGTCTTTTACACCCATATACCTCTTTTTTAATGTTTTCATGTAAAAAGTCGTCGTTTTATTATTAACTTCGTTTTTCGAATTAATATGTGTATACATATAAAGTTGAATTTTTGTTCTACCGTTTATCGACATCTAGTTGCATATTTCTTTTATATATTCTGTTTATAATTATTTTCGGAATGCTTTCATCTTATTATTTGCATCTGCATATATACGCTGCACCGTGTGTATTAGAATTAGATAACTCTATTATCCATTCATTGGAACATGAGGTTAATTATACATAAACGCGTATACTCCATGAAAATTATGTTACTAATTTTTAAATAATATCCAAATAACCGCTACATCAAATCAAGGTCTTTGTTGCCACCAAGTATATTTTGTCTAAGCCGGAGTGAATCGATTATTATTTGGTGCGCAATGTTTGCCTGGTATTAGTTCAGATTAAATTGGATACCCAGTAGAAGGCCTTTAATTGCTAGTACTGTCTAGGAAAATACTTTTGTGGTTATTTATTAATACATAAAGTATATAATAATATATTGGGATTAGTTTTACCTTTGTTGAATGATGTAGAGCACCAACCACCTATTTGTTTTTAAAAATCCTTATGTAATTACATAGATACCGGCTCCCTAGTCCTTCGACTTCGTACACCTAACGACCAAGCCGCTATTGATGGACAGCGCCTGGAGAGTAAAGAATAGATAATAACTCCTATATTTGCCAGAAACGGCAAGACTTTAGAATTAAAGTAACAAAATACAACGACGAGCTACTTAACTCCACTTTCATGAATTTTCTGACAGTTCTTCTATTTTTTTAACAAAGCTTGAACATTTATTGAATTTCGTAAAAAATCATCAAAATATTCTGGAATTCATGCAAACGCAATATCTTTTATTGCGAATGTTTGCGTTCTTGTATGTACCTAAAATACGTTTACACTTAAATATGATCTTGCTATGCATGATATTGGTCTAGATGTCCCGCTGGTTTTAAAATCTCTGGCAGCCAGTGCGAGAACGAGAACGAATGCTTACTGTACCCTTGTCGCCATGGAGGACGTTGTCGCGATCAGCACCCTCCGCAGAGGTATGAGTGCCATTGCGCACTGGGGTACACTGGCATGAATTGCGAGCTGAAGCTATTGGCATCTGGAGTGCTGACACCGTCACGAGACTTTATTATTGCATTGGTATTATGCTCTAGTACATTGATGCGTAAGTAAGCCGAATGCGACGGCAACAGCTAAGTGAAAGGAGTATATAATTTGCAAAGGAAATAGTTATTGAGTAGTAGAACATCTGATCCATATTTTCCATTCATAGCCCTTACTGCTTTCAACTTAAGATTCTTGTATATATAAAAACGTAGTAGTTAAAATTCATATCTCTAGATCGCATGCTATATTCACCATTATTATATTAACCATTCGCCTATAAATATAGTATAATTATGTATTTATATATTATGCCTCGTCTGAATGAAATTACTTAAACCCATAGTAAAATTTGACCAAAGGACGTAAATACGGAGTCATATCAAGGTTTTCAAATTCGGTAAACTATAAGTTTAACTATGCACAAAACTTAATTTTCATCCGAAGAGACATCTCAAAGTACTACAACAATTCATCATTTGTATAAATCATGTTTTGAATCTAAGGTCGGCAAAATCACGAGTTAGGAAGTGTTGAGTACAATTCTGGAAGGCAAGCCGATTCCATCAAAGATCGTTTTCCCAACATCAAAACTTCTGCATCCATCTCATGGAATGCCTTATCCTTTTAAGATTGGCAAAGATATACGGGCTTGTCCCACAGCATTCGCTTTCTTTGTCATAACATTTTCTTGTCAAATGTGGCCATTTGCCACTGTGTGTATGATACAAAATAGGCAGAGAGGAAGTATATTTAATTTGTTACTAATTTATTTTTTATGAACATACCACTGCTATTATTATATTTATTAAAGCTTTCTACAATGAATTATTATACAAATATAAGTCCAATGATATCCTAGTGTTGCCACATTTTTTATACTTTTTAATGTAGTTTGATTTTGTTGTTATTGTAAAGAAATACTTAGCCCAACCCGTTTATCATCTAACTTTGGCGATAGTCGTGGTGATAAAATCACATCTACAAAGTATTTTGATCGTCTCTAACATTTACCCTTTTCTCTTTTCGTTCTGCATCTCTTAATGTTCATTCCGTTTTGGTTACAAATTTCCAGTTTTAGTTCTTGTGTTCGTGGTTTACAATCGAAGACGTGAGGCACACATCAAGTATCCTGGCCTCGACGATGATGTAAGGGAGAACATAATAAACTACGACGATGAGGGTGGCGGCGAGGACGACATGACAGCTTTCGATATAACACCACTGCAGATACCGATTGGAGGATCCATGCCTCCCGAATTGGTCTCAATGAAAATGCCCATCATGTGTAAGTATAAATAACACTATTTTACAAATTTTGGACAATTTTGAATTCTAACAATGAAAGTAAATTCTTCTAAAGGGAAATTATCTACAATCATGTCATGTTTTTTTAATCAGCTTTAGTTTAGGTTCAAACAACTGAAAATAGTTTCTTTGTTAATTTATTCAATAGAAATACAGTTATTAGCTTATAGCTAAATTCCAACGGAATATTTAGAGTTGCTTTTGTAAAAATCTGTGAGAAAATCGAGGCGAAAATTTAAATATTCGCTGTTTTTCTGAAATATTTAAAATTCAGTCGTTTAGAAAAATTTATAAAAAATAAAATCTTTTTCAATCATACAAAATTTGATTACGAACATTTTAAGCCCTCATATGTCAACAAAGGATACAAATTAGATTTTTTACATTCGTTTTTGTAATAACCTTATCACATTCATTTTCTACATTTCTTTGCTTCGGGTTTGGGGTAGAAATTAATATTTTCTAATAAAACTCGTAAGTAATTTTAAAGTAATCTGCTTCACAATTTAAATGTGAAAAAGATATAAAATTAGTTTGATTAAACTGAGAAAACACAAATCCAAAATACCCAATTCAATTGACAGCGTATAAAAGTCGCGTATTGTTTTCTCATAAAATTTGGACCAATAGATTTTTAGTTTTCACTCTGTTTTTTCGTGAAAACTGAATAAACTGAAAAACTAAATTACACAATGGTAAATTTCCAAAAGTTAACAAAAACCATAACCACCGTCATAATCTCTAGTTAAAGGATCCTTTAACTGAGAACCTTCAAAATTAAATGCTAAAGTGGCATACCAGGTCGCTGGAGATTATTCAGTCGTGAATGATAACAGTATTGATACCAAGTGTACTAGATTAAAATCTATATATATAAAAATGGTGTAAAAAAATGTATAGTAATTCATAAAATGAGAACGGCTGGGCCGATTTCTGTAAAATTTTTTGTCAGTTGTTCGTATTTTCGAGGAGAAGGTTCTTACGGAAGAAAATTTTGGAAAATCCCTCCGGAAAAGTCTGAAAATTGAAAAATCGAAAATCGAGTTTTTGTATGAAATTTTGTGTGAAATATTTTCTTAGTGGCTTTTCAAATGAAAAAAAAAGTTCTCAGCCAAAATCCGATAGATGGCGTTATACGTTGACTTAGACTTCGCGCAAATTGATGCGCGAATGCAAAATCATCATTTGGGATGAATGCACGATGGCGCATAAACAAGCTTTGGAGGCAGTTGACCGAACAATGAAGGATTTACTAGGTGATTTAAGACGATTTGGTGAGGCTTTGATATTGCTCTGCGGAGATTTTCGTCAAACACTTCCCGTCATCCCCAAATCTTCTGCTGCGGATGAACTTAACGCGTGCCTGAAATCGTCGTCTTTGTAGCGGCATGTCCAGAAGTTTCAATTGACCACAAACATGAGAGTCGCGTCGCAGAACAACCCATCGGTTGCTGAATTCTCGAGACAACTGCTGGAGCTTGGCAACGGCCAAATTCCTGTTGATGCTTCAACTGGATTGATATCGTTCCCTGAAAATTTTTGTGAATTCACATCGTCCAAGGAGGAACTCATCAGCAGTGTTCCCCGGCATTGCACAAAATTAGAAAAATCTCGATTGGATTGATGAACGGGCAATACCAGCAGCGAAGAATAAGGACGTCGATAGCTTAAACTTAATTATTCAAAGTCAAATCGCAGGACAACTGCATACCGACAAATCTGTTGACTGCGTGACCGACGAAAATGAAGCGACCAACTACCCGACGGAATTTTTGAACTTCCAATTCAAGCGGATTCAGTTCCCCGTTCGATTGGCATTTGCGATGACAATCAATAAATCGTAAGGCCAATCACTAGAAGTCTGTGGGATTAATCTCGAATTGCCCTGTTTTTCGCACGGTCAGCTGTACGTTGAATGTTCGCGTGTTGGGAAACCGTCTTCGTTATTTGTTTTTGCGCCGGAAAACAAATCGAAAAACATTGTTCATCAAATCGCTCTCTACTGATTCCATTCAAATAAATTACATTGAAAATTTAAATATTTGTGTTGTATTATTACTCTAAAGTTTGTCTGAAGGCTTAAAATTGGGGCGAGGCGAAGTTCGCCGGGTCCGCTAGTTTTATATATTTTAAGGGTCAACATTAGAATACTGTGTATAAAGATGTTAACTTTTGTCTTTGCAGCTTAGTCCAATCTATTGAATGTAAATACAATATGCAATACTGGCATAAGTATTTATGTTATGGGGAATACCCTTAGCTTCTTCCAGGCGGAGGTCCTGGCAATAAACATTTGTGCTGACCTCAAACTAAGGTCAGAACAACCTAAAAATCCTAACCGGGCTTCACACCGGTCATTGTAGACTAGGGGCAACTAAAGGAACTAGGCATTGAGGCAACGGACGAATGTCGCTTTTGCGGTAACGGAAGTGAGACGCCGCAGCACTTGCCATCTGAATGCGAGGACATTACTCGCAGGAGCTTGGAGCTCCTGAGCTCTCACTATCCTGCATTGGAGGAACTTAGGGACGGATTATTGAAGTAGGTACAATGTATATACCGCGTTATTGTGACTCTAGTCCACACTGAATGGCACTTTTGTCCCAAACTTTATTTACGAGAACTGATGTAAATGTGGCCGGACCACGCCCATTTTGGGTGAAATATTTAATATTGAAGCTTGATAGTCAGGAATTAAATTTTGTTATAATGGATTACTTCCATGCCTTGTTACATAGTTTCCACAAATATTCCTTCAGGTTTAGTAATATAAAAAGTGGGCGTGCTTCGACTCGTATGAGTGCTAAATTTTATTGAGATCATTCCTTATCAGACTATTCGTTTCCATTCGGACAGGGCTAAATCGACTGAGGAGCATTAAAGTATATGCTATACTTTTCTTTATCTACCATGACTTCTGTGCGTTTTAAACGGAAGAACAAACTTATTATACTCTGTCACCTTCGGGTTTAATTCAACCATAACTAAGATTGGGGTCCAAATATACTTCTAATTTAATTGAAAATGAATAGAACTCAGTCTAACCTAATTTCTAAATCCGAATTGCAGATCCCGTTATAACATTAATGTCAGGTCAGGAACCAAGTGTTGGCATGTTTATCGAAGAGCACAAAAAGCGCGCAGATAGCGATCCGAATGCACCGCCTTTCGACGATCTGCGCAATTACGCTTACGAGGGCGGCGGCAGCACCGCTGGGTCATTGAGTTCCTTGGCGTCAGGTGAGTTTGAATCTGTTAGACCCCGGTGCGTTAATATTTGCACTCTGTAAACCGCAAGTGTAAGGAGTGAGAATGGAATTGAATTTCCGGGCCAGCACCTGCAGAACCACTGATTAAGATGTTCGCGGTAACCTAATGGGTACAGACATGAAACATTTTGTCAACTATAGCACAGTTTTCGTAAGCTGGAGTTTCTGGCTTTCGAAATATTGTAAATTATATTCAAATATTTCTAAAGAATTCTGATTCGAATTCTATTCGAAAGGTACACTGCAAAACAAAGGTGTATTTTGAAAAACACAACGGAGCTACTATGTTCTTTAGTCTCATACTGAGAAATCTATGAATTCTAATTATGAAAGCTTGCTTTCCGCCGTGGTAAAATGTAGCCTTACCCTATAATTTATAATAATTGTAGATTCAAGATCGTACTGTTTTATAGATTTTATCGATTGCTTTTAAAATTACAGGCCAATCTTCAATGTGTAACTACTTCATGTACATTTAGTAAACTATATAAGTACACACACTTTCGTTCAATAAAATCAAACTAATATTTA
The DNA here is from genome assembly GCA_949629155.1 of Myopa testacea. Taxonomy (NCBI): domain Eukaryota; kingdom Metazoa; phylum Arthropoda; class Insecta; order Diptera; family Conopidae; genus Myopa; species Myopa testacea. The sequence continues at coordinate 38,333,048 of OX451347.1, read as the reverse complement.
TCTTTTTTACTGTTGCTATTTAAATTAACGGAAATGTATATGCATGCACACGTACAGGCCTGACTAGCCATTTCTTTAAATTTTTACGTGTAACTACAAAAACGTACTCTATTTTATCACTATTTCCAGGCACTGATGATGAGGCACAGGAATATGATTACCTTGGTGCGTGGGGACCCCGCTTTGACAAGCTCGCCAACCTTTATGGTCCAGAAGACAATCATGTGAACGACCAAGAATTGTAAGCTCCAGAGAAACTGCAACATAGTAACAAAAAACGAACCCAAAGTTTATCAATAAAGTTTCGAACATTGCAAACATAAAAGCATAAACTAAATAGTGAAGGACAAAATTATACCTTCACCTAAGTCTTTCCAAAGTAGAATTTGCACCAAACACTGTAAAAACGATATACTTATAGTCGCAGCAAATGCAAAACGGGGACTATTAAAGGGTAGTGACTGAAATTAGGACAGTTAAAACTAGCCAAGAGGAACAGTTTTAAAATTTAAGAACTACTCGAAATAGCTACTAAGAAACATAATAATATTTAAAGAAACCAAAGTTTATTACAATGTAATGCATGAAGATCACTATTTTTAAGATTTTAGAATGTTATTTTATTTTAAATATACTCAGTTTAAGTTAAGCGTTCACCAAAATCTAATTAAAGTTACAGAATTTAGCACAATTTTGATATGTGTACAAAATTTAATGTATTCTTAATTGACCCAGCGCATTTGACCTCGTGCAAATTTTGTCGTTTAGCACATTTTAAATCAAACCACGTTTTATCTGAAACTTAAATGATATAAAAGTTATATTTTATATGATCGAATATGTAATTCGTGGCGAAGGAAATTCGATCCGTTCACACAGCCACAGTTGCATACATACACCACACTGACCACATATAAAAACAGAGCAAACTTGATCAAAGCTCTATCTCATGAATACAACTTTAAAATGCTATGTCCCATGAGCAACTTTATGATGAGCTTTTAATTTCAAGGTGTGTACGTTTCGGTAAAGTACGGCGAATCACATGAAATACGCAGTTACATCCAGCTTTTACTTAGCAGACGGAGAAGGCGATGATTTTCCAAACTTTTGGTTAAATTCGTTTTTAATACTCACAAGCCTACCCCTCCTAGTACAAGCCTCCTCAGCTCTGAAGTGAATTCAGCCGCTATCTTAAAACTTTAAAAAGGTAATATCGAAAGTCATCCAAAAACAGGTTCTAATCTGTGATTAGTTTCATTAGATTCATATGGGATCCATACCAATTTAGAGGGAGTAGGAATCACAAATAGTCGGCAAATGTGTGAGAAGAACATTTCAAAATAGCTTGCAAACATTACCTTTAAATTAACTTAGCGCAATTGGATATGTAAATAGTTTAGCAAGTAACGATTATAATATTAACTAATTTAAAACAGATATAAAAAGTAGCACTGTAAGGGGAAAACTATTTAATGAACTTGATGAAATGCATTTAATCACGATTAACAAACGTTTAAATTCAGTATAAAAACTACACTTATCTTTACATGACATGCATAATAACATTTGCATTTGAATTGAATTGAAGCGCAGGAAGATGTGGAAACCATAGTTTAAAGATGCAATATTTCATGTACGGTAACAGTGAAAACAAACAAGTTACCAGGCCAGATCTACTGAACAGAACTGTACGAGCAGGTCTCAAAGTAAATTTGCTCTGATGTACATGATTACAATGCCAAGGATATTTTTAGAAAGTCTTCAGATCGAAATCCCTTGATTTATATTAGATCAAAATAAACATTGCATTCTTTTAAATGTTTTTACTAGGTCACTTTTTATTTAATGAACGTGTTTGCTTAATTCAAATGATCACATTTGTTGCTTTTCAGCTGTTTGTTAAGCAGTCGAGAGAAGATTTAAAAGCGGAGTGCTAAATGCAATCGTTGATCTGCTCATAATATCCGTGATGCAATGGTGCATAACATAACTAAATGTGCACGTACAAATAAATGTGACGCGCAATGAGAAAAATATTTGGGTTTTGCAATTACATTCATTGCGCATGGGTTAATTTTTACTCAGCAAAAGCACAGAACTTTAAGATAATGTTTATCTTCAGTAATTAAGGAATTAAGAAGTGTCAAAATAAGTAAACCTAAATTTATACTAAATATATTTTAATTTAAAGATATGTCTTGGAAACGAAGAAACGATTAATTTAATAATTCACGTAACAATCTAAGATTAGTTTTAAGTTTTTATTGCGAGAGATGAGTATTCAAGGAAGAAACATATAAGACGAAAACACAAGCATAATTTAGAAAAACTGTTAAAAATTGGAATCATTATTATTACATTAGGTACGATTGTATAAAGGAATGTGTATATTAACTAAAACATGGGAAACTGGAAAGCATGAAGCGTTCTGGAAATTTAGGTGTTGTAATATCTGTGTGGTCGAAAACTGCGATTTTACTAGCCTGGTGTGAACTGATTACCCTTTCTGTCAACTCTCGGCATCCCTTTCCAACTCTTCAATACTTAGGCCGGATTCTTTTCAAACACACCTTTTAATTAATTTCATAAATACAAATTTTTAATTAATTACATTTTAAATTAATAAACGAATTTTTATGATATTCTTTATTAATTTCTTTTCGTATGTTTAACGAATGTATGATTTTGAATTTATCTAATGAATTTGAATATGATTGTTTGTTATTAAATATATACATTATATTTCATATGGGAAAAGAATATGATAAAGCTTATCCATGTATTTGCGGTAAAAGGTTTAAAATTGCAGGCTCTAAATATATACATATGTACATATGTATGTACTCGTATGTAGAGATAGGAATGTGACACCTCAAGATGCAAACACACACACTGCTGAATTTCGCCCAGACTCGGTTTAGCCTTGAATTCGATCCGTATTTCTGATTTATTATTCCATTCACTTCCGTACAGATGGATATGCACGTATGTTTTAAATAAGTACAAGATTTGTGTTTTCGATTTATCGCGCTTCTATCGGGGTACTATACTTCAACTGCACGGAAAGAATAAACAAAAAATTTTATATTTTGTCAGCAACAAATATTAGATATACATATATAAGTCAAAATACTCACATATACATACATACATACTTACAGACATTTACATATAAACACAACAAGATTAAACAAAACTTTTTTTACAAGACAGAACTAAAAAACCGGAATGATGAAAATTTTAAGTCTCCTAAAATTTCAAATAAAATAACTCGTAGCTATAAATAAAAAGGTATCTAAAATTAATCTGAAAATCTAAGGAAAAGCAGAACTCTTGTATGCATGTAAGCACCACAGAAAACAAAAAAGAAAAGGAATAAAAAATATATGGAAAATAAAGAACTGTATTATTATATGGAAATACCAAAAGTGTTTTATTTCAACTGCAAACCATACGCAAAATTCATTCATTCAGTTCATTCTTGGAGTTTTCTTTTCTCTCAACAGTCTATTCAAAACGGTGTCCGAGAAGCGGTCGTTTGAGATTAGACAATTACCAGAAGTCACATGGAGCCGCATCGAATTTTTGATGAAAAAGTCTCGAAGAAATTGCGTGTTTTTGGGACCAATGGAGATTTGACTTTTCCCAAGCACAAATGCTCTTTCCTAATGGTTTGGACCGATCCAAATGAAATGTTAACATTATCAGCAAGGTTTTTAATTGTCAACCGAATTGTTGGAAGTGTTTATAGCACCTGTAAACATTCCTTTCAGATAAAAGCTGGTCGCCGAACGCCTTCGGCAACATTCTGCAAAGAAAATTTAATGCAACTTCTTTGTTCAATAAAAACTCACTCTGTCTGTCCGCCTGGGGAAATCAGGAAAAAAACGAATATTTTCATCAAGATTAAAAATGGGAAAAATCGGACTATTGCCACAAATTGGACTATTGCCTACTTTTCACAGTGATAAAAAATTCTTCCATGCTTATAGTTTAATTTCTCAGCTTGTAGAGCGAATTTGATGTTGAACTTTTATTCACGAGTCCACTGTCTTGGACCAAATTATACTACGAAAAGTCGGCGTGGTCCTCCCACTAATTTTATAAAACTCGATTATAGTAGAACGAATCATGAAATTCGGCACGAATATTCTCTGTCATCACTGGGTCTTGGTATTGGAAATGTCAACAATTAGATCATTGCCGCGACTAACGAGTGTAGGGTATATAAATTTCGGCCAGGCCGAAGTTAAAACTCTTCCTGGTTACTCTTTAACTCACTACAATATCGCTTGGTTGCGGCTCGCAAATAATTTCAAATTTGGCAAATTGGCTACTTACTCCTTGGTTTGGACAACCTGGGTATAATTTCTGTAAAATTCATTTCTCAATAAATTTTTAAAGTATGTAATTCACAAATAAAAAGTTAAAATTTCATAATATGGGTAGAAATACTTACATATGTATAAAAATTATAAATCGATATTTTTTTAATCGAAAAATCGCGTTAAATCAAGTTGAGTCGCGTAAAAACAGAATCAAAAATTTTAAAAAAGTCGCATTATTTCAAATTCGCGTTAAAAAAGTTCGAGTAAAACATAATAAAATAAATATACCTATGTATATTTAGAAAAAAATACGCACTGAAATATTCCAAACTTCTCCAAAATGTATAAGAAAAGTCGGCAACATTTTTACTCATATTTTATAAACAAGTTCTTCTGTGTATATAATAATAGATTTAGTTCTGAAAGGAAGGACGGAAGTTCATCGAAAATTAGAGAAATCTTTCATAGCTTATGAACCTACTATAATGACAGATTTCTAAAGAGAGAGAAAGATAGCGAGAACTACGAGAATTATAACCGAGAGATTTACAGGGCCGATTTCACAATGTCCGGTTAGCTTAACCGCGACATTAAAACCAACCAAAAACGCGGCGAAGCGTAGTCAGTGTAAAATAACAGCATTTGTTAATACTCTTCGTGGTTACGGACACCACCAAATCTTAGTTATTGAAAACTGTTTTATTACTTAGAGTAGAAATATATCAATCAGCTCCTCTTTATCCCAGCACCACGTGCTTCCAGGGTCAGAATAGTGACCTGCTTATTAATTTATTCCACTTTCATATTCTCGATTCGACCGGAGACATAGTCTTGATACATATATAAATGTGTATATTATTAAATGGCAAACAGATTATTACGCTTTAGAATTATTGTACAGGTAACCCTCGTTTAAGACGACACGTCTTTAGCATGCATTCACGGTTCGGGGATTCCAAAATATTGCTTTATAGTACGATAATTATATCTACATATAAATAGGCCACACGAAAAGGGGTTCCATTCCTCTAGCGTCTGTTCCCTTCATTCAATTCAATGGAACATATACTGATTTGTACGATTTTTCCCTATTTTTTTTACCCTATTAGTATATAGTAGCTCGGACTCATTCTGACAACATGAACTGTAATAGAAACTCTTAAAAGCAAAAAAATCCCAAAAGATATCTGATATGATATTTTTCATTCGAGCGCAGAATTTTCGTACCGTATTACTTTCCAAGAAAATTGATTTAATAAAAATATTCATCCTATGTTTTTAAAATATTTTAATCTTCTCTCCTCTTTTGGTCATATTTAACACGGAGGCTTTTGTGAATCTAAAGTATAGATTCAAAATCATGTTATATGGGGTTTGCCTGTGTTATTTATGCACTCGTATATTAAGAACTTTTGCATGCCCTGGCCATCGCAGATGTGTGGTAAGCTTGCTATCAAGTAACAGAATCAGCGGTAATCGTCTTCGGCGCCACTCTACACGCAGATCGGGTTCCAGCCGAGTGCTACGCTATTATTAAAGCCGCCCGACAAATCCGAATAATGTATAAAAAGGCACAGCGGCATTCGACATCAGCCACTTAATCGGTGTCGTTCTGAGACACTTAATCGGCAGACTCGAATTAAAACCGCAAAGCTTGTGATCGTGAATTGAAATTCGACGTGAAAAAGTTTACGTAAATCGAAACCCGATTCTGTTCCAGTATCGTAAAAGCTTCGCTCTGGTTACTGTCAATGACCAACAAAAGCGTATTTGGAGAAAGTGATACTTGAAGCCGGCGCGACAGTTTCTATCTGAAGTGAAAGTGGATCCACTTCATTACGGCAATGACTTCCTCTATAACTGGTATCCTGCAAACGCTACGCATTGAAGCTCAAGAAAATAAAGTGTCGACACACACGACTTGTTCGTGTCGAAACAAGCACGAGCTAAGAGGAAGCTGTAGCGGCCTGTCTGAGATACCGCTGGACGAGGTTGCGCGCCATGATACCTACCAGGATTGCTGGGTCGTCATTTACGACCGGGTGTATGATGTGACCAGTTTCCTGCACTCGCACCCCGGGGGTCAAGATGTTATAATGGACCATGCTGGCCGCGATGCCACACTGGCTTTCCATGGCACGGGACACTCCAGCAACGCGGTTTTTCAAATGCGTGATTACGTGATCGGCGAATTGCCGTCAAAGCAGCGAATTTTCCGAACGCCGAACAACGTTGCATCAGTGCTTTCAATAGGAATACCGGACTAAACACAGCCGACGTGTGGCTGCAGTTATTCGAGATACATGGCACACGGATAGTTAATTCAACATGTACACTCTTTATAGCAAACATAACAGCAAACTTAATAATAATGTAAATAATATCGACTATTAATAATGTTAATAATACGACTTCAATTATTTAATTCGATTATAGGAAAAGGTTAGTGAAACGATAAAAACTAAAACTAAGAAAATCCGAACTACAATTTCTAAAGCTGACGTTAAGAGTTAAATATTTCGTCCACTTCGTAAAAGTGTTCCCTTTTAACGGGCAACTAAAAAATTCCAGAGTTTCTGTGTTTCAGATATTTGCACGGAAGCAGATAACGGAAGCGTTTCCCCGTTATTATTAGCTATTATTATTGTTTTATTATTATTTTGTACGGCGAACTCTGTCGTCTATGTACTTGTACTTGCTCATGCGCAGTACTGATTTCCACCTATGAATAGCTGACAACCTTATCAAGCTTGGAAGCCCCGATGTCTCTATAGACGTCACCGTTTTGGGAACTCACTTCTGAAGAATTGTCTTCACATTTAGTGCAATACATTACTCATAATTTTTGTGTCGTCATTGGAAGCAATGCACTTTTCTGAAATAAAAGGCGAACTACGATTTTGTAAACAAATTGTTTCAATCACAGATAACCTACACTTACAAAATGATCATGACCCGCAGTTTCAGTATATAACAATTATAAGTAGCGATCAGATTTTAAAACTCTTCACCGGAATTAGAATTCTCCAGTCCGCTGGAGATTAAGGAATGAATTGCAACACTGTTTTTAGGGGGAACCATTCTATAATAAAATATATGTAACTCCATTCAGCAGCATAGTGTAAGCAAGTATATCTATCGTTGTTCCGTGAGTAACATTACTTTTCTAGGATTAAGAAGATTCGTATTCGATTTTGTAATGGTTAATACAATTTATGATTAATTTGTTAAATGTAAGGTTTGTTTAAGTAAATCAAAATTGCTAACATAAAATAAAATATCACGTAACAAATAAATTTGTTATTTTAATGACTAGTTCAACAGCTGTGCTAATTTGACAAGTGTTTGACGGCAATCGGAAATTGGCAATTACGGAGCTTCTTCGTCTTGGAACTGGAACAGCTTGAATGTGTGTTCAAACTTAACTGCCACCCGGTGCTTCGGTATGTGGTCCCTGTAACAGTGCCTGTAACTTAGCAGCCGCTGGGAACGAACCTAAATCCAGTGGCGCGGCCCCTGTCGTGCTTTGTATGTAGGCCAGAAGTCTGCGAAGAAAGGTAAAAAGTTGGTTGCATTCAGAGCGGCGTTATTCCTAGCGTTACCTTCGTAGCTCTTCCAGTGCATTCTGCTGCATCAGTATGTAGTTCTTGGCCAGCAGCAGGGTTGCGATTTTGCTCAGCTTGCGCACTGATGGCGAATGCGCATAGGGAATCACACTGCGCAGCTCATCCAACGCGTCGTTCAAATCGTGCATACGTCGACGCTCCCTACAAAACATTGAACCTTGGAGACTCCTCTTCGAAAAGTGTCAATTTACCACACCACCCACCTGGCATTGATGTTCAGACGCACGGTCTTTCCTTGGCGATTTTTTTGTTTGCCAGCTGCAGCTCCAGAGAATCCGCCATTAATGGCCACTGTCGTGGAGCCCCCGCTGGGTCCCAGCAGGAGTGGAGAAGACTTTTCGTCTCCAGTTGTTTCCGGTTTATTCTCATCAGTGGTTATGCTTTGCGGCGGCATCGAAAGGCTTTGAGCATAGAATCCACCCAGACCCACTGACCCGAGTGGGGTACGGCGACCCGGCACACTTTGCGGTGGACTGGATGTAGGACCGGGATGGGCCCCCAACATATTAGCTGTTGGGGGTATCGGCATATGTGTATGTCCAGGCAGTGCGAGACCGAATGCTAGATTATTAGGATCCATAGTTACCAAGGTGATTTCATCAAGCGTCCAATATTGATCTGAAAAATTTAATTCAGTGTGTATGAATGTTCAAAATACCCATCCATCACTCCATCTTCTTCACTGTTAGATACACATACGTACGTATATACGATACTATTTTAATGTAAAATTGTGCAATATAATTAGTTGAATGCCATAGAAGCGTTTCTTCTTCCCGAAATGAAATATTTATAAAAAATATTCACTTCTACTACAGGGAGGAACACGTAGAAGGGCTTCCGTGGCACCACTTCACAGCAGCCAGCAAAATTCTTAGCAAAATTTCAAAAATATTCATAAAGGCCAAAAGTTACCACCACACAAACCTCACATTTAAACACCACATAAAATAAGTTATTCTTTCGCCAAGTTTAATTTTTTATGAACGATGAGTTCCTTTATTGCAATGTATTTGTTCTATAACTATCTCACTTGTCCAGAATCTGTACTACTGTCCAGAATCTGTACTAGGTACTTTAATTTAGTTTATTTTAATTTGTTTAAAGCCAAAAACAACACCAATAGAATTAAAGGCGTCCAAATTAAGGCCATGAAGAGCGCCTGTAATTCGCAAGGAAATGTAAGCAACACCGAACCAGCAACCACGAACAGTTGTTATGATACCGAATCTACTCCACAATACACAGCAATGATTTCGGTATACACAGTTCGCGTTGTGTGTCGAAATCGTTTATGGTTCTGATTTCCATTGCAGCTGAAGCGCACGCATTTCATTTACTCGATTAGGGGATGAAATGTCACGCGTTGCTGCTGCCAAGCATCGTGGTTGAAAACAATGCGGGTTGAAGCAGAAAACCCGAATAACCGACTGCAGTGATGGCGATGGATTCGAAGTTCGAACTCCACAATTTAATAGTTTTTAGGGTTCCATTTCTAAAAATGGAGAAACGAAGCTTCTTTCAGATTCAAAGAAACGATACATTTTAGTAGCTTTCTTAAATATTGTATGTATTTGTTGATACTGGATATGTATTTTTTAATTTTAATATGCAAAAATCAGTAAGATCAACGACAATAAATTATGTTTATGTACACCTAATTCTGTTTTACGCGAGAGAAAGGTTCTCGAAAAATTCGCGTAAAAATTCACACCGTGTCCATATAAAATAAGGTAATTGGTTCCTCGTTTCAAGCATAAAAAGTGTGAATAAAATATTGGAATTCATCATATTTATTGAATATGTACTGTAAAATTCATTTCTCAATAAATCATTAAAGTGGAAAAAGAGCAATATCGGTCGGTTTTTGACGGTCGCCATCGCAGGAGATGAGTCACCGTACACAGCATCCAAGCGCTCTTTGATTTCGCTGCACGATTTCCCTTTCCCGACTCTTTTTCCATTTTTCTAAAATACGCGGACACACGCGATCAAAACAAAACTCTCTGCACAGGTTGTAAAACGCATTCATAAGCTAAGGTTTCCGATTTCGTTTATAGTACGAGTTTAGCAAGGATCTCCATTTTATAAACTCACAATAAGCTTTCTATAGATTATAAAGGGTCCGCCATCTAACGTTTTTTTTTTCAACTAGTGCTGATTTCGTGAATGGTAACACTTAGCTCATGTCTGATTTGACAGATAATTAGTTTTATCCGCTGAACGAATATGATTGTGTATACGCTTGAACAACGCTGGGAAATATTGCGACATTACTTTGAAAATCATGGTAATGTTGCAGAATGTTTCAGATGAAGCTCATTTTGATCTTGGCGGGTATGTAAACAAGCAAAATTGTCGCATTTGGGGCAGAGAAAACCTGCACGCATACATTGAAAAGCCGGTGCACCCAAAACGAGTCACTGTTTGGTGCGGATTTTGGTCCAGAGGCATAATTGGGCCATTTTTCGAAAATGAGCAAGGAGTGGCCGTTACAGTCAATGGCGATCGTTATCGGGCCATGTTGAACGAATTTTTGTTCACAAAAATTGAAGAGGATTATATTGGCAACTTTTGGTTTCAACAGGACGTCGCTACGTGCCACACAGCCGAAGCTACACTCGACTACTGCTACTACTGTTTTGCGACCTGTTTTTGAAGATCGCATTATCAGCCGCAGAGCTGATGTCGTTTGGCCACCTCGGAGGTGCGATTTGACACCGTTGGACTATTATTTGTGGGGTGCCGTCAAAGATAAGTGTTACGCCGACAAGCCAGAGACAATTGACGCTTTAAAGGACAATATTCGTGAAGCCATTGGTGAAATACAGCTGCACACAATCGATAATGTGCTTAAAAATTGGACCGATCGTGTAGGCTACTGCATGGCCAGCCGAGGCAGCCATTTGAATGAAATTATTTTCCATTATTAACCGGAAGGATTGTACTTTCAAATAAAAAAAAAATTTGAGAAAATATTCAGTAGTTTTTTTATAGCATTTTCAGAAAAAAAAAGTTATTTGGCGGACCCTGTATAATGCTAAACTCTGAATTCATTATTTCAATTATTAAAATTATTACTTTAATTATTTACATTATTCTGTTCCTAAATGATATACCCGGGATATAATATTTATATAACTAAAAAATGTTTCATTCAGTTGAAAGACGATCGATGCATATATTGAATTGTTTCTATTTCACTTGCAATACAGGGCAATATAATTAATCTATGTTATCTATATACATAGATTTGTTTGAGAGAGTATGAAAATAAGTGTTTAAGTCAGACCAATTATATAATTGAGTGCATGTTAACGGTATCGGCTACTTGTGTAATACGATTTCCGTGTTAGCGAATTTTTTGCCAATTGTCGGTGTACAAAATGTCTCTTTCGCCATATAATATAACTTTTTTTACATGTCACACTTACTGGATGTTTGAATTTGAACATTCAATTGCCGGGACGCATTTAACCCTTATGTTAACACAACCATTTTCCCCTAATTTCTAACGCTTAAGTACGATTGTACCTCCACTGATTTTTTTAAGTAATACTTGCAAAATCATAACAGAAAACAAACAAATGAAATGTTTGCATTTAATTTTTTATATTTAAACTTAAATGCATTTGTTAAATAATTTGTATGAACTAAATTTTATATTAAGAAAGTATTATACACGAAGATATTCTAGGCATTTGTAGTAATGGTGACTATGAGCAGCACAAAAAGGATGATTACACTGCATTGAAAATGATCCTTGTCTTGACAAAGCTTACAAGAACATTCAGTTGGCACATTCAGTTGTAATCGATTTTCTAAGGAACATTTCGATTTTGGTTCTCTTATTACAAAAGGAATAGTTTGCACGCTCTTCTACCTGTGGGCAGACAAGATCCTTTGCCAAGGACTGCAATAGCTTGCGAATAGCATTTGTCGATTTTAAGGGTGACAACTCATTGTTCATGTTGCCAATTCTGCCACGTCAATAATATTGAAAAAAATGCAAGCGGCCATCGCTGCGTTTTGCGTTTACTGCTGCATCTTGTGAGCTGCTTTGTTTTCGATCACATATCCTCCATTGTGTCCACACAGCACTTGGATTTGTTGTAAAAATGAATCGCTTGAGGCTTCTTCAATGAGAAATATTTATTTATTTATTTTGAAACTAAACATTAACAAAATGTTTTATAGTTCACATAAAGAGATACAGCAATTATGAATGATTGTTACTTTGAAACTGTAAACTTATTTGTTTTGTTATCTGTTAAACTGAATCTGCCAAATTAATAACAGCCATCGTTTAACAAAACCTAGCATAATTATTAATAGTATAATCCAAATTCAAGGAACGTGAACGGGAGAATGTTATTTGCTTACACTTATTTAAATTCAAAGTCATGCAATTTATGCTACACCATCGAATCATGTTGATCAGGTCAGCCCGCAAAAGCATTGACTCTGATTCGTGATTCGTGCTCAAACGATAGAAACAGTTTAACGTCATCAGCAAACATTAACACATTAGCATTTGTATTACGGTTGAAGGATTATTTATAAATATCAGAACAAGCAATGGCCCCAGATGGCTTCCTTGTGGGACACCAGCATGTGATAGCAAATCTCGATGATGTTACCTTTCTAAACAATACCAATTGTGCGATGCTGCAGGTAAGAAGAATTGTTCATTGTTTCAGAATTTCAGGGAATCCAAACAAATGCAGCTTGACAAGAAGTAACTTATGATTGTCTACATCAAAGGCTTTACTAAAATCGATATAAAGAACATCTGTTTGTTTGCCAAATTCAAATTCATTAATAGTTCTGGAGACGAATTCGAGTAAACTAGTAGTTATCGATCTTCCTGAGCAGAAGCCATGTTGGACCGGAGAAAAATGAGCGTTAACGCTTCGCGAAATTTGATACGTAATTATTTTCTCAAGCAATTTTGAAAGCGCGCTGAGTTTTGCAATACCGCGATAATTCGTAATTAAACATCTGTTGCCCAATTTATGCAAGGGCACAATAAAAGAAGATTTCCACGCAGCAGGAAAATATCCCAGACCCGTACGTTTCTATGTTAATGAACTGTAGAGAGTCAAATTATGGATTTATTTCTTTTTGAACATATGAACATATCGCTATATTTTTAATTTCAATATTATAATTATATATGTTGTATATACAATAATATCATTTTCAATTTCAAGCATTTTATTTTTGAAATTTAAAAGTATAACTGTCAACGAGCAACGGGTAAGTGGAGATTAACAGAGCTCGACCATATGTTATCCAATAAGTTTTAACATTATGTATTGTTGATCCATGTGAGGGACCCAACATCCCGTTTAGCACCTACTGCTTGTATATTTTTGAAACTTCACCACCTTTGTTTACATATGGTGGAAAATTAATCTTACAATTTCCAAAATGGTTGCGTTTGAAAGGCGTACCGTTGAAAGGCACAACAAGACAATCAGTCCCTCCGATATTCAAATAATAAAATGTACTTAGGTACTTAGAATATAAATAATACAGGCAGTTAATTCCGGCAGTATTTTATTACAAAATATTGCAGTGCCTTCTCCATCAGGCATTGATTATATCTGGAATATATGCCCCATTGGGCATGTAATTTCATAGGAAATATTTTTGTATGAAATTTTAATTTAAGAAAAGTAAATATATATGTACTCTGTAAATTATAACACAACATTTTAGGAGATATAGGACTGATATTCAGGGTGCAACGGTTGGGTAGTAACGCGCCTCCTTCCTTCAAATGTCCAGCTGCTTCAGTGGTCTTCATGTCTTCAGCTGCTTGCTCGGGAAGTCGTACTTAGGCTTCTATTTCAAATATGAACCAAATAAGTATTCGCTTCTTAATCCAGATATTTACATTACTTTATGTTGGGCCTACAGCAGTAATTTTGAATCATCGGCAGTAGTTTTGCCCTCTTCTAATCTTTCTCCATCATCATCTCTGCCTAAAGACCGCATACGTTTATGTTTTAGCAAGCTATTCATGAAGAGAGAGTACGAACTTGGCGAAAATATGCACATGCAGAGGATAGCCTGAAGCAAAATGGACGAATGCAGGCGTACGAAACTCATCGAACGTCTGCACTGATTTCGTCTATTGCCCGAAAGGTTACGCCAGCAAACGACAACATTTCGCACACAAAACATCGAACAAGAACATCTGATCACGAGAAGGTCGTATGCTGTACGATTCTTACGGAAGCCTACGTTCGCACAATGTTTCGTCAAATTCTATCAGTGAAGTACACTCATTTTGGGTAGTCTTCCACAATTCTTACCTTACGGAGGTATTCCTACTCATTAGTTACGTCTGCAATCGTCTGTTTTGGTTCAGGCTTATGGTTGTGCAACTGGGAATCGGTGTATTCCTAGATTTCCCCCTTTCATCAGCACGATACATATGCATTGCATAGTTGGGCCTTTATACTTGTATAACATTTTCATGTATAATGCACGATTTTCAAAAATGCACGCTATTCTATGCCTTTGGGCGTACATACATATAATATATCTCTTGGCAGCGAGTTGAATAACGAATAAACGAACATTCACATTTTTATTTATAGAGAAGGAGTTTACTGATTGACTGAATACTACTGATTGACTGAAATTTTAAAACTTCGTCCTTAATGCGGCACGGATTCCCGTTGTTCGATCTTGGCACATATCATCTTCTGACCTACTATCATATTTTAAGAGGGTAAGACCAAAAATTATTGGATTCAATCGGAAGGTCAAAATTAAGAACCATACATATCATTAAAAAATAAAAAACGTGGGGAACATGTAATTTTCTTTTAAATATTGTAGAAATACCAGAATTTTTTAACGTTTGTATTTTAATAATACATGTTTTACATATGTATATAACATATTAAAATAACTTTTAGAGATATGAATTTTTTAGACAATTGAAAGAAAATGTTTTAGTATTGTACAATACCCGATATAACATTTATCGTCATGAATTTTTAACTTTTACGTAGCACATCTTATCTACCTCACATTTGGTTTTTGATACGCATTTTACGAAATCTTTTAAGCAATTCACTGAGGATACTTACATAACAAGAAGCACATCTAGTAAAAATTTACTCTAATTACCGATGTTATCGTGGAGTGCAGTTCTTATTCTTGCTTCATTTGCTTTGACATGTTTTCACTGGTTTTGATGAATTCCGTTCGCTCTTGGCATTCACCGCGTGCCTTATGACAAATACACATACAGGCCTACAGTGAACACGAGGAGAAAAACGCAAACTCGCAGGTCCTCGGAATTAATCCCGAAACAACGGCGTTCAAAACATATGTTAAGCGTTGAAACCGGCTTCTTATTCTTCCGCCTGAAGGAGTTGTTTTTCTTCTTTTTCACCTTAATTCGAACAAGTCTTTGAAATG
Organism: Myopa testacea; assembly: GCA_949629155.1. Taxonomy (NCBI): domain Eukaryota; kingdom Metazoa; phylum Arthropoda; class Insecta; order Diptera; family Conopidae; genus Myopa; species Myopa testacea. The sequence goes on along the minus strand of OX451347.1, from coordinate 38,317,648 downwards.
CATCCCTCTGATGCTTGCCACCGCGATCGCCTCGTACACTCTAGATGTTATCCTTTCGGTCGGCACGATCGAACTGAAAAAGTTCAGCACTCATGACCAGCAAAAGAAGTTGTTTCGCCTCACTCGGAATATTTTAGGTAAGCGACCCAATGCCATATCCTCAACAGGGGTTGTTCGCTGGCCACTAACCGTTCTACCCTCACGCGCTGCTTCCCTCTTTTGTTTATTACGAGTTTCGTAGTTCGTGATTTGTGCCAGGGTTGTGGATTTCATCTATTGAGGTATTGTTGTTCTTGCCTTTTCTGTTGTTCTAGATGCAGTGAAACATTCAGGCAGCTGCACCTTTTCCCTCTTGCAATCTGTGCTGATCTAAATACCTCAATGTCCCGAATGATGCAGTTGTTCCTGTCCCAAGTCCTTCAATATAACAAAATTGTGCAAAAGGCAGGGACTAGAATCGTAACAACAATCATATCCGTGAACTTCGCTATTACATCGTGTACAAAACCGTACATTTTGCCGTTAGGTTTTAAGCCGGACACAATTTGATGAGATGACATCTAGGATATTTGCTTCGGGTTAAAGCAGGCGGCGCTAGAATAAGGGATGACAAATAAATGGTAAATGCAAACTGAAATACTTTAATTATTCCTCTACAGGGAGAAAGTTAAGAGCACATAAAATAATCGATTATTATCATTATAATAATAATCAGATATCATTACGTTTCGTAGATTTTTTACATCCAGATATGATGGTAGATGAAATGGTGCCAAATACAATGAACAAAGTAGATAAAAACGATATACATATGCCGAAAAACCCAACCAGATAATTAAACCAAGCTTTTAGTATGCAAATACATTCTCGTGTGTAATCATCGAATGAAGTACTTCATTGAAAAAAACAACTGAACTTATGCGTTATAACCTTTATGCAAACTTAGTCCCAATGACAGAACGGAACACACCGTTCCATTTTGTTCCGTTCCGGTGTGTTTGCATATGAACGATTATTTGACAGCAATTTTAATTTATTTTTTAATCCATAATGAATCATGCGATCCTTCCTTCAACCGAATACTTCATTTGTTTACGTCAATTGCATTTATTTTTGCCATTTAGCTAACTAATTTTGGTTCACAGGTCACCCACTGAAAAAAGCACAGTAGCAATTGTATTTATAATTTACGTGGATTCCTTGATTTTTGAGAGGGTGTAACCATTTAAATATCACAGCCATTGACATTTTAACTCACAGACAGACAATATCACAGACATTTTAACAACACAGCCAATTGTAAAAGTTTTACGCCAAATCACGATTTCAATGAACAGAGTTGACAGACGGAAAGACTAACAGACTTATAATGTAAATCGTTTGAAAACGGAAACGAAAACAAAATTTACGTTTTTCATGAGTTTTTTTTTTTGTGCTTTTCGTAATTCGTAACAGAAGATCGAGTGAAATGCACAAAACACGTTTGTTGTTGGTATTTTCACATGGTTTGCAGATTTTATCGCGTACGCGTTGTATAATAGATCGGTAGTTTCGAGGAAAAAGTTGATAAACGACCCGAAAGCAAGAAGGCTATCGTCTAGTTTAAAATTGTTTGTGTGTTGCAAGTTCTATGTCGAATTTGTGTGTGTATAGTGTTGCGTATAGTGTTGCCGACACGCATCTGCACTGAACTTTACACGAAATCTTTGCGTTTCCCAAAAATTATTTATAAAAATACTTCAAATATTGTACACATGGCAACGTTTTCTGTCTGCAAACAACGAAAGTCTGCAAACAACGAAAGTCTGCAATACGAACGAAAAGCTTCTATTATACTCGTTTGGCTCGTTTCGCTTACGTTTTCAAACTATTTACATTATAAGGCTGTAAATCGCAAAATGTCGGCGTAAAAATATATTTAGAAGTTATTTAGGTCCTTTCCTAAAATTAAGCACTAAATAAAATCTTTGACATTCAGCTGCTCTTATTGAAAATATTAATCTTAAATATAACGTAAAACTAGAAAACGAGTAGCAAACGCGAAAGAACTCAGAATAATCATAGAAAAGGATTGCAGCGAGGTGCCTGGCTTGTGTGGGGAAATGTAGGAAAAGCCTTTATTCAAATAATAATAATCTTAATTTTGTTAGTTATTAAAATGTGTCTAGTCCGCACCTCAGACCGCACAGTAAATTCTGCCTATTCCACTGGTAACATTTGCTAAATTCGCATTTGCACAAAAACAAAATGGACGGCAATACATCAGCAGCGAAATCAGTTCTACAGGAAATTGTGAGCTGTAGAGCAGGATAGACGATGGTGGTATAAAGCAGCGATAAGGAAAAGGAACCATGATTATCCACCCGCTCACACTGCTGCGAATCTATTGGATCCTGTCGATTTAAAAACACACTCATAGAAAATGTGTATACATGCATATATGTATGTATGTATGTATGTAAAACCTGGACACACGTATAAAAAGCAGTATTTTAAGTACTCGATATGAACACAACTACAACCACTACTGCTGTATGATTTGCTACTCTACTGTTACTGCTGCTACATACGGATAGGAGTTTGTATTGCGTTGCGATCGCACACTCATGCATGTACGAATAATCGAAGAATTTGTTGCTTCCGTGTATGTTTTTGTTTTTGCTACAATCGTTAAATGGACATTTTTGGGTGCGGTCCCTGACATCGCGCACGACGCATGACTACTTCAACTTTGCAGCCGACTCTATCTTCGCAGAGACAGGGATAAATACTCTAAAATTTGTACCTCAATTGGTTAATACAGAGAAGAATTTTGATTAAGTTTCAGATTATAAACGGGGTTCCATGATTTTCAGCTGAGACAAGCTTCCTTACAGTTGAATAAGCTAAGAGGAAAAGCTACATCTCATTTCTCACATTTTCAAACGAAAAAAGTCGAGAGATATGGAAAGATATTTCCATGTTTTGTCTAAAAAGCTTTACTGTACTGAGAGATGCTGGTAATGTAAGTAAATAAGTGATTCGTGCATCTATTTTTATATAAAAGACTAGATCTTTATGTAGATATACGAACATTTAACGAAGGTTTAATGGTTCACTTGTCGCAAAACTGAATACAAGCACAAGCGCCTTGGTAGGAATTCAAATGTTTCTGTTACAACTAAATCTACACACAAATATAATTACAACATCCATTTTTCTTACATACCCTTTGAGAGACATTTCAACACCCACAACGCCAGTTGCTGCTCCCAACTTGGAAGCTAACTTTTTAGTAGACTTACTATTTTAGACTCAAACCGCAACGCCGCCGCAGCTTCAAGAAGTACCTCATTCTCCAGTTTGCTCCTTCGCAGCGTTCTTTCAGCATTTATATAGCTTTCATTTCGTATCCTTGATTTATTGTAATATCCATTCCTCATCGCGCATTTTCTCAATAATGATTTTCTCAATAATGCCAATTTTAACATCAGTGATGTAGCTACCCTATGAGGACATCCGGATGAATATCCTTTTCCAGTATTTGATGATTGAATAAAATATAAATCAGTAGGTCGGTAGCGGTCGCATATTGTACAAATCGAACATTTTCCCTGTGTTCTAACATCCTCTCCACAAGCATGTAGTATAGCTTTTCTGCTTGTCGATGGAAATGTCTATCACTGTGCCCGTCCAGAGTTGGTTTTTTGGTGAACAAGTGGCGACTCGCCGATTATCTTATGGAAAAGCACACCAAGCGCACTAGCTGACGCCTAAACGTCTACTAGGAATAACGGTTGACGTAGCGAACCCCTGTTTCGGCAGCTCAGCACCGTAATAAGGCATCTGCAGCTTATACAGAGTAAACGCACACGTTTGTGTGCGTGTTCCAGTGTTGTAGTGTGCAGCATCCCGTTCTGTTTGTATGCCGCCAGCATCAGAGCGAATCTCGCTGGCGCACTCTGCAAGGGGTGGTACACTAATTCAGCCAGCACAGGGATGTTTTGGCCTTTTCCGTTGTTATATCCATGTGTTGGTGTGCTCTGCATTTTGTGCCTCTGTAGAACCGGTATACGTCGAGCTACTCACCGGGGCCAGAATGTTGCGAAATATTGAAATTAGCTCTCAGATATAATTCCCGGCGTAATGCAGGTAGTCGAAACCATGCGAAATGCTATCGGTTATTTCAGGAAAACGACCGCGACTGTTGTTGAGAGAGAGAGAGATGTTGTAGAAAAGGCGAACCACATTTCACAGCATACATACATATGAATGTATGTATGTATTTATAATATGTGAGCACGAGTCCTTTTGCTCTTATTCAACAACAGTAGAAAAGTATTGCCAACTGGAATAGATTAAAGCATTTAGTTTCCAGACAAACCTTTGCGCAATATAAAATATTGGTGCCGAATTTGCAGTTTAACTACAATTAATTTTTTGTTGAAGTAATTTGTAATTCTTTCTGAAATAGGTGGCGGTTGTATATTTCAATCGGTATTGATGTATACTCCTATATATTAGTGTAATAACCGGAATACCTATAACTGATTTATATATATAATCAACCAATTTCTTTGTTATACTTTATTTAATATCGAGTGATTTCAACTAATTATTTAACAAAACCATACACAATGTAAATATAGTTGCAATAGTTACAATCATTGGCATCACTGAAATATGTAGCCACGTTGCTTTTGAGGGTAAAATAAATCAGTGGCAGCGTAGAGGAAAAAGTAAAATTCCAGTTGGTAAGGCTGCAGAGTGTCTCTCTTCTGTTCTGCTTAACAAAATTATCTCTCTTCCAGAATTTGTGTAGGTGAAAATCCAGGCATCGCACACTTACACATGCTCACTACTGCACATAAACACACGAATGTGTATGGATACACAGATGATATACGGCTGTGTTCAGATGAAGAACGCAAACATAAACCCGATTCGTATTCCACCCCATAAAGGTGAAGCTGGGCTAGAGAGATGTAGCATCACAAAGAAGACCATTTCGACAGTGGGTTGGGTGGTAGCTCGGCCTGTACATCGAGCGCACCCCTACGTAAATCATTTTTGCGGACATGCCACACAGGTTCCGCAGACGCTTTATGAGCGCACCGCTCGAGAATAGAAATCAGTCATATGTCATACATATATCTGTGGCTGCGTACTTATATACCGCGCCATGTATTCGGCAGATGAGTGAGCATTCTCTAGTTATTGTATACTGTACAGTCACTGAAACTGTATACACTCTAACTACAAACATAGTTCCGGCAGCACAGACTCTGCACAGTCGGTACCAAGGTTGACCGGCATGTTGACAATGATGAGACATCGACTTATGCTCGCTGCAGTAGAGAATTAGGGATGTGTTCTTATCAGCATCGACATTATACATATTAAGTTTCGACCCAGCTTTGAATATTGGCCCATCGTGGGTAAGCTGCTCAATAGTTAGCACAAAATGATGTTTTCGCGTTTTTTCTTTTTGGCATCACCCTAAGAATTAATCGGAGGTTATCGAACAGTTCCAGAGTTCTGTGTCTTGTGTACATGCTCACATGCTCTTGCAAACAAACTAGATAAAGGATCCCCAAAGGATATTTACGTCGATGTTATTATTTGTAAATTGTTCTTACGGCGGTTGTTTCGCAGCCTGTATGCGATTTCTATACACTTCCAGTACATAAGCTTATTTGATTACATAAATAGTGGAACGCAATTGAATTTTAATAGGTAGCGTCCATACACCGCGACCATTGAAGCCACCACAACAACACCAAACGCACTGAAACATTTGATCAGGGACAGATTCGCAGGAAAACATTAATCCAGGAAAAATACAAAAAATTCGCTTCTGCATATTACCAAACTTTGCAGAAATAAAAACGCAATCAAAATATAACAAAAGCACAGCAAGGATTGAATGCCTAAAAACTGCAAAATGTATCTATGGTATATTGGAAGGTGTAGACTTGAGCCCAAATGTCCGGATTGTGACTTGGTTGTCCGAAATAAAGGCTCTAATAGTGGATCTTATTGTGGATGAGAATCACAAAGGAAAAATATCATATTCGCATCTAAAGCAGCATAGAACCTCGACGTGGTTCAATTGATCAACTGAAAGTTGTTGTCTTATCTTAATTGTATTACTCGGAAGTTCCTTTGCAATAAAACACCTTTTCACTGACTTCCCATGCTGTTTCAGTTTTCATCACATTCGGGATCTTTCCTTATACCCCTCACCTGCACCAGCTCAAATCTGGCAACTGGCTAATTAACCTTGAATATCGAACTGAAATGAATATTGTATATCTTATTTAGCACCTCTTCACTCCTATCCAGGAGACACTTATGTCTATTCTCAGTCTTTTCACTCTATTAGCTCTTTTACAAGTATATACATCCCATATGTATGTATGTATGTATGTACCACTGATTAGTAGTAGATGAAGACAGATCTACGTAAGCAAAGAGATTCCAAACATGCGCATATGGCAACTCAGATTAGATCCGATTCGCCAGATTAATTGAGCCCATACGCGACACATAAACAGAACATGTAAAGCTTAACAGAATTTAATTTAAAAATATCTTTGTACCTCTCTCAAAGTCGGTCATCTACGGTCCACAACCCAGGCAGCTATCCGAGCAAAGCTCTTAATACAGCGCCTGCTGTTTGGAATAAAAACCATTCGTTGAGAAAAAGAAACTGGCAACGAAGCCTAAAGGTGGCAGTTATTTTTTGATTTCAGCACTTAAACGCTGCAATAAGTTCTCACAATACTCGACATTGATTGTTTTTCCTTATTAAAGATAATCAATGAAAATTATTCCACTCACATTCCCAAAAACTGAAGCCATGACCTGGCAGGAAACGAAACTGTATCCGCCTTCTTTGTCCATTGTCCATTGCGTTGACCGCTATTTCGTCTCCGGTGTGACGTGGTGGACCCATTCTTATGAAAAGACGCAAAAAACGGCTTTATTTCTAGCGTCATGGTGTCACTTGTCACTTCATTTGGTCCACCACTGCGATGTTTGTTCGTCCAGGAGAGCTGCCTCGTTCGGTTATTCAATTTCTTATTGTTTTAAACGAAGGAGTGGACTTACCCAGGCTAGAATATAGCTTCTCTTTGATATGGCTTGTACTGAGGCCTTTCCAATTCAAGTTCGGTATTAAATAACGATGATCAATTTTTTTCATATTTTCAAGTGACTTTAAAAAGCGGCTCTAACTAAGAAACAATTTATTCAAATGTCAAACAAATTCAACAGCTTTCATTTGAAAGAACATAATTTAAAACAAACATAAGCCGTTGTTCTAAAGACTTATCAATCCACCCTCGTACATATGTACTTATGTATATATATGTATATGTACATAAGGATATGTACGAGTATATACGAATACCCAACGGGGCCGTGTATCAGCAGCTCCCCAAGGAAGCAGTATTTCAGCAGACTTTTTGTGTTCGTCACCCTTAAAAAAAGAACTTTGCTTGTATCAATTTAAAGTCAACAAAAATATTTTATAGAAAGCTGTGCAGAAGCAACGTGCTTGCTTTCAAGTCTTGCGGACGGTGGTTCGAATTCCACTGCGCATGGATGTTTAACTTGAGAATTGTAATCTTTCTTTCTATCTCTACCTAGTAGTCGTAAGGAAAATAAACTTAGCAAACAAAATAAAATAATAACAAAAAAAATTTTGTTGCGATTTCTTTTTTCAAAGTATAGAAAAAAAAACCAGAGTAGAACTGCTGCTGAAACGAGTGAACTGCTAACGCCAGCCTTTCAGGGGAGGACTTTGAAAGCACTCCCCTGTTGTTTAGTGTACACACACAGCGCTTCTATCAAAAGCGGTACCGCGGTCTTCTTCCTCTTCAACTACAGTTTGCGTATTTACGTTAGAAAAGAGTATTCTGCAACCGACAGGAGCGCAAGCGGTGTGCCGCTCAACGGGACTCATCGTAAGAGGAAATGCAGTTTTAGAAGCAACGCAAACAGAAGCGGAACGTAGGCACCGTTTCCGCTGCACAGATCGAGCCCTCAATATTTTAGTTAAATGTAATGAACAAAAGTAACACTTGGGTTCTTATGTCTTACGCGAATTTGTAAATGAGGACAGCTTAGGTTGAGTTAGGCTGTTATTCTCAAATAACGAAAGGTAATACAATAAAAAGTCAACTTTGGGATGTATTCTTTATTGTAAATATTACTGAAATCGAGTTTTGACATATGGAATTGAGAACTTTAAAATTGCGCACAACAAATGCCCAAGAACAATTCCAATTTTTTTACTGCCTGCAGTTAAAAAGAAAATTAATTAATTATTATAAACCGTTCCGTTAGTAGATTTTTTAGAGTTGAATTGAAACAAACTGTGTCCATTTGCATGGGAAATAATATTTGGCTGCATTGTGTCTAATAAAAATGTAAGACTTCATCCCGTATGATCGAATTAAATTTGATCCATCTCTTCTGACTGCATCCAGCATTTTAAATGCGAATGCAGCAACTTCTTCAGCAAACAGTGTTGTAGGTGGAGATGACTTTGCAGACACTACTTGTTGGCAATTTCATTGTATCGATTTTATGTGTCCCACCGTCTGCTACCAGTGAAGTTTCCCACTCAGAACAGTGTTTACAGAGCAAGAGCGTACAGACAGATACAGCCTTGCACTTAAATTTCCACTCGATGGCCACATACTACACCAACACCACAGCCACTGCTGTATATAAACACTAAATAGCGACACGAATGTATTTCCCAAGCGGGATTCAGGGAAGAATATGTTGCACATTCAGCAATAGATAAAAACGAAATCGAACCCCGGCTGTTTCCAAGGTAACCTTCAGGGATACGCTCCTTATCTTCCTGTGCGCCCCGTTCTCTTTGTTCGTTCGTTCATTTTTATTTCAGTGTTCCTCCAAGATTATTCCACTTCTCACTGTTTCTTCGCATTCGAGCAGAACTTATTACCGAATTGTCGGATGCCACTACAAAACGAAGGCAATCAACTCCGCCATACATCTCGATGAAATGGTTGTTGAAAAGAGTCGAGTGTATCCCATAACTACTGTGTCTACATCTTAGAACTGTGCAGAATCAATACCAAATCAAGAAATAATGCGCAATATATGTATGTGCATAAATGTAGATATAATCAAATTTGACATTATCTATTTCCACATTTGCAGTTCAAATAATCAAGCTATTTTATGTGCATTAACAAGCATGAAAGCAACAACGTTCGCTGCTACTGTGCTGCGTAGCAACCGAATTGTGCTTGTAACGCTTCGCCCAGTTTTCATTTTACAAGTGAAATCAACGACGTTTTCCGTAGGAAATTAGCACTGATTTGGTTTACAAAAGAATTTAATCTGTTTATAATTACATATCAAAATGAAAAAAATTTGAAAATCATTAAAATAGATTGCCAAGAAGCTTAAGCAATAGAACGAAAAAACAAGGTTCTATGGTATGGATTCCCGTATGTTACAAACTACAATTCAGTTCGGCAAGATTCGTCCAAATTGGCTCGATTAATTATCGAACGATCTAATACATATGTATGTATGTACAAAATAAAAAAATATTATTCATATAACATAAAAGGTAAAAAAGTTGAGATCGAAGAAAGGCGAGTTGATTATCATCTTCTTCTATATATAAATCATAAATACGGTACACGAAAAGGGTTGCATCCCTCTAGCGCCCTTTCCGTTTATTTAATTTTAATGAAACAGATATCGATTTGTACGTATTTTGCTTCTCTATTGAACAAAAAAAGAATGGAGGCGAAATTTTATCAGCATTAAAAGAAATCTAGTATTACGTCCCAGTACATAAACATTATTTATCAACATTTGTATATTGCACAAACAAGAATCTTAACGCAAAATTTTGTCGCTGAGATCTCTCGTTTGCATACAGAGACCATCTCGTTGATTCAGTGAGAAGAGGAGGTGTCGGTACTATTCATAGACGAAAAAAAAGTTTATAATAAAAAAGAATTAATTAAAAATGGGAATTGTTAATGGTCGAAATTAGGACTACGACCGAATGAACATGAGCTTTTATATGCAGATGTGTGCAGTGCAGATCTTTGTTTGCAAGTCACGAATAAAGGACAACGAATAATGAAAATGGAATGAAATTCAGAAACTATATTATTTGCGGTGTCTATGATGTCAGTATAAAATTCTTTGCGTCCATACCGGTACTTTTACGATATATTGTACATGTATACATATGTATGTATGTATTCTAGTTAAAGTTCACTGAAAAAAGCCGCAATTGAGACCCATATTCATACATATATTCTTAATGATTTATTTATTTGAACTGAATTATGCCTTGAACACATAGAAAATCGCACGACGAATATTTCGGTGCGAACTGTCAAAATTACACGGCTTCTTATGGGAAACGAGAAAAAAATATAATTACGTCGCTGCCTCTGCTTGCGGCTGCGAATATCTCGCAGCTGCGATCGATCTGGATGCGATTTGTTCGCAGTCGTCACTCTTGTTCTTCTTATTTGTGTGTGTTTACAATGTAAACTTTACATGGACTTTGACAAGCCAAAACTTCGCTACGGCAGAAGATTTCTAACAGTTCGCACCGAAATATTCGTCGTGCGATTTTCTGTGTGTTCAAGGCATTAAGGCTAAGATAATTTCCAATATATTATAAAATAAAATGTTTTTTGTCAGAAAACAGTCGCGTAAATTTCAAATCTATATATTTTTTTCAAATGCAACGAGTTATAAAAATAATTAATTTTATGAAAACTATGTGTACTCTGCTTGCTCAGAAACTTAGCTGACATAAGAGTGCGGTTCCACGAATGATCCAGTGCGATGGATGAGTCTTGAGGTTGCACTGAAGTAACATGGCCACCACGAAGTTTGTGCTGTGGCCAGTTGTGGAAAGCACACCGCGACGCTCCGCTGTCTTGTACATAGGACACACATAGATGTGGCGCTCTACCAAATCAGAGCGTTTTACTGGTTTCATCCAAATTAAAGGCATGCGGTCGAACAATTCACGGGGATACGCTTCTGCGAGGCAGTTTTCCACACGATCCCAACGCGCACCCTCCAGAAATATACCATACACATAGACACCATCGGCCGGTGCCTGGGTTTGGCCGGTATCATCCTCCTCTACTCGCAACACCTCGTAATCGAAGACAAGCAAATCGATTGGGATAATATACTTTCGGGCGAAGTTCTGCTGTGCGCCCGTGAGGAACGCTTGTGTAAAGTAGAATCCTGAGAGCCAGAATGTGTTCGGAGGTCCAACATCGTACCATTTCTGTGAAGAAAATAATGAAGAAATATTTTTATTAAGTTTTTGTTAAATCATTTTCAACCTCTCGTCGAGATTGTTGCTACGGTTCCTTGCTACGGTTTACATTTAAAAAGTTCCTCAGTTTCTTAATTTAAGTCTGATAGCTGTTTGCGATTTTAACAGAATCTGGCAATATCTTCAAATAACCGTTCGGTTACAAGCATATTAAACCCACCGATTTTTTCCCTTTTCATTTTACGGTATAAACGGTGAATAATCAATAAGGTGAAACTCCAAAAAGGGAACAATTATGTGTCCATTGACTATCCTAAAAGTTGAACATATCATGTAAGCTCGAAAACGTGAACGAAATTTCCGATAAGCTTTCATTCGGTTAACAAAAATCGAATTTGTAATGTTTAATCTGCCCATTTTTGCCATCTCTGTGTCTGCATTTGTTTTTATTTCATTTCGGCTAACACGCGTTCAATATAAAAAGCCATTACATTACTCAGTGAAAAACTCAAAGTTTTTAAATTTAAGAGATATGGTAGATATTGTGGAGCACTTAAGGAGTGGTTGCTGGGTTACGGGTTTACTAAATGTACGGCGTGCGAATACTCAATTGCAATCTTGGGTAAAAATTAATTTCAACAAAAATGTATGCTTTTAAATGAATGAATATGGTTTTCATATTGAAAAAATTTCATTCTGAAGTAAGATAATGAAGTTCCCGTAGTAATTTCCTGCAATCTCATATGTGAACGATGTAACAGTGAACAGCCCGGTTTTTATTAGTTCACCGCTTCGCGAGTGCACTGTACTATTTTATGTAATATACTCGTATGTATACAATACATAATCAAAACAATCATTCATATTCATCATAATGATTTATCATCATTATCGTACAAAAGGACCGAATTGAAACCCGTCATCAAAGTAGCAATTGCATTAAAAACATCGCTGAATATGAAATCGTGTTCATTTCATCTACTGTCTCTTTATTTATGTTTTATCAAAACATTGGCCGACATTAAAAACATCGACTGTTTTTCCTATTTACCTGCAGAAATTCCAAGCGTTGTAGAAAATCGGCAATGTAACTGCCAAGTGGCTTCAAGCTGGGATATGATTTGCCAGCCCACATTTGAGGAATCTTAGATATCAGTACAGACTTGTAAACGGCCTCAATAGCTGCTGACATTACTACGAGTCCTGCAAGGAATAAAAAGTTGAACGGAATGAACACCACTCATTTTATTAATTCATTGACAGCTTTCCGAAGCAAGTCGCAGATATTTCATTTTTGTCATTCTAGAAATCTGTCAGAAAAATTATAATACTTCCAAGCAATAATTTATATTTGTACATCTTTTGTAGCGGATTTTCGCTAACAGCATTTTATAAAATAAAATAAAATAGCATATTATTTCTCTATATTACCGTGAATAACAACGGAGGCTTGAAATGTCTTCACGAAATCATCAACAAAACTTTCGAAGCCGAAGCTTTGAATGTTTCCAGAACACGGAGTCTTCTTCCTCGAAAGAAGATACACTGAGTGCAGACCTATCATCGTCTATCTCTCTGGAACCAGCTTTAAAACCATTTCCAAACAAGGCATACATCCGGAACCTACGAAATCCACTGCCTATGAACAGAAAGCAAATGCTTCAGGATGACGACAATTTCGACACCGTTAGCTCAGATGTCAGCAGAATGGAAGGAGGTTTGTCTTGTTGTTTTTCTCTCAACCTATTAAACATTTTCTGAACCCAGGGTACAATAGGCTCCCAGCTCGCTGTAAATACAAACCACCACCTACCTTAATAACAGAGTGCAACGTCATAAATCGACAACCATCATCTTTTACACAACCATCCTCTAATGTGACGACCATTGATGTTAAACTAAACTACTCTAAAACAAATTCCGCTAGTTCTCAAAACTCCCGGAAACGAACGAGCAACCACACTCATGGCACTCAAACTCTTTACAGGTAAGTTAATAAGTTATCATTAAGATTAAAGAGAACTTTCTTGTTTTATATCATTAATATTGCTCAATTCATGATTTATACCCATTTAACGAAGGAACCCACATCCACATAAAAGGGCTAACTTTATAAAAGGTTCAAAATGGTTATTTTTGCAAAATTTCGAACGATTTGAGGAGGATTCAAACGATGGAGGATTATTATGTTTGACATTCTACAATATTAAACAACGAAATGGGTTTCAATCAGTGCAATCAATGTACACACAAGATCACACAAAAAGAAAAGCTTGAGTCTTCGACTGTTAAGAATTAAATACAATTTTTGTTCGAGTTAATAAAATCTTTGAATTAAAAATGGACAACGACAGCGATGTAGTCATGGTCTTCAGAGGTACCATACCTCTGTCAGTCAAACCAGCTAATTAAAAAGAAAAACTGTCATGTATAAGTTCAATACCAAACTAAAGTTTTTACATCAGCGCCATCTATGTATCAAATAACGAGAAGCGCAATTCGATTAGAATTCCTAATCATAGTCGAGAGTACGATTAGAAAATTTTTATGGAAACTAACTAATAACTTAATTGACTAAATATTTATTCAATCACTTTGATACTCGATAATAGTTTAATATAAAAATACATAATTTATTCATATGTATAATCTTCAGTAATTTGCAGTATTATTAGTAGTAATTAGTAAAGTAGTAGAAATTATTTATTTTTTTCTTTGACTACATTTTATACTAATATTTAAATATTTCCATGGCACATTGTTTTTAAGGGAGTCTTCTGCTCAAACCACATCATATCTGCCAAACTTGAAGAATAAGAAAATTGAATTGGAAAACCTAGAAATTTTCAAATTGCCCACGATTCTTCCAAGCGATGGACCACCGGGCTTGTACGAGGTGGAAGTTCTGGGAAGGGCACGAAAACGGTCGGCTTTTATGAAAGCACTTAAAGAGAACTTAAGAAGCCAAATAAACGAATCAGAAAATGTATCACCAACAACTCAAAAAAACATTATGGAAGCATTCGAATGGGAGCACTGGATGGAGCGTGAGGAATATATTCAACAGTGTCAGTTGTTACGTCTTGAGCTTGTGATACGTATGTTCGAAAAACGCGAAAAGAAGATGCACGAATCCTCGCAGTCGAGAATCGAAATGTGCTGCAATACTATTGCCACTAAACGTAAAGCAGCATTGCGCAAAAATGAAATCGGATATGGTCGGCAGGTAAGGCGCTTAGAGATGAACAGAAGGGGTGGCTTTAGAGGTTGGCGCAAGGAGAATATCACCAGCCAACTAGGAGACCCTTATTCGGAATTCTATGTGCCTCAAATGCGTTATGGAGTTAATCCCAATCGGAGGCATTATTTAGCCGAGCGAAAGGCCTTCGAAGCACGCATTGATGTACTGGAAATGAAAGCCGTAGACATGAGCCTACTGGTGTGTCCATTTGCGAAGCTGAAGAAATGGTCCAGACCGAAGAAGAACAGAAAGGAAGTCGAACAAAACTTTTGTTCAGATACTAATTTGAAGAAGTTATATGAGGGCTTAACGGTAATTTTTTCGTTTATGTGTTAGTGTGTTAATGCAATTTTAAAATGCTTTTTAGAACTTAAGACAGCAATCTTCCAAACAAAAGTCATTGCCTAAATGTCTTAAGGAGAAAGTGTCACCTGGGGATGCAGAAGCACCTGAGGAACTGTTCGAGTCTGAAGATACTCTAAATAATATAACAGAGGAACCCGACGATGTCGAAGAAAAGAACAAGATTAATAAACCCACGTTACGCAGACAAGTGAATAGAGAGATGGGCCGATCTAAGCAACCTGCGAATGAAAATCGTACAGAAGAACTGGAAGCAATGCTAACGGAATATGAAGGTTCTACTATTGGTTGGTTGATGAGGTTCCTTTCTGATGAAATGAATCGCCTACAGGAACAAAGAAACCTGCACTTCTTTACAATGTTGGCACAAAAGGAGCGATGGCGACGAGAAGCGGCTGAAGCTGGTCTTCGACAAAAGGAAAATGAAATGCGAGAAATCTATGAACAGATCTTTCAACATACGAATGAGGCGAACATTTCAGTTTGCTCTGATTATTTTACTAATCTAATAGATGTCGATACGAAGGATTTCGCCGAACAGATTGCTACTAATAATATATCAGAACTAGCTAAGATAATCGATCGCGATATCCAACGTTGGTTAGATTCCTTTAAGCCCATTCAAAATCCACTCAACTACCACATGCTGCGGAATATACTCAAAGATCTCATCTTTCCCAATGTGGGTGTGCTTTTAAAACGATATGAGTCCGAGCTTGTAGTCGGGAGTATTATTAATGAATTCTTGTTCCCGCATATTGAAAAGTTATTAGAATGTTATGATATCTCCTTCACAGTTGCAAGTGATATGATTGATCGACTCATTGACAACGATCTGTATATATTCTCCGATGATAGTTCCGCTAGTTCCGGAGTAACACAGCCACAGCGTGAAGCCCACGACATACTTCGAAAGTTAATCAGACAAGCTGTCCCAGGTCGACGATGGATGACACCGACCGAACGAGATGCGGATGTATACATAGGCGATTTATTGGATGACATATTTAATAATGAAAAATTAGCGACTCCAGAGGAACCCTGTCAGGATATACCACTTGGTAGTCAAACATCGTATCTTAATCTGGTTGGAAAAGAGCCCACAGTACCTGACGAATCCTCGGAGTCTGATAGTGAGCGGATGACGTTATTTATGCAGTCGATATTAATAAACCCTTACCATAAAACCCAATCAAAAGATATAAGTGCAGTTATACAAGCGAAGTCCGAAGAATCTGTTGTCGTTGAACATCATCCTGAAGATATGCGAGTGTCCAATGAAAGTAAGAGTTTACAGAAAGAGAACGAGAAAGAGGAAGAGAGTAGCACAGTTATACCATTTATAGAAACCGAAATCCCCTCACCTAAAAAGTATTCAAAGAATAAGCTTTCTGATAAATTTACACATAACTTTATAAGAGAACTTATTAACGGCTTTATTCCGGTCGAAGACGGAGGTGAACAAGAAGAAATAAATCCTTTCACAGATATTGAAGATTCAGAGGATAGTTCGTTAGATGCTATAAAGAACTTAGATATTATAAAGATGGTATGGCGAGACATGACTCTAGCCGATAAAGAGAACGATTTGAACTATCCTGAAGCGGAAGCTGAGGAGGAAGACGAATTTGAACTGGTTATAAATGAAAGCGAACTGGAATTGATGAACACAGTAGCATATAAAAGCAAAGCTGAAAACGAGAAAAAAACTTTAATCGAAAATATGATCACACAAGGAAAAATAAAAATTATCAGAAAACCGAGATTTGGAGAAGAAGAAGACACTTTAGATTATTCAGTGGAGACATTTGAATATGACGAGAATTCATTAGTTTCTACTTCAAGAATCCCTTCCGAAAAGTTAATAATACCCACAGAGGATGATACTCATTCAAATGATCTTGAAGAATTCACAACGTCTTCAAAAGCTGTGATAGATCTGACAGAGGAACCAATAAATGAAGAAAATACTAATCCAGAGAAGAATTCATTAAAAAACATAGATGTTGATAAATCAGTAATATTAGAGCATGAACTTGAACATAAAGAATTACGTGCTGACTTGGAAAACTCTAAAAATGTTAGCAGTGAACATGGTTCGGTCTCCAATAAAGCTATAGCGAAAGCATCCTTGGAAGATGCGTCGAGGTAGTCCTAAACATGGTGCCTACAAAATGCTTTACACAGAAACATGAGAGATACCACAGAAACCTTACATGTTGCAATAAGTAATTTGAGAAAAAAACTTATACTATAAATATTATTAAAATTTCCAGATGTATCCGTAATTTTACTTCGCAGATTTAAAATAAGAGATCAAAATCTATATGAAACAACTAATAAATACAAGATATGCATCTGCGAAGAATTACTTTTGGAATTAATATTATCTGGGATATCTTATTGAGATTCTTTGATAGGCATGTTTAGTTAGAAAGTCCTGAAATCCAAATGAAAGCTATTCATTAATTTAGATTCAGTTACCCAATAACACAGTTTGGAAGTATCCAACACTGAATTTTATGATAAAAAGTGGAAGGAAAAAGTACTACAGTTATTAATTGCATACAGCTATTATTGTATCTGAATCTGGAGTTACATAATATTTTTCCTGTACAACAACTTACCCTTAATTGCCTTTCGCATTGTTATCAAACTTGTACGGATTGTTCCCAATAGCACATTGAATCGTACCATCTCTTGAACCAACACGGTATTCATACTCTGATGGTAGCTGGTAGGGTACCTCGCTAAAGTAGCCTCTCGATCGAAGTCCTTCGGTAGTCTTTGAAGTATGTCAGTGGCAACATTGATTACCATTTCTTCAGGTGTCAGAGCCTTCTCACCAGCGTCATCATCGGCACTCGAGCTACTTGTGTCCTTAGGGAAAGGGTGCGGGGAATTAATTTTTAGGAGAAAGGAACTTTTGGATAGGAAAAGGTTTTCGGGAATACATTTCGATACTCTTTCAATATCAACAACATGCGGCTTTAGAAGCAATCGAAGAAAAAATGTGGAAAAAAATAAACCTTCTCATCAAAATTGATACTTACCCAATCTTTAGATAAATCCTTTAATGAAGAAATTTTAAAAAGTGTACACGTACAGCATTAATATACGTATGACTATATATACTACGGCTTACAATTACAATATACATATAACAGCTGTCAGATTTATTATAAATTTTATTTATACATTATTATAACATTATTATACATTATTATTATATTATATTTATATATAATTATATACATATTTATATATATATATTCATCCCCCGTACACATATACATATACATATGTATTCTCTAGTACTAATAAACACAACCTAAACACATTTTCTCAAAAGCACCTAAGTGTAGAAGCACATCGATCAGCGTCAGAACTTCCTAGCATCAAAAAAGGAGGCCCAAAATGAATACGTCAGACGCTTGTCAACATTTGTTTACATCATGTTCGACATTTCTGCGTTTCTGTTATTCGTGTTTTTTCTTCAACAAAATTGTTGTGTCTTTTTGTTTGGAATTGTGGTTTTCGTATGTTTGCATATCAAAAACAGGTTTACATTTTTTGTAAGAATTTGGCACCACTTCATTATTTTCGAAATATTTTCGTCGAAGAATAGGCAACACATTTCCGAAAAAAGGGCGTAAGCTCGACGTTAGCGAGAAAATAGAATCGATCCGATTGAAGCGTCATGGTTCCGAGGGTCAGAGAGCAAAATTCTTCCATAAGGTTTGACAGCAAATTATTTTTTGACGCTGACGCTGTTCGATGTGCTTGTATACTAATCCTTCAGTTTTTATATCCTACACCTTAAGGTTAAGGGTATATTAACTTTGTCACGAAATGTGTACCGCAAAGATATAGAAAAGTATATACATATGTATATTCGTTATCAGCGTCACCTCCTGAGTCGATTTAGCAATGTCCGAACGTCTGTATGTCTGTCTGTTGAAATCACGATCACAGGAGAACCGGTGAAGATATCATAATGAAATTTTGCAGAAATATTCTTTGTTATGTTATTTTGTTTGTTATTTCTATATTTTATTAGAAATGTGATATCAGCGTTCGTTTTTTATGGTATAAAGTTAATTTCTGGGTATAGATAAGCATTATCCGTTAATATGCCAATGGATATGGGCGTGATACGCCCACTTTTAGGTTCCACAGGCAAATGAGGGTCTTAAATGCAACCATTTCTGCAAAATTTTAATTCTGCAAACACTATGATATCTTCACCGGTTCTCCTATGATCGTGATTTCAACAGACAGACATACAGACGGACGGACATGGCTAATTCAAATCAGGTGACGCAGATCAAGAATATACATATATACACTCAATTCTGATTTTACACGGAAATTGGTTCCAGGAAAACCCGTGTAAAAAAAGATTGTTCGTATGCAAAATAGGTGATTGGTTCCTTATCTCGAAAACCTATTGAAATTAGTGAAAAACAAGGATTTTTTAAGAACAACTATTCAGGTTTATTTTATTAAATCCCATATGTAATGTGTTTTTACACAAGCATAGTTATTAAAGAAAAAAAACATATTTCAGAAAATATTAATACATTCTAGTTGCTGTCACAAATAAATTTGATTGTATGCACTAAAAGGGAATTCCCCTACATTTGTGCTATTTGCAATTGCTCTGACCAGTAAATTTGCTTGTATCCACAAATAGGGAATTCCCCGTAATTTGTGATATGAACATATTTCGCAAAAATTAAATTTAACCAAAAAAAATTTAAGGCCAAAAGATTTCGAATCGTGCTAAATGGAATAAAATCATTTAAAAAAATTTTAAATTTGTTTATTTTCAAGCCGTGTTAAATCAAAACCGTGTACAAACAGAATTGAGTGTACTTTTCTTTATCTATCTTCTCTATTTCTATGCGTTACACATTTCGTGACAAAGTGAATATACCCTTAACCCTAAGGTGTAGGATATAAAAATGTATTCCATATTCTTAGGGCCAGTTTTTCAGTGCTCGGTTATCGTCGTTTCTCAGTTAACCTTCGTTTAAACGACACATTGTGTTTTTCAGTGCTCGTTTAAACGTCGGTTAACCGGCCGATATTGCTCAGTTAAACTCCGGTAAATTTATCTTTTTAATAGATAAAGAAACAGCTTTCAACAGTTTCTTCGACTACAGACATTTACCTTTGTTCAAAACTATGCTAATAATTTTGTTTATTTGCACCAGAACAGCTGTTCTCTTTGTAAAAATGAAAATATTGTCAAGTGCTGCCAAAAAAGGTTCAAGTATATGCTAAATATTCATTGAATTTAGATAAATTCTGTATGAAATATAGATAAGATACGTTTAACATAGATAAGTTAAACTCGCACTGTAAAACTCGAATCTCAGTTAACTTTTGTTTGGCGTTTAACTAATCGCCGTTTAAACGAGCACTGAAAAACTTGGCCTTAATCAGCGTTTCCTCCTCATTTGAGCGAAATATTTTAGCTTAATTTGTAGGTGATCAAGTTAACGACTTTGGTGAATATTAAATAAATAAATTTAAAATATTTTTTAAAGTGGAAAATTTCTAATTTTATACCTCTGTATTTTTACTGTATTCCTAAAAATGTAGTTTAGCCTAAACAAAATGCTCACTCGAACGCCATAACATAATATACATAATTATTCCAAAGTACTTACCAATCGATCCTTATAATTGGCAAAAATTGTTAAAACACATACTAAATTAATTTAATAATCGTTGTGTTTAAAAGTCAAACGAAATCATTTTCAACAGTTACCTGTGTAAGTAGCGTATGGCTTAATAGCATATCGGTCTCTTTTTGATCCTTCATAATATCAGCGTTTTGATGAAACCCAAAAATAGCGGGTTTCGTTTGTTGAGGTAACTCCCTGGCATAGGTCAAATAGGCCTCCACTTCGCGGAACACCGGGATGTAGTATACATTTGAGTCATCGAAAAAATGTGGATTTTCAATATCCAACACTTCTGGGCAATAGTACCGACTCAAAATGGTCTTCAATGTACGTCGATCCCAATCGTCAGTAACACGTCCGCCGTAATTACATTCACCCGTCAAATATCGCAAGGCATCGTAATTGACGCCTTCATACTGGTCGAGGAACATCTTTAACTGCATTAGACTTATGCGTAAATCAGTCTCGTTAAACTCATAGGGTATGTTCCAACCAATTGGACCAAAGTACCGTCGTTCTTGTATGACGGCATGAAAAAAACACAATGAGAAAATCAACTGCTTGAAAGTCTGTGTTTGTTTGCATGACTCGTACCACTCAGGATCGCTAATAGGATCACTAAGCATGGAGCGCACAATGTTAGAGCGTAACCCTTTGGGCGGTTCGTTGGTCATTTTTATGCCATTTTGCAAGACAACGACAGGAAAATGGTCCGCTGGGTATGATGTGAGCCAGAGTCGGAAATCCGGATGCGTGGAGTCCGGAACCATTGCTTCGCAAGTCTTCTCCAACGTAGGCATGAAGCTCTTGGCCAAGTGGCAATTTTGCAAAACTACCCAGTTTCCCAATTTTATACCATCATCTATCATCTTCACAGCTATAGGACCCTGCCCCTGGCCCAGAGATAATGAAAATAAACGGTTGGTTCCAAAGCCCTGTTCATCGGCAAACTTTAGAAGAGTTGCTGTTGGATCCGAGCCCGGAGTTAAAATGAAGATCAAAGGAATGCAGCAATGAGAATCAGCGAACGAAGCTGCTAGATCAAATTGCGGTGGATCAACGAACTTGCGGCCAAGTTCAACTACATAGATGAAATACAAAAACCCATATTGAGGCAATAGAAACGAGTGAATTAGTACATTATTTTGCTACAATTTAGATTTCTTGGCTTAATATCTTTGGTTTAAATACTACTCACATGCGACAAACTCCAAAACCGCTGGCACAAGTTTATCCGGTCGAAAAACGCGTAGTAACAATAGCTTTTGAAACAAAGTTAATGGAGCCGACCAAGCACTCGGTATATTCAAGTTGTCTTGAGGATTTGTAGCATCGAAGTATATCTTCCAATCACTTAAATGTGCTTGAATGTGTTGGCGGAGGCCTCTAAAGTTTGGAAGTTCAGAGAGGCGGCATATCTCATTCCAACTATTAACACCCAACCATTTAGCCGGATTTGCATGGGGATTATCGAGCCCAATACCACCTGTTAGTAGGAACATCCATTCACTGTTATCGATTTTTCCCACAGATTTCATCATGTTCACATTGAGTATCAAGGAGAAAAGTAGCTTGTCCTTAGAAATAACCGAAAATTTAAAGTAATTTATTAAAAAACATTCGATCATTTTGATATCCACTACAGTTTTTTGCGCATTATTTTTATTATCCACATACATACATATTTTTAATTATCACATGCATATTATACTGTTCTACTGTTGACACAGAATTATGTGTCAAACAGTTCTAGCTATAATACTCTTTTCAGAAATCTAATTTTAGCGTATTAATTTTGAGTTTATAAAGGATCTTTAATAACTGAAGTTATTTTTCGTTACTCAGCTGGATAAAAAAATCAGATCTTTACAAAAAATATTCAATATATCAAGAACTGAACAATCAGAAGGGCATCATAACACGCCGAGTGTAGGTTATAAAAGCTACATACAGCAAAGCACGTCATGGAGGAAAGTAACTGTCAACCGTAAACCGATTCGTGGTTAAATACGTGTATGTATGTATGAATGTACGAGATCTGTTCAAAAAGTAAAGCCAATTTCAAATTTGCGCGATGCAGCGATTCGAGCAAATCTTGTTGTTTTTAGTAAAACACAACGAAACTAACCAAAGAAAATACGTAATGACGTGAAATTCTACACAGGTATGAATGACAGTGCTGCCAACCTAAAAACAAAACCAGTAAGAGTGCTATATTCGCCTGGCCGAATCTTAGATGCCCTACACCTAAAAGTTTTGAAAAAATTTAATTGAACGATGAATTTTATATATTTAACAATATAACCATTTAAAACCCTCTTTTGCCTGTGTAACCTAAAAGTGGGCGAATCACGCCCATATTTGGCATATTAACGGATAATGGTACTCTATATCCAGGTATGAAATTTTGTTGTAATAACTCAAAAGCGAACGCTGATATCACATTTGTAATAAAAAACAGACGTGGTGGTTGACCGCTTTTCAATACCAACATATTTCTGCAAAATTTCATTATGATATCTTCACCGGTTCTCCTATGATCGTGATTTCAACAGACAGACAGACGGACGGACATCGCTAAATTGACTCGGGAGGTGACGTTGATGAAGAATATATATACTTTTCTATATCATATCTTCTATCTTCTATATCATTTCTATTTCTATGCGTTACACATTTCGTGACAAAGTGAATATACCCTTAACCCTAAGGTGTAGGGTATAAAGATTTGCTCGAATCGCTGCAGACGCGCGATTGAAATTCGAAATTCGCGATACTTTTATTGTACGAACAGGCCTCGTACAATGAATTATCTCACACATAAATTCATTTTTAAATACCTTTTATTCACTCATAAACCCTTGATTAAATAACTTTGTGTCTGAGAGTGCCGTTCGTGAAAAGAGTTAGGCTGCTCGCACACTGCATGCGTTTTTCGTTCGTCCGAATTCTGACGAAAACGATTCGTCCGAAGTCTTATTTAGAGTCCGCACACTCTATCAGAACTGGTGCGTAAAATTATGAGTAAAGCAAAAACAACATATGCTCCATATGTGTCCATAACATAATGGACACGGTTGATGACTTTTTTTTATTAGAAAATTCTTATCTAAAAGGAAAATTTTTCAAAAGGAACATTTAAGTTCGTGAGGTTTTCGCGAAAAGAAGTCATTTTGGTGAATATTTCATCATCTGCATTACTAATTTAACATAAAAAAAAACACTTCGTCAGAATTCGTGCGAACGATCCCATTCAAATGGGATCGTTCGCAATTCGCAACTTTTCGCAGCAATTCTGACGACGGAACAGTGCTTCAATGTGCGCATTTACAATCAATAACATGCAATGGGATCGTTCGCATGTTTTCGTCAGAATTCGGACGAACGAAAAACGCATGCAGTGTGCGAGCAGCCTAAAACTTTTTTAAATGTCTACAATAATGCCACGTATGGGACCAATTATATTGTATTGAATATTGTAACCGGTTATCTCAACATACATACATACGTACATACATATTTATGTGTGTGTATATGTACTTACATTCACATGAACATATACATTTGTATATTAGGAATAAATATAATATTAGTTATATATTCACAATATATAGGGTGATTTGCATAAGATTCTAAGAAAATTTGGGACGTCTAGTCGTCTAGTCTAGTCTAGTCTAGAATCTGAGTCGACGTCTAGGGTGAACCGGTCAATAACCGGTTACATGAATTAAAAACTCACCCGCTCAAATAAGCTCCGGCAGATATTGACGTAAAGGCTGTAGGTGAAATGATTTCTCAAATCAGTTAGACGTACATCGATGTCATCCACCTTTTCTGTATTGTCAATGGATGCAGTAAATAATGAAACAAACCAAGCCAAACTATACTGATACATAGGGTCAATGTTTGCCAACTCGACTGCAATAAAACATAATATTAAAATCAAAAGTAAATTACGTATTCTAAATAATCAATGTTACTACTAGTGTTTAGAAAAATGCATTAATATCCATTGAAAATTTGA
The DNA here is from genome assembly GCA_949629155.1 of Myopa testacea. NCBI lineage: Eukaryota > Metazoa > Arthropoda > Insecta > Diptera > Conopidae > Myopa > Myopa testacea. Next base: position 38,293,031 of record OX451347.1, on the reverse strand, counting down.
ACAAAATATTCAAACCTTTGTGTTTAACAGGGAGTTAAACACTGGTCACTATCATATTACATACACATTAGGGTGGTCCTTAGCTATAGGGGCCGAAAATTTTGTTGAGTTTTTTTTTGTCTTACCCTCTTAAAATATAATTGTAGGTCAGGAAATGATATGTGCGAAATTTCAGCGAGATCGGACAACGGAAACCCGTGCCGCATCAAGGACGAAGTTTTCAAATTTCAGTACAATCCTAAATTTTCAAATTCCGAATTTTTTTTTGTTTACCCACTTAAAACATGATTGTAGGTCAGGAAATGATATGTGCGAAATTTCAGCGAGATCGGCCAACGGGACCCGTGCCGCATCAAGGACGAAGTTTTCAAATTTCAGTACAATCCTAAATTTTCAAATTCCGAATTGTTTTTTGTTTACCTTCTTAAAATATGATTGTAGGTCAGGAAATGATATGTGCGAAATTTCATCGAGATCGGCCAACGGGAACCCGTGCCGCATTAAGGACGAAGTTTTCAAATTTCAGTACAATCCTAAATTTTCAAATTCCGATTTTTTTTTTGTTTAGCTTCTTAAAATATGATTGTAGGTCAGGAAATGATATGTGTGATATGTGCAAAAAAAAAAAAAAAAAAAAAATTTAGGATTGTACTGAAATTTGAAAACTTCGTCCTTGATGCGGCACGGGTTCCCGTTGGCCGATCTCGATGAAATTTCGCACATATCATTTCCTGACCTACAATCATATTTTAAGAAGGTAAACAAAAAACAATTCGGAATTTGAAAATTTAGGATTGTACTGAAATTTGAAAACTTCGTCCTTGATGCGGCACGGGTTCCCGTTGTCCGATCTCGCTGAAATTTCGCACATATCATTTCCTGACCTACTATTACATTTTCAGAGGGTAAGACCAAAAAAAATTTGATTTTGAAAATTAAGGACCACCCTAATACACATATTATCTTGACGAATTTAGATCGTACCTATGGTAAAGAATAAAATTGTAGAATGTGCTGCAATTGGTATGTAACTTAAACGTGCTATATCAATTTGTTTCTCGGTTGCCTCCGTTATTATTTGCTTCTCACTTATTTCATTGGCTAACACTTTGGAAGAACTTAAAACTTGAACGGCGGTCTCGTCCTCCAAAATATTATCCGCTGTCGACAACACTTCTAAAATTTTATCTTCAGTTTCTTTGAGTGTTCGCTTGTTCTCGGCCCCCTGCAAGATCAGCAAATTCTTTTCAGCTTCTAGATCGGGACGCTCCCTAGCCACTGTTATGCCCAATATTTGATCTTGTAATCCTTGCGTGGTTATCATAAAGTTGAGCAGCGTTACTTTAACAGCAACTTCCGGAAGATAGTGCGGATTTCGAAGTTTAGTGGCTATGTAGAACCTTTTATAGTAGAATTTGGGGTACGGGGTAGAAAAATGTATTGTATTAGACAACCATTCATTGATATTTATATAAAGTACCTGAAACTGTAGTTATATTCAATAACAGAGTCACCCAATTTGATACACATTGTGCCGCCTTGTTTAAAAAGTTGCTTAAGTAGTACTGCTTCCAGAATGGGATCAATTTCTTCTCCGACATTCTCAAGCAGAACTGGCAACCCAAATTGTATAGCGTTCTCTAGAACGCGGGTGTAGTCTGGCTGATTTAAGCGTATAACACAAAGTCGATTACTCTTCTCCATGTTTTTAATCCACTTATTAGCTTGACCCTGTGGGTCTATCATAAGCGGCCAACGTCCAGAGTTCCTAAAGAATATAAGAGAAATTTGTCTTAAAACTAACTAATTGTTTCTATTATACAAGGTGGTTTGCATAAGATGCGGCAAACAACTAGGACATGTAGATTGAGTACAGACAGGTTGGCAGGATAAATTTTCCTCCACTTAAGCGGCAGGGGTTTTTTCTAAAAACACAACTTGAAATCGGTTCCTTAATCTCTCAGTGCAAAATCAGAGACGTTTCTCCACGAAAGACACCAGATCGGAGAACAGTTCGTTTCTAAGAGTCCCATAAGACTCAATAAAAAAGGAATCGCAGTCGCCGGATCGCTGAAATATCCCGGAAACTTATGCGGGATATCACGACATGGAATTATAAATTTATGAATGCCCCTTTAAGCATTGACCATAGTTTTCAGATAAGTATATATGAGACCAAAATTCCGACGACTGTTTCTTCCTCTCTTTTTGTTTGTATTTGTTGTTTTGTATTCTGTAGGACTTTTTTTGTGGTCCCATTACTTTAATGGAACTTTATACAATTCGCTAAAAGGGAATGCAAGGAAACACTTGCAGGGGTTCATAATTATCTTGTACTTCGTCAATATACACCACAGCCGTTTCTTTAAGTGTCAAACTCACTTCATTATTATTGCGCTTTCTACTGAAAAAGCATCTGTTGGTAACCCGAAGATATTCCAAGAGCGTACTTCCACAGGTTCCCCCAAAACATTTTGCAATTGGAAATCATGACTACACACCAAACCGAACGATTTACATTTTTCGACCCACTTATGTATTTGATCGACACGGAAATCAATTGTAAATGGTCCTAAATAGGCGACGATTCCAGAAGAGATCAGTACATCTCCCGTGAGCGTGTTATATGTGCGCCCCAAGGTGCGTGCCGCTTCAGACCATCGTGTTCGCTCACCACCCAAACCTGATATGAGTTCTTGAGCACGACTTAGTTTTTTTGTGCATCCTTCGTGCTCAGCCAGTAGTAATCTGAAAAATAACGATTAAAATATTCACACGTGAATCACAGAATGTTCTCAACCCACGCATATTGTCGTTGTTGGTCGTCCAAGACTTTTTGAATAGCAGCTAAGCTTGCTTCTACTTTAGCCAGTTGTGCTAACTTTTCATTCAAAGTCTTCATTGCAGCCTTAAATTGGAATTTATTTTCAAGATTTGTAATTATTATTCAAGATTTTCAAATATATAACCCACATTGTAATCTGCCTCAGCGGCCGCCAATGCAATCTTTTTGGGAGCTACCACCTTTGCCACAACATCGTACTTAGTTAAAGCAATCACCCATCTACACAAACCCTCACAAGCTGTTGAGGCAGCCTTAACTTTATCGGGATCAAAAGCTTCGTTACTCAGTACACGCTGTTGCAACTTTTGCATCACAGCTGGTGATATGTTGTCTTTATCGAAGTTCAACAAACCGTCCAGAAATTTTATGTCACCCAGGATCCTCTTGGAAGGTCCCCAATAATCGTCCATAGTTCCCAATCCAGAGGGGTTTGGAACACGATCCGGCTTAACTTCTTTTAGAATGCAAACTGCTTCCATGACAATCCGAACACCTATTGGGGGACTCTTCATAGTTTTAACAACGGATATGTCAGCAGGAGTCAAAGTATTCAAAGCTTCTAGTGCCGCATTTAGAATCGGAAGTGCTTCAGCTAGTTTTGCATCGCATTCAATTTTAATTTCTTGTGCCTTTGATGCTTGTATAGAAGCGGCTGCCTCATCTTGTTTTACCATCTCACGTTGCTCAGCAGCCGCTTCGCTGTCTGCAGTTACTTTGGCAACTTGTTCAGCCACCTATAGTACAAAAAATATTAAATTCTGAGCTTCGATGGACAATTACACCGTGCTTTGTGATGTTCGTCTGAGTTACGTACGCCTTCCGTAACTTTCACCCGCCCCCAAACCCAAAAAGACCCTAATAGGGGGGGAGGGGGCGCCCATTTTACCATTATAATTCTCCACCAGTGGTAAGAGACTCTAAGAAACTTCAATCTTAATACAAAATTGACCAGTAAGAAAGCTATATTCGGCCTGGCCGAATCTTAGATACCCTACACCGTAAAAGTTTTTAGGAATTTTTATGAATTTTAGGAATTAAGGTTTTATACCAATGAATTTCTTTATGAATTGATTCTATATTTATGTCTTATATTCGTTTTATTTGCTCGATTACAAATCCGAACAAAGAATATTTATACAAAATTTCATGTTAATTAATAACAAATCATAAAATTACAGACTTATATAAGGATTTATGTAGAACGATTGTGCCATATTACCCTTCCGCCCATGTAACCTAAAAGTATGCGCGCCACACCCATTTTCTGCAACGTAAAATATAATAATGTCGCTCGATATTGAGATTTTATTCTCATATCTTAAAAACTAGAAGAAATATGTGGTTATAAGGAAAGCTATTTTATAATCACATTTAATCACAAACGGGTACAAATAGTAGGCGTGGTCGTTGCACGTTTTCAAAAAAAAATAATTGGCTGAGTAGTTTTATTGTGTTCAAATTTAAGCTTTATTTCCGTGGTAACAAATTTCTTTTCGTGAGCTTTACTGTATAAGTAGTGTAAAAATGGGCGGACCGCGCCCAGTTTTCCTGTAATAATGTTTTATTAGAAAAGAAGTTGTTATGTAAAGTTTTATTCAGGAAGTTTATATATTTAACAATATAACCATTTAAGACCCTCTTTTGCCTGTATAACCTAAAAGTGGGCGGATCACGCCCATATTTGGCATATCAAGGGATGAAGTTACTCTATACCCAGAAATGAAATTTTGTTGTCATAACTAAAAAACAACGGCTGATATCACATTTTAACTAAAATAATTATTTAAATAAAAAACATTTTTATATAAAACGTTTTTTAATGAACCAAAAAGTTTAAAATAATTTTTCTAGCACCATACAGATTCGCCACCCCATAAAGATGTTAAGATTTAACACGAAAAACGTGGGGCGGATTATAATGATAGGTACACTAACTCTATGCCCCACGTTTTTCGTTTTAAATCTTAACATCTTTATGGAGTTGCGAATCTGTATGGTGCTAGAAAAATTATTTTAAACTTTTTGGTTCATTAAAAAACGTTTTATATAAAAATGTTTTTTATTTAAATAATTATTTTTTATTTTTTAGTGAACTGTGCAAGATATTTTATAACTGATTGAAATATGTCACAGTTATTTTAATTTTTTGAAAATATTTTTAAGGTAAAATTATTTCAATATTTTGATATCAAAATTATTTCAATATTTTAGAGTCAAAATAATTTCATTTATGGAAAATTAATCTTACGTCAAAAAATATATGTATTTTTGTAGACAAATTTCAAAATGTGCAAATTTCCCTCCTTAAAATGGGCGTTGGCGGGTAAATATGTTTTAGGGATGCATTGTCATCCAGTTCTGAACTATTTGTCAAAATTTCAAAAGCCTAGCTCATCGGGCAATGGGCGAAAAATGGCTTTTAAAATTTGCTACTTCAGAAAGCGACCTAATAAAAACGTTTTAAAATAGGCGTGGTCGTGGACCGATTTTGCCCATCAATACCAACCTGCACACCCTAAGAAAGAATATTTCTGTAAAATTTCATCACGATATCTTCACCGGTTCTCCTGTGATCGTGATTTCAATAGACAGACAGACAGACGGACGGACATGGCTAAATCGACTCAGGAGGTCACGCTGATCAAGAATATATATACTTTTCTATACCTATCGTCTCTATTTCTATGCGTTATAAGGTGTTTCCATAAAATGGTTTTTCCAGATTTTTGCAATAAACTGTTTTAAGCCCCAAAACCACTCGTAAACTGTTTTAACTCCCCTGAAATTGTTGTTGCTATTCCAGCGCTAAACCAAAATGCGTTTGGTTTTTAGCAGAGATAATGAGTCAAATAAATGGGTCAAAATAAAACGAAAATTTATTACAGGTATAGTATCCGTGTTATTCACCATAAGACGTCATGGTTTTATGACATTTTAAATGACGTTTCGTTCATTTACAGAAGTTTTTGAAGGAATCGGGCAATCATTTTTGTTTATTGAATTAAATTGAATTAATAAGCGCATTAAATTAATAGATATTAAAATAAATTGTGTATAAAAGTGTGTGCGTGGTACGAAAACAGTTCTAAGGCAGTATATTTATAATTGACTAGCTATCGACATCGCTATTGAACAGACGAAAATACTGATGATTGAGATCCACGATTGTGTGTAAAATAATATTAACCAAGCTGATATTCGAGTGACGACAATTATCGGAGAAAGCAGGCCAGTGCTAACAATCCATTGCTACCGTGAGAAGTTTTGGTAGGCGAAATATCATCGGTTCTACAAAAAAGAACAAGTAAAACCACATTGACAAGAAGTAAATTAAATGCAAAGGTTGCATTTGTGATGAAGATCGACGAGTGCCAAGAGTTTACTTAATTGTATAACAACATCAACAGATCAGTGTACTGCAAGTGTGAAGTGAATTCCGTAAGTTGAAATTATTTGTTTATAATAGATATTTGTAGTGGAAACGTGAAGCAAATTCAATGTTATTAAAATGTTTTTAATACAATAGTTGTTTCTTATCCACTTAGCAATGATTGGAAACTATTGTGGCATCTTGTCTAAGGCATATACCAAGCGACCAAGAAGAAGAACGTCTTGACCGCTCGAAGGAATTGCAAGATGGATTGCTACAATCGAACGAAGTGTTCATCTAATGCGGAGTAAGGAAGAGAACAAGGTAATAGTTAAACATGTACAATTAAAAACAGGGTAATTGTCTGAAATGTGATCAGATTTCATTTATCTACTTATTTCAGAATATATGTGCAGTTAACAAGAGCTGTCCAGAGAAAGGTGAGAATTTGTATTGAGAAGTGACCTCCGCCAAAGACCACATCAATGTCCTTGACATTGACACTTGTTCCTGTCCATAACACGACAAGCGTTGCAGTAAAAGTTACGGAATGCATTTAACTTTTATTTATTACAATTAAAATTTATTATATTACAATTAATCTTAAGCATAAAAGAAATAAACGAAGAAGTAAATGTTGTAATTGAAATGAAATTGTGGCGAATGTTGTGTGCGTTTATTCGAAAATAAAGGCTAAAGCAAAGGGTTACAGAAACTGAAACAATAAATAAATAAAAAATGCATATGTGCTAGTATTTGTATGTGGTTTTTTTGTAATATAAAAATACTTTGAGCTTCATTCATTAACAAATTTTTCTGAAATAGAGAAAAAAAACATCAAAACATTAAAAAATGTTGCTTGAATTAAAAAATTTAGTTGAGGTGAAAAATTTAATGACGTCACGAAACAGCGTTTCTATTCACAGTACCAAATTTAATTATAAATGTACGAAGTTGCGTAAAAGGGGATGTAGGAAAAACTGCACTTAAATAAAATGAAAAATTTGTTGATAAAATGAAAAGGAAAGCTTAATTACAACAATGGTTAATAAATTAGGCATATATGAGCGTACTAGTGTATCTTTCAACTAAAAAAAACAACTTCTTGGTTAAATCGTAGCACACTAGCAGCAGTACTTAAGTACCAAAGTGAACAAAAAAGTTTGAAGTTTGCAAACCAGAAAATCGAATGTAATAATGAGGTGAATTAAATATGTAGATATGCCAACACCAACTTTCATTTGCCTATATATTTACATAAATTTAACAACCTATTTACTTTTCGTGTTTTTTAGGTTATATATTTCTAAATCTTTTTGACAAGCATTTTTGGTAACTATTGAGATTGAAAGTGCAAATTAAGTAAAGCAAATATGTTTACAAATGAGTAAAACAATACAATATACAATATGTGTATAACTTATTTCAATTTTCCAGTATTCCAGAACTTAAGAAAATTCTTTTCTCAGTAATCAAAACTAATTTGTTGTACTTGAGAGTTTATAAAACATAAAAGACATGTTTTAAATTTCGATTAAAAGTAAAGTAAACCTAAACCTTTCTGTTTAACAAAATATTTGGCTTTTTGCACTTAATTTTATTTTTTACAAGCGTGAAATTGTTCAGATAATATTTAAATTAAAATATATCGTATAGTACATTCAATGTACATATAACATTCTACATTACAAATTGAAGTTATCACTCGATTATTAAGTGCGAGTGATTGTTAAGTAGTGTATTTGTAAATTTCTAACTTTCATAAGCTCATTCATTGATTTGAGTATACATATGTATAAGTAAATTGGTATCTCAAAACAAAAGGGTCTGACAAATGTCAAACGTGCTGTATAAATTAAAAACTGAACACTTTGTTTGGGTCTAATGGTGGTGGGTTGCTAAGGCCCATAGTACATTGCAAACAGTTGTTCGATCAAACAGTCACATTGTTTTTGTTTTCTGTATAAAGCTGTCAACTCTCAGTTCATCCGTGAGAGAATGAAAACGGGTGAACTGTTGGCACAGCAAATACTCTGTTTGCAGGCGATGAGTGCAAACTACAAACAGAACAGAGTTGTTGTGTGGTGTAATAAAAAAGTATGCGTGTTTTGGAGTGAAAAAGCTGCACTTATATCGAAAAAAGGAGGATTGCGTGAAAATAATTGCACAAAGCAACTCCAACTATGTATATATACTACGGAAAGTGTTTGACTGTTGTGTTTGCAATGTAACATAGTAAGCAAACAGATTTGACGGGAGAGTGAAATAGTTCATTTCTTTGGACTGTTTGATCGAACAACTGTTTGCAATGTAATATGGGCCTAAGATAAATTTATTTGTTTGGGTCTAATGGTGGTGAGTTGCTAAGCAAAAACGTCATCAATTATCGAGTTTTCACAAATACTACCATACAATTACACAACCACGAACACACGATTTGACAACCAGAGTTGCATTTTTTAGAAGTTTCCTATCTCATTATCTCTGGTTTTTAGCCTCAGTTTTTAGTTTGCAAGTCTGTTTCGAAGTTCGGAATTGCAGACACACTATCCTTCTCCTTTTCTAGTGCCAATAACTTAGAAAGAGATAATTTATGTCACCAAACTATTCTGCCAAATGCCAAAAAAAACTCGACATACTGAGAGGAATTTGTTATTTATGATGTACGATTTTTCGCTTTCCAAATTCTGTAAACTTGCGAATTTTATCACATTTCAACAATTTTGAATATTATTGTTATTTTATTCACTGTATTATAAATTAAAGCGATGCACAATTTTAAAAATAGCTGCGTAAATATACAAACAAAACAACAGCTGTTTATTTCTTCTTTTCGGTTTGACAGCCCGGACCGGATTATGTATGGAAACACTAGATCAGCTGATCGATGTTCGAACACCTTAACCGGATTAAATATTTTTATGGAAACAGGCTATTACACATTTCGTAACAAAGTTAATATACCCTTAACCTTAAGGTGTAACAGAGTGGAAAAATAACAGGTCTTAAATATGAGAACAGATCATAAAAGACAGTGCAACACTGAATTTAAAAGCGTTACCAGAGCTTTAATACTGGTAGAGAACAGATCTCATGGGTATATGTGATATTTCCTATTTTATTGAAACACAGGAAGCAGAAAATAAAACTGATGAATCTTCAAATGAAGAAGTTACCCCTCAATTCTCTATTAAATCTAACTTCATCTCTCCTCCTGATTTATTATCCTATCTTCCTAACCCTACAACATATCTTCCTTCGACTGTTGAAAACACGGTTTTTAATTTTAATTAAGATAATTTAATTTAATTTAGTTTGATTTGTCTTTATGTAATTAGTTTTTAATTTATCTAAATTTTCCTACTATATATTGTAATGTAACCTTAAAAGAATTGTATTCTTATGGTTTGAGCGTTGGTATATGAATAAATGAAATTAAATGAAATGAAATATTAGCAAATTTAAGATAAACAGTAAAAGAGGCTATCGAAGCAAAAAACACAAAGTTGAGTTTAAAAAAAAATAATAATCGACTTCAAGAACAGCTCCTGAAGCTTTCATTAACAGATGAAACGAAACTACGAGAGGAAAACTTCATTGATGACGGAGGGAACTGAAAATCATTCAGAAACAGGTAAGACGAAATTTAACATAGCAGCCAGAAATCCACAAGTTGAATTACACAAATTCGATGGGAAATCGGACATTGTAGACAAAAATGACGAAATGCCAGTATCCATAAAAGTGGGCTACTTACCCTCTTGCGTGAAGGGCAAGGAACGAAGGTCTATATCACAAGGAACTTGAGAAAATTACGATGAAGCCTGGCGTATTTTAAAAAGAAGGTATGAAAATAAGAGAGGGAATTTTTCATCGCAGATATTATTGAATTTCCCAAAAATAAACTCTAAATCTGCAATTATTTAATAAAAAACAATTCTCGGAAAATTAAAGGCAGACGAAATATTTGCTTACTTGATTCCACGCAATTTTAATAACGAAGGATTGTTGTTACATGGACAACATGTAAAGAAAATCGGGAAGAAACAGATAGAAAAAGAAGGGAAATACAGGACCTTATTTATGTAAAAGAACAGTTGGAACAGTTATATCAGACATTAACATGCGAATTTTGTAATAAAACAAAATATCGGCTGTATAACTGCCAAACATTTTTAGATGCAACAGTTGGTAATAAACAGTAGAAGCAGGAGAATATGTGAAATATACATATGTATGTATATGAATCAAAACCAGAATTCTGAATGCTGGTCTAAATCAAACTTTAGGAAATGTAATGGAATACACAGCACACTTTTGCATAACGATGACTACAAACCAAGAAAATACAATGAAGAAAAACATATTAGAAAGAGAATGACAGCAACAGCAACAATATTTCTTTGATATTTAGGTCACATCTACAAAAAAGACAACTTGTTATTTTAAGAGATGAAAACACACCGCCATCAAAAGGGCCAATGGCTAAAATAGATGAAGTTCATAAAGGACCCGACGGAAAAGTTAGAGTAGTAACTCTAAAGATGTCGACAGGAACAATGAAACGTCCAATTCCAAGGATATGTCCTCTGAGGAATCATGTAGAAGAGCAAACGGAGCGGAACGAATCAGAGTAGGACATCATAACAACAAAGTGGATGCACTGCTGGTACTGTGTGGATGATGATAATAGTATTATTAATCTCAATGTAATAAAACTAAGATAATTCAGTAGTGGTACCTTATAAATAACTTGCAGAACAACGCTGGAATTTATTTAGATCCAGTAGGAAAAATTGGTGTTGCTGCATCAAAATTTGTTGTTTATTATAATTTGGACCCATACATAGAGGAAACAATTGCTATAGAGAACTACATCAGAAAATTAAAAGAACAATATACAAAATTAAGAAATTTTTATGACTAGTGCTTTTTAATAACTGAAGGGTTACAGAGAAGGTATGAAATGCTTAAAGTAAATAAAAAATTACTAATAACAGAAAACAGGCGGAAAAGAAAAATATTCAGCAGCATAGGATTTGTATCATATTCTATTTGGGTTTATGGATGACGATGTCCGCGAAAAATTAGAGCGAAACATTCAGAACCTACAATAACCAACACGATATACTTATGTATATGGGTTAATTAAGAAGCAAACCTCTGTAGACGCTATAGTAAATGTATTAAAGGAAACAACGGAAGAAGTGAATAACGAGTTTGCGAAAAGGAATGATCATATAATGGAGATACATAATATGACTGACATAACTATAGACCATTTAAGACAGAAATGTGATTTCACTTATTGGCCACGTAGTTAGAACGATAACCCATTAATGACAACATATGATATACGAGTATCATGCAAAAAATTAACACTTTGGAAATAAAATTATGAATATGCTTTGTTTTAGACGAGCTACAATTGAACAGATTACTAGCTGGACGGAAAACAATATTAAAATTCAACCTATTCTGGATCACTTTTATACGCGGAAAACCAATTAGATACGGATATAAGATTTGCTGCATGAAGGATATTTATTGAAATTCGATTTATATACCGAAAGGAGTATTATTCAAAGTAAAGGACCTTTGGGTTTGTCTTCCATAAAGAATCTATGCAGTGGTATAGCTCCCAAATACAGCATGATTTTCTGAGATAATTACTATAACTCTTCTTAACTATTAGATGATTTTGTACAACAGAACTTGACAAAAGTTGGAACAATTCGTGCAAATCGTATTGAAAACAATCCTATCAGTAGAATGAAAGGACAAAAAAGAGGAGCTTATGAAGTTTTTGGTTCAAAAAATATTACACAGTACATATGTATGAAATGCAACATTGGACAACATCCAGACAGTTGTTTCTACAAATACCACACAGTCTACTCGTATACCCAATAAAAGTAAACTATAATTAACTAATATAAATAAATTAAATATTATATGTAGTTATAAAGTTAAATAAATTTATTATATATACATATGTATTACTGTCGCACAATCATTATATTTATTTGTAGAATTTTCTTCGTATACTAAGAGTTCCCCTTATGTGTTTACGTATGATATATCATACGTTTCACCACGACCACATCCCGTAACATTTTCTTTTGAAATTTCAAATTTTTTCTTCTTAGACTAACTTAGCTTTAGACTAAATTAGCTTTAAAACTTCAACACCGACGTACAACGTGATCTGGGTGTGGTCATTAATGGGTTAAGAGACTGTAAAGAAATATTGTACAAATGGCAATAATAAATATGCTAATTAAAATTAATCACCAACATGTTAATCCATTCTCAATAAGTCCATTGCAGTTACAGGAAATACAGAATATTCGAATTAAACTGCCCACAAAATTAAGTTGTCTAGGCGAGGAATCAGAAAACGAACTACAAAAATACTTCGATGGATGACAACCAAAGGAATTATAAATGGTTAGCGATTGGTAATAGATATAGAGATTCAGTCAGAAGTATCAAAAGGGTTCAGAACCTTACCAATACGAAAAGAGGATATAATAATAATTCCACAAATACTATCTGAAGTAATATTTAATGCAGAAAATGAGCAATACTTCCCCATGAACCAAGTACAACTAAATGAATGCATAAATAAAGAAAAAAATAATTACATATGTAGTACATATTACATATGTAATAACATATGTAATACAAAAAATATTACATAGCCATGAAAAGCAGGAACTATTGGCTCTTGCGCGATCTCACCTTCAAGGAAAGCTAAGGAAAAGAAATATATATTCGATCAAATAAACCAAGAAGACAAGTTGGTAAAATTTAGCACATCGAATGTATGGCTTTTCAAATTATTGTTAAATGTTACGCAATTATGTGGACGACCATAACGAAGTGGGTAGTGGTTCCAGAAGAATGCATTCTGGAGTTGAAGCAGGGATGGAGTCCACGGAGGTGGGCTAGACTCCTGAAAGTATTTGGGTTGAGAATATATATAAGTCAAGTGAAGAAAGAAGGAATTCGGGTATATAACTTTACTGCAATCGACAAAAGTGAAGAGGTAACTAAGGTTCAGAATAATCTGGACGAATTCAAGCACAACCACCTTGGGCTTTGGATTTTTATCACCTCAGTGGACATACCTCATTAACCTGTCTTTTACCGATACAAGAATCCATGCCCCGATGTAGAACATTTTTACAGGGTAGGCTATTGGACAACAAATTAGAAGTTCTGCATACTCAGAAAAGTTTTAAAAAATATTTATGTTTATAGAGTGTTGCTTTAATCCAAAACTTTCTTTATGCAATAAAAAAACTGATAAACATTTGAAAAACCTAATACTTATAGTAATTTTTATATAATTTCAAACATATATTTTAAGATTTAACATCAATAATATGGATACATATTTTTTTTATATTTAGAAAAAATTGCTTTAAAACGGGCTAAAAAAGATGTAACTGGTTAACTCATTGCTAAACCAAGTAAAACGTTAAAATTTTAAAAAAAATGTATGCAGTTTTATATTAAACAAACAAATGTATCAAAAGGCGCTAATACTTTTAAAAAAAAAAAAAGAAACAGTGAATTTAAGGATTTTTTTAAAGTTAGTATTTCTTTAAAGAAACGGCGGTAAAAGACAGGTTAATATTAGTATGCAGAGCAATAATAATATTGTTAGCATATTGCATAAGAAAATCTATAATTAAAAAAAATATATTAGTACTTTCTCCCGGCCGGTAGAATGTTCAAACATAAACAGGCGTCATCGTCTCATAGTGGCGGTGACCCTATTTTAATATAAACTGAGATAGGACATATTAAAATATGTAGAAACACAGCCGTCTATAAGGTAAGAATATATCTTAAGCAACAAGGATAGACGATAAGGAGAGTAAAGATGAAGAGGCGTCAATTAGCAACGGCGACCTTTCTCCGATAATGGAAATAAAGATAGGATATTTTGACAAATATATTTAAAGACAGAAACAAAAATTTCCGAGCAGTGAAGCTGTTTGCACTAATTTTGCTTACACCCACTGCTTGCGACCGACCGCACCAGTTTTGAAAATTTTAAAATTTTGAGTCATACGTCTTCTATGTTATTGTATAGTCTTTGGTTGTATGTACGATACTGTTTACTGGTTGTGTATGTACTTTCATATAAGCGTGTCTCAAAAATGTTGGTTTGTGCAGGAAGTGGAAATTGAAATATCTCAGAACCGGTGATCAGTGCATACAACATACATACATACATACATCATATGCTGCATATACTAGAGTATTTATTGGATATAATGCATAAATTTATACTTATGCAGGTTAGTGCATGTCCAGTAATTAAATCTACAGTAACCTGCTTTTTTTTTTACATATACTTACAATATCTGAAGCAGCTTTAAGTTTCGGTTCGAGAGCCTGAAGCTGCTCTTGCATTACACCCACTTGCTGAGCTGCAATATCCAACTGGGAAATTCCAGTTAGATAGCGGTTCTTGTTATTCAATATAGACCTATAAAAATCAGTTTTACATATGTAAGTACATTATTGTTTTCACCTATTCTTACGTTCTCTTTTGACTGAGCAAAGCCTTAAATGTTTGAATGAGCTCCAAGTAGGATGTTGGCGTGACATAGTTGTATCGCTTTAATCTGAGGAAGAAAATGGCTGACAAATCCTGGGTTGAAGTGTGAAACTCCATACACATGTCGATGGCTGCACGACGTTCCAGATCTGTAAGTTCTTCTGCAGCTAAAAAGCGTGTAGATACTGCTAACAGAGCATCCTCCGGCCAAGGTTGGAACCAATCGATTGTACAACAGTTAACAATAGAAGGAAATTTTCGAATACGAATCCTCAAGGATTCACCAATGGGTGACATTGCTAAAACAATGTGCAACTGGTCTTTGCATGTCTGAGAAAAAATTTATAGAGAAAAAAGCATTTTCATGTACATATCTCTAAACCCACAGTAACGAAGAAATTGAAGAGAGCAACCGGACTACCGTCAGTTTGCACTGATTTATCACGTTGTTTATCAATCTGTGCCATTTTCTCCACAACCTCTATCTTTTCCTCGTTTGAAAAAAGGTTGGGAACTTCTCCAGAGTTCAATAAATTACTGATATCCTCAAGAAAAGACTCGTCCTTTATCTAGAGTAACCAATTTAACGCAAAAATATTAATAACACAGGGCCAAGTATTAAATTAAGATAACAACTTTAAATTCATCCCACCTGAACATCAGTAAACAAGAATACGCCATGCATTTCCGATGAACTTATTTTACGTAAAATTACTTTAATATCCTCGTGCCATTCATTTGGCCCATATTGTCGAGTAATCTCTACCTGAAACAATTCATAGTCACATATATGCGAAGCCAATCGAGTTAAGCTCTGTCGTCCAGATCCTCCAACTCCGATTAGTAGAGCATGACTTCTCGGTTGCTTTATAATACGACAAATCCTCGATAAATGCTCAATGGCAAATCGGAAAAGCACCAAGTTCATTGGTTTTTTTGACATGTTATTATATTCGACTAAAAACGCCTCAACCACATTGCGCAAATCTTCTAAATCTTTCACTTCAACGTAGTTCTTAGCATCTGCCTTTGGATTGGTAAAATCGCAGTATATTAGCCTTCGGAAATCTGCTTCTGAAAGAGATTTGCCCTTTTCAACTAGACTTTCGAATAGAGTGGATGGGTCTGAATTGAGATACAAGCTTATTTTCGCACATATCGATGTGAACAACCACTGCCGATCACTATCTTCTACTAAGCGATCGCCATACACACGCAGCACTTCATGTACCCAGAGCTTACGCATGGAATTGAGATCTTCGGTAGCTTCGGGCACCGAAAGTAAGACACCTTGAATGACTCGCGAGAAATCACGTAAATTAAAAAGGTAATGCGATTTGGCAGGAGTGGGCAAAAGATTCAGTTTGGCTTCGTTGTATATATTCAAAGTAGCATTGACTATTTCTTCAATACACGGATCAAATTCTTTAGAGAATCCCCTGTGTATAGTTTAGATTTAATAACATTATTTGTTAATTCGATAGGTGGAGACGCTTACCTTGCATCTAAATGCCACAATATTATCTTGCTAAATATCGTCGTCAGGATAGCATCATTAAACTCATCAATGGCAATAACATTAAAGTGACGTTGAAATCGTGGTGTCACAGTGTTTCCTGTAGACGGCGGACCCATCGCGCACATTATTTGTAAATCTATCAGTTTCATGGGCACTATATTTTTGCGATCATACCACATCATGTGATCTAACATCATTCTTAGCAGCTCTATCGGCGGTTGAGCCCCATAATTTTCTTTCAGAGGCATCGAGACATCATCGACAAAAATTACAAACTTTTTATTAAGTGGAGGACCAAAGACACCTTTACGACGTTTGTCCAACTTAGACATAATTAAATCCTGAGTTTGATTAGCTGACGTTTGAGCTGAAAAACTAATCAGCAGTGGTTTATATACATTTAAATCCATCCTTTTTAAAAGAAAGTCGATGGCATAACAACTTTTACCAGTGCCTGTCGGACCGACAAGCATCAGTGGCTTGCCATGTCTAATAAGCAGATCTTGTAAGGCAGCAATACGAACATTTTCGTTAGTAGTAATAATAATCTGATTAACAGGCATGTCACGTGGAATTGGCGGTGCTGCAGCAACATCGTCTTGCCAAGGCTTCCATTTACCTTTACCTTCCTTAATAAAGCGGTAATCGAACACTAATCCACCTTTGGGTATGGGAAATATAAATGGTTTAGCCAAAACAGGTACCTGCAGTTCTTCTGGAATGCCATAGATTTCATAGATATTTGACGGAAAGTTCTTCTCCATTAGACCGCGGAAAACAACCGAAAACTTTTCTCGACTATTTGAATCTAAAGCTCCACCTAGCGACCATATGCAGCAGAATAAAAATACGCCCTCTATTTGAGCACGCACATCCAAATCGGAAAGACTTTGGACATACTTTTCGTCTTTAAAATCATCGACAAAACAATCGAATAAATTCATCAATGCTGTCATCAGATTAGATTCGGAGGTGGGCGCTATCTCACGCCATACTTTTCTCACCAGCCACAGAAGCATTGGACAGAATCGATTAACTAAACCAGAAATCAACTGCTTGCTTACAACATGAAAACTTGGGGGAAGTACATTCTTCCAAGAAGTAAGTAATGGTTCCCAACCCAGTGAGCTAGGTTCCATGTAAATCATACCACATCTGGATACCGTCGCTGGTGAGGCCACCTCCAAATCCATAGGTTCAAATATTAAGTTAGTGGTTGGAGCTAGTTGAATAATTTCACCGGACATCAGACAAAGCTTCTTGTTGTCGTCCAATACAGTGTTCATATTTTCAATCCATATAGCATCTACCGGTCCATCGAAAAGCAACCATTTGCGCTCGAGCGTCTCTGATACGGCGAACTGACGATAGCTTACAGCAAGGACGCCATCACTCCACTCATGTGAGACAGCATCAAACTGTCCATAAAGCTGCCCCATGGTGATTGCCTTTGGATTTATAACTGTGTAAATTGCTCGATTTTCTCCACTTCCCTAATTAATAATTCCAGATAATTCATTCTACTTTCATACTTTCATATAGACAAAAACTTACCTTTTTCTCCATGCACTCCAGTGCATCAGCCAGAATACGATATGACGTGGTTTTACCACCAAACGGCAGACCAACCAACATCAGACCATGTCGTACTACGATCATTTCATATAACTGCAATTAAGATTTTTGGTTTTTAATATGCTGTTAAATCCTAATTTCGTACATTTCCCTTCCCATCATACAAACTCACCTGCTGCACTTTCTCCAAAAAGAAATCTGTACATTGTTTGTTGTACTTGTCACAGGTCAATTGAACGCACTCGTTGAAAATTACATAATCAGCCTCGGGTAATATAACTCCCGGGAACAAATCTGATGTAATTCCTTGGAACAAAGGAACATCCTGATTAAGGAACTTTGGCAGATTGACATCTTTAATAGAGCGTAGAACTAATATGTCTTCTAGTTCATCGCGGTAGCGCAGTTTCAGAGCTCCAGCTGCTTTTAAAACAGATTTTACCGCCCGCATACCGTAATCATAGTGGGACTGAGTACTCAGCTGCTCTGAACACAAACGGTAAGTAGCGACAATTTTAATAGCCAACGGCTTAGCAGTTAAGAAGCCATAAGAATACAATTCAATTTCGGAAATAAGAGCGTAGTCTGGTACCATCATAGCCACTGAACGGAAGAGCGCCTGAAATGCACCACTCACCACCAAAATCAACACTCAAACTATAAAATGTGAAATTACCTTGAGGTTATCTGGAAGTTCAGAACGACCGGCATATCCAGGATTCATGGTAATAAACACAGCACATGTGGGATCCAACGTCAAGGTAGTACCTTCGAAAACAAGCGTAGAACTACCTGAATTAATACCACGTTGAATAGTTAGAATCTGAAAGATAGGACCCAAGAATACGCTTATAACTTCTTCCAAACTCTACTCTTCAATGATCGCACTTCAAAAGATACTTGATTTTCTATTTCATTAAAACACACCTGCTGGGCAACTACAGACAACACTTCAAGATCAATGCGATTAAACTCGTCAAAGCATGACCATGCGCCACATGACGCCAAACCTTTAAAGAACTTCCCCAAGGCAATATAATCCAAACCATCTGAGCAATTGAATACGACACATTGTTTGGCCACTGCTTTAGCCAAATCCTTTGTCGTTTCTGTTTTGCCCGTTCCAGCAGGACCTTCAGGTGCACCACCCAAATGAAGATTTAAAGCACTAAACAATGTACGATAGCAGCGATCAGTCAACGGAGTTACAACAAGACGCGTGGTATTTCCCAGATATTCATAGCCATACTTCAGCGAACAGTTGATCATGCGAGTGTCCAAATTATTGTCTTCCCAGTAGTATCGCAGCTAAATAAACAAAGTCAAATAAGTATAAACACCGAACTACCACCCCAACTTACCTGACACAACCACTGGAAATCATTTAATTCGGAAACCCCTAAACCGACAATTTCAGCTAATACGTCACGAGCGTGAACGTCAAGTACTACTAAAGCGCCCAAGGTTATTCTATTTTGAGTATTAAGGTCACCACGCACTAAGTCCACAATATGATTGATCTGAAATTTCAAAAATAACTTAGAATACATTTTCTAGATGGCTTAAAGTGATGGCATCAAGTTATCACCATCAATTACACACCTGAGTTTTGCAAAGCTCCAAATACTTTCCCAAATTCTCGACAGGATTATCAGCAAAAAAGCATTCTGTAATACCTAAAGTCCAATAGGTCAAAGAAATTGATTGTACAGTCTGGCCTGGCCAAGTTAACACCCATTTCTCTCGGACCATATTTGGATAACTGTAAAATGCTTCGCTGATCTTTCGATGCAAACTCTTTTTCATTGCGAACTCCAACTCCAGTAACCATTTCTCTACCTGTCCACGCGCCTTTGCTGTTGAGATGACATCTATTAGGAGAACTTCCTCCCGTTCCGATGAACGCATGGCCGTAACATCCAATTCTTCAGTAAAATTGAGAGTCGCAATACCTTCGAAACATTTTTTAAGGTGGGGTTGCACACGCGTAGGATCCTTTGTCTCAGACAGTATCTCCAGTAATTCATCATTAGATAAAAAGAAGAAGCGAGGGAAGTAAAGGCGTTTCTTTTCCAAATACTTTTTATAGAGAAAAAATATTTTTATTCTTGTTTTTATAAAACATAAAAATCAATTACAGGTTACTTACGGCATTTAATCCCTTCTGAATGAGTTCGAGCAAATTATATGCCTTTTTAAGCTTCTCTGCCATTTTATCTATTTCAACAACACTCATAACTTTCGAATCAACTGCTACCTGTTTCATAAGCTCCTTCCATATCTATGGTTTACCATAAAAAATTAAAAAATACATCTTATTAAAATAAAATAAATATTTAAATATAATAATAATAATAGAAATAAACATATTTTATTTTTAATATACGTGTCAAGTACTCGTAATTTATCTGTATATATACATACATATATAAAAATGGTGTAAAAAATGTATAGTAATTCATAAAATGAGAACGGCTGAGCCGATTTCTGTAAAATATTTTGTCAGTTGTTCGTATTTTCGAGGAGAAAGGATTTCCGAAAAGTCGGAAAATTGGAAAAATCGAAAATCGAGTTTTTGTATGAAATTTTGTGTGAAATTATTCCTTAATGGCTTTTCAAATAAAAAAATAGAAAGTTCTAAAAATAGAAAAATAGAAATGAATGGCGCATAAACGAGCTTTGGAGGCAGTTGACCGAACAATGAAGGATTTACGTGGTGATTTAAGACGATTTGGTGGGGCTTTGATATTGCTCTCCGTAGATTTTCGTCAAACACTTCCCGTCATCCCCAAATCTTCTGCTGCGGATGAACTTAACGCGTGCCTGAAATCGTCGTCTTTGTAGCGGCATGTCCAGAAGTTGCAATTGACCACAAACATGAGAGTCGCGTTGCAGAACGACCCATCGGCTGCTGAATTCTCGAGACAACTGCTGGAGCTTGGCAACGGCCAAATTCCTGTTGATGTTTCGACTGGATTGATATCGTTCCCTGAAAATTTTTCTGAATTCACATCGTCCAAGGAGGAACTCATCAGCAGTGTTCCCCGGCATTGCACAAAATTACAAAAATCTCGATTGGATTGGTGAACGGGCAATACTAGCAGCGAAGAATAAGGACGTCGATAGCTTAAACTTAATTATTCAAAGTCAAATCGCAGGACAACTGCATACCTACAAATCTGTTGACTGCGTGACCGACGAAAATGAAGCGACCAACTACCCGACGGAATTTTTGAACTCGCTTGATGTACCAGGAACTCCGCCGCATAATTTACAGCTGAAGGTGGGATCGATCATAATCATGTGACGGTATCTCAATCCTCCAAAATTGTGCAACGGTACGCGGTTGTCCGTCAAAAAGCTAATGAATAATGTGATTCAGGCGACAATCATCAAGGGCAAATTCAAAGGAGAAGAAGTCCTTATCCCACGAATTCCCATTATTCCAACTGACCTTCCATTCCAATTCAAGCGGATTCAGTTCCCCGTTCGATTGGCATTTGCGATGACAATCAATAAATCGCAAGGCCAATCACTAGAAGTCTGTGGGATTAATGTCGAATTTCCCTGTTTTTCGCACGGTCAGCTGTACGTTGCATGTTCGCGTGTTGGGAAACCGTCTTCGTTATTTGTTTTTGCGCCGGAAAACAAATCGAAAAACATTGTTCATCAAATCGCTCTCTACTAATTCCATTCAAATAAATTACATTGAAAATTTAAATATTTGTGTTGTATTATTACTCTAAAGTTTGTCTGAAGGCTTAAAATTGGGGCGAGGCGAAGTTCGCCGGGTCGACTAGTTTATATATATTATATTACAAGAAAAGAATTTGAACAAAATTACTTTTACGTTAAACAAAGTTAACCTCTAAAGTTATCGGTTAAAATTACACATATCAAGAAAAAGAACTATAATTGAAAATACAAAGTCAGTGGGCTTCTTTCTACACCGCCGATTGTCCAGCTTCCCCTCTTTATAGTCATAGCAAGCACGTTCAAACAGCCGACGGTGAGTGGCGACGCGGTGGTGTTCAAGTTGACTATCCTCGTGACGGCTGGGCTAATCCTGACCCTGAATCGTCCTCTATTTTGTCGGAGTCGTAGTTGCTTCCAGGCCTACTTGAGCACCAGGGATGTCTTCTATCAGGTGAGTTTGACGTTGGGTGAGTCGTTCGATGAAAGATATTACACTTCTCTTTGCGCTGAAGTTCCGGGAAGTGTGCAAAAAAATATCCATATTAATAACAATTGTAACATTTTTTATTTTTTTCGTTGATTTTTCCCTCATTCATCTTCCTCTTTGGAGTTGTTGCAGCTACACTAAATACTGGATTTAGTAGGAATTTAGTAGGATTTAGGAAATATGGAGAGTTCCTTTGTTTATTGTGCGAAAATTATTTAATCTCAATGTGCATGCAATATGCAACAATGTCGCGCAACGACCAATAACATGACGAGTACTCATTTGACATTTTTTTCTTTAAATCTGGTTCACTAATGCCCTTAATTATATGTCGGACAATGGATGTATCCGGAGTTATCCCTTTTTCCCAATTGCGAGCATTTTGTAATAATATTCTTGCGGTGACACGTTTTGACCTCGCTTTAAGCGTGCCATTTCAATGTGTACAACATTGTTGTTGTCGGAAAATCGGTTAGAAGCTTTGTTGCGAACTGCGGCCACGAAAAAACCTCTTGTAGCGAATCGACCCATAGTTTCGCTACACCTTGCATCTTCTGTTGGACACTAAAGATTAGTTGCTTACAGTTTCACTGATAGGCGTTTTTAAGCATTTCCATTCTCTGGATAAATTGTAATGAGTTTAGCTATTTATTCGACATGAGATTAAACTCTGGAAGTATATCAATCATATCACACTTTGTTCACCCATTCCAGTTAGAATTGGTTGCAACGGAATAGTGTAATTACTCGGCAAAACATATGGTGTTGCATAAGCGTATTGGTTTCTCATGCAGGACGGGGCACCAAAATGGGCTTACCGAATGTAGACAACCCAGCGTCTTTGCATCTCTTTCATAAGACTCCTAATTTTAGTCGACGGTATTTTAATTTTCCTTTTTTGTATGAAATTTTCGATTTCGGTTAATTTCGTTAACCCTATGTTGGATTGTTCTAATCTTAAGCTTTAATGTGAGAGAGTTTCAATCAGGGTACATACAAAAATTTTCTTAAAAGCCCAAAAAAGAGATTATAAAAATGATACGTTTCTTTTTATTTAATGATTAAATACTCTATACTATCAATAACGAACATACTAATAAAATAGATTAATAAAAATAAGGTAATAAATAAGGAACTAACGCAAATTAAACAATTTTTCCAAAACATTCACTGATACAATTCCGCTCATCTAGTAGTCAATTTTATGCATCACTATCTAACTCGATTGAGCTAGATTTCCATTTTTGGCGGATATTTGAAATTTATGGATCCGATGTGCACAGCAAAACTGCAAACAGATCCTCACTGGTACCATATCTTGAAATTTTCCTTGTGTTGTGTTCACGAAAGAATCTGTAATCCCTGTTTCTTTTTTCTTGTTCTTCTTCAGAAAGATCACCAAGTGGAAGTAGATTATTTTCAATAATTTGCTCGCCATGATAAAGAATTTTATGAATTGTTGATGGCACTTTCCTCCAGGGATATTTTTCGTTGTAAATTTTTGCGGTTTTCTTTGCATATTCACCAAATTTTTTGGCATCAATCATCCTGCTGCATGCAAAAATCCGAATTCGTATGCCTCTTCAGAATAATTGGCATCTGTTGGTGCTTGGCTTAGTGTACTTGTGGTTTGGTGGCATATAATACAGCTAGAGGATGCCTTAGTATCAATCAGTTAAGGCTTGTACGACTTTCCCATCAATCATGGTGAGCATAAGTTTGAAATCTATTTGATAATATATGGCCACGATACTCAAATAGCCGCGGCTGAAGTTCATCAATTTGCCTTCTAATTTTATTATCTTCTTCGGTTCACATCACTTACAAAGGCCAAGACTTTTCACATAATTCTCTTCCAATGAAAGCAATAATCTGTTCACATTTACAGAACATATGCAGTAAGAGCTAATTACCTGATAATTAAAAAACCCCTAATTACTGCAAACTGTCCCAGTACCTTAAATATATATATAATTTAAATATATATACATATATACATACTGTATATCCATACTTTAAATATATATATAATTTGAAAGAAAAGTGTAACTCTAACAATGAAAAAATAACGGAAAACATGTTAAAAACGTTTGCAGTGTGTGACTTTGACTCATATAATGGGCTCTAGCGGCCGGTGGGGCAAACCGATGCAAACGAAATGGGTATGGGCTTTTAGAGCAAAACTTTCAGCTTTACAATGGTGTAAAATTCGTTTGGAGGCTTTTGGAGCAAAAAACTCCTGCTCCAAAATACGACGAAATTTAACAAAATTTGGAGCATTTCTGCAATTCTTGTTACGTAATAACTATACCACAGTTTTACTCATTTGTAACAACATTTGACAACGAATATATTCAAGAATTTAATAAAAAAAACCGGAACTTAATATCTGAAATATTGACAGAGATATGGATATCTAAATCTGGGAAAAGTTTAAAAAATGTGTTTATTTTAGTTGAAAATAAAAAGTGCTGTTTTTTATTGCATAGTTACTAATGAAATAATCAAGATAAAGCTTTAATTTTTTGGCTCCTTAGGTTCTCATTGAAAAAAATTACTTTTGGCCGCTAAGTTGAAAAACCGGCCACTGTGCGGCGCAGTTTAGTTCTTATCCCACCCTATATACTCTAAATACCCTACACCCTTCAAGCTTATGGTAAATATTTGGCTCAAAGTGGGCGTTAGGCCACACGTACTAATAGAAATAATTACTGCCCGTTATTGATGACAAAAATATTAAGTTAGATTAAAAAAATTTTGAGTTTTTAGCTTTTGCGTATTTTTCTGTTCTTGATGTTATTTGCTATATGCAAATTCATATTTTATGGTTTCTATGGTTGGCATAATTTGTTACTTAGCATTTTAGGTTAGGTTTATGTTGGATTGTTGTTATATGAACAAGTGTTATTATTTGTGTTACATATTGCTTTTATAATTCAGTTGATAAAAAGAATAACACAAATAATAACACTTATTCATATTAGAACTATCATGATATCCAGCCTACATAAACCTAACCTAACCTAAAAAACTAAGCACAAAATTATACCAACAAAAATTCTATTCAATAACCGAAAAATTAAAAATAAATCGAATTTTGACAGACCGACCGACATATGCACCAAATTTGTTATTGTAAAAGAACAAAAAAGAAGTGGAATTGCCTCGTTTGCTCTCATTGCCCGTTTTAAACCACAAATCGATCAATCGTTTCTTTCACACATCCTTTGGCATACTTTGGTGCATCGATCAACTCTTCTTACGCATAATCATATATGAAAGAAAACAAACCCGATTTGTATTTATACAAAAACAAAATAATGGCAATGAAAAGCGATTAACACGAAGTTGCGCCGAAGTTATCAAACAAATGAGTAGAGAGTAGAGAAAACGTACTGATGATGGACGTACTGATACGTCCACAGAACAAAATTTATCCTTCAAAAATTTGTATGAGATGCGCCTTCTATATATTGCAGTATATTCTTTGCTGTTATCTTTTAATACAGATAAAGATACCTACAAATTCGTATATGTTTAAATCAAAATTGAATAAATAGAACAGACGCTAGATGGATGGAACACTTTTCGGTATCGAATTATATATATGTATGCATGTACTTAGACAACCCATTTCAGACCCTCTTTTGCTTATGTAAACCAAAAGTGGGCGTATCACGCCCATATACTAACAAATAATGTTCCTAATTTGTTTTTATAACTAAAATACTGACGTATCTGCATTCTCTGTATAAAAAGGAGCCGATCGACTCGATTCGATTTTTGTTGACCGATTTCGCCCATTTCTATACCAACTTGCACGCAATAAAAATAGTATTTCTGAAAAATTTCATTCGAATATCATCACCAGTTATCCTCTGATCGTGATTTCAACAGACATACAGACAGACGGCCGGACATGGCTAAATCAACTTAGAACCTGATCAAGAATATACGTATATATTTTTCTATATCTATCTTCTCTATTTCTATGCGTTATACATTTCGAAAAAAGTGAATATACCCTAACCTTTAGGTGTAGTATATACAAATACTATGCTTTCTCAGTCAATAGCTCTAAAACATTTGATTAATCTGTAATATTGAACAGAGATGTCCGTTCGCAATATATTATTGTGAGAATTCGTTCTTCTCCCGTGATATTCCTCGCAGTTTGTGGTAAATTGTCAGTCACTGTTTCTTGTTCCCTTTTAAACTGTTATATTTTCGTAAAGCAATGAAATCTTTGCACCTAATAGATAATATCTACTGAGTTTGGTTTACTCTGCGATAAAAAAAGAGATCATCTATAAAGTTTGATAGATTTCATAGGCATATCAATCTCATAGGCATACCTTGTCAACAGCACTAAATCGCCTTCCTTCTTCTGGCATTTGTTGCTGTATATCTGGACTGGAGAATATCGGTTCCAAATACATCCATGTAGCTTGAACACGCAACCAGTCATCCAAAATTTCCTGAAGTAACAACAATTTGGCCTCCCATTTACTAAAGAAAAACAAAATCAATCAAAACGTAAAGAATCGCCAATATCACGCCACAAAATAAGTTTTTTTTAGTAAATTTCACTTATTTTAACTGAAACACACTTACAGAATTTCCTTTTCAAAAGGTTTAATATATGGGGAGCTTTTCATCGTCTGTGTTTTGATTATCTGGTCATCCAAAAGAATTTGTATATCATCTACAGCAGCCAATTTATATGTACCGGTATCCCTTTAAAATAAATAACAAATATAACAGTTCCATTAAAAACCGAAAATTAGTTCGAAAAGTAAATTGTAGGTACCTGTACGGCGACACTGAAAATGACATTTCTTCCCACTCCGATGCCATTTTTGTCATTGCTTTTTCCAAGTTGTTTTCCTTCGTAGCACTTTCGGATATTGCTTCGAATTTTGGAACAAATTCCTCAAGTTGATATTCAATTATTTTCTCCAATGTCAACTCAGGTGATACCTTAATTGGAAATCCAATTATTTCCGAAACTAGTTCCCAGTGTCTAGCCTTCATGCCTGGATTACCTAAAGTGCTGATGATGGGCATATGTGTACGAAGTTCTTCGATTTGTTCTTTCACCTTACAAAACGTGAGACAAGTGAAAACATTATGTGGCATACTTAAAACACTTAGAATAACATTAGAATTCATTATTTTATTTGAAAATGAAGAAATATGAAAATGTTTTTAGGGCATAGAGTGGAATATTGGACAGACCACGCCCATTTTTTTTTTTGACTGTGTAATATCAAAGAACATACAATATACAGAATGCGCATCTCATATAAGCAAAGTTTTTCTTGCGGGCTCCAACGCGCAACTGTAATTCAATGGAAGCTCTCTCGATCAATTCAGATCAGTACCCGTACTTCAATTCCAATGACACACTCTCTCCAAACTGACTGAATTTAGTGCTGAGATACGCATTCTGTATATTCTTTGACAATATTATCTATCTGTACATATGTATGTTCACTTTTGTCTCTTAGCTTATCCCACATATTAAATGATCATTTAGAATTTACATCATCATTTACATTTACTGACATTAGAATGTACGTATGTACAATGTTATAGATAATCTTTATCTATACTGATTAGCATTTTTTCATTCTAAACATAATAGGACAGATGTAAATATGGACTACACGACCATTTTTGATGGAACAGTTAGTATTAAAGTTAGATGTTCGGGTATTAAAGTCTTCTAATAGCTTAGTTCCATGCCTTGTTACATGGTTACAAAAAAGGTTTCGTGCATCTCGACCAATTTCGCCCATTTGCATTCCAAAACATCGCTTCGCAATAAAGTACATATATGTATATGCATGTGCTAGATTTCATTCTATGTATCTCTCTTCTACTATTTAAATATTACTGAATATAACTCTCATTATAGTTTCTATACACATATCACATACATATGTATTATATGTATATTCGTATATAGATTTGTTCTGCATCAATACACAATTGATGCATCAATTGACACAAAACGTACAAATTAAAATACTGAAAACCATTTATATATTCTGAAATAAATTTTGAATTGTGTGAAATACATAATCTTACATATGGAAAGGTGATATTTTCTCAATTAGATTGTTTTTCTTAATCATCTTTAGTAAATCATCTCAACTTAAACTTACATCTTGTATCAACTGATTCGTAGCTGGTTTATCGCCCATTTGTTTTTCTAACTTTTGTACTACACGATAGGTTGTAGCAATGTCGCCATCGATCATGTCTGGATCATATGAGCCTACTTGTGAATGCATCCATAGATCCTGTTTATCCATAAATTCTTGTGAGGAATCAAACAAGGTCTTAAAGGGCTTTAGTTGATCATGCGTTTTTTTTCTTATCGGGTACTGCGTTAAGTCCCAGCCGTAGGCCGTCTCCTCTTCATTAATTTGATCTATGGTCTCCATTGCTACCACCAAGCGATTATCTAGAACATTCGCTTTTCGCTTGTACTTAGCAAGGTGCTTAATATCGCCCCAGTTTTCATAGTCCTGAACCTGTTCATAGTATGTTTGTAGCTCTCGTCGAAAAGATTCGATTCGCTTTTTAAGAAGTTCTTGATATTCAACAGTTTTCTCTGCAATAATCTCCCGATGTTCCTCGAAAATTGAAGGAAGTTTCAGAAACCACTGGAATGCGTTACTATTGTTTTTTATTTCCAGTGGAGAATATAGAGTGTGATCCATTAGCCAAAGTAATTGTGTCATGTTCTGGAATTCGTAAAAATTATATTATACGGTATTTAAAGTACAATTAATTTATAGTATTTGGAAATATATAATAATTAACTCACTAATTTCAATCGCTGTTCCATTTCAGGTGCTGTCACCTCCTCCGTCTGAATGACATACGCCTTGAGACTCATTAACTCCGCTGTAGTAAGGGGAACTGTAAGAGCTTTCTTTGCAATATATTCGTATTCCTTTCCCAACTTGGACATCTTAGCCTGCTGATCAGTGACCATTTTAGTAAGTAAATTATTCTTCATATACCGCGCTAGTTGTTCCAAATTTGCAATAAATTTTTCACGATGGAATTCGTACAACCCCATGCGAATCACACCCCAGAGTTCCTTTGGTATCTCCTCGTCCTTATAACGATAATTATAAACCATGTCGCAAAAATCGTCGAACGATGGATCTGAATCTATAAACTTGGAAACGCGTTCAGCGTCGACACCATTTATAAGGTCTATATAGCTGTCGAAGTCCTGTAGACGTAATTCAGGCCCGATACGCTGTTCCTCCAACATAGCACAGATGCGGTTACGAGCATTGGCTATAATGGATTCAGGTATGGCAGGGGTCAAATTCACCTTATTTGATATTTTTAAATCTGTGTACAGCTTGATCTCTATACGTGGAAGTTGTTGAACTCCTATAACAATTGACTCGATGACACGTAAGAATTCACTTTGGATTTTAGAAAAGGGTGGATTAAAGACTACGGTGTCTTCATCCTCTAGCATGAGAGATATTTGTATTCCAGGGTTAGTTTTCTAAAATACAATTGAATAAATGTGTGTCCTAACATTTTCTAAACTACCCAGCGAAGTATTATAGGACCTTATAGCTTTGTATCCTGTATCCATTTTTAGCTTATGAATAATTGAGCCCATAATTCCAAAATGGTCTAAATCATATTACTTTTTTCGTGATACATATGTATATAGAGTTTTGAATTTGAATAAATTAAAAACTATATTTTTTCGGGGCTAGTCAGTAAAGTAAGGCTACAAAATAGTAATGTAATACAGTAGTAAGTATAACATATTATATATCGTTTTAAAGGTAAAAGAACAAGCTTTCTATAAATATAATTTTTTATATACCTTAATGTGTCCGTTTGGCAGAAAATAATTCTTGTTTCTAGGTCAAATTGTCATATTTCCCAAAAATCAATATAACTCCTTAACCGCCATGTTATGGATAAAAAAGTATATTACATAAATTAAAGGTATTCAAAATTCCTTTTATCAGTACCACTTACTATGTATGTATGTGTATGTATGACGTTTAGCGATGATAACTCCACGATGGTTGACCAGCGCCCGAAAAAACATGGCCACTTCCGATTATAACGGTCCGGTAAAAACAAATGTGAGCTACGCAGCTATACTCCATTTGTTGCAAAATAAGAATTTTTACGATTTTGTGTGCAACTTATTAAGAAATGACATTGCGAAAGCCACTTTCATGATTATGAGCTCAATTAAAGTTACAAAGTTCTAATAATGGGACCTTACCAAAGATGTAAAACAAGGTCAGCTGGAAATTCTATCGATAAAACGATATTCGATCGTACCAAACTTTTAACTTACAATACCCACATATATTTTTTAAGCAGTCAAAAGGAAACTAATTTTTGTACTAGATCTATAATATAACTCCAGGTAGTTTTAATATTAATTAAAAACTCTTACGCCAAAATCACAGATAAAATCCGTAAAAGCATTTAAGCTCCTGATACAGATGTCTTCCAGTTGCTGCGTCATCAAAGCACCTACACAATTAAAGAATCGTTCTAAAAGTTTTATTCGCCTG
Organism: Myopa testacea; assembly: GCA_949629155.1. Classification (NCBI taxonomy): domain Eukaryota; kingdom Metazoa; phylum Arthropoda; class Insecta; order Diptera; family Conopidae; genus Myopa; species Myopa testacea. Next base: position 38,262,373 of record OX451347.1, on the reverse strand, counting down.
ATGTCCGGCAGTTGACCGCGCCTACTAGCGCGTAATAAGGTTGTATGTATTTCTCCGTACCATTTATCCTCCAAAATTTGTTTAGCGTTATCAATATGCCGGCCGCACAAATACTAACAATGAATTACCTATTAATAGCTTCCTACTATTAACTAAAAAGTAACTGAAAAAAATTCATATAATCCGAAAATATAGACCGTTCGTAACATACAACGATGCCGACCGAATGAATTATAAATTAATTATATATGTACATATATTTCATTTCAAAGATTTCAATTATTTTACCGTAAAATTATACAACTCGTAGGCCCCTTCCATTTTGGCCAACTCTTTGCAATCTACGAAATACATGTCCTTAAACTTCATGCTCCAGAGCTCCAAAATAGTGGCGACACTACTATGTATACAAAAAAGAGTCTTCCTCATTTTGGTACGATTTTCATCAAATCTGAAATTAAATAATTTTGCCTTTAATAGCGTATAAAAAAAAATATTGTATATCCTTATTGCAATATTTAAACTCCCTTCAAACTATTTAATTTTCTAATTGAATAATTTTTATTAATTATTCATGTTCGAAGGTATTTTAAAGAACTATTAAAAGTTATAGAAAAGTACACTGTTAATTCGCAGCTCAGCTTCTCTGCCGATATAGGATTCTTCATAAATTCAGTGCCATAGCATTTTGTCTTCATATTTCTTTTTTTTCGTGGGCTTGAGTGACGAGTCGATAGAGTTAATGCAAACAAATTCAGGGATTTGCAAGTGGTTGGCTGCTATGTATTTTTTATATGTTGTATGTATGTGTGCATATATATCGCTAGTATTCTGTTTTGTTACATAATAGAGAGCTGCACAAGATGTCATGTCTTTCGTGTTGTGCTTTGTTCAAAAAAGCAATGAATGGCAATGAATACTATTGTCTTTGTTGTGCTTTGTTATCAGCACGCTTTCGGCAAATTTATTATCAATTAAGAGAAACTAGACCATTTTATTTAAAATAAGTTGAAATATTGTTGAACCACACCATGAAGAGCAATTATTCTTGAGAATGGAGCTGCGGTCAACTTTGAGAGATTGACGTTCCCCATGCCCGTAAACAACATCGATCAATTTGAACAGCAGAACGCAACGATAAGGATCAACGTGTTCGAGTTCGATGAAGTTTCGAGGGAGCACACCACTGCACTAAGCAGGAAAAGATGCAGCACATCAATTTGATATTGTAGCAATGGGAGGAACAGTTTCATTATGTATGGATAAAGGACATTTCAAGGTAATTACAATTACATCACAATTTCAAATAAATTTCTTATATTCAGTATAATTATTAAGTTTAAGTTTTTCAAACTAATTTTATTTTTTATTTTACGCATGTTAATAGACTCCTGAAAAGCCAACTCAGACAACACCAACATAAAACCAACATCTCAGCTGCCTACCCTGAGAACATAAATTTTTGTGTGGGAGGACGATAGCAGAGATGCCTTCGTTGCATAAGGCGGCAATTAGTTATAAGAATATTAATAATATATTAAATTATATGTATCACTCGTAGTATATGCAGTTTTCGAATGTATTTTAGGTGGCGTAGACATAGATTCTTCAGACATTAGACATTCTTGGATTCTTTTCGTTTCATGGCAAGTTTGGATTCATTAGCGCAAAATTTGGAATCAAGCAATTTCAAAATAGTGCTGCAAATGTATCCAAACGATAATTTGTTTCAGCTCTTACGACGAAGGGGGTATTCCCATATGAATATTTCAGTTCAGTTGATCGTCTAAGACAGTGATGGCGAACCTATGGCACGCGTGCCACGAGTGGCACGCGATAGATTTTTGGTGACACTCGAATTTTTTACGATTTTAAAGTAAAAATTTAATAAAGAAATAATCTATTAACACAAAAATATTTGTCTATTATTATTGTTCTGAAATTTATTTCCACAATCATATTATGCATTGGTTTTATTTTATTTTACGGCACGCGTCATATTATTTTATAAAAAAAATATATTTATGACACACAAGCTCTGTCTGTGACGGCGTGTCACAGTTTAAAAGCAATCTTCGTCGCAACTGTGACTCGTGACTTTTATGTATCTGTGACAAAGTCACAGTTCGCGAAATATCGCTCAGCTGTAGAGGCATGATTACAAACCAAGAGAACATAAATATAGAGAACAGCAGGGGACCCAAAATTGACCCCTGAGGAGCTGCTGTGTTGACCATTTTCATTAAGGAGAATCTGGCACCAACTCTAACACACTGCATTCTACCCTCAGGGTAACTTGATTGTAAACAAATAGCTCTACCACTATAATCAAAACTAGTTCTAAGCTTATCATAGAGTAAAGTGTGATCCACAGAGTCGAAGGCTTTTGCAAAGTCAATAAGGCACAGAAATGTTGAAAATTTTGGTCATAAAATATTCTGATATCTTCAGAAAATTTTAATATTGCAGTTGAACAGCTGTGGCCAGCCCAGAAACCTGATTACAATGGGGATAATAAATTATTCACGTATCCTTACATACATAATCCTTTCGAGGACCTTTCCCAATGCTGGCAAAATACTTATGGGTCTAAAGTCAGCAGGGTCATATGCAGAAGAGACTTAGCAATGGGAACTACAATAGCGGTTTTCCATAATTCAGGAAACTTGGGGCAGATTAAGCAGTGATTGATTATGTGCGTCAGTGGAGCTAAGATATACGGTGAAACTATCCTTATAAATCTAATAGAGACTCCATCAGCTCCTACCGCATTGGAAGTTAGTTTGGATACGCTGTACCCAATCTCAACTTCACTGACAGCAGTAAATTCAAAAGGAGGGAAAGATGACAAATATGTCTGTACCAGTAATGTCGTGCGGGAGGAAGTATGATCATAATTACCATTAGCCAATTTATCGTTAAGTTCATCTAGATCCAAGCTACATTCAACTGAGACCATATCAATAACTCGCAGTTTCTTTAAGTTTTGCCACAACTGCTTAGCACTCAAGTTAGGATTTAGTTTAGTTTAGTACCTCTGCTTTTCACTTCTCAGTGAAAGCGTTGCTTCATTACGCGCCCTCCTGTACTCCTCCCAGACCACAGCGGTTTTACTTCTTTTCCATTTAGCATAAAGTTTATTTCTCTTTTTGATAGCGAGTAAGACACTCTGAGTAAACCAAGGACAACTACTGCTCAAAGCCCTTACAGAGCGCAAAGGTACTTGATTAATGAAAGCAGTGTTTAAGTAGGTCAGTAAAACTCTAAGGTTTTCATCGACTGAATTAACGAACCAAACGTCATTCCAGCACACAATAGATAATTCTCTATACAAGACGTCATAATCTATTGCATCAATTAAAGTCATAATAGATAAAACTAACTACCTCATTCTTACACAGATGAATATTAAGGTAACAAAAAATAGGATCATGGTCAGAAACAAAGGTCATGTGGTCACGAGCTAATAGAAGAGATCGATCAGAGACAACACAGACATTAATTAGACTGGGTTCACAGGCAGCAGCATACCAAGTAGGCGTGTCAGAATTAGTAAGACACAAACCACACATTGACAGATAGTACAGAAAACTCTCAGTAACAGCATCACTGGACAACAGATTCACGTTAAAATCACCACACACAACTAGGAAATCATAATCAATGAGTTTATCAGAAAGGTCACTAAAAAATGGTCCAAGATTAAGGCTACGCTACGTCAAATATTGCGATATTCAAGAACTCACATACATATATCACCTTTACTCACGAACCTAGAATCAAGAGTACACTTACAATACACAGCAACATCACTTCCCGTTCCGCTGCATCTATCATTATGATAGAGTTTGTAACCTTCATTATTATACAAAGAGTCTGAAATCTCACTCTTAAACCAGGTCTCCGAGATGCAGATAACATCAACAACAGAACTCCAAAAAATATATCTCACATAATCATGTTTTAAGCCATTCAGACTCCTAGCATTGAAGTGAGTCACGTTCAGTCCATTCGATTTAGCACAAAAAATATGTACTAGGGCCTTATAAAAACCAATAGCACCATTAGATTTATCAGAGCAAGACGAAAACCAATACACCAGAGCCAGCTCCAAACATTTTAAAGCACATTTTAACTGGTATTCTATACAAAATAGAAGAGTTTGTGTTAACAGGAGATGATACACTTGTAGAAATATTTAAACCTAGGTAAAAAGAGAAGAAAAAACAGAGTAGGGTTAAAAATTAAAGTAGAGTTCTACAGAAAGAAGTAAAGTGGAAAAAGACAAAGCACAATCGCTAAAAATATTTGCAGGTTAACATTACAACAGTCAATGCTAAGTTCCTACGGCGCAGATTGTTTTTCAGAAGTTTCGTCTCACCACCTGCTGATGCTTTGACAAAAACTTTCCCACGAAACGAAAATACAGTAACCAGTAAAAGAGCTATATTCGGCCTGGCCGAATCTTAGATACCCTACAACTAAAAGTTTTGAAAAAAGTGCCGAAGCTAGGGTAGGGCGGCCGTGGCGGTCTACTCTGGGCGGCAAAATGTCGGGGGCGGCAGTTGTGGAAATCAAGTATTGACTTATTGAATTCTAGGCATTTTTGGGGCTGCAAGTTGATTAACCGTCCCGGGCTCCATGAAACCTAGCTACGACTCTGTATAAATAGTAGGCGTGGTCATTACCTTTTTCAAAACAAAATAACTAGCTTAGTTGTTATATAATTGTGTTCATTTAAACTTTATTTCCGTGGTAATAAACTTGTTCTCATACTGCTATACTGTATATGTAGTGTAAAAGTGGGCGGACCGCACCCAGTTTACATGTAATAATGTTTTTTTGTAAAACAAGTTGTTATCTAAGGTTTTATTCAGGAAGTTTATATATTTAACAATATAACCCTCTTTTGCCTATGTAACCTAAAAGTGGGCAGATCACGCCCATATTTGGGATATTAACGGATAATGCTACTCTATACCCAGGAATGAAATTTTGTTGTAATAGCTCAAAAACGAACGCTGATATCACATTTTTAATAAAAAATAAGCGTGGTCGTGGATCGATTTTGCCCATTTTCAATACCAACCTGCACACCACAAGAAACAATGTTTATGCAAAATTTCATCACGATATCTTCACCGGTTCTCCTGTGATCGTGATTTCAACAGACAGACAGACAGGCAGACAGACAGACAGACAGACAGACAGACGGACGGACATGGCTAAATCGACTCAGGAGGTCACGCTGATCGAGAATATATATACTTTTCTATACCTATCGTCTCTATTTCTATGCGTTACACATTTCGTTACAAAGTGAATATACCCTTACCTTAAGGTGTAGGGTATAAAAAGCAACTTCTCTCTTTTCTTCAAATTCGCATGAAGTAATTCACGATTTTTTTTTTGTAAGACCTTCGTGTAAATAAACTTTCTGCTCACCACCCATGCCAATGTCATTGAGTTGCAACTGGCGTTTATTCACTTCACGAAATGCAACGATAGCTTTGAAAAGTTCATTACGCCAAAGACAGTTTAGCTATGATAGCAGAATTTTTGTTGTACCAGTGAATACAACATCAGCAGACACACAACTGCTCTCGTACCTCAACAAAGTTGATTTTAACCACTAACCACATAACATATAGACTGCTCAAAGTCGCTTTTTTCTGGTCCGCAAATATTTCTATAGTCTGGGCAAAGAGTATAAATAGTAAAGAGATATTATGACTCAAAGAAGAACAAGATTAGATGTGCCATTATTAGCATGAATACACACCACTCTGCCGCTATCGAAAGGCAGCGCAGCATGGTGAATGTGGTCCAATCCTTCTTACGCATATTCGCTTGAATTGTTAGTGCAAAATAACAGAAGCAAAGTGGATCTTCCGCTCCCTTCATACTCATTAAAAAGATCTTCCGTGCCCCTCACTCATTAGGAGATCATTCAATTTTGCTTTGTTACGAGCGCTGAGAAGACCGCTGAGTTGGGCTTTATAACAACAACTACAAGGGATTCAGAGCATTTTGTTGTTGTACACTTTTTTGTTTCTTTTCTACTAGAACAAAAACAAAGTTGAAGTGCTTCCGTACTTTCCTCCGAGAGCGAAGCAAAAGTTACCAACAATTTATCAATCATAATATGGTGAAAATTATGTTTTAGTGTACATATTGGACCACATTCACCATGCTGCGCTGCCTTTCGATAGCGGCAGAGTGGTGTGTATTCATGCTAATAATGGCACATCTAATCTTGTTCTTCTTTGAGTCATAATATCTCTTTACTATTTATACTCTTTGTATTCAATCATGGAGTAGACAAATCAGCGCAAACTTGCACGTCTTCTTCTTTTCCATATTCTTCTGAATTTGGTCAACCAACGAAATTTCAGAACGCGTAAAGAAATGGAAAGCAAACGAACAGTCGGAATTCAGAACGCGTGCAGATCGCGAACAGTACGCCAAGTATACTCACTAAAAAACATGTACGCGAACATCGCGCATTTTATAGACGTGCAAATGTTTTTAGTGGATATGACACCCAAGCAAAGTTTGCGTTCAGAACGCGCTCAGTTCGCGTTCATTTGCTCTTCCGTATCCACCAAGCTCGCGGTCAGAACGCGTTCAGCATGCGTGCCTTTGTGGATGCGCACCTTAAGAGAAGCAAAAGAAGACAAATCGCACCGCTCTTCTCATCGCCCGCTGTACTCAACGAATTGATCGATTCTTCTTTCACACTTTATCATATTCGCTTGCATTGTTAGTGCAAAATAACAGAAGCAAAGTCGATCTTGCGATCCCTTCATACTCATTAGAAAAGATCTTCCGAACCACTCACTCATTAGTAGATCATGCAATTTCGCTTTGCTACAGCCCAGAATACAAAAGAAGTTTTGTACTCTGTAAAGAACTTCGTTTTTTTATCTTCGGTTTTCTGCTTTACAGAGCTGGTGTTTGTTTACAGCGCTAAGTCCTGCTAATTAACAGCTGCCCTAATCTTCGCACATGAAATCACGATGTTGCCGGCAACAAATGTTTCATGCAATCTCTTTACGAATATGCTCGTTGTTGTAATAATGGCTCACAAATAGCAACGAGTATATATTATAAAGAGATTTCAACGCAGGCAACTCGTTGAAAACAACATGAGATCGTGAACGGATTTAAGGTGAGAGAGAACTCCGACGCTGGCTGCAGCTGTTGCTGCGAACCAAACAAAGGGAATGAAAACAAATGGCAGCAAAGCCTTTGGTTTCTCAGCTACACGTGTGAGTGAATGCAATGCTGATATCGGGACAGCTCCCTCACACCACATGTGTTTTAAGCATTAACCACAACCAAGGCTACAGGCTACAAGATACAAGCGGCATCTGTCAAAATTACATTGGCCCTTATGGGGAACAAGAAAAAAAACATTGATTTCCAGTGCCGCTACGTATCTGTGGTTAGCCGCTACGTATCTTGCAGTTAGCCGCTAGGCTTCACGCCGCTTGCAGTCGATCGAGTTCTATTTTTCTATGGCGGCGTAGGTATGCTTCTTCTTCTTTTGTATTTGTTTACGTTTTACATATAAAAAGAAATGCGTTTTGACATTTGCTGCTGGCTTCACGCCGCTATCACTGGAAGTTAGCTACTTTTGCAGTTAGTATCTTGTAGCCTGTAGCCTTGGTTGTGGTTAAAGCATTACGCACATAGATTTGTAGGTTTTTGTTGCTTTCCTTATAAATCTATTTCCTACCTTCGCGTACCCCTGGCCTAAAAGCTCATGACTTGATTTTTATATTTGAAACGAAATGACAATTTTTGGTTTATCTGCTGCTGAGTGTTCTGTGTTTTTGCTTTGAATGCATATCCATTTTACAGCATTGGTATGATTCAAAACGAACGCGATTTACGAGTCGATTGTAGCGCTCCTATGCGCAATTTATATACGGAAAGCGAAAATATTATCAGCATATCCGACACGAAGAATATGTATTTTTTTAAGTATATTTCTCTATGGAGTGATTGGATATGCAGAGTTAGTTATGCGAACACACGTGTAGCTGAGAAACCAAAGGCTTTGCTGCCGTTTGTTTTCATTCCCTTTGTTTGGTTCGCAGCAGCGGCTGCAGCCAGCGTCGGAGTTCTCTCTCACCTTAAATCCGTTCACGATCTCATGTTGTTTTCAACGAGTTGCCTGCGTTGAAATCTCTTTATAATATATACTCGTTGCAAATAGTGAAGGGATGCAACGAGCATATATTCGTAAAGAGATTGCATGAAACATTTGTTGCCGGCAACATTTGTGATTTCAGGCGTAAAGATTAGGGCAGCTGTTAATTAGCAGGACTTAGCGCTGTAATCAAGCACCAGCTCTGTAAAGCAGGAAACCGAAGATAAAAACGAAGTTCTTTACAGAGTACAAAACTTTTGTATTCTGCGTTGGTAGCAAAGCGAAATTGCATGATCTACTAATGAGTAAGGGGTTCGGAAGATATTTTTAATGAGTGTGAAGAGATCGGAAGATCGACTTTGTTTCTGTTATTTTGCACTAACAATGCAAGCGAATATGATAAAGTGTGAAAGAAGAATCGATCAATTCGTTGAGTACAGCGGGCGATGAGAAGAGCGGTGCGATTCGTCTTCTTTTGCTTCTCTTACAATAACACACCATGTGCCGCCGTCCGTCCGTCTGGAATCGTTTTAAATTTTGCATTTTATGGTTTTTGAAAGAATTTTTGCTTTTCGTAGCTTTGTTCTGCTTCTTTTTCGATGCCCAAGCTTTGTAAAGCACCAGCACGATCTACTTTCCGAGCATAGCGTGCTGTTTAAGAATTTATATGGGCATGTAGTCGGCATATCAATTCACTATACACGTTATACGAGTAAGACTGAAAAGTTAATAGAAGACAAATTATGGAAATATTTATATTATATGTCTGTGGTAATACAAAGTATGATTTTAAACAACCCTACTTTAGCCCCGATGTCATTAGTAACACTTATTAAACTTATTTATTAAAGTTTAAATTGAGCTTTATTTTCATTTTTTAATAAGAATTATATTATACAACATATACAGTACATAATATTTAATTTACATGTAATCTAATAATAACTAATAATTAAAAATAAATTATATTTACATTTTATTTCAATTTAATTTTAGTTTAACTTAAATTTATAATTTTGTTAAAGTATTTATTATTTTAATTAAACTGAACTCTAATTTTAATGGACCCTTAGGACAAAGACGACGAGCTGAAATCCACAAGGAGACTTTTGGAAAATACTTAGCTTCATATATATGTAGTTTATATAATATTACTTAATAAGTATTGTAAAATAATGTTGTTTAATAAGTGTTACTAATGAAATCGGTGATAATGGGCTAAAGTAGAGTTGTTTAAAATCATACTTTGTATTACCACAAACATATAATATAAATATTTCCATAATTTGTCTTCTATTAACCTTTCAGTCTTACTCGTATAACGTGTATAGTGAATTGATATGCCGACTACATGCCCATACAAATTCTTAAACAGCACGCTATGCTCGGAACGTAGATCGTGCCAGCGCTTTACAAAGCTTGGGCATCGAAAAACAAGCAGAACAAAGTTACAAAAAGCAAGATTTCTTTCAAAAACCCTAAAATGCAAAATTTAAAGCAAACCCAGACGGACGACCGCACACGATTTGTTATTGTAGAGAAGCAAAAGAACAATTGCAATTGTTAATGAAAAATAACAGAAGCAAAATCGATCTTCCGATCCCTACAAACTCATTAAAAATATCTTCCGAACCCCTCACTCATTTGTAGAGCATTCAATTTTGCTTTGCTACCAGCGCAGAATACAATCGAAGTTTTGTACTCTGTAAAGAACTTCGGTTTTATCTTCGGTTTTCTGCTTTACAGAGATATTTTTTTGTTTTCAGTGCTAAGTCCTGCTGCCCTAATCTTCACGCATGATATTACGATGTTGCCGGCAACAAATGTATCATGCAATCTCTTTACGAATATATTCTCGTTGAGGGATGTACACCGGCTGTAGCAATAATTTTTGATGGATATGTTTGTGAATGAATACCAGTAATGACGGGCTCAGTGAAATTTTGCAATAATGTTAAAGAAAAAGTTAGTGGTAAGAGTTTTTTCTACTTTCCATAAGAATGGTTATCAAAATTTTGGCCAGAGTTTTGCCAGCGAAACAAAGAAGGCAGGCATATGTATCATTTTATGTAAATTGCTTTGAAAACGAGTTGCCAATGAATATGTGTAAGTATTGTAAATTTATTATAGTTTTTTGAACTTTTAATTTATATAACGTGGACAAAATCGTAAACGTAAAAGACTGAAGCATGGGAGTATTCCAACGATAATCTCACAACAAGTGGCATCAGAACAACAGAAAATTTGCACGGAGGACGAAGACAAGGGAGAGGCAATTATTGATTTCGGCATTATTGACGATCAACGTAAATATGGCGGGACTGAGTTAAGGGAGTCTTGTATAGTTTAAGAGATATACTCTCGGAATTTCCAAATTTCAAAGGGATGTAACTCCGAAAACATACGAGACCGACCAGAACTGCTGTTTTTGTTGGAGTTACCATATAAAACTACTTATTCCAACTTTTTGTCATACCACTTTTAAAGTTTGACCACTTTTTTTGTTTACTGGCGTAACCTTCTATTCTATCAACCTTGAATTACTACCACGCCGGGAGTTGTACTCGTACATCTGCGGCGATAGTGAAGCTTTGCAAGCTATATAATTCCTTAAGCAGAGTTGTGCAAAGTTATTAACTAGTTACTTTTCGTTAAAGTTAATTTAACTTCGTTACTTTCAAAGGCGTCTTCATTATCGTTAAAGTAACGAAGTTACTTTGCCGTCGTTAACGTTAAAGTAACGAAAGTAAGATCGTTACTCTGGTCGTTATCGTTAAAGTAACGAAGTATGATCGTTACTCTGATCGTTATCGTTAAAGTAACGAAGTTATTTTGCAGTCGTTAACGTTAAAGTAACGAAAGTAAGATCGTTACTCTGATAATTTTCGTTAATGTAACGAAGTTACTGCGGATCGTTAAAGTTGAAGTAACGAAGTTGTTCTTTAACTAGTTAAAAAACAACTAAAAACTTTAACGGCGTTACTTTTGTAGATTCAGTACTGAAATTTATTCAAAGCACAGACTGGTTCTCGAATCTACGCATTCTCGAGAACCCATAGTCTCGAGATTTCAAGATAAAATTGATATGGAAATTGTTCATGCATGTTGGCAGATTTTCATGTGAAAAAACTTTTTTTTATAACATTTTAACTAAATTACTAATTAAAGGTTTTTGAACAAAAAATTTGCTTTCACTCACCGGTAACGGAAACGATTGAACATTGCCAGTGACTCCGATCGCTCTGGAGTAATTTCAGAGCTTTTTTGTTCTTTCAATTTCTGCAGGGAATTGTTGAGAACGAAATCAACGACGGCTTTTTTCATCGCAAATACGTAGTCAGTCTTAATTTCGTTGATATTATCAGTGAGTGCAGTGTTCCACTTGTGAAGAACGTTCGGAATCAGTCGTTCTATTCTGGAATTAAAACATAATGGTGTTACAAGAATGCTTGGAATAAAAGTTCCTGATACCTGTTAAGAACTTTGTTGCTCATGGAAGCAACATGAATTGTGTCGATTCCATGCTTAATATAGTAGTAATATCGTAGAAGCTCCTTTTCGTCCTTGTTGGGAAAAGAATTGTCTACGTTGATCTGATCATCTTTTTTAGCTATCAGCTGCACCAGTTTCTGCCGAAAAGCATCACGTTCGGAACGCATTTGAAGGTAGGTTTTGGGCTCTGAGAAAATTAAACTGAATGAATTTTTTAAAAAACAAAACTTTTCGTATCAACTATACTTTCTTTTTTCTTTGCCTTAACTTTTTTGCAGGATAGCATGTCCTTTGAGTGATACATCAAACTGTTGGGAATCGATGACGTCAGCATTTTTCCGTCAAGAATGCTACTGGTGCATTCTGGCATGTTGAGCTCATACCATAGACGACGAGATTTGTATTCGGGGCTCGCTTTAGAGTCCAAGATACTGCTGAGAACGTCGGGCTTCGGTCTATTGTAGACCAACCTGAACTTTGAACACGATTCATTCTTCTTCTTGGGGGTTGTTCCCGTGGATTGTCGCCGTCCACTCATTCGAGATATATTATATCTATTATCTTATTCCAAAAAGGTTTTTTAATTTCATAATAACTATTATTATTAAATTATGAGAAAAGTAATTACTCTCATTATAATACTAATAATTTATTGTTATATTTCTCTAAATAAATTGATAAAATATTTATTATAATTACAGATTTCATAATAATAAATCATATACTTGCCCTACATAGTCGTACAAAAATTAGTTGGATTAAATTTGAGTTATAATGAAAATTATTTCAAAAAATTAATCTTCTATATATATAAAAATGAAAGGCCTGACTCACTTCCCATCAACGCACAGGCTAAACCCTTGGACCTAGAACGGTGAAATTTTGCACATAGGTTTCTTTTATTACATATACGTCAAATAAGAAAGGATTTTTCAAAATGTTACTTCTAAGGACTTCAAAAAGGACATACACAGAATTTTTCCTTTGCACAGGCTAAACCCTTGGATCTACAAAGATGAAATTTTGCACGGAGGTTTCTTTTATGATGTATGCAAGGGAGAAGAAAGGATTTTTCGGATATTTTACTTCCAAGGACTTCAAAGAGGACAAAAACATTACTCTTTTGTTAGCCATCAAATATGGATTTTCTTTTTTTACGAAAACATCCCGCGTATAAATGCCTAAAAACGATTTTCAGGATTTTTCAAAATTCATCCTCTAAAGGTCCAAAAAAGGACATCATTTGGTAAACGTACACCCAATGACATAATAAAATAAAACGAAGCATGAATATTTTGTACAGAGGTTTCTTTTATGATGTATACAAGGGAGAAGAAAGGATTTTTCGGATATTTTACTTCCAAGGACTTCAAAAAGGACAAAAACATTACTCTTTTGTTAGCCATCAAATATGGATTTTCTTTTTTTACGAAAACATCCCGCGTATAAATGCCTAAAAACCATTTTCAGGATTTTTCTAAATTCATGCTCTAAAGGTCCAAAAAAGGACATCATTTGGTAAACGTACACCCAATGACATAATAAAATAAAACGAAGCATGAATATTTTGTACAGAGGTTTCTTTTATGATGTATACAAGGGAGAAGAAAGGATTTTTCGGATATTTTACTTCCAAGGACTTCAAAAAGGACAAAAACATTACTCTTTTGTTAGCCATCAAATATGTATTTTCTTTTTTCACGAAAACATTCCGCGTATAAATGCCTAAAAACAATTTTCAGGATTTTTCTAAATTCATGCTCTAAAGGTCCAAAAAAGGACATCATTTGGTAAAAATATACCCTATCACATAATAAAATAAAACGAAGCATGTTATGAATTTTTGTCATGTACCAATATATTATTACCAGAGCCTGAAAATAACTCTTATTCCAATGACCTTCCTCATAAAAGTTAGACTTTTAACTTTTATTTTGAAAATAAAAGTTAAAAGTTTTTGTCATAACTTTTATTTTGAAAATAAAAGTTAAAAGTTTTTCTCATAACTTCTATTTTGAAAATAAAAGTTAAAAGTTTAACTCTTAACTTTTATTTTGAAAATAAAAGTTAAAAGTTTAACTCTTATTTTAAAAGTCATCGATAAAAGTTTTTCTGATGACTTTTTCTGGTGACTTTTTTGAATATTATCTGAATATTATCCCATTTGAGATGCAAAATTAGAGTCACAAAATAATTAAATATTTTCTTACAAATACGAATGATTAATAGTTTCGAGCAGAATGGTGAAAACCGCATCAAAATCGGTGCAGCCGTTTAAGAGTTAACTAACTTTCAATTGACATGCGACTAACTCGACTTTGATACAAATAATAGATCTTCTATCTAAATAATTGCGTCTGCATTTCTGCTTTAATTCTTTATAACCGTTCAACGAAAACAACGAACAACAACAACACAGTCATTCACACACAAGCGGAACGATGAGTTGTTGTTGTTGTTTCATAGCATTGTCGCCGCTGTACTGTACCTGCTGCCGATAAGGGCTACTTTCGACGTAATGCTAGATACACATACACGGCGATCAATGAATAAACAACAAATCTCAGCGGCACACAGTTTCTAAAACTAACTATTTTCACTCTCAAGCAGCTTATTCCAAACCTAACCATATATTCATGCTTCCCCGCACTTATTCAAAATAACTCTTAAAATAACTCTTATTTCAAAGAAGTCACCAGAAAAAGTCATCAGAAAAACTTTTATCGATGACTTTTAAAATAAAAGTCATACCCATAACTCTTATTGAAGACTTTTAAAAATCGAAAAAGTTTTTTCAATGACTTTTAAAAATAAAAGTCTTCAATAAGAGTTATGGGTATGAAATACCCATTTAAGCATCAAATCTTTGGCCCTTAATACAAAAACTCCACCTTAAGAAAAACATGCTGGTGCATTTAAAGGGAGATGTTTTCGCTGACCAATTCTCCAAACTACTCCTGCAAATAGGAAACGAAGAATATCCGGAAACTGATGGCAAAATTCAAATTCAACCAAATCTGGCCTCAGTTGTGTCGACCGTTGACGAGCTAACAGAACGAATATATCCGGATATCCAAAACCTACACCATAAAACAACAGAGTGGTTGGGCGAACGTGCGATTCTTACACCTAAGAACGATCAGGCATTAACCATTAATGACAAGTTGCTGAGGTCATTTGAAGAAACAAAATATCTGTACAAATCGGTGGACACAGTATTGCACATAGATAACGCTATACACTATCCAGTGGAGTTCATAAATACACTTAACCCACCTGGTTTACCGTCTCACAAGCTTAACTGAAAATAGCAGGAATTGATCTTAGGCAAGACTACTAGATCATTTTCACATGCTAGCAACTGATGGCAAAAACTCTAATTTAGTGTATAAAGAGGTACATTAATTAAAACTAAACAGCAAGAAAATTAAATAAAACATTTCTAATATTGTACAATAAAAAATTATAAAAATATAAACACATAAAAAACATAAATAAAAACATACCAAATACAATGTAGTATTGTAAAATAATATTTTATTTCCCGAGCAATGCCGGGTAGTTAAGCTAGTGCCATTATAAATGCAAAAAACTTATTATTAAACTTATTATTATTACTTATTTATTTAAAGTCATTGTTTTAAATAAAATATCAGGTGCCTAAACAAAATATTGTGGTTTTTACTTAGAAAAAAATAATTAATTTCTTTCTTTCTCCAAAAATACGCGATTTTCGTTAAAATAAATGAAAATTCCTGTAAAAAGGGAGGCTTCCGAAAATGCAACAAACAGGTGAAGGTCATTACAAGAAATAATGGAAAATACAATTAAGAAATTTCGAATAATGCAGACAGACGTTTCGACAGACGATACGTAAATGACAACATTGCTGCTGCTACTGAGACGTCAGATCGAGTGATTGATCTGATACAGTGTTTTCGTTGAAATGAAAGCGATTACAAAACGCTCTCAACCGCTTGCACGTACACGAATTTGAGGACGCGCTTTTAACATAAATGAAAGTCATTTTCCACAGTTCAGAAGATATAGGGCAAATAAGTTAAGTTAATAACTCGGGAAACAGGGAGGAGCGCGATAGACTATTGCCACAAGCAACAACGACAAAAACAATACTTATTTAAGCCCAAATTTCTTCCATTTAAAGAGTGGATTTTATACAGCATAAAATACAGCAGAAACTTGCTTGTGTGATGTAAATTTTTGATGAACTCATATTCGAATTAAATATTAAGGGGATTCATGAAATGAAATAAAATTACACTTTGTTTAACTGCATAAACTTACTTGCCGCGTATCATCAACGCACCTAAAAATAGTTGCATGAAAGCTGTGTATTGATCAGTTGTTTTGACAATAAGTTAATAAAGATGCCGAAAAGTAGCGAAAACACAAAAATTCTTAAATCAATTAAAAGTTCTGCTGTAAACGATTTGCTTTTATTATGGTATCTACATTGGTATACATTAGATAATAATAATAGATAATAATTAATAGTGTTATTTGCATAAAATTATGCACACTATTTACACACCAAAATAGTTGCGTAAACTTTCATCGGTTATGTAAACAAATTTCCATACAAAAATTTGACATTTTAATTTCGCGGGTATAATTTTACGCAGTTCCCGCTATTTACGAGAATTTTACGCGTTATCATGAATCCCTCTATTACTACCGGAAAACGTTTCCAGCGAATATACGAAACAAGAATAAAACTTCGAACAAAACCCTTCTTAAGTGGAGAAGCACAACGAGCAGCGTCAGAAATTCCTAGCGTCAAAAAAGGTGGCCCAAAATTTGTTTACATCATGTCGGCCATTTCTGCGTTTCTGCTATTCGTGTTTTTTTTCAACAAAATTGTTGTGTCTTTTTGTTTGGAATTGTGGTTTTCGTATGTTTGCATATCAAAAACCGAACAGATAAAGGGCTTGTAACCTAAGCAATTTTGTTGTTATTGCCGTTGTTGTTGTTATTTTTGGCGCTGAAAAATGGGGAAAAAATTACTAAAAATCCAAAACTTCGTTTTCTCTAATATTGAACGGTCTTCGGCAAAATATTAGTTACACAAATGA
Organism: Myopa testacea; assembly: GCA_949629155.1. Lineage (NCBI taxonomy): Eukaryota > Metazoa > Arthropoda > Insecta > Diptera > Conopidae > Myopa > Myopa testacea. Next base: position 38,245,630 of record OX451347.1, on the reverse strand, counting down.
TAGATAATTCGATTACCTTTCCAACAATATTAATAACTTATAGGTATCTTGTAACGTTAATTAGATACAGGCCTGAACTTTACAAAAGTCAAAGGGCTATAAATCCGGAACTGTATGAGCGCAATAAAAATTGTTGTTGTTTTTGGGGACAGCGCCAAAAACAAGAACAGTAATAACAACAAAATCGCTTAGGTCGACAAGCGCTTTATTTAAACCTCAAAAATATATGAGGAACAAAAATTTTATGTTGCAAAATTTAAGTCGCAAATTTGTAATGCGGATATTACACTATAAACATTGTTTGTTGTCGATGAACCATTTTTGCTCTCTCAAAATTTTGTTCAGAATTGAGATTACACATAGAGCAAACAAATAGAAATATTTACAAATACAACAAGTTGACATTACTACTGACGTCTACTGTTCGACTGCTTTTTAATTTCTTGCAACTGTGTATTGCGTATTTTTAAATACTTTATGCGTTAAAAATTCGAGCAGGCTCTTTTTATATTGTTAAATACTCTTGATTCTTCTCAATATTTCCTACCACTTCTCGGTATTCCGGCGACTCAAATTCCGTAGTTTCAAAGTCGAATAAAGACTTATCATTTAGCTTTGTTCCTTGTTCTACCGAACGCGATAGTGTATCCGTGACAATATTTTCGGATCGTAGCTAGTGAAAAATGTCTATCAAGTTACACGAAATTGAAGATTTGGGAGTAGAAATCATTAACATGGCAACATTATATTTCGAAAAAATTGTATTTATGACTGATGCAGACATAACAGACAAGTTATGAGGCAATTTGGAAGTGACGTTTAAAATTTGTTTGAGGTTAGAGCACAGCTCCGTAAAAAAAGATCTTGCTGTATCAAACCTTGGCACGAGAGGCGGATTCATAGGAGTTCGTTTCAGCAGCTCACCAAGGAACTTTCCGAAGAAGACCCAGTGGCCATTTTATTTTTGATTCAGGTTTCAAAGATGTAAATTCCATAAATATATCGTGTATCGCCTTATTTTTTTTAACACGGTCGACGTATGCTGGACAACGAACGTCCCATAGCATTGGCTTCCTTTCTAACATTAGAATTAATGCTTGTGTATCACCACTATTCCATTGTGCCACTATAATTACAAGAATATATAGAAATAGAAGCTTTGAAAATATATTTACTCACTATTTATGTCGTCTCTGATCTGCGTATTCAAAAAAATTAATAAAATAATACACAATGAAGGTAGCAAAGTTACGGAGTTGCTTTGGGATTATTTTTCTTACATGAAATACCTTTTATTAATAAAAGTGCACTTATTTCAATCCTAAACGCGAGTACTATTTTGTTTCAGCACACTAGAACACCGTTTTAATCGACGTTTGTTGTCGACGACCACAAACATTTTGTTTTGCTTCGCAAAAGTTCATCCTCTCTGGATGAACTCAACTCTGAAATCTGAGAGCGTAAGGTTGACAGTTTTGTACAGAAAGCAAAAACAATTTTACAGTTATTTCGAACAATGTTCGTAGTGTAATATCCGCATAAGGGGTAGTAACTCTTTTTCTGTTGCTTGTTACGGAAAGTACGATCCAGATCGCATATTCTTATTCAAGCTAGCTTGCATAGCTAATACCACTAACCACATAACATATAGACCGCTCAAATCAACAAAAAAGTGATCCGCAAAATTTTCTGAACGCTGGGCAAAGAGTATAAATAGTAAAGAGATATTATGACTCAAAATTTTCGACTAACGGCAGATTTTCATGTGCCATTATTACAATGCAGTCGAGAGCGCTGCTACGGCGAATAGCAGCAGAGAAATTCGTGGTGAACTTCGTTTTACTTGGTAAATGATTATGCGTAAGAAGAGTTGATCGATGCAGCAATCGTATGCTAGATGAGGAGTGAGAGAAATAATTGATGAATTCCAATAACAATTCAGTTGCTTACGTCTGTCGGTCTTTTGATTTACTTCGCTCTCTTGCCTTTGTTTACCATCCTTTGTGTTATTTGCTTCTCATTGCCATTGCTTTGTTGTTGTATAAATACAAATCGGATTTACTTATTTTCGTTCATAAATGATTATGCGTAAGAAGAGTTGAGCGATGGAATCTTGTATGTCAAAGGAGTTGAAAACGAAACGATCGAATTGTGGGTAACAGCAGGGGTTAAGGGAACAGGAGAATTAGACTTCTTTTTGGTTTCTTTACAATAAAAAATCATGTGCTTACGTCTGTCGGTCTATCAAGCTTGGATTTTTTTTCGCTTTATTATTTTTCGTTTATTAAAGGAATTTGGTTTTTTGCAACGTTTTTGCCGGCATAATATTATTATTATTAGTATTTTAAATTAGTTTTATTATTAAATTAGGTTATTGTTTATTGTTATTTTATATGTATAAAATTATAATATAATTGTTGTACCAATATGTGTTATTGGTAATTCGATACACTGAGCTCAATGCAGGGTTGATTTCGTTTTATTGCCAGCCCATAGGCAATGCTTCCTTAATAGAACTAAAATCATAAATTTTAAAAATTTTAGTCTTTAATTTAATTTTAATAATGGTTTTGGACAGTACAATAACATGGTAAATTTATAGACGGTCAGACAGAAGCACTTCAGTTGTTACTACAAAATAACAAGTACAAAGTCGATCTTCCGATTCGTTCGTACTCATAAAAAATCGAATTCGTACATAATATAAATATTTTCTCTGAAATATTTCCATTCTTTAATTTTTTATTTTTGCTTTCATTAACTTTTTATTTTTACTCGTATAAGTTATTAAATATACAGATATGCCGTCTAAAGTCTTCTTCTTCTTATATCTTCTGCCTATACGAATTCTTCAAGAGCACGCTATGCTCGGAACGTAGATCGTGCCAGCGCTTTACATAGCTTGGACATCGAATAAGAAGCAGAACAAAGCTACGAAAAGCAAAATTTCTTTCAAAAACCTTAAAATGCAAAATTTAAAACAAATCCAGACGAATCGCACCGTTCTTCTCATCGCCCGCTGTACTACACAAATTGATCGTTTCTTTCTTTCACACTTTACTAAGCATGCGAGTGATGGATGGATCTCTTCTTACGCATATTCGCTTGAATTGTTAGTGCAAAATAACAGAAGCAAAGTGGATCTTCCGCTCCCTTCATACTCATTAAAAAGATCTTCCGTACCCTTCACTCATTAGGAGATCATTCAATTTTGCTTTGTTACGAGCGCTGAGAAGACCGCTGAGTTGGGCTTTATAACAACAACTACAAGGGATTCAGGGCATACAGAAGCATTTTGTTGTTGTACACTTTTTTGTTTCTTTTCTACTAGAACAAAAACAAAGTTGAAGTGCTTCCGTGCTTTCCTCCGAAAGCGAAGCAAAAGTTACCAACAATTTATCAATCATAATATGGTGAAAATTATGTTTTAGTGTAAACATTGGACCACATTCACCATGCTGCGCTGCCTTTCGATAGCGGCAGAGTGGTGTGTATTCATGCTAATAATGGCACATCTAATCTTGTTCTTCTTTGAGTCATAATATCTCTTTACTATTTATACTCTTTGCGCTGGGTCCCACCCATGTTTTTCTAACTTCGTACGGCTTCGTTGGCTCCCGACACGAACTTCGTCGTTGCTTACGCTCTCAGACTTTTATTTTGGCAGCCTGTGATCATTGCTCGATTTGAGCGCGATTTAAGCGGACGTGTGTATGTATGCATGCTTTCATTCATGATTCATGAAGGGATCGGAAGATCGACTTTGTTTCTTTTATTTTACACTAACAATGCAAGCGAATATGCGTAAGAAGAGTTAATCGCTCTAGCATTCGTATGCCATATAAAGTGTAAAAGAAAAAATCGATCAATTTGTGGTGTACAGCGGGCGATGAGAAGAACGGTGCGATCCGTTTTCTTTTGCTTATCTTACAATAACAAACCATGTGCCCTCCGTCCGTCTGCGTTTGTTTTTAATTTTTCATTTTATGATTTTTGTAAGAAATTTTGATTTTCGTAACTTTGTTCTGCTTCTTGTACGATGCCCAAGCTTTGTAAAGCGCTGGCAAGATCTACGTTCCGAGCATAGCGTGCTGTTGAAGAATTTGTATAGGAAGAAAATGTACTTTAGTCGGCATATCAACACATTAAATATGTTATACGAGTAATACTAAAAAGTTAATGGTATTTAAAAGTGGAAAAGAGTTGAACGGCGATAGGTTTTGTTGGTTTTTAGATGTACTTCAGATGGCAAAGACACTTGAATGATTGAAAATTAAATTATTTTGTTGAAAAAATAAACATCCTGCTTCGACCTAGGATTCATTCAATCTAGGATTTAAAATTAAAATTAAAATTAAATTTAATTAAAATTAATTAAAATTACATTATTTTGTTGAAAAAGTAAACATCCTGCTTCGACCTAGGATTCATTCAATCTAGGATTTAAAATTAAAATTAAAATTAAATTTAATTAAAATTAATTAAAATTACATTATTTTGTTGAAAAAGTAAACATCCTGCTTCGACCTAGGATTCATTCAATCTAGGATTTTAAAATTTTCAGTTTTTTTAAACTATGTGGCTTATCATCTTTTTTGCATAACTTTTCCGCCAACCAAGTACTATTTTTCCGAATAAGCACTAACAAAAAGTAATTTAAAATTTGCTTTCAAAGATCACATACGCAACCTAGCAAAATAAGCTACGCATACACAGAATACGAATATGAAATGACGAGCGCAATAACGAGCACGATCTGTCGAAGTGAGTAGGAACACATTTTCAACATCTGAAAGAAAGAGAAAACCACCTTTCGGAGCAGTAATTAAACAAAAACAACTGCTCTTGAAAAGAGAATACGCGAGTGAGAAATTTCGTGGGACCCAGGCTATAGAAGCATTTGTGGAAATGAGAATGAGAACACATTTTAAACACGTGGAAGAACGAGAAAACCTACCGTTAATAAACGTTGTAAAACAAAAACAATTGCTCTTGAAAAGAGAATACGAGAGTAAGAAATTGTGTGGGACCCAGGCTATAGAAATATTTGCGGACCAGAAAAAAGCGACTTTGAGCGGTCTATATGTTATGTGGTTAGTGCTAATACTACATGACCTCTTTAAAGATTTTAATTACTGTTAAGCGTTAAACACAATCGGAGCAACAGGATACAGCAACATTTCATGGCAACAAGAAATTCCATGGCATTAAATATAATGGCTGGGCAACTGTTGCTCAGCAACAACAATTTCATGTCAAATTCTTAATGGTGGGTGTCGCACTAGCACTAGCAGTGCTTTCAACGAAAGCATTGTATGGAGTGATCGATTTGACTTGTCAGTAGCAGCAGCAATGTTGTCGTTTACGTACTGCCTGTCTATACCTACTGTATATTGGAATCTAGCTGTATGAGTTCGCATTATTCCAAATTTTTTAATTGTATTTTCCGTTATTTCTTGTAATGACCTTCAACTGTTTTTTACATTTTCGCCATCCTCCTGTTTTAGGAGAATTTCCATGTAGTAAAAATGAACATGTTGAAAGGGTTGACAAAGGAATTGCAACCTTTTTCTGCATCTTGTTTTTTATTTATAATTCTTAGAAATGTATCCTTTCTTCCCAGTATCTTTTAGGAATTGATAAATATTTTAAGTAATTTTTGTTAAATAAGAATGCAGAATATTTTCATATTTCAAAACTATGTAAATTGCTAGTAATAATAATAATAATAAAAATTACGTTAAATATTAACTTAAATAAATTGGCGTTAAGATGCCTAGTGTGACACCCCCCATAATGCAAATTGTCAAATTTTACATGACAGAATGTAAACAAACACACCGAAGAAGAACAAGAAAGATTTTGTTGCTGTCAAAATTAGAAATAGCCCGGAGACAAGATACAAAATGGAATGCAAACCAGAGCACCAAACTGGAAAGCAAACTTTTTTCTCGATCTCCATAAGAGCCCATGTAAATTTGACAGCTAAAAATGTATCTTGTATCCTGTTGCTCCGATTGTGTTTAATGCTTTATGCAACACTGAATAATTTCTTCAGTTTCGAGGACGCGTAATCAGCGATTCTCAACTTTTCTTGTGAGGCTAGGCAACCCTTAAAAGCATAAGAAAATATATGTAATGTTCTTCTGGATCATGGAACAGCTGTTTTAATTGTTTCCGATTTCATGCAATGCTTGGTCGTTCTACTGATGCATGGAATGAATAGCTTCCTTTGCGTTGAGTTCTCTCTCTAAACTTAACATGCATATGCATTGCTTGGTTGGGTCTTATGCGCAGTTAGAGGTCAGACTATCATGTTTTTTGCGGATGTGAAAAGTATTTTCGAGAGCCATGAAAATGTAGGATATTACTAATCAAAAAGTACTGAGGATAGTAATGCTTTTAGTATTTGTTTTTCCGACAGTGTAGGAAGTTGATGTATTTTGGAACGAGTTTCGTTAAGATTAAGGTCGTTTTTATGCGCACCGGTTTACTATTGGTTGGTCTCACAATAGGCATCTTGACGCCAGACTCGCACGCTCTGATTTCATGATTGCAAAAAGTGGAACAGCTTTCGATTCACGACCGTCCGTCGACGACCGATCCACGACGACCGTCAAACACTATCACATGTATACAAACTCGAAGCACAGTCTGAAAAATTTTCTAATCTGTTGTCTTCTCAGTTTTGTTTTGTTATGCGTAGCAGTCACAGCAAGGGCTTCACTTAAGAAATTTACATGCCGGTAGAAATAAAAAATGTATGGAATGGAAAACCCGGTTCGACTGACTTAATGTTTTTTCTTACTTGACTGTATTATGTAATTTTCATTATTATTAGCTCTAACATCTTATTTCGGAAATATGAAAATGTTCCGCATTCTTATTTAAGAAAAATTAATCAAAATATTTATCAATACCCAAAAGAATATTCTGGAAAGAAAGGGTACACTTTTTAGAATTATAAATAAAAAACTGGCAACCCTTTCTGGCAACCCTTTTAACATGAAAATTCCTGTAAAAAGGGAGGCTTCCGAAAATCCAACAAACAGGTGAAGGTCATTACAAGAAATAATGGAAAATACAATTAAGAAATTTCGAATAATGCAGACAGACGTATCGACAGACGATACGTAAACGACAACATTGCTGCTGCTACTGAGACGTCAGATCAATCACTCCATACAGTGTTTTCGTTGAAATGAAAGTGCTTACAAAACGCTCTCAACCGCTTGCACGTACACGAATTTGAGGACGCGCACAATTTTTTGTAGTGTGACAGCATGCGACTTAAACAGCTTTTTTTGAGGCGGCCTCAAAATGCCTAGTGTGACACCCACCATTGTCCCTATTTGGTAGCTAATTATACCATTCTGCATTTTCTGAATTTCCGTATAATTATACGGTCGTATTACCGTCCTGTGGTTATAGGTAGGTAAAAATAAGTAATTTTCGTTTTGCTTGTTTTTGTGGACAGTTTTATTTATGGCATTTCCGGTGTTTTTGTTTTTCTTTCCATAGAGTAGTTTTGGGGTTTCGAATATTAATGCAGATGTGGTGTTTATTTGTTCATTTATTCTACCGTCGAAAGTTTTCTGTTTATAAATTTCAATGTTCTCTAATACTTTTGGACGTTGTCCTTTTTGTTGTACGTGTAGTACCTTGACTGTTTTTCTAATGTGCGTCAGTGTACATTTGTTATTAAACATGAGGTTTGCGCAGTTTGACTCCGTTGATAGATATTAATACCTTTACAACGGCACTAACATCATTCGGATATCTCTTAATGTGGTACCTAAATAAGTGCGTCGTGCGTTGCGTTTCTGTCAAAATGAAATTGGAACACGCAGTCTTATGGAAGTGGCTGAAATAAGAAACGCACTGACGGAGACCATTTCGAATTTCCAATTTGGACATGCGCTACGAAGTGAAGCTGGCGGCAGATATCACAAAAATGTTCATGTGCGTGTGAATGTTTAAAAACTTTTTGTCAAAATATATGGTGAAGCAACGCTGTTATTTCGGTATAGCGCAGCGTAGTTTCTAAGGCGCATTGATAAACGAAACGCAAGACGCACTTATTTAGGTACCACAGTTATACTTACAAATTACGGCGTTGAAATTTCAAAGGGCTATAACTTTGACGCAACAACATTGGGGTTCCGAGCCTATCGTAAAGATGTTGCCAATTTTTGCTGATCGGAACATTATTCGCCCAGAAATTTCTAGCGTAAATTTAACACACAGATGAACACATCATACTGTGGTACCTAAATAAGTGCGTCGTGCGTTGTGTTTCTGTCAAAATGAAATGGGAACACGCAGTCTTATGGAAGTGGCTGAAATAAGAAACGTACTGACGGACCACGCACTGAGACCACTTCGAATTTCCAATTTTGGTATGCGCTAAGAAGTGAAGTTGGCGGCAGATGTGTTCTTGTGCGTGTGAATGTTAAAAAACTTTTTGTCAAAACATATGTTGACGCAACGCTGTTATTTCGGTATAGCGCTGCGTCGTTTCTCAGTGATAAACGCAAGACGCACTTATTTAGGTACCACAGATACTCTCATGAGCGAGTGTTCATCTTCGCTTTTTGCTACGAAGCAAAAACTTTTTACTCCTTTCGATGTCTTTACCCAAAATGTGATCAGAGCCGTATTGAGTAAGTGCATTCAAGGTAAGATAAAGAAAGAGTAGCTCAGATTTTTTTACCGCTAGTTGGGATCATGGGACCAAAATCTGAGCTACGCAGCTATTCTGCATACACCCAAAACTGCAAATTACAAGAATTCTGTGTAAACAACTGAGGTACCGTGTGAAAACTGTGGCAGCATTGAAAGCATAGTGCATAAATTTCCTATGTAAGTAACCGTCAAAATTAATGTCGATTGCAGACTAAATTGTGCAACTAAGAGCTATTTTTAAAAAGTAATTTCGCCACATATTTTTTCTTAATGATAGATTAAGAAGATTTAAGATTTATTATCTATTAAATTTTTAGTATTACTACATACCAATTTCCTTATTTAAGCGATCTTTTAATAGATTTTCTGCTATTCCGGTCTCAATTTTACACAACCGGCAAAAAACGTCTATGAAATAAAATCTTGCTGAATTGAATTTAGAATTGATTAAACAATTTTATTGACACAACAGGAAATTCGTTGGTTTCCCTGACAATCTGTTGTCTGCGCAACAAGTTTCGACATTGAAGATAATTCGGTAGATCCTGAGTAACGCATCCTACCATGCTGTTGAAACAAGCCACACGTGTGCTGCACACTACGCCGCGGTTCTTTGTTGCTGAGAAGGGTGACTTGGCAGCCCTAAGAAAGAAAACGGGTTATACGATTGCTAACTGCAAAAAGGCGTTGAAATTGCATGATAACGACAATTACTTGGTAAGCAGAAGTAATAGGAAAGAAATTAAACTTGGTTGGAAGAAGTTTTAATTACACTAGGCTGAGAAGTGGCTCAATGAACAAGCACAAAGTATGGGTTGGATGAAAGCTACTAAACTGGAAGGTCGTTCTACTACGCAAGGTCTCGTGGGAGTGCTTATTCGTGGCAATATCGGGACTATGGTTGAGGTCAACTGCGAAACAGATTTTGTTGCGCGCAATGAAATATTCAAAACATTTGTTGACCAGGCGTCGCGTGTTTGCGCCAAGTACACGGAGATGACGGAATTCGACGGTGATTTGTGGAAAGTAAAGTGTTCATATTTATCTTTGATTTCCATTATATAAGACTTCTGACTAAGATTTTATTATTCACTATAGCTCGACCTTGAAGCAGATACCCTAAAAAATTTTAAAATTGAAGATGGCAGAACTCTAGGTGATCAATTAGCCCTACTAATTGGCACAATAGACGAGAATGCATACATAAAACGCGCCATTTGCTTCAAAACTAACAATGAACTCAGGCTCGCTGGCTATGCTCACCCAGCGTTACCCAATTCTACGTCTATAGTTAACACCACTTCTTTTGGTAAATATGGCGCTATCATCGCACTTCGGGGCAGCATAATTGACGACGAATTGCAAAAGAATCTCTGTCAGCACGTTATAGGTCTAAATCCAAGAAGGATTGGAAAAGTAGACAAAGACGAACCTGTTGTGAACAAAGATGACGAAGAATGTCTCATTTATCAGGAGTATTTAAATAATGCTGACAAGACGGTCGGCGAAGTCCTTAAGGAAAACAACTTGACGATTATCGATTATAAGCGTTTCGAATGCGGCGAAATAAAAAATTGTTCTCTGGAAGAAGCGAAATGAATTCGAATTGAATTCTTAATCGAAATAAGAGAAGCAACAGAATTGTTATTACTGGTCTGGTCGAAATTACATTGTTTTTTACATATTCATACAGATATGAAACCTGTTTTGTAAAATTTGTTTTTTGTAGGTATGGTATAGTGTATAAAAACTCATGTTTTGAATGTAGATATAAAAATATTAATAACCTGTTATTGGCCTCCGTTAACCCAAACTGTCTTTGGAAAAAAAGCTATTTAACCCTCCGCCTGGATCTGGCCAGGCATTTTTCGTTTTTGAATGTCAAACATATTTAGATTTTTGATCGCGATTTGTACTTCCAGGTAGCTTCCTAAATTGTATTGGATTTCAATCTAAAAAATCATGATAAGGTCCTTGGAAAAGGATGTTATAAGGACTTTAAAAATATATAAATATCTTCAGACCGACCCATGATGCGTGGCTGGACCCCTAAATGATTTCTATGAAAACGTATGGGGTGTAATACATTTTTATCATTCTACCTGGAGTAGAAACGTATGCTGTATGCATCGCCCGCTGTACACCACAAATTGATCGATGCTTTCTTTCACACTTTGTCTGCCATACGAGTGCTGGATCGATTCTATTCTAACGCATATTCGCTTGAATTGTTAAGGCAAAATAACAGAAACGAAGTCGATCTTCCGCTCCGTTCATACTCATTCAAAAAGATCTTCCGAATCTCTCGCAGCCAAAGTGGTCGACCGCGATATCGCCCAGTTTTTCAACCTGAGTTAACTCGGTTCATTCAAACTAAATGTTGATAACATCATTCAGCTCTTAAAATCTCTTTACCTACTAATACTCCTTGTGGACGGCAGCGTGAGCACTGCTTATGTAGGTCATGTAGTTTTTTTTTTAGACCTTCCCACTACTTCTTGATCGCTGCTCTGCCTATCCAGATTTTAGATTTCAACACCCCCACAACCATCGTCAACTTTTTACAGCTTCGGACTTTCTCGCGGTTCTAAATATCCGCGAGGAAAAAAATCAAGGCTAATGGGCTAAAATAGATTTCTTCTTCAGATTGTGCCGCACAAGAACATAATTTCCCGCAAGCATGCATAATTATCCTGACGTAGAATTAATTAGTTCAACTTTTTTTCTCAATTTTCAACTGTTATGGGATAATTAATGTTTACGATTTGATTTCATTGTACTTTAATTAATAACTTTCGTAAAGTTCTTGTTAAATACATTAACTTTTTTTAGTATATTTTTTAATACCAAGAGTTCGAACCACCAAATAGGTGTTTTTATTTATTTAAACTTTATTGTATTTAGAATTCCAAAAAATATCAACTGCCTGATAAGGTAGTCCTGAAAAATGTTGAAAGTAAAATATAAAATTGAATTATATATATTCACTTCTTGCAAATACATATATACATATATACTTTTATATAATTGCAAATAAGTCCCTTGACTAATAAAACTGCTGTCATAATTTAAACCCTTTAGAAAGTTTTCTCTTATACTTTTTTGCACGTCCTGGGAATGTTAATAAACATCATATCCATACATGGGACCCTCCATGAAAGCTTTGTGTTGATCTGCTGAATTCCGTCTTATTCTACGGCCGATTGGTTCTAAGTCTGCATAACATTTTGGGAAAACTCTCTCAATCGCTTCAATACCCTCCTGACGAGAAACATCACGAACAGCAAGCACCGATTGCAATGCTTTGCTTTTCACACATTTCTAACGATTAAATCGTAACATTAGCACTCATAATTCGGTTCCAAGTTATACCAACCTGATGTGACTCCTTAATATTAAATATTGAAGCATCGCCTTGTAACATAGCACTGAAAAATGAACAATGCGCTAAATTTGCAGCGCGAATTTCGGTGCATGCTAAGTGATCAATATTTCTGAAGTCCAAGTTATTGTTGCAGTAGTCAAACATATGTACCATTTCATGTGTGAGCACCCCCTGCACCATGCCATCGCTACGAGCCATATTTTGACATATCACAATTTGGTTCATTATTGGGTCGTAACCACCAGTCACTGAAGTGTCACAGACCTCGCATGAGATGTGTCTCCGTAAATTAAGCGGACAACCCGAACTCCGAAGCGCTCCCATCATGAGTTTTACCAGGGGACTGTTTTTGGCGCACCAATAGACATTACGTTCACATTTGATTTTGTCAATGTTTTCACGTCCCTCCATTCCCAAAAGAATTTTCGACCACTTCGGTTTGTAAACTTCACCACGCCGTTCAGGATATAAATCGTAGCCCCACACATTCGACTGCTCTTCAGAACTCAATGGTGTTCTTATTGCTTCTGGATCTATATCTGCCCCTTCAGGTTTTTCAAAATGAGCAAAAAGAACCATATTAATTAAAATAAATTAACTAAAACTAGCACAAACGTTAAGCTCTACTATTTTTTTTTGTTTGTATAACGTATTCGATTCTACACAACCAGAAAAGAAAAATAAATAAATATCTGTACATATGTTACAGATTTTGTCCTATAATAGTATTTTTGTACTGTGAGTGTTTGAGTATGAAAATGCGCAGGACTACAATTTATTGTGTTGCCACTTGTTGCGTTATTAATTTCGTTTTCGCTGTATCCCTGCCACTAATTCCAACGAGTATAAATAGGTAAAGAGATTGCATGAAACATTTGTTGCCGGCAACATTTGTGATTTCATGTGTGAAGATTAGAGCCGCTGTTAATTAGCAGGACTTAGCGCTGTAATCAAACACCAGTTCTGTAAAGCAGGAAACCGAAGATGAAAACGAACTTCGTTACATAGTACAAAACTTCCATTGTATTCTGCGCTGGTAGCGAAGCAAAATTGAATGCTCTACTAATGAGTGAGGGGTTCGGAAGATCTTTTATAATGAGTTTGAAGGGATCGCAAGATCGACTTATTTTGCTTTTTGTTTCTGTTATTTTGCACTAACAATTGCAATTGTTCTTTTGTTTCTCTGCAATAACAAACCATGTGTGGCCGTCTGTCCGTCTGGGTTTGCTTTAAGTTTTGCATTTTATGATTTTTGAAAGAAATCTTGCTTTTCTTAGCTTTGTTCTGCTTCTTTTTCGATGCCCAAGCTTTGTAAAGCGCTGGCACGATCTACGTTGCGAGCATAGCGCGCTGTTTAAGAATTTGTATGGGCATGTAGTCGGCATATCAATTCCCAATACACGTTATACGAGTAAGACTGAAAGGTTGTTAGTATAAATAGTTAAATAGTTAGTTAGTTAGTTAATAGTTAAAATAACCAAAACAACGAAAATAGCTAATGCTAAGATGCAAAGACTTGTAGGTAAATAAGATTAATGATTTGTCCTAAGGGTCCATTAAAATTAGAGTTCAGCTTAATTAAAATAATAAATACTTTAACAAAATTTTAAATATAAGTTAAACTAAAATTAAATTGAAATAAAATGTAAATATAATTTATTTTTAATTATTAGTTATTATTAGGTAACATGTAAATTAAATATTATATACTGTATATGTTGTATAATAAAATTCATATTAAAATACGAAAATAAAACACAATTTAAACTTTAATAAATATTTTGTTTTTATATAGATTTGTCTACTAGCAGTTATTATAAAATTAAAAACAAATGGCATATTTTTCATTAAAATTGCACGCATTCGCACAAATTTGATAAGTTCAGTAAGACTACGAGCTGAAATCCACAAGGAGACTTTTGGAAAATACTTAGCTTCATATATATGTAGTTTATATAATATTACTTAATAAGTATTGTAAAATAATATTGTTTAATAAGTGTTACTAATGAAATCGGGCTAATGATAATGGGCTAAAGCAGATTTCTTTAAAATCATAAAAATCATAGTTTGTATTACCACACACATATAATATAAATATTTCCATAATTTGTCTTCTATTAAACTTTCAGTCTTACTCATATAACGTGTATAGGGAATTGATATGCCGACTACATGCCCATACAAATTCTTAAACAGCACGCTATGCTCGCAACGTAGATCGTGCCAGCGCTTTACAAAGCTTGGGCATCGAAAAAGAAGCAGAACAAAGCTAAGAAAAGCAAGATTTCTTTCAAAAATCATAAAATGCAAAATTTAAAGCAAACCCAGACGGACAAACGGCCACACATGGTTTGTTATTGTAGAGAAACAAAAGAACAATTGCAATTGTTAGTGCAAAATAACAGAAACAAAAAGCAAAATAAGTCGATCTTGCGATCCCTTCATACTCATTATAAAAGATCTTCCGAACCCCTCACTCATTAGTAGAGCATTCAATTTTGCTTCGCTACCAGCGCAGAATACAATGGAAGTTTTGTACTCTGTAACGAAGTTTGTTTTCATCTTCGGTTTCCTGCTTTACAGAGCTGGTGTTTGATTACAGCGCTAAGTCCTGCTAATTAACAGCGGCTCTAATCTTCACACATGAAATCACAAATGTTGCCGGCAACAAATGTTTCATGCAATCTCTTTACCTATTTATACTCGTTGCTAACTCACCCCATAATTTTGTGACGGTATGGTAACAAACCAAAAGGGTTTACCTTTTTAATTATCTTGCTTTGTTAGTTATCCTGCATTACTTTTGCAGTAATGGCGGCTAGTTACAACTTCATTTCTCAGCCGTCAAAATCAGCGGCTCTAATGGGAAATAAGAAAAAAATAAAAGCGCACATACAGTGTATGTGAAGTTTATGGTGAAATTGACTTGTTACAGGCTAAAACAGGCTATCACAAAGCATGATATCTGAAAAGGTAAACTGTTTTGCTTAGTTACCACACCGCCACAAAATGATGGGGTGAGTTAGTGGCAGGGATACCAATGACACAACTTTATTACTTATTATATGTTTGAGTTTTAAGTAAACATTAATAGAAAAACTACTTTGCATTTATGAGTTCTCACGGTTTTGACGATTTCTAAGCTGTTTAGAAATATTAAAAAGTTAAGTAAACTTATTTGTTTCTGTAATTTTTCATTTCGCTTTTAATGAAACTAAAATGTATTAACACAAATAAATTTACAATTCATTTATTTAAATTAAAGTTAGATAAACATAAACAAATTCTCAATTTATGCATTTAAAATGAAATGAATTTAAATTAAAGACCAAAAGAACTAAAATCACAATTAGGCTGGTCGCACACTGCATGCGTTTTTCGTTCGTCCGAATTCTGACGAAAACGATTCGTCCGAAGTCTTATTTAGAGTCCGCACACTCTATCAGAACTGGTGCGTAAAATTATGAGTAAAGCAAAAACAACATATGCTCCATATGTGTCCATAACATAATGGACACGGTTGATGACTTTTTTTTTATTAGAAAATTCTTATCTAAAAGGAAAATTTTTCAAGAGGAAGATTTAAGTTCGTGAGGTTTTCGCGAAAAGAAGTAATTTTGGTGAATATTTCATCACCTGCATAACTAATTGAACAAAAAAAAACACTTCGTCCGAAATCGTGCGAACGATCCCATTTGAATGGGATCGTTCGCAATTCGCCACTTTTCGCAGCAATTCTGACGACGGAACAGTGCTCCAATGTGCGCATTTACAATCAATAACATGCAATGGGATCGTTCGCATGTTTTCGTCAGAATTCGGACGAACGAAAAACGCATGCAGTGTGCGAGCAGCCTTAAGTAAAAATTTATCTAGGTTAGGTTAGGTTAGGTTGAAAGGGCGTGTGGCCGCAAAGCGGCTACTTCCACCGAGGCCTTAAGGCCCATTGTGAGTTCCCTCGTTTTAGTTCTGTGGGAACCTCACTGTTCCGGACAGCTACTCAGGCCGAGCCCCCTCGAGTGGGTGGGGCAATGGCCGGGTTTAGGCCGATCTGGTGCTCTTGGTTAGCTTTATGAGACTAGTCACCGGGCGCTCTGCCAACTCTGTCAGCCTCTCGAGGTACTCCGCCCCCACACTACAGAGGCGGCGGTATGCGAGGGCTGGGCATTGGCAGAGCAGGTGCTGAATAGTCTCCTCCTCATCCGCGTCGTCACAACATCTACAGTGATCCACTCTGGTGCCTGGTTTCCACCTGGTCACCATAGCCCCTATGGGCAATGCCCTGTGATCACTCCTGCTATTACTCTAAGTTGGTCTCTGGGCATTGAGAGTATCGTCTTGGAGTTCTTTCGGTTGAGCTCTGACCATAGTGAACGGCTGATAACACAGTCTGACCTGGTCTTCCAGGCGTGGTTGGTTATGTTTGTCATTATGGTGTCAATTGAATTCATCTGGTTAGAGATAGGTGTCTTGACAGAGGAGTCCGCCTCCTCAGCCCCCAGTGAGGAACCCGTTCTAGCCAGGAGATCTGCTCGCTCATTGCCTTCGATATCCGAGTAGACTGGGACCCAGTCCTGACGATGTGGGTTCTCATTAGGTCCCGCAGTTTGCCTCTGCATTTCAAGACAATCTCTGACTTAACCTGCGTCGAGCCTAATGCTTTTATGGCAGCCTGGCTGTCTATGAAGAAATTTATATCTGTTTCAGATACCCTTTCTTCCAGGACATAGTTTGCTGCTCGCTCGATCACGAAAATCTCTGCCTGGAACACGCTGCACTCATCTGGCAATCTGTATGATCGCTGTGCTTGCAGCGTGTCAGAGTAGAAACCGGCTCCTGTCCCTTCACTGGTCTTTAAGCCGTCCGTGTAAATTGAAATACCCTTGAGCTGTACCTGCTCTGCAGACGACTACTCCTCCCTGCTGGGAAGGAGGATCTTAGGTATTCCGTCAAAGTCGGTCCTCGGAAGAATATAGTCCGTTTCCGCGGTCAGCTTCGTCCGAGTATTTGTGTTTCGTTGTTGAAGCGCATGTAGCACATTGGCGTGTCCAAAATGAGCTTCCTTGCAGAGATTGAGACCTCGTATTCTGAGGAAGCTTTTCCCTGCTGAGCTCATAATGAAGAGGTCCAAGGGAAGAAGATGCATCATCATCTCCAGCCCAGCCTGCGGTGTGCTTCTTGCAGCTCCGGTGATGCTCATGGTGGCGCATCGTTGTACTTTGTTCAGAGGTTCGAGGTTGCTTTTACGTTGGATTGCCGTCCACCACACCAGGCACCCGTAGGTTAAGATTGGGCGGACCACCGCCGTGTACAGCCAATGGGCAATGTACGGTGGCAGGCCCCAGCCCCCTCCGATGGCCTTCTTGCACGTGTATAGGGCGTTCAAACCTTTTTTCCTTCTTTCGGCTATGTTCTTCTTCCAGAAGAGTTTACTGTCCAGAACTATACCTAGGTATTTCACGTCGCCAGACAGGGGAAGAGTATGGCCGTTCAGGCTGAAGTCTGGTATTTTATACTTCCTGGTGAAAAGCACAAGTTCGGACTTTGAAGCATTGATGCTGAGTCCGTTCTTGTCCGCCCACTTTGAAGTTTTTCCAAGTGAATGCGACATTAGCTCACTAATTGTGCCGAGGAATTTCCCCGGTATCAGTATGGCTACATCGTCGGCATATGCTGTGCCCTGACCCCCGTACCTTGAAATTCTCTTAGCAATTCGTCTACCACTATGAGCCACAAGAGAGGGGACAGAACTCCCCCCTGAGGGGTCCCGCGTGTGACGTTTTTGCGGCAGTTGCTTGCACCCATGGCTGCATCGATAATTCTGCTGTCTAGCATGTTACCAATCCAGTCACTAATGATGCGGGGCACTTCAAAGTACTTCAGGGCTTCACTAATCGCGGTCGGGTTGACATTGTTGAATGCCCCCTCTATGTCCAGGAATGCCCCTAGGGTAAACTCTTTTACCTCGAGGGACCTCTCGATTGTACCAACCACGCAGTGCAGTGCGCTCTCAACTGACTTACCTTTTAGATAGGCGTGTTGAGACTGACACAGTCGGTGAGTGATTTTGTTTCTTATGAACAGGTCCACCAGCCTCTCCAAAGTCTTTAGTAAGAATGATGAGAGGGAGATGGGTCTGATATCCTTAAAAGAGCTGTGGGAGGGTCTACCTGCCTTTGGCAGGAATAACACCCTGACTTCCCTCCACTCCCTTGGGATGTACCTCTTCATAAGGCATTCTTTGAACATGTCAATGAGCAATGGTAAGATGGTGGATAGGGATCTCTGTAGCATGGCCGGGATGATTCCACCTGGGCCCGCAGCTTTGTAGGGCTGGAAGGATTCGACCGCCCACGAGACCCTTTCTGCATTTACAATGTCATTCACATGTCTGTGGGATCCATTGTCAGTGTCTAAAATTTATCTAAATCACAAATTAATATTCAACAAAACATGTTGAATACGTTGGCATCTCTTTCGGCTAAAAATACGCGTGGTAGGTTAAAAACAGCTGACTAAATTTGTGAAATGAGCAATTTTTATGAATTTTAACTTCGTTTTACTGGTAAAGTATTCAATATTGTGCAACTACATATATGACTTAAAAAAGGTTACTTATACATTTCTAGAAGCATGCGTTGGTTTTAAAACCGGCTCCTTGGTCTTTTTTACGTATTTATTGCTATGAAGAACAATAAGAGTTACATTCCTCTCTCAAATTCTGTATTGGTACATTCTTCTGAATTTTGTAACAAATTGCCGAACTGTCAAAATTCATTCCCGAGTTGTCAAAATGAAATGTGTTTTGTTTTTGTAATCTACAACACCCAAGCCTGATTTCATCAACACATTCAAAGCGAAAAAAGAGTTTCCAGTCTTGTAGTCTTTGCTGCACACGGTGTTTGATCTTCCCCTCAGCTGTTTCGCCAGTAACATAAATTGGATTTAATAACAAAGAAGTGCTTGGATTTGAACGAAAAGAATAATATGATTCTGCTCATGGATGAAATGGCGATTGATTAAGCGCCTTTCAGAAATCGTACGATAAATAACGGAACTGCATAACGGAACTTCAACGTTCACACGTTGAAGCAAGTTGTACGATTTAATTTTTTCGTTGCTGTCGACTGATAAACATCAACAAAATGGATAACGCAATTCTGGCATCCATAATAATTGATGAGGTTATTTAGGTTAAAGAAAGATAAGAGGAAAGAAAAGAGAAAAAAAAGATTCTGTATATTTCTCTATATTTCATAAGAAGACATTTATAAGCTTTGTCTTTCAAATGTTTCTTTTTATATTCATCACTCTTCACTTTCCATAGTTCTGGGAAATCTTTGTAGAGGTTAAAAAACTCCTTCCAAAAATCCGTATCCATGTCGTCCGAACACTTCGAGCACATTTTTCAAATGACGTTTGCACCAGAGATAATGAGATAGGACACTTCGAATTCGCCGCTTGAAAAATCGGTTTGACGTGTATTTTTTATGATCTGTTGAATTCATGTACACTATACGTGAGCGCTACCATGTTGTTGTTCTTGTTTTCTGTCTTTCAGTATGTTGAAAAGAAACAGCTGTTTCATGTTTCACCACGTTTTCATTTAAAGCAGCTGATTAAAGCAGCAGAAGTATTTTATAGTGAAAAAATATTTGAGACCTCTTCTAAAGCACGAACCTTGAATAATCGTGTGTAATTTTAATAAAAATAATAAGTTTACTCATTGTACGCAGAAGATATATAGGAGAAACAGTAGATTGTAAAACTATTGAAAATTGTTACTGCAGGCTCAACACAAGGTAATGTAAATATCTCGATTAAAAACTGAATTCTTATTTGCTTCATATTTAAGGTAGAAGCCCAAGCATGAATTCTCCAACAAGAAGAGGAGAAATGGAAGGAAATGCGAATTTAGATTTCAGCGTTTAGTTGGAAAAGATAATTGTGGCGTTCCCTGTCGATGCTGTTGATATTTGTTTCACAATCTGGTGCAAACACGGTTGCTGGTATTGATAATTCCGAAATTATTTAAACATATAATAATTTGCTATTGCAATTTATTATATTATTATATATTATTATATTAAGCTATTATTATATTAAGCGCATCAAATATGTTTTAATAATGTTAATGTTGTTTAACGATGTTTGTTAACATGTTCTCTTGTTTCCTGAATGGTTGGGTTACTTTGTGTTGTTCGAAGGCATGCTGGACAGTTACATCTACGCTCGTGACAACCATTTGAACGAAGGAGGCACGTTATTACCCAACCGTTGTTAGGATATGGCAATGAGGAACATTTCCAATCACATGTCGGCTTTTGGGATGATGTTTACGGTTAGACAGTTTGAAAAATTAGGTTGGTATTTATAAATTACATACAATCAAATATGATTAAAATTTCTTTAACCGCAGATCGGCTTTGCTACAGCTACTCATTATGTAGTGTTAAGTTCCGTTTTAAGCTACATATTTGCCAAATGCAAACAAAACAGTGTCAACACGACCAGAAAATACTGCTGACTCAGCTGCGACCAGAAAACATATATGATTAGAACGTTTTTATGCTGTAAACACATAGAATGTAGCTCAGCTACATCAGTCTCAGCAAATTGTCAAAAATCTGCGCTGCTGAGACGTCGCAGAGAACAGCTGGTTTCATTTTTACAAAATCAAATCTACAAAATCCATTCTAAAATAAAAACTAATAGATAAATAAAGCTTAATTTAATATAAATATCATATAAAAACTCACACCGTACGCTTTTGCCTCAAAAAATTAACTCAAATGTTAAATACCATGTAAACAATCATAAAGAGAATGAGAACAAGACCAGCGACAGCGACAAAATTGGAAAATTTTCCAAAATTGTCGCCGTCATCGGCAGAGGCAGCGGCTACCTTTTATTTTTTTCTCGTTTTCCATAAGAGCCTGTGTAATTTTGACAAAATGCAGCTACATTGTCGCTGAGCTACATTCTATGTGTTTACAGCATTAAGTCAATCTATAAAATTTCATGTCATAAGATTTATAAATATATCATGTATATATATAATAAAAAAAATTGTTATTACATACATACATAATTAAATATATTATAAATGATGCTATATTAGTTTCTTCTTAATTACTGCATAATTACTGTCGAACCTAGGAAGAAACATGACCATTATGGAGTAAGTAATCGTAATTTTTTTTAGTGGAAAGGCGAACAACTATGCATTTGGAAGAAAAAGTTAGCACAACGACTTTATTCCAAATTCACTACTTTCCGTATTATTTTAGTATATAATTTATTATATTTATAGTGTATACTTTATTTCACACTTATTTAATATCTGTTCTAATTATTTTTTAACTTATGTTATGCTTGCTTTATAAAATAATATTTCACAACGATGAACTTCTGATTGGTTTTATGAAATTAATTTTTCACCATATGTAAACAAAGGTGGTGAAGTTTCTCAAATATACAAACAGTATGTGTTAAAAGGGAATTTATGTCCCCCAGATAGATCAACAATAGATAATTTTCAAATATATTGGAAAATAAATGACAATATATAAATGCGACCATTCTGGAGTTACTAATTCTATTTTGTTTGTGAAAATTCGAACAACTATGCACTTACAGCCAAAAAGTAGCACAACGACTCCTTTATACCAATTAAATATGTGAAATAAATCAACAAATACTATGTAAAATCTGAAAGTATACATTTATTATAATTATAAGGAACTGGTAGATATCTTATGTATATAATCTGAGCATAAACAAAAGTTTAATTTGTTAAACATATTTTTGACGTTTGCAAAAAGACACCCCATAAAATCAATATTGCATGCGTGCATGTGATACTGTGACGAACCTTTTTAGCTCCGGATATACTCGCCGGACATCCAGGGTTCGGAAGAGAAAATTTATATTCTTGGACCTGTGTGAGAATGATTTTCACACATACTTCTTTTTACGTTATAACTTTATTTGCATAATTTTATCTTACTGTACAAAATATCAATGCTTTTACTTTCCCTTTCGGGTAAATTCCACTGGTTTACTATCTATTTATTATAATTAACCTTCATTACCGACTGTGCGGACTGTTTTCTGATCAACTGTGTTACCGACCGTACACTGATATCTTTTAATTCAACTGTATTACCGGGCACTATGAGCTGTCACTATGAACTGCTTTACTTCCACACTGTTTTACCGGCCGGTCAGGCTCTCTGTCAAACTGTCTAACCGGCCGATCAGGCCAGGCTCTCTCTCTCTCTGTCAAACTGTCTAAACGGCCGATCAGGCCAGGCTCTCTCTCTCTGTCAAACTGTCTACCCTACGACAGGTCAGGCTCTCAGTCAAACCGAATAACCGACCGATCAGGCCAAGCTCTCAGTCAAACTGTATAACCGACCGATCAGTGCACGCTCTCTGTCAAACCGGCCGATCAGGCCAGGCTCTCTGTGTCAAACTGTCTAACCGGCTGATCAGGCCAGGCCCTCCGTCAAGCTGTCTATAGCTCACCGTTGGCTTATTTGCCTGGCTTGCTTTATCCGTTCCAGTCTTCAGTCAAGTCTACTTACCTGCTAGACCGCCGGAGCTCAAGTCGCTCTTGCTCCTACTAGCAGCTCCTTTTATGCTGTAAACACATAGAATCTAGCTCAGGTACATCAGTCTCAGCAAATTGTCAAAAATCTGCGCTGCTGAGACGCCGCAGAGACGGTTTTATTTTTACAAAATCAAAATACGAGATGGATATAGATGAATTCGAAGATTTGGGTATATCGGCATTGGAATTTATATCTTTGATTTTAAAAATAACATCGATGGTTGCCGCTGTGTATAAGGTAAAAAGTGCATTAAAGGAAGATCTGATTTTATAAAGGAAAGAAATACAAAATAATTTATAAATAGGAAAAGAAGAAAAGAAAGGAACGCCGAAGAAGATGGTGGGTTCGCCCTGTAAATTAGAGTCGTGCCGAATTGGGGTTTTACACAACATGCAAGCAACAACTTCAACTAAAAGACGAGGATCACTTTTTCAAAGCCACCCGAATGAACCCTGATAATTTCAATGCTCTTCTGGAATTGTTGAGGCATAAATTGACGCGGTTTTCCAACAGAAAGGCCATAATTCCCGAAATTCGTCTGTCCATCACTATTTTGTAAGTGTGCTTTTTTTTTGCAGAGTATTTAACTATTTACAAATTTTAGATTCTTGGCACAAGGTTGCAATGTGCAAATTCTCGCGTGGGCGCATAAAATAGGCATATCGACGGTACGGAAAATTATTTATGAGACCTGCCAAGCCATCTGGGAAGAGTTGCGTTGAGTGTATATGGCTCCACCAACCTTAACTGACTTTAACACCACTGCCAACATGTTTTATGACAGGAGCGGAATGCCAAATGTCTTAGGAGCTATCGACGGAAAACATGTAAACATTGTTTGCCCAAGAAAAACTGGCTCCTTGTACTTCAACTATAAGCAATGTTTTAGCATTGTACTCTTAGCTGTCTCTGATGCTAACTACACGTTTACGTTTGGGGATGTCGGTGCATTGGGCAGTCAAAGCGACGGCGGAATTTTTCTTCGTAGTACTTTCGGAAAAAAAATTTTAAATGGCACACTGGAAGTTCCGCCCGACAAATTTTTACCTGATGGTTCCCACAAATTCCCTCATTATTTCGTAGCGGACAATGCATTTCCGTTGAAACCGAACTTAATGAGGCCATTCCCTGGCCGAAAGTTATCCGCTGATAAGGAACGATTTAATAAAAATTTATCCAAGGCCAGAGTCTATATAGAAAATGCTTTTGGAATTTTAGCGAACCGTTGGAGGGTTCTGCACACAAAAATACACAGCAGCCCCAAAAATGTGGATAGCATTACTTTGGCCACAACAGTTCTCCACAATTTTTTAATGCTCAAAAGGGATAGCAGTTATTTCTACGAAGAGTTGGTAGACAGAACAGAAAATGGCATAGAAATCGAAGGAAATTGGAGAAAGGAAACTGGCTCCCTCCGATCTGTGGGAGCGAATTGTCATCGTCCGTCGAATGTTGCCTTTGCTTTAAGAGAAGAGCTTAAAAATTTTGTTTACAAAAATAATATATAATTGGAAATATCAATTCAAATATAAAATTGAAAATAAATTAATAAGCATATTTTATGTGTTTATTGTAAACATTATGTAAGAATGTGATTCATTTTAATTAAAATGAACAAGTAAAGTAAGTACGAGTACAATTCATAATTTCACAGGCTATCAAGTATGTCATATGTGACTTTTTGGCAGCTTTGGATGATTGCTCGCTGAACAGCTGGTGATACTTTAGCATTTACGACTTCCTGAGCCAAACCGGAAAAGTATCTTTTAATGGGCTCTTGACCGCACTCGATTCTATTAGTAAAGCTCTTGGTCAAGGCACTCACGTTTTCCGCCGTCGACTTCATAAAGTCGGCGAAGTCTTCGTTTTCCTTGTCGCGCTTTCGCTTTCGTTTCCCTTCGCCTGATGATGGAGTGGAAAGAGGAGAAAAGGTAGGGACCGGGACTACGGACGGAGATGATGGTGGAGCGGAAAGAGGTGAAAAGGTAGGGGCCAGGACTAGGAACGGTGATGATGGTGGAGCGGAAATAGGTGAAAAGGTAGGGACCGGGAAAAATGATGGTGATGGCGCAATAGGCTCATTAAGCACGAGTAGATTACTTGTTGTACTGAAAATATATGTGTGATAAGTATTGCAACTAACAGGGCCAAGCCAAGATTTACCTTCGATTTTGCTCAATATCTCTCAGAAATCTTAATGCTTCCACATGTCTCCAGGGCCTTTTAGGTATTGGCGCATCGCTACCTGATGGAAGTGTATTGTGCCGAAGAGACCGCCTGTTCATATCTCTCAGACTTTTCCATTTCTTTTTGCACGTAGTGGCTAAAATACAATATAAAATATGAAATTTAAAGAAACAATTTGTGTAAAATACGCACCATCGACATTGAGGTTCCTGGCAATAGTAGCCCAAATTTTTTCTTTGAAGATAACATTCTTATACTAGGGGTCTTTTAAGTCGTATAGACATTTATGTGACCTAACTTCCTCTATAAGTTGCTCTTCCGGAAAATCCATTCTGAAAATAAAAACTAATAGATAAATAAAGCTTAATTTAAAATAATTAACATATAAAAACTCACACAATACAATTTTGGCTCAAAATATTAACTCAAATGTCAAATACCATGTAAACAATCATAAAGAGAAGGAGAACAAGAGCAGCGACAGCGACAAAATTGGAAAATTTTCCAAAATTGTCGCCGTCATTAGCAGAGGCAGCGGCTACATTTTATTTTTTTCTCGTTCTCCATAAGAGCCTGTGTAATTTTGACAAGATGCAGCTACAATGTCGCTGAGCTACATTCTATGTGTTTACACTGTAAACTTTACAGCTGTAAACTCTACTGCATTATAGTGTCGGGCTGCCAGGGTTGTATCACAGATGATCAGCTGTTTGTTCTTTTTCTCACCCAGGGTTGCACTTTTCTTACTACTAAACTACTTGTTGGTTTACACATAAAATTAATAATACAAAATATCAATAACTCACCAACATAAATATCAATAATAGCATGTCTCCACCGAAGATTAACTGCTACTAGATTTTCGAAAATCTACTCAGATAATCAGGTCGTCTCCACCAAGTTATACAGAAGCTAGCTGTCATTTGTTTCTTTACACTAGTGCTCTCAAGCAAATAAATATTTACGTTGTCTTTTTAAATAATTTATTTGAAATATGAATGAGGTCGATAATATTTTAGTACGATTAGCAGCGGAGTCCATGCTTTCCTCTTTTTTCTTCCCTCTTTTGTTGTTTCCCTTTGGCTATTGAAGGTAAATGAAAGAGAATTTTAAAAAATTAAAATTAATAAAGATAAATACAAGTTACTGCTTGTTGATGTTTATTTATTTTATTTTGACATTTGTTCCATTTTAATCTGCCATTTGTTTCATTTCTACAATATACCCATGGTTGTATTCGAAATATTCTCGAATATCTGGTTGATTATTTAATAATCCAGTCTTTGAGTAGGTTATAATTTGTATGAATAATCAACTTAAAATAGGGGTAGATTTCAGAGAAAATCTAGAAAGTGTCGTTAATCTAGTAGATTTTCTCCGGTGGAGACAGGGTTATACCCTGTCCTTGCCCTTCACAAACGTAAAAATATTCAATAATTCACAAGCATAAAATATTACTAATTCAAAATATCATAAATGTTTCTTCTTCTTAAAATTAAAGTATAATAATATCATTAATAATTGTGTGGATGCAAACGAGCCTAGCGACTTGCATCTTCACATACTGCGGCGAAGTACACTTCATGCGGCGAAGTACACATGAGAGGACAAAGCACACGATTTTGTGTGGCGAAGTACACATGAGAGGACAGCGCAGACGTTTTCTTGTCATAGGTTTAGTGAAATTTCAGCGAAATGCATATGTATTGAAGCAGCGAATTCGAAGTGTCCTATCTCATTATCTCTGGTTTGCACCGAGTCGTTTTGCCTGCGTTCACACGATCAAAAGTCGTCAAGTAGAGTAAGTTGGATGTCAAAAATCAAAATAGTTTTGATTTTCATACGACTTTTGCTGTAAACACATAGAATGTAGCTCAGCTCAGCTGTAGCTGCATCTTGTCAAAATTACACAGGCTCTTAGGGAAAACGAGAAAAAAATAAAAGGTAGCCGCTGCCTCTGCCAATGACGGCGAAAATTTCGGAAAATTTTCAAATTTTGTCGCTGTCGCTGCTCTTGTTCTCCTTCTCTTTATGATTGTTTACATGTATTTAACATTTGAGTTCATATTTTGAGGCAAAATCGTACTGTGTGAGTTTTTATATGTTAATTATATTAAATTAAGCTTTATTTATCTATTAGTTTTTATTTTAAGAATGGATTTTGCGGATTTGATTTTGTAAAAATTAAACCAGCTGTTCTCTGCGGCTTCTCAGCAGCGCAGATTTTTGACAATTTGCTGAAACCGTCGTCGCTGAGCTACATTCTATGTGTTTACAGCATTGACCTTCAATTTGTAGTATCTAGCGTTCACACATACTACAAGTCGTCAAGCATCACCAAGTTGTACAACAAATCGTAATGTGTGAAAGCCGCTTTAGAAGGGAATTGCCATACAATTCCAAACTAGATTTAGTGGATGGGTTGGAAGGACTTGGGGACTGGACTGGGGTTGAAAGGACAAATCATATTGGTAAACAATTATGTGTTTTTATTTATTTATTTATTTATTTAAACTTCAAACTAAGCCATTGAGGCTTTATAGTTTACAATAGATAATTTCAGTATTTTACAATATGAATTCAATTATATTCAATTCAATAACAATTCAAAATTAACCTAACAATTTAAAAGAAAGTTCAAGATTTTCTTTTTAGCTACATAGATTGGGTCAGGCAAGTTAATGGCTTGGTAAACCGAATTAAAATCTACGCAGGCACTCCTAAGCGGTTCATGCAGGTATGTTGACCTGCAGAAACGTAAGCGGAGTTCACATCTTCTCGAGGTGCGACGAGGTATGCTAATGTCGATATTGCTTAGCAGGTATGTAGAGTCGGTGACGCCATTCAACAAATTCAAGACAAAAACAGCATTCAGCATAGTCCTTCGATCAGCTAATGACGATAGATTTATCAGCCTAAGTCGGGACTCGTATGGTGGCAAACGTAAAGATGGATCCCAGCGAAGATTTCGTAGACAACAAAGTAGGAAGTGCTTTTGCACGGATTCTATTTCAGAGATATAGCAGCTGAAGCGAGGACTCCAAACTGGCGAGGCATACTCCAAAATGGGACGAACAAGCGATGAGTATAAAATTTTTGTGATATAGGGATCATTGAACTCTTTGGCCCAGCGCTTTATGAAGCCCAGTACACTGCTGGCCCTGTTGGTTATGTGGCTGATATGGATATGAAAACGGAGCTTCTGATCCAGAACCACACCGAGATCATTTACGGTTTCCAATCGATCGAGTTTATAATTGCCAATACTATAATTGAATAAAACTGGGATTCAACGGGAAAATGTCATCAGTTTACACTTATTTAAATTTAGTTTCATGCAATTTACATCACACCATCTTGTCAAAGAGTCAAGGTCGATTTGAAGAAGTTTGGCTTCATATTCATCTTTAAAAGATAGAAACAGTTTGACATCGTCCGCAAACATCAGTATATTTCCATATTTTACAACTGTTGGCAAATCGTTTATGAATACCAAAAACAGTAGCGTACCTAAATGGCTGCCTTGTGGAACTCCAGATGTAACCAGAAATCTATTCGCTAACATACCTTTAAACAACACCATTTGCGTACGGTGGGTAAGATAAGAGGCTATTAATTTTATGAGATTATCGCAAAATCCAAATAGTTTGAGCTTCAAGATTAGTAGTTTATGATTAACTATATCGAAAGCTTTGCTAAAATCAGTATATATTGCGTCAGTTTGTTTAGCAACCGAAAAATTATTCATAGTTTTCGAGACGAACTCTAACAAATTTGTAGAAGTAGACCTTCCGGTACAGAATCCATGTTGATACGGCGAAATTGAGGAATTAACACTCCTTGAGATATGGGAAACGATTATCTTCTCCAATAGTTTGGGCAGCGCGCTAAGTTTAGCAATACCGCGATAGTTACTTATATTACATCTATTTCCAGACTTATGCAATGGAATAATATAGGAAGACTTCCATGCATTCGGAAAATAGCCCGAACGTAGCGAATATTGAAATAGTGCAAATATAGGTGATGCCAATTCATTTGCGCAAAATTTTAGAATACAAGACGGTATTCCATCTGTTAGATTTTGTTAGATTTTAGATTAGATTTCCATTGTTAGATTTTAAATTCCGTAGAGCAAGTAGTACCTTATTAAACCAAGTAGGACTCGAGTTATGAGAAAACTTAGTTGTACGGAAGATACAAATGCCTCTAATAGAGTATTATTAAAACACTCCAGTGCCTTATCCAGGCATACAGAGGGAGGGTGATCATTCAATGATAAAAGAGAACTCCAATCAATAGAACCCAGTGTGTTCATCAAAACGGCGTAATTCGTTTTCTTGAAGCAGTATTGTTTCATAGATCGAGTTATAAATTTACCTTTACTGCCTTGGGATGTTTTATGCAAGTGTTGTGTAAGTCTGATTTCCAAGGTGGGATGGTGCCTATCTTCCGGTGTGACAAGAGGAGCAGATCGGTAGATCTCGAAACTGTCTTTGTCATCAACAAAAATTAGGTCTAAACAGCGATTATTTATATTGTGTATATGGTTAACTTGGAGTAGACCATGTGACGATAAAGCGGTCAAAAAACTAGCATCGATTTGTCCTTCCGATGAAGGTAAATGAACCACGGGGTCGTCCACACTCTTTTTCCAAATCACATGAGGCAAATTAAAGTCACCGAGGACTATGAGGCGTTCCGTTTGCAGGAGCTTATTGTAGAGCTTGTTTATACAACTCAGATGTTTGTCATAAATATCCTAACTAAAATTCAGTGGGATATAAGAGCAAGTGATATACAATGATATGCTGTCAATTTTAACAAAAACGCAGCAGAAGTCTATTTCACCGTCGTTTTGAAGGATTACTTCACTTGAAAAACAAGTTGAGTTCACCGCAATGAGGACACCTCCGCCTCTAGTTAGGTGGTGTGATAAAGACTTCTATCTTTGCGATAAACTGAGTATTGCTTAGAGAAAATTATAAGGTTTAATATGCTGAGTTTGAGCCACGTTTCCGTTAGTACAACAATGTTATACTCTAGGTCAAAGGTTTTCAGAAGAAGATCAACCAGTTTCGTGTTTAATCCTCTAACATTTTGGTATAGGATATTAAAGTAAAAACTATTACTCAGTTTTTTGAAGCTGATACATTTGATGACTTTGTAAGGTTGATATGATTTCGTTTGGTGTTGTGTACAAATTCATGTATAATAGCATTATCTGGCCAGAAGTTTGGATCAACAATGCGACCAAACAGATGATTTGGTACCGCAATTTTGAAAGAGGATATTTTTCTTGGAGTTCTAAACTTATATTTGTGGATAGAAATAGATTTGTCCTCAAAACCCAAATTTAAATTAATATGCGCTTGCACCTCCTCTTCAGATGTTTGAGGCGCAAAGCGAGATGCAAAAATGGTTTTCAATGGCTCCACTACCACAAGCTTATTAATGCTAACAACAGGTTGCTTAGATTTAGGCTTGGCTCCAGTGCTATTTACACTTAGGTTGAAGTTTTGTCCAACATGACCGATTGCATTGGAACGGAAGCTCGGCTGATCGGCAACGTCCACAATTAAAGAGTTCAGACCTTCTACTGCCGCAACGCGAATATCATTAGGAGTAACGGTGCTAACAGGATGCGATTGAATCACTCTAGTCGAGATAGCCAAATTGGGGGTTTCAGTCGTTTCAGCCACAGGATTCGGACTTAGCAAGTTTATTAATTCTGAAGGAGCAGGTGGCGTAGTCGTCATGGCCAAAGCTTTTATAGGCTTTTTTGAGCTACGAATGCTCTTTGTTGCCGAATCTTCAGGTTTATTTAGCTTTATGTTAGGATTGTCAGGGATGTCCAGACAATTAGCAGAATCTAAAAGATTTTTATATTTAGCGAATTTATCTTGAATCATCAAAATATCCTTCGAAAGCTCGGAGAAGCCACCGCGTACCAAACTGAGAAGTTTAGCCTTGTCCGTATCTTTCGATCTGCACACCTCACAGAACCATCTTAGACCTTTTTTAGCACCGAGTGCATCATATATTCGACCGCTTATTCCTACACACTTTATAGGAAATGTAAGGTCACAGTCCCAACATTAAATGGCACATTCAGTATGATTGTCTATTTTGCAGTTGCTGTAATAGCAGATTCGAGACATTGCAAGCAGTGTTTTATAAAGCTTAGATAAATATATGCGGGATTAATATTAAATGTCCCCTTTTAAAGATTAATAGCCTTATTTATTAGATTTCGTTAAACAGTCGTTAAACAATTGTGTAATTACACACTGCGTAAGGAGTTACACAACGTTGCTTAAGTTTTTATTTATAATTGAATTTTATGTGTGTGTCAATTAAACAAGGTTTGTGGATAAAAAGGTTCAAAAATCCACTAAAACTATTACAAAAAGACGTGCTCTATTACTTTTGTTGATATGTAAGTAAAAAATTTGACGTTTTTTGATTTTCATTTGGAAAGATATAACGCGATTTGATATTTTAAAATAAAATATGGAATCTGGTAAAATCAGGAAAAGGTCTCAAAACTGGGAATCGTCGGACAAGGTTAGTTACTTTATATATTTACGCCCATGTCTGTTGATGCATAAAATTATTGATTCATGTAAGAAGGTCGTTAACATATTTTCATTTCTTTAACCGGAATTATGCACTGCAACTTACAGAAGGTTCTGCGGAAATTGGTGGAAGGAAGTATTGATGTCATAGAAAATAAATGCGTTGACACAAACACTTCAAAACAAAAGAGAGAAGCTTGGCAATCAGTACTCCATTCGTAAGTTCCGAAGTATTGTATAGTAAAAAATTACCTTTTTACAATTAGACCATTAACTATTAGATTCAATAAAGTCAGCACTGTGAAAAGAGACTTAAAGCAATTACAGTGCCAGTGGCGTAGTACGAAAATGCAGGCGAAAAGCAGACTGTCAAATTATCGTCGAAGCGTCAATGCCACTGGAGGTGGACCACCTCCAGATTTGCCAAATGGAGAAGATGTGGAGTTACTTGCTGTAATCCCTGCAGAGTTCGAGGTCGATGAAAATGCATTCGATTGTGATGCAATTGACCCAGTGGTATATACATAAATGTCATTAAAAGGCAATTTAACTAAACTTTTCTATTAGGCTGAAGTGGAATATTTGGAGGAAAGTAGTTTGGATGCCAGCCCCGAGGTTCCAACGACTATGAAAGAATCCAAAGAAACAGCAAACAAGAAAAAGAACACTACAAGAAATAATGTAAGTAAACTGAACTGCAGTGATTATATTTATTTTTATAATTTATCTTTTACTGGCAGATGGATTCCGATGCAATGAAATTTCAGCTTTTTCAAATTACAAAGCAATTAAAAGAAAGAGAGCTACAAATATTAGAAGAAGAGCATGAGAAAAGGAATAAAATTTTAGAATTAGAAGAAGATAAGAAAAGAACGGAAATAAGCTTACTTAAAGCGGCATTTGAGAGAGAGGAGCAACGAAAAGATGAATTGCATAATATGCAAGTGAAAGAACTTAAATATAAATAAATATATAAATAATAATTTTTTTCGTAATCAATGCCATATTTTACCATTTTTGTAATGTAGTTTTTTTGTTACTAAATGAAAACGAAAGCAAATAAAATGTTTGTAATATTTAATTTATTGAAAATGTCGTTCAATAAACAAAGTTCTTATCAAATTCTGCTGCTGGTAAGTATTTTGCCGGAACAACTCATTTGGTGGTTGGACGTCATCGTAATCTTCATTATCTGCATGGATAAAGACATGTTTTTAATTTTTTAAAATACTGTTATTAAAATCAAAATGTACTGTGGCGTTCATCTGCGAATTCAATCGCTAAGTTGTGCAAGACAGCTAAAGCCACAATTGTTGTTTTTGCTAAACTGAGTGAGCATCTCATGCCTGTTAATAAAATTCTAAACCGTTGCTTCCAAACTCCAAAACATCTTTCCACAGTGTTGCGAGTTTGAATGTGAGCTTTGTTGTAGTTTATCTCTGAGTTAGTCTGAGGGTTTAAAATAGGTGTGAAGAGAATATTGGAACACGCGTAACCTCCATCGCCCAGTAATCGACCCAAGAATTCATAATTTTCAAATCTTTGTTTGATTCGGCTTCAGCGAAATATTCTGGAATCGTGTGTGCTTCCTCGCCAGCGGCAAACAATATCACGTATTTTTAGTGAAGCATCGCACACAACTTGTGTATTGAGGGAATAGTATCCTTTTCGGTTTATATAATATTGCCCCGAAGTACCACCTACTTTGCGTATTTTTATGTGGGTGCAGTCGATCGCACCAATGACCTCAGGAAACCCACAAATGGACCTAAATTTTTCCATTGTCCCTATCTGGCCAAAACCTGATGTTGGCATTTTTACATATGTAGCCCTCTTTTTAGCGAAAGCCACTGCAACTCTTCGGCAAATGACAGAAAGTGTTGGTTGGCTAAATCCATGTATGTCCGCTCCATCATCTTGAATCTGAAAAAATACGTATCAATACGCCGGATTTGTGAATTTGGGATAAACTTCATTACTTCATTTCGGCCCCAATATCTAATAGCTGCCATAACTTGGAGCTCAACCGGTATATAACCGCCTCTGCTGCTACCACTAAGATCAGAACGGACGATTTCTATGAGTTTTAGCATATTTCGTTTCGTAAATCTACATACATATATTTGCTTTTAAATTCTTCGTCTCTTAATGTAGTCGGGTCAAATCTTTCTTTATAATTTTTCTGCCTTCTTTGTGAAATGTTTCCGCTGAATACATCGATTAAATTCACATCAATTAACGCTGCTTCGAAATCAAAAGGCATTTCGCTTTATTTCTATTTTTTTAAATTATTATTTGAACACAAAAATTATTTGAATTTTGATATGCCACTTTACACAGGCTTTAAACGCAAATTTTTGTGTTTAAATTACACAGCCTTTAAACAACGTTACGTAAAATAAAAATTTGTTTATAAATAACGTTTTCTTGTTTAAGAGGTGTTTAAGGTTACGCAGCCTTTAAAATATGTTTATAAATAAGGCTGTAAGGCTTTTATGTATTTATAAAATTATTTATTAAAACTTAAAGTTTGTGAATACCCTTGATTTTAATCAAAAACGTATTAAAGGTTTCGCAAGCACTCAAAATCAATAAGGCCGTGGTTATGCTATCGAGTTTTGCTTGGCAAGTAGGACTTTTTTTTGTTGTTTTGTGTGTAAAAGAGAGAATGGGATATTTTTCTGTTCTCAACATCACTCTCTCACACCGAGCACGAAAACTCGGTCTAGCGTACACCGAGGACACCAAGCAAATCGGTGTTGCTTAGTCTCAATATTCACAAAAGTATTGAAAAGTGGAATGGAGTGAAAAAATGGAATGAACTGATAAATTTATCAATTATATTCCTCTGATTATCGTTCCAAAATATTACGCATTTATATATGTTAAGCAGATTTCAATTAATATAAACATTTGGTCTTCCATCACGTCGAAAACAACATCTAAAATAATACGTTTTCTTATTTGTGTAGTAGACGGGTTGCTGTTGAAGGTGAGAAAAAATATACATATTTGAAGAAAGCAAGCGTGGGTCAATCACAAGCGTAACCACTCTTTTTGCACGGACTCCGATCACAAAAATGAGAGTAATTTCCCACCGAGTTTTGCTCGATAGCATAACCACGGCCTAACAAAATATTTGCTGTTTGAAATGCACTAACCGCTCTCAGAGCGCACTTTTAGCAGCAAGTGTTCAAACAAGAACAGAACGCGTAAATAATCGCCGCCCCGCGGCTATTGCCGCGAAGGCAGTTTCATTACACAGGTTCTTATGGAGGTAGTCAAACAGAAACGCCCTACTCGGCGTAAAAACTGACGCGTAGTAGAGCGGCAAAAAAGATCCGAGTAGCGCGTTACAAAAATTTGCAAAATCTTGTATAAGTATGTGTGTATTTTAAGAGTGTGAGTAGAAAAATGTTTAGAAATGCGTTGCCATCTGCTGTATTATTCAGATGTAGTTTTTTCGTGGTGCTGTTAAATTTTCTGTTTTTTCGTTGTTTTGTTAAATTTTTTAAAAATGTTAGTGTTAGTTAGTTAATTCAATTAGTGAGGAAAAATCCATGCATATATAATACAACCCACCTGGACTATAAGAATGCTTTAAAGAAACATGAAATTGAAATGAGAAATGAAACTTTTTAATATAAAGACATAAATTTTTGCAACACACTAATGTTTCGATGAAATATTTGTGTCTCAGAACATATTGCCGTGCAAATATGAAATACTTTTTCCCTGAGAAATTTTTCATATCACACAACCAAATTCCCTAGAGAAAGTGACAAATCCCATGCAATAAAATCAATTACTATGAATATGGCATTCTACTATTCACAGACACGAACAGCTGATTTGTGTAAATGAAAGTTGTGCCGCGTTCTGTTTGACTGCCTCCACGTATAATCTACGCGGGGCGACGATTATTTACGCGTTCTGTTTGACCGTACCTTTAGAGAACCACAGCAGAGATAATGAGATAGGAAACTTCTAAAAAGTGCAACTCTGGTTGTCAAATCGCATGTTGGTGGTTGTGTTTTTGTATGGTAGTGTTCGTGAAAACTCGATAATTGATGACGTTTTAGTGTAGAAACTCACCAGACTCAGACCCCATTCTTGGAATTTTTTGAGAAACTCCGCAGATTCGCACCACCGAATATGTAACAATTTTATTTTATACACCTTAGACAGAACCCTTTGTTTTGAGATACCAACTTGGTGCAATGAATGAATGTCAATTATTTACAGATACGCTATTTAACAACCACTCGAGCTTACTAACTGTAATTTCAATTTATGCTATACTTTTTAGTTTCATTTAGAAATTTTGTTATCTCAGGAAGACAAACCGTCAAATTATCTTCAATGTACGTTAACTGTGGACAATTTATTTCTGTTTTGGCCGGCTATGAAATTACAATGCGTGAAGCAAAATATTTTGTTCAAGCTTTTAAAGAAACGTTTTAATATACTTTGCATTTAATCAAAATTTAAAACGTGCCTTTTATTATTTAACTCTCAAATACAACGAATTAGATTTTAATCACAGAGGAAAAAATTTTCTTAAGTTCTGGAAAATTAGAAAACTGAAGTGAGTTATAGATATATGCACTTATTTTTGGTTCTTTGAAATATATGAACACATTTAAATTTTGTATATATATATACAAAGAATTTCAGAATTGCTATTAACATTCCAGTTTGTTTTAAATTTTTTTTCAAGGCTATTGCTTAATTTTTATAATTTAGACCAATCCTAAATTCGTTTTAGTTAGTTTTTTATATATATAGTTTTCAGGAACACACATTAATAAAACAAATCCTATACCGAGTCGTTTTACTTTATTTGCACTCTCAATCTCAATAGTTACAAAAAATGAATGAAAAAAAAAACCCTTATTATATTATCTAATAAACAATATTAAAAGCAAATAGGTTATTAAATTTATATAAATATATAGGTAAATGGAATGTGGTGTTGGCATATCTACATATTTGATTCACCTCATTATAACATTCGGTTTTCCGGTTTGCAAACCTCGCACTATTACGTTCATTTTAGTACTTAAGTAGTGCTACCAGTGCGCTACGATCTAACTGAAAATATGTTTTTCTTGGTTGAAAAATACACGAGTGTACTTAAATATGCCTAATTTATTAAACATTATTGTAATTAAGCTTTCTTTTCATGTTATCAACATATTTTTCATTTTGTTTAAGTACACTTTTTCCAACTTACACTTTTACACAATTTCGTACATTTATAATTTCTTCTGGTAATGTGAACAGAAACGCTGTTTCGTGACGTCATTAAAAATTTCACTTCACTTGAATTTTTCAATTCAAGCGAACAGACAAACTATACAATTTGCTTAAATTTACTAATTTTGAATTCCTTTTTCACATATTTTTCAAGAATGCAAGAAAGAATGTTCCGGGGACATCAAAATGCACAAATTCCCAAATTTCAATAATTTTTTATTTTTCATCTTTATTTTTTATTTGTATAATATTATTATTTGTATATATCTTGTTTCCAGATTTTTTATTTATTTATTGTTTTAGTTTGTATTCAACTTTTCGCTAGTCTTTATTTCTGTTTGTACCGGTATAA
Organism: Myopa testacea; assembly: GCA_949629155.1. NCBI lineage: Eukaryota > Metazoa > Arthropoda > Insecta > Diptera > Conopidae > Myopa > Myopa testacea. The sequence goes on along the minus strand of OX451347.1, from coordinate 38,208,565 downwards.
TAGAATTTAAGTTAACTGCTCTTCTATATTTTAATTTCTACCATAACAATATGCGTGCTGATCAGCTGCGCACGTATATTCTGTCAGTAGCTTTAACATTGCACCAAGCTAGCCACAACTAACTGTAGCAACTCTGAGTCAGTCAGCAGCGATGGAAATGAAAGTAGTAGAACTCTTCGATCAAGTTCCATCAGTGACTTTTTCCAGTTGGATGAAAAGCTGGCGACCAGAGCTTGACTGCGGTGATCTTGCTTACGTAGCTCATCTATCTGTTCTTTTTCCAAAAATGCTCGCCATCTTACAAACTGTTTGAGGCCACCAAAAAAGGAGGAGCAGTATTTCGTCGACGTAATCAGCACGGCACGCACTGCTCACGAAATAGCTGCTTGCAATGAGTCCCAATATCTAAGCAAAATAAGAAGGGGATGAATAACTAATATTTCGAAACGAAAACTGCTAGTATGTAGAAATATCTTGACTTACATCTCCGAAGCTTGTGGCACATAAGTTGATACAGAATATCAGTTGAATGAATCAAACATTGCTATTAAATCAAAACCATCCTGAATGCTCATCTCAAGATTTTTCTAAAGGGGAAAATTAAAAAATTTAGAAATACTGAAGTAAATTGAAGCAAGAATTTTGATGAACTAAAACTTTTAAATGAATAAATTCTTGAATTTCGTTATGAAGTTAGAATTTACCTATATATTCAATTTAAAATATTTTTAAAAAATTCAAAAGTTAAACTAGTAGAAGGTTATAATAAAGAGGATTGAAATCTTACTATCATTAGAGTCAATTTTTTTCCATAATTTGATTGAACAGATCTTGCGCCCTCGTGCCAAGAATACTCCCTGCAGGCATTGTCCACCAGATTGAAACTGGGGCTCATATGTTTACTACTAGCAGAAAGAAAAGAATTACATAGTTAAATGAAATCTGATCAAATTTCAGACAATTACCCCATTTTTTTGTTGTGCATGTGGAACTATTGTTATTCAACATTATTATGTTATTTTCCTTTATTAAAAACTCCAACTCCGTATTAAATGAACTCTTCGGTCGGAACTGTAGCAGTCCATCTTGCAATTCTTGCGATACGTTCTTCCAATTCTGTTTTCTCAGGAGTGTCTTGATATGCCTGCGACAGGCTGCCACAAAAGTTTCCAATCATTGCTAAGTAGATAAGAAACAACTATTAATATAAAAATATTTTAATACTATCGAATTCGGTTCACGTTTCTATTACAATTAGCTATTATAAAAAAAGAATTTCAATTTACTGAGTTTTAAGGAAAATAACACTTCACACTTGCAGTGATTGTTTACAATGATTTGTTGACTTTATTATACAAAGAATTAAACTTTTGCCACTCGCCGATCTTCATAACAAATTAATAACACTTCAAGCTTGCAGAGATTGTTTATACTTATCTTTTGATTTTATTATGCAATTAATTAAACTCCTTTACAAATGCAACCTTTGCATTTCATTTACTTCTCCTTGCCTTGTGGTTTATTATACCCTACACACGAAGTGAATAGGGTATAGGTAACGCATTAAAGGAGGCGTGACAGGTATAGAAAGGTATATATATTCTTGATCAGCGTGACCTCCTGAGTCGATTTAGCCATGTCCGTCTGTCTGTCTGTCTGTGGAAATCACGATTACAAGAGAACGAATAGATATATCTTCATCAAACTTTGCACGAATATTGTATATCACTAGAAACTCATCGCTATTGAAAATGAGCAAAATCGGATAATTACCACGCCTACTTTTTATACTGAATATCAATTCATCCATGCTTATAGCTCAATTTCTCAGCTTGTAGAACGAATTTGGGGTTGAAATTTTGACCAGAAGTCCATTGTCTCTGACCAAAACAGATCACCAAAAATGGGCGTGGTCCGCCCACTAATTAAATAAAACTCGATTACAGGAGAACGAATAGAGATATTTTTATCAAATTTGGCACGAATATTCTCTGTCGTCACAGGCTATTTGAGATTGAAAAGTAAACAAATTAGACAATTGCCACGCCTAATTTTTACGTAAACGTGTGTAGGGTATATGAACTTCGGCCAGGCCGGAGTTAACACTCTTTCTGGTTATTTCTTTTTTGGCACTGTTGATATTTCGCCTACCAAAACTTCCAGCAACCATACACGGATCAATCGATTGTTTGCATTGGCCTGCTCTCACCGATAACTGGTCTTCACACGAATATCACCTTGGTCAATAGTATGGTACACAGAACCGGACACAATCGAGGATTCTCCTCCAATATTTTCGACTTTGCAATAGCGACGTCGGTAGCTAGTTGAATTTCAATAGCGAAGTCGATGTGTTCCCATACCACGCACACACTTTTATATACGATTTATTTTAATATCTATTACTTTAATGCGCTTATTAATTGAATTTAATTCAATAAACAAAAATTATTGCCCGATTCCTCCAAAAACTTTCTGTAAATAAACGAAACGTCATTTAAAATGTCATAAAACCATGACGTCCTATGGTGAATAACACGTACACTATAGGTGTAGCAAATATTCATTTTATTTTGACACATATTTTGGCGGGAAAAGAGTTTCCCATCTCATTATCTCTGACCACAGTTTATGCAAGTTATTGTTTTATATGTAAATTGTTTTATTTTATCTTTTCGTTTTATTCAAATAACGAAATACTTCAGAAAATTAAGTATTTGACCGAAATAAATCACAAACTTGTAGAAGAACTAATAGAAACACTTTTAATCAGATCTAATTTCGGGAGCGAAATTGAAACACGACCGGTTTAGACTTTAGATGCTGAAGCTTTTTTTTGATTAACTTTTTGATTTTTGATTATGATTAACTTTATTATTATATTTATTTATTATTAGTTAACTTATGATACATACATTTCTGCATACTCAGAAAAATTTAAAAAAAAATATTTGTAGTGTGTTGCTTTAAAGCAACATTGGTAAGTAGATAGTACTGATTTTATTGAAAGTACTTTATAAATACTGAATGAAGACTGATAACGATGCACACACAACTCGAAAAAGCGTCTGTTTTTATAACTACAGAATAACGGTAAACCTTGTCGCCTTCTCTACTCATATTTGAAAATGTTTCCAACTGCCAAAATAACTGAAATTCTAGTTATTTACCGATGTTGCTTTAAAGCAGTGCTGGCCAAAACTTATACAATCATATTTTGTGCATGTGTGAAGCGTTGAGAGAGGTTTTCTTGCGGAAAAATTCTCTCTGCCCGGTACACTGAGAAGATTGTTAAACTTTAAATTATGCAAATGATTTTGCAATGAAAATGCGCGTCCCACCTTTTTATTGCAAATCATGCATTGCGGTTCGCCTAAAAAATTTTTAAAGAAAAAATAGTGATTCTCCCATTCCTTATTAAACATTTTGCTCAGTGCAATCATAAAATAGTCTGGTGTGACCTTGATTGCTTGAGGTCTGCACGTCGACTGACTCACTTGATACGCACGATCGCTAGTTTTGGTGTGAAAACCCGACGACTTTTGTCGTGTACATGTGAATAGCCGAGAGAAAAAATTAGCACGCGTGCCTATGGCATGGCCAGCACTGCTTTAAAGCAACAGCTTTCTTTATGCAATAAAAAAACTGATAAACACCTGAAAAACCTAATACTTATAGTAAATTTTGTATAATTTCAAACATATATTTTAAGATTTAACATCAATAATATGGATACCTATTTTATTTGTATTTAGAAAAAATAGTTTTAAAAAGGGCTAAAAAAGATGTAACTGGTTAACTCATTGCTAAACCAAGTAAAACCGTAAAATTTAAAAAAAATTGATGCAGTTTAATAATAAACAAACAAATGTATCAAAAAGCGCTAATCCTTTTTTTAAAAAAAGGAACAGTAAATTTAAGGAATTTTTTAAAGTTAGTGTTTCTTTAAAGAAACGGCGGTAAAAGACAGGTTAAAACAATGTTTCCCAACTGGGCGCATACATTTAATTATTTTGTTTCCAAAAATAAATTTTTCCAAATGTTTTCCGATATACTAAAAAAAATAATTTTACGAAATTTAACATTTTTTAACAGTTTTGGAATCATAGTTAAAGTTGTAACTTGTGACCAAGGGTACTCTAACATGAATTGGGAGATATTTTCGACGCAACACAAAATACATGATAAGGCTGTTAGTTTCCTATGCTGATTACAACAACAACTTGCTTCCTCTCATATAGTTATCAAGTTAAAAATTTAAATTCTTATCACTCTATCTCTGCACTATTACAGATATTCGGATAGGATTGGTACCGTTAAAACGGTTATTTATGTAACATCGAAAAGCCAATAATTCTGGAGAAAAACGACTTTTTATAATTTTAGTATTTTTTTTTCTATTAATTTTTTCCTGAGCAAAATATGTAATTCGCTCGAACAATTTTCTTAATTTTAAGGAAGTAGAGGCTATTATGTTCCTTAGCGTATTTATCCTTCAGGTTTCATAATTGTTTAAAATTAAGGGCTTGGAAAAAATTAATAAATGCGAAAGAGCAATAAAGGTATATAAAATCGTTTTCTGCAAAAGTAGTGGTTTTTCGACAAAAGGTTATCTATATATGTATATAAAAATAAGTTGCATTTTTTAGTAATTGATGTTGTCCTGGAATGCGTGAACCGATTTTGTTTCTGCAAAGTTCATATGAAAGGTGACGTCAATACCAAGGTTTTTATGTATAAACGGTCTATGTATGTGTATTGGTTCATGAGTATATTTTAATGAAACCATTAATTTAACTTATTATGCACAGCAATGAGCTTTCTTATATGTTAACTTAACAGGTATTTCAAACATTAAATCTAACAGCTAATATATACATGTAATACTGTAACGAATAAACAAAATTTCAATTACTTCATATTTAATTGATGTAGCCACATTTTTTAATACAAAAAACGTAATGCTAGAAATGTCGCGGCATCTAGAGCATCTCAAAGTGACGAACAGCGTGCAAATAATACTTTGGCTGATCGAAATGCCAGGGCACGTGGTAGGGCTCTGCGAAATCCAGCTCCACGTCCGTATGTGCGACGTACTTTGGAGCGTGCTGCATTCAATTATGATGCAAACTTTGATTACGTTTCTCATGGTTTCAATTGGACCAATGACTACTGTTTGCAGTCATTGTAAGGCATTTAAGTTTAAATATGAGGTATCTGGATTGTGTTGTTCAAACGGACAAGTTAAATTACAAGAATTGAATCCACCACCGAAACCCTTGCATAATTTTATAACTGGTGGCACACCAATTTCAAAGCATTTGCTGGCAAACATACGAGCGTATAACTCCGAATTTCAAATGACTTCATTCTGAGCGACAAATATTCGGGATAATTTTATGCCAACGCTCCAGGTATTTTTGTTTATTTTGATGCTTATTTAGATGATCGTAAAACGTACTATTGTGAAAATTTCAATCTTAAATAGGTTCAAGGCCAAGTTTACCATCGACTTGGTTCTTTATTACCCTTTCCTGATCAAAGCTATCAATTTTTGCAAATATATTTTCTGGGTAACTCAAATGTGAAAACCGATCGTCGTTGTGATATTTCATCAAATATGCGGAGGGATATTATCGAGCGTTTGTAGAATATGTTGCATGCTGAAAATGAATTAGTGCGACTTTTTGAAACTGCTCTCGATCAAATGCCATCTGATGAATATGCAATTGTGATTCGAGCTGATAAAAACATGTCAGACGATTTAATGCGCCCACAATGGATGATGTCGCTATTGTAATCGTAGGCGATGAATTCAATTCACGTGACATTGTGCTGCGCCGTAAAAATATGCAACTGCAACGAGTATCTGAAACTCATCGCTGCTATAATGAATTACAGGACCCATTGTTGTTTTGTCGAGGAGAAGACGGTTATCATTTTAACATTAAAATTATCAATCCTTCTACCGGTTAGTGCATTTCAATTTTAATTTTTTTTCCAATAATTCTTCATTCCAGGAGCGGAATCAAATAAAAAAGTTAGCGCAATGAATTATTATTCATATCGTCTTATGGTCCGCCAAAATGATATTAACCATATTTTGCATTGTCGTAGACTTTTCCATCAATTTGTTGTTGATATGTACGCCAAAATTGAAAGTGAACGACTACATTTCATACGATTTAATCAGAAGAAATTACGTTTGGAGGAGTATATCCATTTGCGTGATGCTATAAATAATGATGGTAATGTTAATGATTTTGGGAAAATGACCATTTTGCCTTCAACGTACACAGGCAGCTCACGTCATATGCATGAGTACGCGATTCTCATAGTAGAGTACGCGAATTTATTCGCTGGCCTAAGTCCAACCGACCGCCATGATATCACTGCCCGTGTTTTTAAGCAGAAATTGAAAGCGCTTATGGATTTTATCGTGAAATCCAAAGTGTTTGGTGAAGTCAAGTGCTGGATGGACTCTGTGGAGTGGCAAAAGCGTGGTTTGCCGCACGATCACATTTTAATATGGTTGGTGAATAAAATCACACCGGATGAAGTTGACAATGTGATATGTGCTGAAATTCCAGACCAAATAAGTGATCCTGAATTATATGATGTTGTTGTGCAAAATATAATACACGGTCCATGTAGAGCATTCAACATTAATTCCCCATGTATAGTTAATGGCAAATGTAGTAAACGTTATCCAAGAGCTTTGGTTTCGGATACAATCACTGGAAATGATGGTTACCCATTATATCGTCGTCGACCAACTCAAGATAATGGTAGATCAGTTACCATAAGAGTAAAAAATCAAAACGTTGAGGTCGATAATCGTTGGATTGTGCCGTATTCACCTTTATTGTCGAAAGTATTCAAAGCTCATATTAATGTCGAATACTGCAATGCTGTCAAGTCCATTAAATACATTTGCAAGTATGTACATAAAGGTAGTTATATGGCCGTATATGGAGCTACTGATCCAAATAGAAACGACGAAATACATCAGTATCAAATGGGGCGTTACATTAGCAGTAATGAAGCGATTTGGCGTATTTTTTCATTTCAAATTCACGAGAGATATCCAGCTGTTGTTCATTTAGCTGTTCGTCATAAAAATGGCCAACGTGTGTATTTCACTACCGAAAATGCTGCACAGACAGCTCTATCACCACCTCATACAACTCTAACTGCATTTTTTAAATTGTGTGAAGTTGATGCTTTTGCCAGAACGTTATTGTATGCAGAAGTGCCAACGTATTTTACGTGGAATGCATAAAAAAAGGAGTTTCAACGGCGCAAGCAAGGAAATCGTGTTGATGGACATCAAAATTTATATTCAAGTGATGCTTTGGTACGAATCACCAAGTGATGCTTTTGACTGTTCACCCAAATAATGCTGATTGCTTTTATTTACGTTTGCTATTAATAAACGTTCGTGGGCCAACATCATTTCGACATTTAAGGACAGTCAATGGAGTTTTGTGTTCGACATATCGACAAGCGTCAACTGCTCAATTTGTTGGAAAACGATATTCATTGGGAACAAACGCTTGCAGATGCAGCAGTTGTCGCTCATCCTTATTAAATTCGAGCTTTGTTTGCAATCATTTAGTCTACCTGTTCTGCATCGAATCCATCTGAACTGTGGACAAAATTTCAAGACTGTCTATCGGAAGATATTCTGTTTCGAGTGCGTCAAGAAAATCGTAATCCTGCAATGGATTTCACGCCGCAAATTTACAATGAAGCATTGATTTGTATTGAAGATTTCTGTTTGTCGAATGCTAATAAGGCATTAGCACAATTGGGCATGCCATCAATTTTTGAATGCCACAATTGGGCATTTTTGATTTAGAACTGCAACGTGAACAACAATACGATCGCAACGAATTAAATGCTTGTGTTCACGCAAATCTTTTGACATTGAATGCGAAGCAAAAAAAGGCTATACTATTATGCAAGCTGTCAATAGTGAAGCCGGTGGATTTTATTTTCTGGATGCACCAGGAGGCACCGGAAAAACGTTTTCAATTTCATTGTTGTTGGCAACGATACGTTCCCAGAATAAAATTGCATTGGCATTGGCGTCTTCTGGCATTGCAGGCACTTTGTTAGATGGCGGTCGGACAGCACATTCTGCTTTGAAATTGCCATTGAATTGGAAGTTAATGAAACTCCCACATGTAACGTTTCAAAAACATCTGGAACGGCAAAATTATTGAAACGTTGCGGTATCAGTATTTGGGATGAATGCACTATGGCGAATAAGAAATCTGTTGACGCTTTGGAAAGAACAATGAAAGATCTCCGAGATAATTCAGAGTTGTTTGGTGGTGCGTTGATTTTATAGGAGATTTTAGGCAAACATTGCCTGTCATTCCTAGATCGACAACTGCCGATGAAATTAACGCTTGCTTAAAGTCTTCATATTTATGGAGATTTGTTAAAACATTGAAACTCACTACCAACGTTCGCGTTCAGTTGCAGAATGATCCATCTGCTGATAAGTTCTCTAAGCAATTGCTGAAAATTGGGAATGGTGCAATGCCTGTTGATGGCGAGTGATACACGGCTCATCAGTACTGATGAGCGTACTCATACGTATGAGCGCATCACTCACGCTGATTGGTTGATTTCAAAAAGTGGAACCAATTCCAGTGAAATCAACCAATCAGCGTGAGTGATGCGCTCATACTGATGAGCCGTGTATCACTCGCCTATGACACTGGATTGATAACATTGCCAAATGATTTTTGCCAATCGCATCACTCACGCTGATTGGTTGATTTCACTGGAATTGGTTCCACTTTTTGAAATCAACCAATCAGCGTGAGTGATGCGCTCATACTGATGAGCCGTGTATCACTCGCCGATGACACTGGATTGATAACATTGCCAAATGATTTTTGCCGTTTCGTACAGTCAAAAGAGGAATTGATTGAATGTGTTTTCACTAACATAGCACAACAATATACATGCCATGCATGGTTGAGTGACAGAGCAATTTTACGGCAAAGAACAAAGATGTTACTGAATTAAACATGGCTATACAATCAAAGATTCCTGGCGAATTGGTGTCGTACAAGTCTGTCAATTCGAATTGATTTCTTTATTTTATTTTTTGCACTACGAAGTGTGCAGGGGGTTCGCTAGTTTTATATAAATACAAGGTATTTCAAATTATCTTATAACAGTATTCTATCGGACATTTGAATAGTTTACGAGTTATAGTAGTATGAATTTAAATATTTTACGGGTTATAATTCGATAATTATACAGGAGAAAAAAAGTTTTTGTTTTTGTTATAATTAGCATTAAAAAAGTAAACCAACAGCAACGAAAAAATTGGATTTTTACCACAACGGTAAAGTTGAACCTAAAAAGGTATTACCAAAGAATATGTAGTAATATAGAAGACGCATGACTCAAATTTTGAAATTTTTCAAATCAGATGCGGTCGGTCGCAGGCAGCGGGTGTAAGCAAATGAGTGAAAACAGCTTCACTACTCGCGAAGTTACTCTCTTTGCCATGCTTCGGTCTTCTCAGCGCTCGTAACAAAGCAAAAGCGAATGATCTCCTAATGAGTGAGGGGTTCGGAAGATCTTTTTAACGAGTATGAAGGGAGCGGAAGATCGACTTTGCTTCTGTTATTTTGCACTAACAATGCAAGCGAATATGCGTAAGAAAAGATCGATCCAGCACTCGCATGACAAGTAAAGTGCGAAAGAAAGAATCGATCAATTTGTGGAGTACAGCGGGCGATGAGAAGAACGGTGCGATTCGTCTGGATTTGTTTTAAATTTTGCATTTTAAGGTTTTTGGAAGAAATTTTGCTTTTCGTAGCTTTATTCTGCTTCTTCTTCGATGTCCAACCTTTGTGAAGCGCTGGCACGATCTACGTTGCGAGCATAGCGTGCTCTTTAAGAATTCGTATAGGGAGAAGTCGGCATATCACAACTTTAATACCTTATACGAGTAACACTAAGAAGTTAATGGAAGCAAAAATAAAAAATGAAAGAATGGAAATATTTCAGAAAAAATATTTATATTATGTAGCAATTCGATTTTTTATGAGTATGTGAAGAAGATCGACTTTGTGTTTGTTATTTTGTACTAACAACTGAAGTGCTTCTGTCTGACCGTCTATGAATTTACCTTGTTATTATAGTGTCCAAAACCATTATTAAACTTAAATTAAAGACAAAGATTTTTAATATTTATGATTTTAGTTCTATTAAGGAAGCATTGTCAATAAAACGAAATATTGGTACAACAATTATATTATAATTTTATATGTACATAAAAAATAACATTAAACAATAACCTAATTTAATAATAAACCTAATTTAAAATACTAAACAGTTTATTATGCCGGCAAAATGTTACAAAAAACAAAATTCCTTTACTTAATAACTTAACTTCCCTTACTTAAGCGAAAAAAAAAAACCAAATCAAAAGACCGACAGACGTAAGCACCTGAATTGTTATTGCAAAAGAACCAAAAAGAAGTCAAATTCCCTTCTTCCCTCAACCCCTGTCCAACAATTTCATCGTTTCATTCTCAACTCCTTTGGCATACATTGCGGCATGGATCAACTCTTCTTACGCATAATCATTTATGAACGACACCAAGCAAACCCGATTTGTATTTATACAAAAACAAAGCAATGGCAATGAGAAGCAAATAACACGAAATCGCCACGAAGTTATCAAACAATGAGAGGAGAATAGAGCAAAGAGTATAAATAGTAAAGAGATATTATGACTCAAAATTTTCGACTAACGGCAGATTTTCATGTGCCATTATTAGAATGCAGTCGAGAGCGCTGCTACGACGAATAGCAGCAGAGAAATTCGTGGTGAACTTCGTTTTACTTGGTAAATGATTATGTGTAAGAAGAGTTGATCGATGCAGCAATCGTATGCTAGATGAGGAGTGAGAGAAATAATTGATGAATTCCAATAACAATTCAGTTGCTTACGTCTGTCGGTCTTTTGATTTACTTCGCTCTCTTGCCTTTGTTTACCATCCTTTGTGTTATTTGCTTCTCATTGCCATTGCTTTGTTGTTGTATAAATACAAATCGGATTTGCTTGTTTTCGTTCATAAATGATTATGCGTAAGAAGAGTTGAGCGATGGAATCTTGTATGTGAAAGGAGTTGAAAACGAAACGATCGAATTGTTGGAAACAGCAGGGGTTGAGGGAACAGGGGAATTAGACTTCTTTTTGGTTTCTTTACAATAAAAAATCAAGTGCTTACGTCTGTCGGTCTATCAAGCTTGGATTTTTTTTTTCGCTTTATTATTTTTCGTTTATTAAAGGAATTTGGTTTTTTGCAACGTTTTGCCGGCATAATATTATTATTATTAGTATTTTAAATTAGGTTTATTATTAAATTAGGTTATTGTTTATTGTTATTTTATATGTATAAAATTTTAATATAATTGTTGTACCAATATGTGTTATTGGTAATTCGATACACTGAGCTCAATGCAGGGTTGATTTCGTTTTATTGCCAGCCCTCAGGCAATGCTTCCTTAATAGAACTAAAATCATAAATTTTAAAAATTTCAGTCTTTAATTTAATTTTAATAATGGTTTTGGACACTACAATAACATGGTAAATTTATAGACGGTCAGACAGAAGCACTTCAGTTGTTACTACAAAATAACAAGTACTAAGTCGATCTTCCGATTCGTTCGTACTCATAAAAAATGTGTTCGAATTCGTACATAATATAAATATTTTCTCTGAAATATTTCCATTCTTTCATTTTTTATTTTTGCTTCCATTAACTTTTTATTTTTACTCGTATAAGGTATTAAAGACGAAGGTATGCCGACTAAAGTATTCTTCTTCTTGAATCTTCTGCCTATACGAATTCTTCAAGAGCACGCTATGCTTGCAACGTAGATCGTGCCAGCGCTTTACATAGCTTGGGCATCGAATAAGAAGCAGAACAAAGCTACGAAAAGCAAAATTTCTTTCAAAAACCTTAAAACAGGGTTCGGAAATGCTCGCTCTTGCTCGCTCGCACTCGCGAGCAGGAGCGACAAAAAAAAATTTTCAGCGCTCCTGCTCGCTCGAAAGAGCGTTTGTTTTCAGGAGCACGAGCGAGCAGGAGCGACAAAAAAAATTTTCATGCGCTCCTGCTCGCTCGAAAGAGCGTTTGTTTTCAGGAGCACGAGCGAGCAGGAGCAACAAAAAAAATTTTCAAGCGCTCCTGCTCGCTCGAAAGAGCGTTTGTTTTCAGGAGCACGAGCGAGCAGGAGCAACAAAAAAAATTTTCATGCGCTCCTGCTCGCTCGAAAGAGCGTTTGTTTTCAGGAGCACGAGCGAGCAGGAGCGTTTGTTTTCAGGAGCACGAGCGAGCAGGAGCAGGAGCTGCAAAAAAGGAGCGCTGAAGCTGAGCTGTTTCTGAGCAGATGGTTGGTAGCAAGTACATAATTTCTTCAATATAATTGAAACAAGTCAAAGGCAATAAAAAAAAAATTTGTAAAATATTTCGTATTTTTTAACACTGAACATTTTTTATAAGCTCTGGTTAAGAATTAGGGCTAAATAGGCATTGGCAAATTCTATGTAGATGACGGTATTTTCGGTACGTTTTTCATAAGTTTGGTGAATAATAACAGATTTGAAGAGGTTATTTTTATCGTTATTTATTTATTAATAACTTTAAAATTTATTAACTTTATAAAAGTATAAACATTTTTACTATGATACATATGTTAATATTATTAATACTTAATTCAACTTAACTGGAACTGAAATCAACATTTTGTAATAAAGAAACATTTAATTTAGTCAACAGTACATTATTAACTGTGTGCTCTGAAAGTTTTCCTCTCAATTTGGTCAGGATTAGCGATAGAGAACTGAAAGCACGTTCAACGGATACTTGCGTGGCAGGAACTGCAAGTGCCACCTCAATTACTTTTTTTGTTTCTGTATCATACGGTGTTGTCCGGTAATATTGAAGTATATTTGTGTGTAGAGGCATCTTGTTGCCGCTTCCTAGCATGACTAGTTTTTGTTTAAAATTCAAACTGTCGGCCGATGCTGCTCCGCTTGGCATTGAATTATTCATGTGTTCCTCTAACCTGGCATAGGGATTTGCCGACATGCTTGAAACTTCTGCTATATCAAATGCTGTTTCACTACCTGCTGTGAAGGGCTGGCAGCTCTGCTGTAAATCTGTTGAATTTGTTTGCAATCTCGAAATCGCATCGTGCGTTTTCATTAAATGTTGCTGTGAAAAAAACGCGAAAAACATATTGCGATTACTACATATCTTATTAATATTATAGGATAGGCCTTATATTTTATTTTTAGATTTTTTAAAAAATATGTACTTACTATTGCCGTGGTTTTCTGCTCTTCAGTCAGCATTGTAGAACCTTCGAAAGTGAACCGCGGGTCCAGATATATTGCTGCAAGAAAAGCGTCGCTGTCCAAAAGTGTTGCTTTTCGTGCTTTCATGGCATTCAGCAGTAGAGAACTGTATGATGTTGTAGCTATTACCGCCCCTATTTCCAATTCACAGCAAAGCCAATCTCTGTAAAAATCTCCTATAACGTACTGCTCGTTCTGGAGTTTGATTGTACAATCTGCCAGCGGTTTGAAAGCTTGAACGAACTCCGAAGAAAACTTCCAAATTGATTCTGGAACCAAGTCGTCATCCTCAACCAAAGTTTTTATTTTCAGAATTGAGTTTAACATATCATAGCTGGAGTTCCATCGCGTCATGTTATCCAAAAATGGCATTGAAATATCCCTTCTTTGAGTTCTGACAAAATGTCGAATTTTCTTTACAATGATTCTACATTCAATCATCTGCGGTGCCAATTCTTTCAGGACGTCGTAAGCAGCTAGTTGGATTGTATGAGCCGCACATCGTACTATTGAAAGTACGGATGTTAATGTTCTGTGGATGGAATCTTCACTGGTTTCTGGTGGCGTGGATTCTAAAGATGAATCTTCCGCAAAATATTCTCCCTGTAGCTCCTGAAGAATTTTGCTGACTTTAACCACATTAGCTCCATTATCAGTTGTGCTGGAGTATATTTGGTTCAACCCAATACCGAATGATTTCAGGCACTTGCAAACCTCATCTTTTAGAAAGGAGGACTTATGCTTTTCATTTAGCTGAATCATGCCTGCGAAAAAGTATCATATAAAATTTATTAAAAACTAAATAGAAACAATAAATAAAAGTAAAATCATACATACCAATAGTATTAATACATATTTTGAAGTCTTTCATATATTGTATATTAACCCCTAATACACTCCGCTCCATTCTAGTTGCAATATCAATTTTCACTGATACCATTTTATTTTGAAGCCTTTTCGATATTATATTTTGAATATGAGAACTAGAGGTTTCTATATATTTGATGATATTCTTTGAGTTTAAAGATGTTCTGAATTTTGACTCCAGCGGTGAAATAAGTGGCTTGAAGAACTCTGTATCATCAAATATCCTCAAAGGAATATTCTTCACCGTTACTAAACCCACACAACATTTAATGAATGCATTTTTGTCTTTTTTTATATCTGCAGTGGTTTTGCATATTTTTGCCGGCATTTCGCAATTACTGTCACTTGCACTATCTTCCTCTGCGAAAACATCAATGTGATGCACTTGCTTCAAATGACGTCTTAAATTAAAAGTTTTTTTTCCGCTTATTATATTTTCACATATTTTACACACAGACTTGTCATTTTCTGGAGTATAATTGAAATAGTTGTTGTTGTGAGTTAGTCTTGACATTTTATATATGTAAGTAAAATAAATAATTTTGTAATTGCGGAATATGTTTATACAAATCAACGACAGAACCAATAATGACCATAGTTACAAAAATGTGGCACTTAAATATTAAACTATCATTGTTTTCTGATCCAAGCATGTAATGCAGGAATACCGTCATCTACATAGAATTTGCCAAAGGGTTATTACATATGTAAATATGTACGAAAAATACTTACAATTTCAGCCTGCGTTGGAATTCTCCAAGCAAAGGATGCATGTGCATGCGTTTCAAAACTGCATTTTTTAGATGGGTTTTTTGGGAAAACAACGCGTTAGGTAAAAAAATCATGATTAGGTTGACCTGCCAATTGTAAATGGCACTTCGCCGATAAAAAGTACCTTGTGTATGAAGAGTATATGCGTAAAGTATACATACATACATACATACTTATGTACATATATTGTATTATTAAATACCTGTCTATTCGTGGAAACGGTAGCTACATCCGCATGAAAAACGAAGGCAATAAAACCATTACCTCTTTTTAGCGATTCTTTGAAATTTGGCTATTTAGCCCTAATTCTTCACCAGAGCTTATAAAAAATGTTCAGTGTTAAAAAATACGAAATATTTTACAAATTTTTTTTTATTGCCTTTCACTTGTTTCAATTATAAATATTGAACAAATTATGTACTTGCTACCAACCATCAGCTCAGAAACAGCTCAGCTTCAGCGCTCCTTTTTTGCAGCTCGCTCGTGCTCCTGAAAACAAACGCTCCTGCTCGCTCGTGCTCCTGAAAACAAACGCTCTTTCGAGCGAGCAGGAGCGCTTGAAAATTTTTTTTGTTGCTCCTGCTCGCTCGTGCTCCTGAAAACAAACGCTCTTTCGAGCGAGCAGGAGCGCTTGAAAATTTTTTTTATTGCTCCTGCTCGCTCGTGCTCCTGAAAACAAACGCTCTTTCGAGCGAGCAGGAGCGCATGAAAATTTTTTTTGTCGCTCCTGCTCGCTCGTGCTCCTGAAAACAAACGCTCTTTCGAGCGAGCAGGAGCACATGAAAATTTTTTTTGCCGCTCCTGCTCGCTCGTGCTCCTGAAAACAAACGCTCTTTCGAGCTTGAAAGAGCGAGCTAGAGCGGAAAAGAGCGAGCAAGAGCGAGCCTTTTCCGAACCCTGCCTTAAAATGCAAAATTTAAAACAAATCCAGATGAATCGCACCGTTCTTCTTTCACACTTTACTAAGCATGCGAGTGATGGATCGATCTCTTCTTACGCATATTCGCTTGCATTGTTAGTGCAAAATAACAAAAGCAAAGTCGATCTTCCGCTCCCTTCATACTCATTAAAAAGATCTTCCGTACCCATCACTCATTAGGAGATCATTCAATTTTGCTTTGTTACGAGCGCTGAGAAGACCGCTGAGTTGGGCTTTATAACAACAACTATCAAGGAGTTCTGGGCATACAGAAGCATTTTGTTGTTGTACACTTTTTTGTTACTTTTCTACTAGAACAAAAACAAAGTTGAAGTGCTTCCGAAAGCGAAGCAAAAGTTACCAACAATTTATCAATCATAATATGGTGAAAATTATGTTTCACTGTAAATATTGGACCACATTCACCATGCTGCGCTGCCTTCGATAGCGGCAGAGTGGTGTGTATTTTTGTGTAATAATGGCACATGAAATCTTGTTCTTCTTTGAGTCATAATATCTCTTTACTATTTATACTCTTTGAATAGAGAGAATGCGTAGCAACACAAAAAACTACTCAATGTTGCGCAACATGGACGTACGGCTACGTCCATGTTGCGCAACATTGAGTAGTTTTTTGTGTTGCTACGCATTCTCTCTATTCTCCTCTCATTGTTTGATAACTTCGTGGCGATTTCGTGTTATTTGCTTCTCATTGCCATTGCTTTGTTTTTGTATAAATACAAACCGGGTTTGCTTGGTGTCGTTCATAAATGATTATGCGTAAGAAGAGTTGATCCATGCCGCAATGTATGCCAAAGGAGTTGAGAATGAAACGATGAAATTGTTGGACAGGGGTTGAGGGAAGAAGGGAATTTGACTTCTTTTTGGTTCTTTTGCAATAACAATTCAGGTGCTTACGTCTGTCGGTCTTTTGATTTGGTTTTTTTTTTTCGCTTAAGTAAGGGAAGTTAAGTTATTAAGTAAAGGAATTTTGTTTTTTGTAACATTTTGCCGGCATAATAAACTGTTTAGTATTTTAAATTAGGTTTATTATTAAATTAGGTTATTGTTTAATGTTATTTTTTATGTACATATAAAATTATAATATAATTGTTGTACCAATATTTCGTTTTATTGACAATGCTTCCTTAATAGAACTAAAATCATAAATATTAAAAATCTTTGTCTTTAATTTAAGTTTAATAATGGTTTTGGACACTATAATAACAAGGTAAATTCATAGACGGTCAGACAGAAGCACTTCAGTTGTTAGTACAAAATAACAAACACAAAGTCGATCTTCTTCACATAGGGTGTGTGTCAATTGATTACTTTTTACTAGTGGTAAGTAATGTTGAAATAAATTTACTCTGGTGAGTAAAATTTTGTTATATTTGCTGTGCCAATTCATGGATGAAATTTTGACAGAAACAAAATTTTGAGTTTCAAGATTGTCTGCAAAATTAAACAAATAATTATGCATAGAATATCAAAAAAGTATTTTCCTTTGTTATTAGCTATTTTATTAAAAGCACAACATCTTAAAAAAATTAACAGAATGATGCTAATGCTAATATGCGAGAAAGAGACCAGACATGTTAGTGTTTCAAGGAAATGCAACAAGGGCAACAATTAATTTTTTGAATTCTTTTAATTTTTCGTAGGGTCTCGTGTATCTTAAACCAAAAGTATATTCCGATACAATAAATTCTATAATGAATGGAGAAGATAGAGCGACTCGCAAGCATTTAAGGGTATGCTACAATTCTTTCCGAAAAATATCGGATTTCGTTCCTCTAAAACGACATGGATGGTCAACGGAATATGAAGTGATGTGCTTTTTATATTGGATGGCCTGTGGATGCAGCTACAGAGTTGCTGGAGAATTCATGGGATTAAGCCGCTTTACGGTGAAAAATATCATTCACAAGCTTTTAGATGTATTTCTTGAAATGCGCCACATCATAAACCATGGATCTGCTGAGGATTATGAAAGAACTGGTATAAAATTTTGTAGGAAAGCTAAATCAATGGCTTTTAGAAATGTTATTGGCGCAATTGATGGCACACATATTCGAATTCAATGCCCAGTCAATAAGCATGACGAATATATAAATCACAAAAAATTCTATTCCATACAAGCTCAAGCAGTTGTTGACAGCAATTATAAGTTCACAGATGTATTTGTGGGTTATCCTGGATCAGTTCACGATACACGTGTGTTCCTTAACAGCCCAATATTCAACGCAGGCACTTATCCTCCGAGGGGATATTTTTTGTTAGGCGATAAAGGATACCCTTGCCAAACAGAGCCAGTAGCAATTATTACTCCTTTTAAGGAACCTTTAACGTCTTCGCAAATGAGATTTAATGCGGCTCATAGTCAAGCAAGAATTGCTGTGGAATGTGCATTCGGAATGCTTAAATCAAGATGGAGGAATATATTCAACAGAGACCTTGAACTCAGCGTAAAAAATTGCATCAAGACTGTTTTCGCTGCATTCATTTTACACAATGTTTGCATATTACATGATGACTTCGATCCATACGATGTATCAGTTGAGCTTCTCTCACATGCAGATCCAACCGAATCAACACTATCTGACTCCGAAGAAGGAATATTACAAAGAAATGCCATGTTTAACGAATTCTTGCAGTCTAGTATATAGTATATGTATAATATGGTATTTTATAAAATTATTTAAACATTTGACTCTTTCTGAGCGGTAATTTGAAAATCACGAATCCAGCAACTGGGAGAATTTATGCAAATAAGAACAAAACAATGTCCCCTTCTTGCAATCTTATACTGCTATGCGAACTACTAAAGAAAAAACAATTTTGTTATAAAAATAATTTAATTTATTAACTATTATTATTTTCAATAAATAAAAACAAATTTGATTTAACTGGTCGGAACATTCATTAGTCGGAATCGGATGACTCTATCAACAGTGATGTTGTGTCAATATGCGGATAGTCTGATTGCACCATTTGTCCGAAAACTGAAAGCAATGAAGACATTTGCTTCCTTGTTCTTTTTTCACTTTTTGTGATAAGACGCTCTAGCCTATCCAAACGGCTGTGAGAGCGATGGGACGATGAGGGTCTTGGGGATGGATGGGGCGATTCACTTCTTGGTGTGGTGGACGGTGTTGTGGAGCGACTTTCACATTGGGGCCTTAACACCCCCTGGCTTGAGTCTAGGAGGAATGGAGGGTTGAAATTGTCCTTTCTACCTGCATACGTCTTTATAATTTCGAAAAAAGGCCAATCTTCCGCATCCTCCACAGACAACTCATCTGCCGTACCTTCACCCGTCCTGATACGGCTAAGTTCTTTATATTTTTTTATTAAAGAGTTCCACTGATTTTTGCAGCTGGTGTGGTCTTTGCTGGGATCCAAAAGTGTTTCTTGGAGGGAGCCCGCCACTTTTCTGAAAAAAATTGCATATCAAAATGCATAAACGTGAGCATATTAAATTTGCTTACCTCCAACCATCGTTGCTGTTGGCATTTTTTGAACTAAAGAGTTTGTCCAGCTCTATTCTTCTTGTTAATAATGCCATACGGTCGCTGTTACTCCCTAATATAATCGAAATAAGAACATTTTAACATTCAGTGAAACTTTATGCAGCATATTTTATTTTATACTTACATGTAATATAAGTTTTCCTAATTTTCTTTTCCATTTTTAAATAATTTTAAATATTCGACGTTGAAGATAATATTCAACGGTTGTCAAAAATTTACCTAGCCCTCAGGGCTACGTAAAATTTTGAAGTTTGAATTCACCTCACTCACGTCAAAATTTCAGTTTCTTATGTCAAAATTTTCCAAATCGAGGAAAAAGTAACCAATTGGCACACACCCATACTCATAAAAAATCGAATTGCTACATAATATAAATATTTTTTCTGAAATATTTCCATTCTTTCATTTTTTATTTTTGCTTCCATTAACTTCTTAGTGTTACTCGTATAAGGTATTAAAGTTGTTGATATGCCGACTTCTCCCTATACGAATTCTTAAAGAGCACGCTATGCTCGCAACGTAGATCGTGCCGGCGCTTCACAAAGGTTGGACATCGAAGAAGAAGCAGAATAAAGCTACGAAAAGCAAAATTTCTTCCAAAAACCTTAAAATGCAAAATTTAAAACAAATCCAGACGAATCGCACCGTTCTTCTCATCGCCCGCTGTACTCCACAAATTGATCGATTCTTTCTTTCGCACTTTACTTGTCATGCGAGTGCTGGATCGATCTTTTCTTACGCATATTCGCTTGCATTGTTAGTGCAAAATAACAGAAGCAAAGTCGATCTTCCGCTCCCTTCATACTCGTTAAAAAGATCTTCCGAACCCCTCACTCATTAGGAGATCATTCGCTTTTGCTTTGTTACGAGCGCTGAGAAGACCGAAGCATGGCAAAGAGAGTAACTTCGCGAGTAGTGAAGCTGTTTTCACTCATTTGCTTACACCCGCTGCCTGCGACCGACCGCATCTGATTTGAAAAATTTCAAAATTTGAGTCATGCGTCTTCTATATTACTACATATTCTTTGGTATTACTTTTTAATCCACAAGTATTACCATATTCATACTAGACAATTAAGCAAGCAACCACGCTGATATTCATATCAAAGTTTTTGTAGTACTTATATAAGTGCGTCATGCATTGTGTTTATCACTGCGTCTTAAAAACGATGCTGTGCTAAACCGAAATAACAACGTAGCGTCAACATATGTTTTGACAATAAGTTTTTAAACATTCATATGCACATGAACATTTTTTCACATCTGCCGCCAACTTTACTCCGCAGCGCATACCAAAATTGGAAATTCGAAGTGGTCTCCGTCAATGCGTTTCTTATTTGAGCCACTTCCATACGACTGCGTGTTCCAATTTAATTTTGACAGCAACGCAACGCACGATGCACTAATTTAGGTACCACAGTAACTGTCTATCCACAACGCAAAAACGTCGCAATCGATTGCGATGTTCCTATAGAAAAATTGAAAGGAACATGTCGACGTAAAATTTTCTAATTTTCTGACAACTTTTTCCGACTTTCTCATTTTTGGAAAACAGTATGCTTTACTTTTCGATGAAATTTCTCCAATTCCCCAAAAAAATGTAAATAAATTTGACAAACAATTTGTCAAACAAAGAAATTATTCCAATTATTTTTATTTAAAACAAAATGTAAATAATTTATGATGACAGATGTCACTCATTCGAAGATTTCTAGAGAGAGAAATCGTTATTGTTTGCGGTTGCGTATCGTTGCGTTGCGGTTACACAGTAAAGCTAAGTTCACTGAACGCAATCATCGTAAGAGTCATCGAATACAAATTTAAGAAGCACGGTAGTTAGAAGCGTAAAGCAAATTCGTTACGTTGCGTTGGTATGGAATAAGGTTGTTAATCTCTTGTTCCAACATCAAACAATAACAAAATTTGCAACAAAATCAGTGTTATATTACTGTGCCTGAATTGTGCCCTAAGTTGTTCGTCTGTTTTATTCCAACATATATTGTATTCACATTTTATGTGTATAGTACTTTTTCTGTTAAGGGTACGTTTACATATCTAGTAGAAGTGCGTTTTTATCTCCAGCTCGTGCAATCCTGTATATAATATTTAAATATCTTAAGTTGTCTATTTGGCGAGAGAGTGGTGGCGGGCAAATAACTATCGAACGAAGGAATATACAATTATTTTTTGAGGACGCCAAAGCTGTTTAAATACTATTCTTCAGTACTGTTCTTTCTAATTTATAATATGTCACAATTTAATTTTGTCAACGAGATCGGCAACGCATATTCAATGGATGGCGAAATGACGAGGGGTCCTATCCCTCGCTGGCAGAAAAAGATTGAGGCATCGTCCGCTAGTTTAAATAGCAGTGTTAATGTTTCGCGTTCGATTTTATCTTTATCCTACAATACTAGCTTCTCGGGTTTAAATTCACTGACAAAGACGCCGAGTAAAAACATAGACAGCAGAGGTAGGAATGAATGTAAGCACATTCGTCAATGTCATTTTAACTCATACATATTAACTAGGTAGGAAGACACCCACGCCTAATAAAGGCTCTAAAACTCCAAGTGGTGGTGACCGTTTTATTCCAAATCGAGGTACCAGCAATTTTGAATTAGGACACTACCTGGTAAGTTAAGAAATCAGGTAAATTCAACTATTTACATTTTCTGTTCTCTAGATTAAGCAAGAACAAGATAAATCGGATAATGATGAAGATAACGATAGGGGAAGTTGTATTGTAAACAAAAATACTCCATTAAAAACCGAGCGCCAGAAACTGCTTTCGGAATCCATGCAGGTGGCTGATACTAAGACTTCACGTATTTTGTGCTATCAAAACAAAGCTCCTGCTGCTCCAGAATCTCACCAAAATCCTCATAAGGTAGTTTATTCACAGAAGACACCGATATCGACAAAAAGCGGTTCCCGTTACATACCAACTACTTCCGATCGCATTTTGGATGCCCCTGATATTGTTAATGATTACTGTAAGTCTAAAAAAACTTAAAACTTGTGAGAATGTATTGTTACGTATTTAGTTATAACCCAATATAAGAAGGGTTTTCCACTTAAAAACAAACCTAGAACTGTACTAACTATAAATTTACAAAAATTGATTTCAATCTTCGTCAGTCTTCCATCCATACTTATTAATCCAGTTGTGTAACTTTCCTTTTTATTGCCAATAACATCTTGTATTGTTTCACTGTTATAGACCTTAACCTTATGGATTGGAGTACCGACAACGTTGTTACTGTGGCGTTGGGAAACGCGGTCTATCTGTGGAGTGCTGATACTGGTAACATTGAGCAACTCGTCGAATACGAAGAGGGTGATCATGCATGCGCTCTTTCATGGATACAGGAAGGACAAATTCTCGCAATTGGGAATAATGCAGGCGCAGTTGAGCTGTGGGATTGTTCCAAAATCAAACGTCTTCGTGTCATGGATGGACACTCGGCACGTGTTGGTGTTTTAGCATGGAATTCTTTTCTAGTCTCGTCGGGTAGCAGGGATGGATCCATTATACATCATGATGTTCGAGCGCGAGAGCACAAAGTAGCTAATTTAGCTGCACATACCCAAGAAGTTTGTGGTTTAAAATGGTCCACTGATTTTAAATATTTGGCCAGCGGCGGTAATGATAACCTTGTTAATGTTTGGGCTGCAGCTGGTTCTAGTAACGTCGGCACATCTAATGCAGTACTTCATACATTAAACCAGCATCAAGCTGCTGTTCGTGCCCTTGCCTGGTGTCCATGGCTACCACATGTTCTTGCAACCGGCGGAGGCACCGCAGACCGCTGCATAAAATTTTGGAATATTAATAATGGGACTTTAATAAATTCTGTCGACTCGAAATCTCAGGTTTGCTCCCTCTTATGGTCACGCAACTATAAGGAACTTATTTCAGCGCACGGATTCGCAAACAATCAATTAACAATCTGGAAATATCCGTCGATGGTGAAGCAGGCCGAACTTACTGGGCACACATCACGTGTTTTACAAATGGCTATGTCCCCCGACGGAAGCACAGTCATTAGTGCTGGTGCTGATGAGACACTAAGATTATGGAACTGCTTTGCTCCCGATCCACACATGTCGAAAAAATCATCCACAGTCATCAGCAAATCAAAACAAACATTTCTTCGTCAAAGTATACGTTAAGTTTCTTAATTATATTTTATTAAATATGTACGTAAATTTTCCTCATAACTTTGACTGGCATATTTTTAAATAAGTATAGCATTATATATTTTGTGTTCTTTTTTCAATTATTTTACAATTAAATGAGTTTAGAAATCAGTACACAAGACCCTTTGTTTGAAATAATTGTGAACATCTTTTTAATTTTTTTTTGCAAATCCAAACTTTCGATTTGAAATATATGCCGGCGCGATCATTGTTATTACCCTGAAACTGACTCAGAAAATAATAAATTGGACTAGTTTTTACACAACTGGTTTTTTTATTTAAAAATCGATTAGGTAAGTGCATACACGTTGCAATATGCTAAACACTAAAAGTCGAATTTATCTAAATCCTACTGGTATTTGTCAATATATATATATATGTTACGTGGAAAAAAGGTTTAACCACTGATTGCAATGAAATTTTCCCCCCTATATCTTACTTTTCGTAATATAAACATTAACATACATATTTATCTAAATACTTGCCACACGGTCTATAT